>CM076260.1:8924380-9656880 GCA_038380795.1 Pyrocephalus nanus | reverse complement strand
CCTCTCACCTTCATGTGTTTCCCTTGCCTCAGTTTAGTTGTGTGGGAGTGAAGAAAAGAGGAGTAAACTCTGGACCCTCAACAAACTGAATCAGCATATTTTTGCAGTCAGTATTCAGCAGCCTAACACGTATTGCTGCAGCATCTCTGTAACAAGACTGTTAATGCATTTGCACAGAATAACTGCCCACATGCAAACCTATGTTCTTTTTCTGCAGGTATGTGTGGTATTGCGGTAGAGACTCAGTGGTTTCTGACTAGATAAGGCCACAACACAGAGATAATGGAGAAGTCAGGCTTTAAAGAGTTTAAGGACAGATGCATATAACCACTATAGCTTGTGTGACTGTTTCATGAGTCAAGTGGCTGTTTCTGGTCTTAATATCACCATCATAAAAATCTTTTAGCCATCACAGAATAAAAAGGAAAATGTGATGAGTTATTCTCAGAACTCAAAATTCAGATTTCACGATTTTCAAGCACCTTTTGAACATTTGAGTTCAGTAATATGGTTCTGCTTATCTGGAAGCACCCACTACATAACCACTTTATGGTCTGTGTCCTGAGCTGACTTCCATAATAACCTTCTTGTCACACTGAAGTAGTTTGCTTCTACTATATCCCGTGGGTTATCACTTTGTGCTATGAAACAAGAGCTATTTTACCTCAGAGTGTTTATGTTCAGCACTGGCAGGGCTTTCGGAACAGAGGGCTCCTGAAGTCTCATCAGTGGCTGGTGAATGAGTTGATATAATTTTTCCCCACTTCCTTATAAAATCGCATGACTGGTGTCTCTACTCTCCTTCCACAGTACCTCTCTGCTCTTCTACCCCCTGACCGCACACACAGGAACAGGTCCTTCAGGTGTTTCCTTCAACACAAGGAGAAGCACTGAAAAGCTGTGTAAATGGGAAGGGATTGGGATGTTACCTGTGCTCTGTGAGTCAGCTCTTACCAGACAAGGTGTGCATCCTCTGCCACCCTGCACTGCTCCCACATCAAACCTCTGCCCTGCAGCCTCACGGATCAGGAAGACCCAGCTTTGAACTGCCCTCCCAAACCCTGCACCCGGAGACTCAGAACAGGCCCATGGCTGTGGATATTACAGACCCAGTGCCTCAGACACCCAGGTGAGGGTGACTTAAGCTCAGAAAGAGCCTCATCAGCTGTGCTCACCTCTGGACTTGTTTCTCTGTCCACTAGAGAGCACTCAAATACAACCTATAGACCCGGGATGGGCCACTGGTGCTGATTGCAGTCCCCAGTTGTGTCTCACTGTGCTGGTTTTGGCTGGGGTAGAGTTAATTTTCTTCCTAGTAGCTAGAAAAGCATGACACGCACCTTTTAGGAGTCAGTGACCAGCTTCTGTCTGTCACCATTCACTTGCACACACAGCAGCTCCAGTCTAACCCTCAGCTCAAAACCTGACTCTGGGACCAGTGACACTGGGATTTGCTACAGAGCTTGAAGTCAGTCAGTGATATAACCATATTTGCAGTCAAGACTGACAGGTAGACCTGATGGAGATGCAATAACCACCCTCCTCCCCAGTGCTCAGAAAGGGGCACAAAGACATTTGCCCTCCTTTACCAGATGTGGCTCAATAGCTCTCCCCTTGGCCGTCCTTGTGGCATCCTAAAAAACATGTGAAAGAATTTTGCAAGGACTGGGGCAAGCCCTGATGGCCTGAGAGCTGGCAGGTGACTGCAGAGTTTGTGATCTGACATCTATTGGGTATTCAGGTCCTCTGCAGGGCTTCTGGTCAGGTGCCTGTGAAATAGCTGACAACCAGATCCTGGCCTCCTTGGGGAACAGCTTGATGTCAAACTGGGGAACTGTTTGGTGAGTGGGCAAAGGGAAATACTGCCAGTGAGGAGTGTCTTGAAGGGCAGTTGTAGTGGAGATCCCAGACCTGAGAGGTAAAAGGAATGGTCCTCCTTTTCTTTCAGCCCTGGCTGGAACATGGAAAATGTAGGTTTATACCAGGTAGCCTTTCACCACCTGTACTGGAGGACTGCCCATCATTCATCTTCTGCAGGCATTGAGGTCCCACAAAGGGTTAAAGTGAGGAAGAAAAACCTCTCAAAGCCTGTTAAAATATGGAGTGATTTGTGGCTGGGGCCTGTTCATTCTGGCCTGCAAACGGACTGCAGCCCTACAGTTTAATCCCTCCCTGTTCCTCACAGGGGCACAGGGGGATGAGGGGTCTCCATCAGGGTCAAGGTGTGACCCCATGAACTCATCCCAGGGTCACGTCTGTCTCCTGTACACTGAGCAGGGACCAGCTCTTGCAGCACTGCATCCCTGCCTGAGTGTGATTCTTGGCAGCTCGTGGATTTGCTTTTCATCTCCCCCAAAGCAGGAGGAGAACAACAGTGAGTTTATAAGCCCAGGAGGTATTGTCCACCAGTTTTTGAATCCCTGGCAGAGGACTCTGCCTGTAATCATGGCAGGATGAGGGGAAATCAGAGCCCTGCTTAGGGTATAGTAAATAAAATGGGAGGGGAAAAGCAATGGCAGAGGAACATATTAAAAAACCAAAATAAATCAGCTATGGGAACACAGTTTAAAAGCTGAACATGAAACTTTTTTCAGCCTTGATTCATATGGGGAGAAATACAATATCATTTCATTACTGAGAAAGGCTGCACTAGGATTCCAGTGAGATGACCACTCACTTATCACTCCTAACACTGTTTTCAGATGACAATTACAAAACCCAGATGTGAACCACTAGGAGATTTTATATTAGGGCTGGGCTTCTCAGCGAGTTTCAAAGGTAGCCAAAATGGTAGATTTAAAGTTCACTCTTGTTATATGATGTGGTAAGTTTGCTGATAGCCTGTCAGGACAGTCTTTTAATCTATGCACCTCCTAAACTCAGTATGGATTTATTCTGGGAGAAGGGAGGAGAGTTATATAGCTGTTATTCATTATGCCTCATGCTTTCCTCCCCCCTTTAAACATTTAACCTGTAATACGATGAGCCACATGTCAGGAATAATCTAGTAGAAACCATAGGTAATCCCTGCTGAAAGATAAACCTGGCTCTTGACCTGCTGCAGCCCTGGAATTAAAATTCCACCTCTCTAAAGTTTGGGGACCCTAGGTAAGTTGTGGATGAATTTCATGGTAGCCAGTGAGGAAGAAAAGATGAGATTTCCTGGTTTGCCCCAGTTTAATAAAACCAAGCCTTAAAGACCAGAAAATTGCCTATATTATTCAAAAATCACATCTACAGTAAATAGAGTAGAATCTTTTTTTTTTCCCTGAAAGAAACCATAGTTTTTGGTAGTTGCCTCTTTACATAGGTGCAATGAAAAGTGTTTCCCTAGATCCAGGAAAAGTGAAGGAACAGTCAATAACTGCACAAATTTCCAGGTAGACTCCCAAATATGATGTCAACTTTTTCAAGTCCATCTTCACCACACACCTGACCAAAGCTGTTGTCCAAGTACTTTGCCTTGGTTTCCCTCACTCCCACCAAATAAGCTCTGGAGGTGTTCATGTCCATACTAAGTTATTTGTTTGGAGATGAGCAGGAGCCCCAGGGCCTTCCTGGCTTTGGTGCTGGCTCCTGGTCTCTCATTACCTGCATGAAGCACGGGGGTGACTCCTTTTACAGAGATTCCTGCCTGCAGGAGTAAAGGCTGAGACTCATGGAGACCCAGACTTCTTTGTTGAACTACCCAGCACAGCATAGTGTGAGCCAGTCAGGTTAGAGCTGGCCAGGTTTTGTTCCTGGATTTCTCTACAAAATTAGGAAACCTTTCCGGGACATTGTTGGAACAATTCCTCCATTTTTATGAGTGATGCTGGACCTGATTGAAATTCTCCCAAATGGAAAAATTTCAGCTCTCTGAATTAGCAAAAAAACTGAGAAGGAACTTGGAGGCAAGGTGGTGGTTTTCTTCATCATCTCTTCCTAAATAGAAGGTGTATGAAATTGCTCTGTCTGTTGCTCCATGTATCTGCCAGTCCAGCTGTCTGCTCCCCACTTGATAACGTTGCAATAGCCCAATGACCAATTTTAACCACATACAGCAGAAGAGGAGATGGCTGGACAACTTTCAGCTCCTCCAGTTATTGTAAAAAGCTGGCAGCTCAATAGGTGAGAGGCCGGGATTTGTGTCCCTCTAAGGGGACGGCTGAGGCATAGACTTAAGCAGATACCTGTTTGATTTGGCTCACCAGCAAGCCAGTCACTTCTGGTGCACCTCCAGTGTATGATGGAAATAAAAGGGAAGTAAAATGCAGGGGTTGTGGTAAACTGAGTTGCATTAGTTCTGCTGCACTCTTTTCAGTTCAAGAGAACTGATTTGGCAGATGCCATGAGAGAGATTGCAATTGCCCAACCATTTCTTGGTGACAGCAAGCCAGGATGGAGTTGCCCAGTTGTTCAGGGAGATTCGTAAGTATGCATCTGTCTCATAGCACAGCCTATCTCACCAACCAGTCATTCATACACAGCTGTAGTAAGGAAGATGAATATCTTTCCAGGTCAGTGCTCTTTTTTCCAGTAGCAGACCATGTCTTCACAGACATTTTACAAGAAGCATTTTAAGTCAGATTCTCTGATTCTTACTGAGAAAGTGGCTGACTGTCAGACTCTGGGTTTCACCAGCTCATGCGCATGGGTTTCTACACCCATGTTTTTTAATGAAGATATTAGTATTGCAATTGTAAGGGTTTTAAAAAAGCAGTAACAATTTGTCTATCCAGCTTCACAGAGAGATATCATTCTTGCTTAAAATTAGATTTTGACCTGCTCAGCATCTTGGTCTATGCTGGTCTGGTAGACTGGCTTTGTAGTCAATGGAAAAGAGGAAAATTTCTGGGAGTACTGGGATCTGTTTCAGGTGTTCACTTCAAGATTTGTGCCCTAAATGTGCTTATTTTTCTCCAGTAGCTATAAGGGGATGGCAGCAACCAGCTTAGGTGCTTAGGTCTCAATTCAGCTGTTCAGCTGTGGTTTAGTGCCCTTTGAAGAGACCTTGGTATATCCCACATGGCCTCCAGCTGCTGCCCTAGAGGGATTCAGGTCTTGTGCTGGTCCTATGCTGTGTGTCCAGGCAGGTGTCTTGAATCTCTGGTACGTCCCAGTTTGCAGTGTCTATGTGTAGATAACAGAATGAGGCCTAAATTTTTGAAATTCATGACCTTAGAAGCAGGTGTTGATGGTGTCATGTGCATTAAATATATATGTATGTATTGTAGTAATAGAAAATCAAGTCATTGCAGTCTTTGGAGTCCAAAGAGTGGTACAGCTGATGCATGTCTAACAAATCTTACATTCTAGATCAAGTGAAATTAATCCACCCTAAATGCTTCCCAATCCCCCAAAACAGTAACTACTAAAATAGCACTATAAAGCTGTTGGAGATTTCATAGAAATGGGTAATTGTCCTTCCAAAAGACAGAGGAAAATATATCCCTAGAGGCAGATGTAGCCATTTATGGTACAATGGTGTAGCAACTCTTTGGATATTTTTCTCATGAGTCAATTTCTCAGCTTTCTGAAATGCAGGAAGAAGCAACCACCACCTAGTGAGAAAAACAATCAGCCTGAGGAGGATGGAAATGAAGACTCCTTGGGAGACCACATTTTTCTGGTTGGTCCTACAACCAGCTATATCCATTCCCACCGCATATGACTGGAGCCTCCGCTGAGATCAGTCACTCGGCATTCGAATCTACAATTACAAAGCCAGAATGGTAATTACTACCCAAACATTACACAGTCAGGGGAGTTGATCAGCTGTGCTGCGTTGGGGAGGAGAATGGGAAATGCAGGACTTGTGGAAACACTGATTGCATGGAAGGTGCTTTTCCTTCCTGAGGCTCCATCAGGAACATTGATGTGCAAGGTTGGAAATACACCTCTTCTATTTCCTTAATCCTTTTCCCAAGCTGACCTCAAGAGCAGGCAGGGACCTGTTACTACAGAGAGGGGAAAACTAAGATGTGAAAGAGTGTGGCTGTCCCAAGCTCCTACCCGTGCTGGCTTAGGTCTATCCCCAGGATAGTGCTCTTTATTGCTCTTGCTGCCAAATTCTCAGCTCCCCCCCAAATACCAAAGGTCCGGACCTTTCTTTCTTCAAGAAAAGCCACTGTTTCTTGTCTAGCTAAGGTTCACCCCAACCATGTTGGAATAAGCTTTTGAAGTAAAGAAGGCAAGGCTGCAGACAATCTTGATCATGAGCTAGATTTTCTACACACAAGCCCTTCAGGTAACTTGGCCTGGTCATCAGGGTCTCCAGTGTTCCATTTACACAGGTAAATTAAATAATGCCAGGGAGCCAATGAGTGTTCCTACAAACATTTAATTTACCTGTGTAGATGCAGCCTAAGAGTCTAGCTCTGCTTGCACAATTATATCTGCCTGGAGAGCTTATGTGGCTCAGCCTGGAGTGATGAAACAAAGAGCTGCCAGCCCCTGCGAGGATCCCTGGGTGACCAGTGGCTTCCGGACCACCTGCTGTCAGCTGAGGATGAGCTGCCTGCTCTGGGATGAACCTATCATGCATGAGAAGCCAACCGGCCTGTAGCACTACAGCACAGGTAGGACATGACCTGGGGGAGAGGAGGAGATGGCACCTTTCCCCCCATGCTGTGGGACCTGGCAACATCCTTAGGTGAAAAGATGAGCCTAAAGCCCTGCCATGCTCTGTTTGCTGTCCTGTGTGTCCCCTGGTCTCCTTCCTCCTATATTTGGTGCTGATAGGAAACGGATTGTGGGCACCCGGCAAACCAGCAGTGATGGGATAGGAAGGGGAAGGAGCTGGAAATGAAGGAAGAGGAACAAGGAATAGTTGCTTTTATCAAAGCTGAGCTTGGTTCTGCAAGAAGCTGGCATCCTGAGCACAGCTCTGGCCTGAGAGAGGAAAGGACAAAGAGGCTCAGCCAGGGGCTGGCAAGGGCTTGAGATCCCACTGGGATGAAGCTGCCTGGTCACTGTACTAGATTTTCCCCAAAATTTAAACTGTTGAGCTCCTTTCTCTGAACTGCCAGCACAAGCCATATTTCTGCTCCTGGGATCATGGCTTTTCATGAAAAAGCCAGAGGAACTGCAAAACTTGGAATAGTGGAGGAATAAATGCCTAAATTCAGGGGCTGTGGTACAAGGTGACCATAATTATGGCTGTTATTAGGAGCTGGACTCAATGATCCACGTAGGTCCCTTTCAACTCTGGGTATTCTATGGGTATTCAATCATCACTGAGTGTTTACATTCACAACCTGTCTTACACATACTGTATCCACAAGCCATCACTGTACAGAGAAAAAAAAATGTGGAGAAGATTCAGAACTGGGTTCACTTGCACTTTCCACATTGCGAAGTCATCAAGGACCAGGACAATCTTTCACTGTCCTTGTGCCTTTGGTTCTTATTAAAACTGTGAGCCCAGACTGAATCTGCACTACAGGATGAGGCCCTGCAGAGAGGACAGAGGCAGAATTTAACATCTCCCTGTTCCAAGTGCAAAGTGCTTGTTAAACAACCAGCAGCTGACTACTGGACCATCATTTTGTTTCATATGGGAGCCAGTCATATTAAATAATTTTCAGCTGCACTTTTCTTCTGGACACAGAACAATGAGCCCAAAATGGCATATTTTGACTTATGAACCTGGTGAGATCAAAGTGTGAACCACAGGAATAGGCAGAGCTCCCTGTACACTGCTGAAGTGACCCCCCCCCCCCCCACAATGCTTTGCTCTTCAAGGATTTCTTCAGTATCAGAAAGTCCCATCTTATTACTTTTTTTTACTACTGAATTCTGATGATATCCTCATGAGAGCATGTGCTCAGGTGCTAAAAGAGGCTCCTGGGGGCTCTCTTCAGGCTGCAGGGCACCCAAGATGTTCACCTGGAATCACAGGATCTTTTAGGTTAGAAAAGATCCACAGGCATGCCGCTGATCAATGAGGCTGAAGGGGTAGGATGACCCCCCTCTATTCTGAGGCAGTAGCTGGAGGTCTGGATGTCTCAGGTGGCACCATATGCTCACATTTAAGCATCTGAGATGGGTCAGGTGCCTGAACCTGCACATGTTTTGGTGTGTAAGAACAGACAAGTGGGCAAAGCAAAGCAAACATGTTCCCTGCATCAAATATACATTATAGAACCATGGAAAGGTTTAGGTTGGAAGGGACTTTAAAGATCATATAGTTCCAATCTCCCCACCATGGGCAGAGATGCCACCCACTAGATCTGGTTGTTCAGGGCCCCATCCTGAACACTTGAACAGTTCCAGGAGTGGGGGGCATCTACAACTTCTCTGGGCAACCCATTCCAGTGCCTCACCACCCTCACAGTAAAGAATCTGTTCTTAGTATCTGATCTCAGTCTCTCCTCTTTTAGCTTAAAATTGTTCTCCCTCATCCTATCACCATCTGCATGTGTAAAAACATTGCTTTGCCTCTCTCTTATAAGCCCCTTTTAAGTACTGCAGGGCTGCATGAGGTCTCCCTGGAGCCTTCTCTTCTCCAAGCTGAACAACCCCGACCGCCTGTCTCCACGGGAGAGGTGCTCCACCCGTGTGGTCATCCCTGTAGCCTGCTCTGGATAACGGGTCTGTGTCTTTATTATTAAGGCAGAAATGGATGTTACCTAAATACTGATGTCAGCACAGCCCACACCAACTTTCAGTGTCTGCAAAGAGCTGGTAGGAAGTTGTGAAGACACACCACTATAATGCATTAGGAAATCAAGTTCATTGCTAATAGTGCATTTGACATCCCACCCAGGGATATGTGTCAGTGACTCTGTCCATCCAGCTGTCACTGCCCATAGGCGTGGCTTTAACTTTAGTGAGAGCACTAAATAAATGTACAGGAACTGCAAGATTTAGTACATTGCATTTGTCTCCTTCAACTGCATCTACTAAGGAAAAGATATGTGGGCAGAAAGCTTGTTCTGACTTATATAGTAAAACTATGCAAAGGACTGTTAAGTGAGATGTGATTTGCTCTTTGTATTAACTCAAGGGGTCTTTGAGACAGAGAAATACAAAATAGTATGGAGCTTCACCTGATACACCCATGGTAAACTCTGTAACAGCTGATCCTGCAACTTGCACTCAAGTCCATCTAGTGCACAGCACAAAGGAGAATGTATGTGCCCACATAACATATTCCTGTTTTCCATCTCCCTGTCTTGTATATACTCGTACTGGGTTGATTTAAATGTGTTTCACAGCCTAAGGGGAGAGAAACAAGAGTGAGTGCCTTCAAAACTTCCAGTGCCTTCCACATTTCATACCTGCGACTGGAAACACCTTACGCAGCGACTCAGTGCTATAAATCCCTTCTCCAGGAGATGGTGCTCCTGCCCTGGGAGAGATCCCTGCCCGCACGCTTCCAGATGATGGTCGGTCCCACTGCACTCACCCGGCCCCTCTGCTGGGCTGGGACGCGATGGTTCTTATCCTCTGAGCTTCTCTTGCTGCTCAGCAGCTGAAGGAGAAGGAGACCCAGGGTATGAAATGTTTTCCAATTAAAATTGGAAAAGGCAAAGTTGAAAAAGAAAGCAGAAATTGCTGGGTTAAAATGCAGAACTGGCCAGGAGAGCAGAAGGTACCAGTGGTAAGAAGTAGTTCATGAGCTGCTCAGTTTGCCCCATGATCTGTGCTGGTTTCTGTGGGGCCTTTTGGGTGAGGGGCATCTCTCCTGAGTGCCTGGCCCAAACCACCCACATCTGTCATGAAAGGACTGGCTGCCCTGGCAGGAGGGTCAGACAGGCAGAATCTTCAGCAGAAGTGATCCAGACCATGCGAAGTTGCAATCAAACAGGACTTTGGACCACATCCTTTTCCCCACTCAGGTACCCACATTCCTCCACTCCTGCTCCTCCTCTTCCTCACAGCCCAGCTCAGCAGCTGGCACAGAGGAGTGAAGGGAGGAGGACTGGGCTGGAGTTGAGGGCTGGCAAGTCTGCTCTGGGCCTCTGCA
This sequence comes from Pyrocephalus nanus, assembly GCA_038380795.1. Taxonomy (NCBI): domain Eukaryota; kingdom Metazoa; phylum Chordata; class Aves; order Passeriformes; family Tyrannidae; genus Pyrocephalus; species Pyrocephalus nanus. The sequence continues at coordinate 9,646,928 of CM076260.1, read as the reverse complement.
CACCTCAGCTGACACCCATGGCTTGTTGGTGTCCCCAGAACAACTGTCCAGGAAACCAAAATTGATACCTCCAACTAGGTATCTTAAATTGTCAGCTGTACTTTGGTAGGATCCTTTCCTAATCAAGATGATATCCCCAGAAAGGAGGGGAATCAGTTCTTGGAGAAAGGCCTTTCTTTGCCAGATCCCTATCACTGGTGGAGAACTATTGGGCTGACCTTAAGAACTTCAGAGTTTAACTCCATTTGCCTGGTCTATGGAGGAAAATAAAAACATGGGATTAGAGCACTGAAGTAAATGAGAGAGAAAAGAGTGTCTGACAAAGGAATAAACAATACCAAAGGACGGGAAGATAACTTAAAGGGGAAAAACCCCTCTATCTTCCTTCCATGTTCATAGTGGTGAACATCTGCATGCAGAAAGTTATGAGTGAGACAGAACTGGAGTTATTGGTAAGACTTTGCACTGGGATAGAAAGCAAAGGACCAAGAAATTCTGTCTTAAGTGGCAGAGAAGTGAGAGTGACAACAGTCATGAGCAGCACTGGCTGGCGAGGAGGATGGGGAGAGGGCAGAGGACTCTCCTAGGAATAATTGGGAACTGGAAAGATCAGGGTGAGGTACTGTGAGCAGTGTTACTTTTCTGGTGCTCCCTTTGGTGTCTGCTGGCAAACACTCTCCCAATCAGGTTTCACCTTCAGGATCTGATACCCCCAAATCTGAGGAGCCTTTGCAAAGGGGCTGGGAGCTGGAGGACAAGAAGCTGGGGAGAAACACAATAATGTGGCAAACAGATGAGAGAAAAAAGGACTGAGTGGAGATCAAAAGATTAAATATGTAAAAATAAAGAATCAGAGAGCAGAGCTTGAGGAAGGCTGTATGAGAGCACTTACCCTGGTGGCATCTCACAAGGACAGCCAGGGGTGAGTAGGAGGTAGCTGAGGGCTTTCTGCACCTCTGTAACAGCTGTCTCAGCTGGACTCTGTGTTAATGCTATAGGAACTGCTTTCTGGAGGTACACCTCACCCTCCAGTGAATCCCACCCCTTCCAACCAGATGCTAGCCTGGACTACCACCATAAGGACACTTGGATGAGTCATCACCATGAGCCAGCATCTGGGCTTGGTGCATTGACAAATTACCTGCTGACTCTGCACTTTTCAAAAAGCAAATGGGCTTTTTTTTTTTTTTTTTTTTGAGCACGCCTGAGTGCTCAACTGTGTTTTGACCCGCTACTTTCAGGTGGCTTATGCCAGATCCTGTCGACCAGATGCTGAACAGGACAATTTTCCCCAAGGGGATTGGAAAGCCTGTTTCAAGAAGCTTTTATGTTTCCAGAAGGATTGAATTTTCAGCAAAGCATTTCCATAAGTCTCCTGTCCCCTAGCTAGAGCTCAGTGTTCAAATAGAAAGTGATGTGAGACAAGCACAGCTTTAGGCATCCAGGCTGTGGTGATGTCAGGCCTCTGGGCCTGAAGCAAAGCAGCCCACGGGGTCCTTGAATCCATCTGATGTTTCATGCCTGGAGTTTGTACCTTGATTTGTCTTATCTTCCCTGGCTATCCCCATGCAGACAACCAGAAAGAATTCAGCTTGGCTTGAGTTTAAGTAAGTTTTGGAAGGAGTTGCTGGAAGATTTGGAAAGAAAATGATGCTGTTGCTTGGTTACTTGCTGAGCTGGCCTTGCTGTCACTTGAAGCCATCTCGCTAGAAGACATTTGTTAAGTCCCAAGAGGCTTCTTGTGTGGTCACTGCATGAAAACACACTCTTCCAAATAGCCACTGGCATCAATATTCTGATTGCTCTGAACTTGCTCAGGACTAGAAAAGTTGGTGCAGCCCCACTGACTTATCTAACAGAAACAGCCACAAACACCTCCAGTTTTGAAGCGTGGAGGGGGCTTGTTACTGCAGTTTGTTTTTATTCCATCACAATGGGATGATGATAGGGAAGGTGAGGTGGAGGTGCAGAGCTGCGGGAGTATGGCTGTGACATGAGGTACATGGTTATTCCTTGAGAATTTCCCTTCTGCCTCAGTTTCCTCCTTTGCAAAGTGGTCTTTCATGGCTGGTGGGTTCCAGTTAAATCAAATACCCCCTTCTTTCCTATAGGGCAGCCCCTCTGCCAGGCTGGGACCTTGCCCACAGTTGCACAAGAAGATGCAGACATGGTAGGGGAGTTCACCCTGCCCAGGACTCGAAATGAATTGGTGCTCTACACACAAAGGTCCCCAACCACCATGGACAATGCAGTAGAGCAAGCAGAGCAGCGCTGGGGACCAAGAGAGGGAGCAGAGGGAGGGAGACCACTTCAGAGAGACAAGCCTAAGTATCAGCCAGGCAGGAATGATTCCTTCCTGCTCCTGAAGGAATCAGCATCCAAGTGAGTTGACTGTCCCCTTCTTTCCAAAAACCTGACCAGAAGGGTCTGCTGGTGAAGGGAGAGAGAGACCATAGTGGGACAAGGTGCAAGCTGTTATGGGAGTCAGGATCCATCCTGGGCATACAGCCACTGGGACTAGTTCTCAGGGAATAATTAGAGGCAAATGGGGCCCTTCATCTTCATCTGAGGTTCTGGCACACTTCTGATTTAATACTTGGTGAGCAGGGTGACAGGACAGTCTCAGAACTGTGTTTTTCAACCTGTGATGGAGGTACCCAGAGGATTTGTAAGTGTAAAAGCAAAGAGAGATGGAGCAAGTGAGCAGGGCTGGAGCCAGGATCACCACTTTGGTTAAAGGCCCCCATGGGCAGGAGCACATTGCTGTACCCACTGCAGTGGGGAGTGCCCTCAGGAGGAACAAGTCTATTTGCTGGTGGAGCTGAACAGACATAAAATCTCCCTCAGTTATATGGGTGTTTTTTTCTGTATAAACTTGCTAATTGAGTTGTAAAATAAAACTGCAGCCCTTCCTCTCCAATTTCTGCTGCTGCAGCAGCGTGCTAATTTGGTTTTGGAAGGGGGCTGGTAGAAGGTGGCTCTTTGCCAGTGTGAAATTATGCGCAAAAAGTTTGCAGTGGGAGAGAAGGGAGCCCGTCCTCGATGCAAGGAAGGACTGGGGGCAGGAGCTGCTGAGCAGGGCTGGAGTGGCTTGGGAAGGTCCTGCAGCTGGGCTGGGCTGGGCTGATGGAAATTCAAGAAAGCCCAGAAGGGTTTAAGTGAAGTTGCAATGGAGAACAGATGGGAAAGTTAGCGCTTGTGCACCTCAGTAGATGCTGTGTGGTTGAGAGGATGAGCTGTGGGAATTCACATCTACCCTCCAGCATGGCTGGGCAGGATTTGCTTCTTGGGTGTGGGGGGGTGTGGGGGTGTGAGGGTGTGTGTGTGTGCACGCCTTTGGTGTGGGCATGTGTGCCTGGTGTGTGCACACACGTGTGTCCGTGTCACTCGGGGTGGTGTGGGTATGTGCGTGCCTGTGTTGGGTCTCCATACAGACAGTGAGGACAGGGATCTGGCTCTCATCACCCAGCAGCACAAGGCTCTGTCACTGGGACAACTGTGCACAGGAACGAGGATGGTGTGGTACAGACTGATGCAGAGGAACCCAATGCTCAGCTCTGCTGACTTGCACCAGGCAGGGATTTGGCCCTGCTGCCCGCACTGGGGGCTAAGAGCACTGGTCTGTGGGGAAAAAAAAAAAAAAAAGTGGGGAAAGAAAAAACAGAAGGCACAGCCTGACTGTCTGTTGCATCAATGTAACTTTAATTTTTGAAAGACACACAGAAAAGATTCAGTGACAGTTCCAGTCCCATGGTGAAGCCCAGGGTTACACACATGTGGCAGGTACATGCACCCCAACATGCAGGAGGATGTAAAGTCCCAGGGGACCCAGGGCATGGACCACATTCACCATTTTTGTATCTTTCACTGTTTCGCATAAAACTGACTGTGTGAAACAATTCCAGGCAGGAGGCTCCAGAAACCATTGCAAGAAGCCCAAAGGTTATTGATAGGTTTGCCTGCCCAGTTTCTAGAATTTGACGGTCCTTCCTGTCCCATCATCCGTCCATCTGTCTGCTGATCCTTTTGATCCCTTCTCTGGGCAGCACTGGGAAGGGAGCACTGCCATACCCTTCAGTGGGAGCATCAGGAGCACAGTTTGTGACCTTGGAGCTGCTGGTTGAGGTGGAATTGAGTGGAGCGGGACAGACAGTGTTTTTCAGCGTTCCCATCTTTGGGAAGAGGTGCCCTGAACACTTAGCCCTGTTGCCACCTGTTCCAGTTCTGTGAGGGCATCCAAGTGGGATCTCAGCACCCTGGCCAGAGGGGAGTGAGGCCTCAGGGGCTGGAAGGTCTTGTCAGATGCTTTCAAAAGTGACCTTTAGTGTCTAAACATCATCAGGCTGGCTTTAGCAAGGAACTGACAAAAGAATAATATTGAAGCTTTCCTCTGCCTCCCCTTCCTTTGCCTCCTGCCCCAGCTGGGTTAGGGCTCCTGGTGGTCACTAACTGCTGGGTGGGTGCTGCCAGTGGCAGCGTGCAAGGCCCTGTGGTCTGTGCAGAGTGTGCAACTGCTGTGCAAGCCACGCAAGCTCTGTGCAAAGGCTGTGCAAGTCTGGTGCAAACTCCATGTAAGGGCTGTGCAAGCCCTGTGTAAATGCTATGCAAAGGCCGTGCAAACTGTGCAAAGTGTGCAAATGCCATCTGGCACTGAGAGGGACATGGACTTCTCGGGCTGGAGATTTCTTGGGATGGTGTCATGAGAGCTGTGTCCATGTCTCTGCACAGCATGTGCGTTCATACCGAGCAAATCCGCTGGTTGGCATTAGAAACCCACTCGTGATACTGTGACAAAGCACCTGTAAAGCTACAGCAGAAAGAAATCCGAGAGGCTGCAGTGACAAACGCTCGTGAGAAGCGATTGTTTGGGGGGGAGGGGGGAAGAAAAAAAAAAAAAAGCCGTGTTTGTTTTGGCGAAACACCTACATTCCTTCAAATAAATCATCGCAGCCCTTGTTTTTGTATTTGCCGAGAAATCGCAACAGACATAACCAGGGACTTAAGAGACTTGAAATAACATCCTAGTAAATACCCCACTTTGTTATTTTAATCGAGACCCAAGGAAACATCTGAATTTTACCAAGGAAACCCTCCGTGCGAGGGAAAACATCAGCTCGCAGCCCGGCCGGGGCTTTGTTTTGCTCCGGTGTCGGGCTACCGAGGCGGAATTGCCGGGGCCGATGGAGGTGCAGGGCAGCCCAGGACAGTCGCTCCGGCTTCCCCGACGCTCCCGGCCCGGCCCCGCCGGCAGCATCACCCTCGCAAGCCAGTCTGAGGGGTGGGAAGTCCGCCCGAAACGTGGGTGAAGGTTCCTCAGTCCGAAACAGAGCCGGAATCTGCCCCATGTCGAGTGTGGGACCAGTATGGGGTGGTGTGGGACCCCCTCCAATACAGGGGCGCCTTCCAAAGTACGAGACGGACATAACTCCATCCGCATCCCCCCTAATTAGGCTGGGGTGACGCCGCGACACGGGGCTGTGGGATGCAGCTTTCCCCAACAAATGAGGGGTGCGAGTGCCCCCACGGGGGGCGTAAGTGCCTCCCACCAGACGGGGCCGGAGTCTGCGGGGGTCTCACCTGCCTGGGAAGGCGGGGCGGGGACCGGGCAGGGGGTCTCCGGGTTGGGGTCTCACTTGCAGGTAGAGGCGGAGCGGGGACGGGGGTTCTCTCACCTGCCAGGGGAGGCAGAGTAGTGTCCGAGGGGACGGTCCGGGGGGTCCCACCTGCAGGCAGAGGCGGGGCAGGGTCGGGAGGGATCCGGAGGGGGTGGCACCTGCCGGGAGAGTGGGTCGGGATCCAGAGGGGTGTCCGGGAGGGTCCCACCTGCCGGGGGAGGCGGGGCGGGTCCCTGGGCGCGGGCGGCGCCCGGGCGGGGAGGGGCGAGCGGCCGGCAGGGGGAGCCCCGGCGGCGGCGGGCGAACGAGGAGCGGCGGCGGCGGCGGCGGCGGCGGTGGCGAAGACGATGTTCAAAAGCGGGCGGGGAGCGGCGGCGGCAGCAGCTCCGCGCCGAGCCCCGGGCCGCCGCCATGCGCCTCCGCGCCGCCGCCGCCGCCCTCTGCCTCTGCCTGCTGGGCGCCTGCCGCCTCCGCCGCGGGCTGGAGGCTGCCGCCGTGCGCGGCCCGTCGGCGGCCGCTCCCCAGCGACCCTCGGCAGCCGCGCCTTCCTCCGCCTCCTCCTCCTCCGCCGCCGCCGCCGCCTCCCCCTTCTCCTCCCCGCCGCGGAGGGATGGGGCTCTCCGCAACGGCACGGTGGTGCCGCACCACTACATGGTGGCCCTGTACCAGCGCCTGGCCGCCCGCCGCGGCCCCGGCGGCCGCGCCGACACCGTCACGGGCTTCGCGGAGCGGGCGCGCAGCGGTGAGTGCGGGGAGCGCGTCCCCCCGGGACCCCGCCGTCGGGGATGCTTGGGCTTGGGAACGGGCGTAAGGATGAGGATGGGGCTTTGGGGATGGAGACGGGGCTGTGCGTGGGTGCGGGGATCGGGCTCCTGCGTGGGTGCGGGGATGGACGCGGGATTGCGCATCACTTCGAGCGTGAGTTTGGGGACGCGGCGGCATCGCGGAGAGGGAGCTCGCACGTCGGTCCAAGCGCGGGGCTGTGCCTGGGATGGGGTTGTGCGTTTGTTGGGGAACGGGGCTGTGCGTTGGTTTGAGCACGGGGTGGTTGCAGGGGTTGGGAGTAGCTCACGGGATGCAGCTTCACGGGATAGGGGCTGCGCGTCCCGGTTGTTTAACGGGAATGGAGCCGTGCGTGAGACGGAGCGTGGGAATAGGGACGAGGACATTCTGGTAGTGGGGTTGTGCGTGAGCATAGGGCTGGGGTGACGATAGTGACAGCAAATGGTTTGTGTCTGGAGCTAGGAAAAGGGATTGCAGATGGAGATGAGGGTGAGGTCGGAGGTGGCGATGGGGTTGCGCGGTCAAGGATGACGTTCGGGGCTGGGGTTGGGGTTGAGGACGGGGTGCGAGATGCAGCCAGCCGGGCCGGGGCGGGCGGGGGTACGGGCGGCTCTCGGAACCTCCCGCCACCTGATGCGGGGCCGGCGGCTGCAGCGCAATTTTGAGGCAACTTCTCTGCGCGGCATCCCCGGGACCGGGAGCGAGAAGATCCGCCAGAGCCTTTGCAGCCCGAAAAACTCCGCAAGGTCCCGCGACGGGCCGAGCGAGGCTGGGGAGGGAGCCCCGAAAGCGCTCCGGAGCGGCTCCCGCCGGCCCTCTGGCTGAGCTCGGCATTGCGCTCCCCTTCTCCCTCTTTCCCTCCTTTTGCCTTCTTCATACCCGCGAATCTAATGGTGATAATCAAATAAACACATAAACGCACTTGACGATACATTTTTAACATGTGTACATCGCGCCCTGCCACCAAAGTTCGCTCGGCTGGGGGAGAAAAAAATAATAAATTCCAGATCGAATAAAATTAAAAGACAAACTGAAAAGCAGCCCCAGCCTCCCCGCAGTGCCTGTCGCCGGCTGCCCCGGGGTAGGAGAGCGGCGGCTGCTGGTGCGGAGCCCCCCAAGCCCCATCCCCACACCCAGATCGGGCCATATCCTGCCGGCGGCCTTTGGGGGGAAAGGGTGCTAAAAGCTGATGGGGCAAGGTCAGGGGAGCGAGGTGAGACGCAGGGAAGATGATCCGGTGGGAGGGTGGGCAGTGCCCGGCTTGAGAAAGCCGGGGGAAAACTGCATAGGTCCTGGGAAGTTTCAGAGCAAAACGAAACCAGATGAACTCTTCAAAGGGATCTCCTTATCTGCTCTTATCTGCTTCGCACAGGAACTTTAGATCTGCTTTTAAAATAATAATTATAATAATGACTATAATGAATAATAATAATAAGGATAATAATAATAATAATAGTAATAATAATAGTAGCGGCAGCAGCAGATGACAGGGAGAAGATTGTTTCCCCCCTGGCGGGCGGTGCAGGCTGCACCCAGCGGGGCTGCGGTGTGGGGATGTCGGACAGGGCTCTGCCGACAGCGGGTCAAGGGGCTCGGGCACAGCCGCGATGTTTGCCGCATGCCCAGGTCAGGTTTCTCGTTAACGAGGGAGAAAATAAATAACAACCCTCCCAGAACTCATTCATTTCTTCTCCCCAGTGCCACCTCCTTTGGTGTTTTGTTTTGGGTTTGTTTTTTTGTGTGTGGGTTTTGTTTATTTGTTTTGGTTTTGGGTTTGTGGATTTTTTTTTTTTTTTTTTTTTTTTTTTAAATTCACGTTGAGTATATTTAATCAGTACCAGAAACTGCACAAGTCTGTGTTTGGGCTTTGGATCCACCAAAAACAGTGACAAAGTGAAGCTGGGCTCACTTTCAGCCTCTGGTGGTGCCTCTATCGGGCGTGTGTCTGTGATGGGAAAATGGAATTTTTCACAGCTTTTTACTTGGCGTGGCTGGGGCTGCGTGTGCGTGTGACACTTGGGGCAATCGGTGACCATCTCCTTGATTGGGGATGGGACTGTGGCACACAGGTTTAGATGAGGCTTCCATGCCAAAACAGAATAGTGGTGCAACTGGGGTCACTGGAACACCCAGGAGGAGGCAGAGAAGCCTCCTTGGGACATGAGAAGGAGTGCTAATGAGAAGCCACTTGATTCAGTTGATGCCTCCCTCCCTCTGTACCTTCTCCTCCTTGTTTGTTTTTGGTGGTTCCAGCCGGAGTGACGCTCTTGGACACAGGACACACAGGCTGTGTCCCGCTGGGGTGCTCAGCAAGCCTTGCTGCACGGCAAGATCTTCCCTGTTAGCGCTGTGTCCCTTGCACCTCCCTAATGAGAGCTTGGCTTCAGCTTGCTGGGATTTTAAATTTTTTTTCCTTTTTTTTTTTTTTTTCCCTTCTGTGTTATCTCTTCCAGATGCCTCCCTATTCGCCTCGGAGCAGCGATACCTCTTCGACATCTCCAGCCTGCCTGAGGCGGAGGAGGTGACGGGCGCAGAGCTGCGGGTCCTGCGCGCCCTCCCTGAAAACCGGAGCTTGGCTCTGTCCCCTGAAGGCACCTTCCACCACCTCCTCCTTTCCACCTGCCCAAGCCAGGATGGTGAGGAGCCCCGGCTTCTGGACTCCAGAGCTGCAGACATTTTGGACACAGGCTCCTCCAGATGGGAGGTTTTTGATGTCTGGGAAGCCTTGCGAGATCGGAGGGAGAAATCTCTCTCGGGCACGCTGCTGTGCTTCCTGCTGAGGATTGTCTCGGATCAGTCAGGGCAGCTCCTGCCCCCCCGGCAGCTGGGGTTCAGCAAGCCCCAGCCCCAGCCCCACGAGCGAGCCCTGCTCGTGGCCTTCTCCCGCACCCAGAGGAAGGAGAATCTCTTCAAGGAGATCCGGGATAAGATCAAGGCCCTGGGAAGCCCCCCATTCCTGGAGCCCCCCGATCCTGGCCAGGAGGTGTATCCCAAGCGGAGGAAGAGAAGGACCACGATTGCTGCCCGGTCTGGGGGCAGAGGCCATGGGAAGAAGGCAAAGACCCGCTGCAGCAGGAAGCCCCTGCACGTGAATTTCAAGGAGCTGGGCTGGGATGACTGGATAATCGCCCCCCTGGATTATGAGGCGTATCACTGTGAGGGGGTCTGCGACTTCCCCCTGCGCTCCCACCTGGAGCCCACCAACCATGCCATTATTCAGACCCTGATGAACTCCATGGACCCGGAGTCCACCCCCCCGAGCTGCTGTGTGCCTTCCAAGCTCAGCCCCATCAGCATCCTCTACATAGACTCTGGGAACAATGTGGTTTACAAACAGTACGAGGACATGGTCGTGGAGACGTGTGGCTGCAGGTAGCAATTTCTGCAGCTCTCCTCCTCCCCACCCCTCCCTGCCCTGCCCAGCAGCCCTGCCCCATTTTATATATATAAATATAGATATATATATATAAAATATATATATATACACATACACATTTTGGTGTGTGCCTTTCCAAAAGCCAAGCTCAGAGCAGCTGTCTTTTGCCTTCCCTGGGCTACCCTGGCCATGAGCCCCCCCTGAGACTGTGAGGCTGATGCCATCTTTGTGCCTTGCCTGCTCCCTGTGGGAAAGGGGGGGGTACACAGAGCCCCCAGGAAATGCCTGTTCTGGCTATGAGCTCTGCCTGCTAGGCTTGATTTTCCCAAGTGGAGCTGACATTTTCTTTCCCAAAGGTTTTGGAAAATGTCTGGCCAAAATTGTCTCAGTGGGAATGATGACCTTGGGTTGGGGGCCAGATGGAGTGGTGGCTGTGGCAGTGGGATGGAGGTGAGGTGGGAATGCTCATTTATTTGAGTTAAAGGAGTTCTTCTGTCTGCCTTCAAATTACTGCCCCAGGTTTTCTGGTGGAAAAATGAGGGATCCATGGGGGAAGGCAGGGGGTGGAGAACCTGTGGCTGCTGGGGGTTGAAATCATTTGGTCCAGGCCTGCTTGCAGTGGGAAGAGATTTGTGAGTCTACTGGTGGAGACAGGAAAGAAGGTCCTGTAACTGGAGGCTAAATCAAGAGTCAGGTCTGAAGTTGAGCTCATGCTGTCAAAAAAATGGGAACGGTCCTGGGAGGTGTTAGCTGGGGGTGCCCTGACTCCATGTAGTCCAAAGTGCTGGCCCTGTTGTTGATGTCCTGCAGGAGGTATTGGGTGGTGGGTCCCCTCCCTTTCCTGCACAAAACCCCATTTCCAAGACATACTGGGAAGCCGGCGTCAGGCCCACAGTTCACACAGCTGTCCTCAGCATGTCTGGAGAGAAACAAAGGTCCTGAGTTCCCCAGGGAAGAGCCATTTTGCTTGAGTTCTTCTTTTTCCAAATAATCTCTATAAAAGCACTAAGCTCCACCCTATCTTCCTTTGGCATCAATTTCGCAGTAAGCTCCATCCCTCCCTGGAGCACCAGCCTCTCCCTGCTCCATTAAGGGAGCCTGGATCTGCCAGGAATGGACCTTTCCCATGCTGTGGGCTGAATATCACCCTTGGAGACTGCTACATAAAATGGGGTGCTTTGACCCGTGCTGAAAGGGCTGCAGGATTTTTGCAACTCAGGAGCTGAGTATAAATTATGCTTTTAAATCAGAGAAACCTCGCATCCATGACAGGGTGTGTTTTGGATGTTGGGAAACGTTTCTGCTGCACCTCAGTGGCTTTTGGTACCAAACTCTGGCTTCATAGCTGGGTTGGTGTAGACCACAGGTGTATTTGCACAGACTTTGTGTTTGATGGTTTGTTTTTTACTGGTGGTCAGAGTGTTGGTGTGTAAACATCAGTGCTTATTAGTGACAGTAGCTTGCTTTTGGAGAAGATAAATCCCTGCTGGAAAATATGGTGTTTTCCCTATATGAAACCAGTTGTCCTCCATGGCAGGGGCGTTCTCCTGGGAAGGCTGGGCCTGGCAAGGGCAGAGAGGGGGTCATCTCAAAGAACTCTACTGGAATCGAAATGATTTCAAGGATCAGAAAGGCCTTGGTGAGGTCAAACAGCCACTTCCCCACAAGAAAATAGTGCATCAGCAGAGAATAAACTGTGCACACTGATAATGGTGATAGATCCACTGGGCTAACACCCCCCAGCTTCCTTCTGTCCTCATCCACAGAGGCTTGCTCTGCATCCTCAGGCTGTGGTTGGTGGCAACTCAGGAGAGCAAATGTGGTAGCTGTAAGTGTCGTGTAACCCCCTTGACTCCCGTGGAGCTCCTCCAACTTTACATACATGTATCCAAGAGGAAAACCCATCTCCCTACCTCAGCATGAATGTAAATATATATTAATGATGTAACTGTCCCCAGGAGGATGCTCAGAGGTGGAGGTTGGTGGGGCAGGGGAAGAATCAGGTCCACGCGGGAGGGTTTTCTCCCTGCCAGCGTCTGGGGAGGCTGAGGTGCAACTAGTGGGTGAGGAGGGGTCAATAGGAGGGCTGGTGGCTTTCCTTTGCCCTTTGGCTTTAGCACAGATGGTTTAGGAAGGAGGTTGGCACAGCAGTGCCGGAGCTGCCTGCTCTGGAAACACCGCGCCATTTATAAAGTTACCAAGCTTTTGAAGTACCTAATTTTTCAATTGTCATGGGTTGTTTGATAGTTTTTCTCACTGCTGAGACAATATTTTTTAATGTTTTTGTTTCTCTTACCTCCTCCCCTTCCTCCAAATATTTGCTGTGGAGGTTTGTGGGCAGTTCAGATCCGGGCAAGATATATATATAGCTCCTGGCAGCCCCTGCTGGCTGGTGGCTCTTGTGAGCCTCAGCCAAAAGGTTGGCCTGAGACCTGCTCCCGTGGGACCGAGTCCAAGGGGGTTTTAATACCAGTGACCCTCAGTTCTTGTGGCTTTTGTTCAGCCACAGCTGCAGGGAACAGGCAGATGCTGCCCACCTTAGGCTCGGAGGTGGCTGATGGGGAGCGAGGCGATGAGCTGGATCTTGCAGTGCTTCACCCCAACCCCAGTGCTGTGTGCTGTGCTCTGCTGAGGCTCTGCCCTGAACCCCACCGTGGTCCTGGTCCTGGGGGAAAGCAGTGGCTCAGTCACTGCAGTTTTGTAGCCTGGATCACTATGGTAAACGAGGATTTGGAGAGAGCGCAGAGGCCGCTGCTGGCAGTGATGCCATCCATGGTTTTGCCCATGTGGGAATGCAGTCCTGGCTCTCCCTGAGCAGGCATGTTTGGTGGGGCAGCAAACTTCAGGTGAGCCCAGTGGCGGTGGGGCCCTTTGTGTTTGCACCCCTGTGCCACTGCTGTGCCAGCTGCTCTTTTAAAGGAGCACCTGCTCCTTTCTTGGGCAAACAACCTCTGGAGGACAACAGGAGGGAAAAGGATGGAGTCAGACCCTCTTTCTGCTTACTTAAGGAGATGCAAGGCATCCCGGGGCTACTCCATGGGAATGTGTATGGGCGGGACAAGGCTGGAGGGGAGTGGGGCTGGGGCTCTTGGTGGGTAACTGTGTTCCTCCCCCTGGGAAAGTGTATCAGCTGCAATGCTCGGCTGTCACATTGCTTATTGCTCCCAGAGGAGTTTTTCCAGAGCAAAAGCACCACTTGTCGCTTTATGGATTCCTGCATGCCAACTGCCAGGGCTGCCTCTCCATTGCCAGGCGGATTTGGAAATTGCACCCAAACACTGCAATGAGGCTTAGGCAACAACTGTCAGAGCTGCTGCAAATGTTGAGAGGTTTAGATTATATATTAGGGAAAAAAAAATCATGGAAAGGGTTGTAAAGCACTGGAACAGACTGCCCAGGGAGGTAGTAGAGTTGCCATCCCTTGAAGTGTTCAAAAAAATATGTGGATAAGGCAATTGAGGATGCAGTTTCATGGTGAACATGGTGGTGGTGCTGGGTTGACGGTAGGACTTGATGGCCTTTTCCAGCCTTAGTGATTCTGTGACTCTCAGTGGAAGTGGCAGGTGTGAAAGCCTTTTCTGGACAGGGAGGTTCCCTCAGCTGAGCTGTTGCAGCCCTGCCATGTTGGGGCAGGTAAGTGGGGCACTGGCTGCAGGATAGTGGCAGCCCAGCCCACCCCTCAGCCCTGAAGGTGGTCCTCGGCTGAGCATCACCCTAGAAATGGTCCAGGAAAAATGTATTTCTGATCAGTTGCCTCTTGCCTGAGCTGATTTTTGGCCACATGTAAACTTTATAAATATGAGACTAGAGGTTGAACATGGACAAATATGAATTCAGTAGGCTCAGAGTGATTTTAATGGATAATTATAGGTTCTTATTCGGCAGTATTTATACAACCTTTCCAGTTAAAAAAAAACAAAACCAAAAGCAAAAACAGTTTCCATGCAGTGTATATCCTCCTGGAGGATTTGTTTGACCTTGAGCACCATTTTTATCTTCAGGATATAATTACAGTGAAACTAGAAATATTAAGCATTTGAAAAAGACTATGTATCTATGCTTAACTGGCTTGCTCCCCTCAGACATGGGAATGTAATCACGCAGGAGCAGGGAAATGTGGAGTGATCCCATTTGACTTGGAAGCACTGGGTCTGCGATTCAGGGAAGCACACCTGGTCAGGAGACAGGACTGGTGTCTGTGCCTTGAGCTCTGCAAAACCAAAGACTGTGCTTAAGCCACTGCCTGCACCATGTCCTGAAGCCCCCTGTCCAGTGAAGCTCCATAGCAGGAATAGTCAAAAGCAAAATGGCTTTATTCCTGGTTTAACTGCCTCATGACCAGGGGTGCTTCTGGCCTAGGAATAATCCTCGCAAAAAACATCCTTTTTTCTTTTAAGGAATGATTAATTTTTGCTTCTCTTAAAATAGGGGTTTTGTCTATCCACACACCCCATTTTTTTTTTTAAACATATTTCAAATCAATGATAGAAGGGAAATTACTATCCTCTGGAAAAGAGAAGGGTGTTCATATAGAAAAGGGCTTGATTCAGGGTTGCAGCATCTTCTCCCTGGCATAGCTGTGTTGATTCTGGTCAGCACTGGCAGACAAGGCCACGTCTTCTTTGCGTGTTGGCTGATGCTTGGCATACTCGTAAGGAAAAGACTGCAAAGGTATTAAAAGTGAAGCCCAAGCCTTGAGCCTTCTGCTCAGGTCTGAGTGCCAGTGACTCCTGGGTGTTTTTGAACTGTGTGGGTTTTAACTCAGGCTGTGGTTACACAGATGTCACTGGGTGATGCTGCAGTGATTTATCGGTCACACTCCCATTGCAAAACAAGCAGCTTCTTTTACAGTTTTAAGCCCTTATGCCACAGACCCAAAAGTGGTATTTAGGGACAGTCACCTGTGCTGGCCCCCACGTAACAGCAGGCACACACTCTGCTGTTGGCAGCACTGCTTCTCCAGGAAAGAGACAGAGAGGCTGGGCCATCACTTAGGACCCCTGGGGGATGTGGGTACCAGGGAGCCACGGCTGGGCAAATGGAGCAGAGCATCCTGGAAGTTCTGATGGGATGTCACAGCTTTGCTCTCCAGACTTAACAGGAGTTTTGCCACGAGCAAAACTTGTGCTTGTCTTGACAGCAGCACTTGCAGTTACTCACATCAAAACCCCCATGACCTATGTTAATGTGATAGATACGTCCTAAATACCAATCCAGCTCATACTCTTGTTGGAACAAACCTGGTGGGAAATGTCAAGGTTTCCTGCCAAGCATGTAGTGAGTTCTGAAATCCAAGTGCCTTCTCTTTTCTCTGTGCTGGAGCAGCAGTGCCACGTGCCAAGGAGAAAAAAAAACCTAAGTGGGGCAACGGCAATGAGAGTCTGGGTATTTCACAGAGGTTGTCACCCTAAGCGGGGCTGTACCACTGGGTTTGAAAAATGGTCAGACTGAAGGGCTGTCACATGGACCTTGGCTGGGTGGTCCCACCACACTGTTTGCTGTGTCCCCTGTCCTGTGTGCAACTGGAGTTATGGTGTGAATTTTTTTCTCTTCACATCACACTCTGGGGAGGTGAGTGGGTGGGAAAACCTGTGTGGGCAAAACCAAGCACTGGTCTTTGAGAGCAGTGTAGTTCTTCTTTTAAGTCACCATGACCAGCAGATGGAGAGACTGTGTGTGTCTCACTGGAATCAGAGCAGCTCCTCTGGCATCAGGGATCCCTTTATGGCTATGTGGGGCCCGAATGGAGATGCTGGGTGGCAGGAGCAGAGTGTAGCAGTGTGCTCACTGTAGGAGTGTGTCCTCTCTGAAAACACAAAAGGAGAGGAGTTGGGGGCTAACTGTTCATGGATGGGGTGTTCCTGATGGTCAGGAGCTTGTGACCTTGGTGGTGGTGGGAGAGTTTTTCTGCCTTTCCTATCTTTGAGTTAATGGCTGGTAAAAGAGCAAGGTGTTCCACCAGGCTTGTGTGTGTGAGTCACCTTCAATTTTTTCATAAGCTGGTTTATGCTTTCCAAGGTAAAACCAGCTGCATCCAGCTTTTTGAAGCTCTTTATTCCTAGTACAGAGTGTTGTGAGGTACATAGAGGTGCAAAGATGTATCTGAAAATCACTTTTACCCTATCAGTCAGTGTTCTGGGCCTTTGAAAAATGACCAAAATTTGGAACTCCTGCTGGTGTAACCCACTGACCATGGAGCCCACCCTACATCTCAAAGGATATTTTGCATCCTTGCACCTCAAGACACAAGCAGCCCATGTGGCTGCTTTTTCCTTTTCCTGGCAGCAGTACCCAAACAGCCCCTGAATTTTCCATGTTGGAGAGGAGCCTGATGTCAGTGGTGGTGGAAAGAAGCACATGGGCGGGCTGGCAGATGTACCATGTTTAACTCTGGGTGGATGGACTAGGGTAGGAAACTTGGGCAGCAGAGCATTTTCATGGAGCTGGTATTGAAAAATCTTAAACCGAAGCTTGATTCATTCCCAGAAATGGCTGAAAACAAAACCTTCCCATTTTCAGTGGTTTTTCAGCAGGTTTTGCTCTTCATTTTTCTGTCGTCACCACTTAATAGTCCATTCGTACATTTTGTAAGCTCGTTTTTTCTGCTTTGGTACTGGTATTCGTGCTTTGTGTTTTCAGGATGGGGAGTGCAGACTTGCTGTGGTGTTTGGTGAGGGGAGGAGGGTGAGGAAGGGAAGACTGAGCCGCAGCAGCAGGAGGATGGGGGTCAGTCTGTGCCCTTGAGAAGGGGACAGTGAGGGGATGGGTCTGACAGGGTTGAAAACAGTGGGAGGAGGGGACTTGCTCATGATGGGTCCCACACTCATGTGCTTTGCTGATGGAACGTGGGAGAGTTTGGATCTCCCCTCTTCTCCTCTTTGCCACAGTGTCAACCTGTGCTGGTGCCACCCTGGTCTCCATCATCAGGAATGAGACCCAGAGACTGGACCAAGCCTGGTCTCCCTGGGAGCTGTGGCATCTAGTTGGTCCCAGTTTTTGGGGAGATGGTAATGTTCCCTGTGGTGGTTCATTAATTTCCTCCATCCTGCCTTGGTGGAGAGAGAGGAGGGGAGCAGTAGGGGAAATACAAGAGGCAAAGTTCGGGCCTGCTTTGGTCCCAAGCTGGTCATTCTAGGGAGCTGCGTGCCAGCTGTGTGCTGGGAACTGCTGAGCACCAAGGGGCTCACAGAAGCTCAGCCATTAGCAGCAGAGTATGAAATAGCATCCACAGGCCAGGAAAAGGGATGGTCAAACATGGAGGGGCTGGGCTGTGGTCCCTGAACGGGTGCCAGAGTTAAGTGGGTGTGTAGGTGGTGATCAGCTGGGGATGAGCCACTTCGTAGGGGCAGCTCATCCCCTCCTTGTTCAAGGAGGGGAGGGATCATTCTGGTTACATTGATCCCACATGCTGTGAGCAATGAACCTTTTAAAGAAGAGCCTGAGTTCCTGAGGTGTTGAAAATTCAGTGTTCGCACGTGCTCCATGAAGCCACATTTGTGCAGTGCCTTTGCAGATCAAGCTCTTACAGCCTGAGGAGCAGTTGGGGGCTGTGCCCAGCTGGAGTCACCAGCTCCATCTTGGCGATGCTGCTCACAAGAACTGGGCACATGTCTGTGCAGGACAGACCTGCTCTGCTCATGGTCATCCCTGTTTTGGATGCAGCAGGAGCAATGTTGATCCAGTTTGCTCAGTCCCTCCATATCCCATCACCATGTGCTCTGTTTCTCAAGTCAACACTATCTGGAGTTCTTTTCACTAAACGAGCCTCTCTGCTGGTCAGGTTTTATTTATATGTTCTTTTCTTTGATCAGAAAGGAAAGTATCAAAAAATGAAAAAGGACTCATGTTTCCAGTAGCTGTATCTCTCGTAGTTATGAATTTTGAAGCAATACTCGTATCCCTGTGTGTGCCTCTGAACTATCCATTTATTTGTTCAGCTTTTTCAGGTCTGAGAGTGTGAAATATCTCTGAAGAAGATAGCTCTGTATGTGATGGTGTAAATGCATTGTTTGTATGTATCTAAAGTTTAAATAGATTGTACATATGGGATTGTAAATGAACTGTAAACAGCAATCTATATTTTCTTGAATATATTATATAGCAGTATATATTTGTTAAATAAGTATTCTTGTATACTCTTCAATAACCTTTTTAATATTTTGTACAGATAAGTTTATTAAATATTTTATTGATAAATAGGCCTCTGCAAGATTTCTTTTTCTTCTGAAGACTTGTGCCTGTGTCCTGAAACCGGATACCAGAACAGCCTTTGTAAGTCACCTTTACTCCTGTGGCTAAGGTGTTTATACCAAAAATGAAATACCCATTCATTTTAAACTGTCTTCCTGGGCAGCCACAGGTATTTTCCAATAAATAAACTCACAGCACAGTGAGTGCACGATGGATTTATCATCAAAATGCACATCCCTTTCTGCCTTGTGTTTATGAATACAGTTCACCTGCCTCGACTGCCTTGGGTCTGGTAGTTTCATTCCTCTTAGGTATCACTGGTACACAATACATCGCTTGATGTACCTGAGAGAATGGGCTGCTAATTACCATGGCAGAAAATGCTTTGTTTAAAGTTGGCTTTTCGTCGAATATTGTTTTTTATTAGTCCATTATTCCTGCTTTCAATGTATTTACTAGCTTTGTAAAGCACCCTGAGACAGGAAATCCTTTTGCATTTATAGTAGTTGAACTTCAAAAGTTCCCTGCTTTCATCCAGAAAGCAGGGAATCTGCAAGATGAGTTTAATACATCACATTATGTAAGTGTGTCATGCACGTTGAGAAATGGGCTGTCACATAATGACACAGCCTTTTTCTCACCTGCTTTCACTGGGACATTACAGTGGCAAACCCAGAAGTTTGAGGGAGAGTGAGTTGCTTTAGCAAATGCTCCTGCAGTGGACATCACCTAAGTGCCTTGGACACAGTGAGTGAAGGTAATGGGGCTGTGACTGCCTCTGCTACATCCCTATGCACACGATACTGAGAAGATGCAGGTGTGGAGCAAGGCACATTTGGAAGCATGGAATAAGTCTTCCAGGCATCAGGTTATGTGTTTTAGACAAAGCAGAGCCATCCTCAGCTTTCAAGATCCAGGAGAAAAACATGGAGAAATGAAAAGAGACGTTTGACTGAAGGATTTTAATTCTTACAAGATTGGTATTTTCTAGACTGTCCCTTCCTCTTAAGCACATCCACAAACATATTGGCTCAGTTGGGGTGAGGCATGGTCATTTCTATTCCCAGTGGCATGTGGAATGACAGACCATGCATGAGTCAATTTTCAGGCAGTTTTCTGCATCCTCACATGCCCATTTATGGTCCCACTGGCTGAAGGGATCTTTTGGTACAAGTTCTCCAGTAGGCACGCACAGGGAAGCAGGATGGCATTTGCCTCCATGTCCCCCGTCCACTCTATGAGCAGTTTTACAGGAATGTGTTATCTTAACAAGTTATTTTCAACAGAACATTGAGGGATGAGAGCAAATGGATATTCACAGACCTCCCACCATGTCTTCACTGCAACCAGTGGGAGTGGTGGGTTTGCGTTCAGTGGAGACAGGTTT
The DNA here is from genome assembly GCA_038380795.1 of Pyrocephalus nanus. Lineage (NCBI taxonomy): Eukaryota > Metazoa > Chordata > Aves > Passeriformes > Tyrannidae > Pyrocephalus > Pyrocephalus nanus. Next base: position 9,627,577 of record CM076260.1, on the reverse strand, counting down.
TTAGTCCACAGCACTTCAGACTACTCGTGATTGACAACATAAACTAGTCAGTTCATATTTGAAGATAAATCAAAGGCACAGCAAAGACAGGGGACATGTTGAAGGTCACAAAAGGGTACAATGGAAGAAAATGCAAACCATTGTTAAAACAGGACATGGTCCGACTCAGGCACCGACTTGGTGACTTTAACCCCAAAGCAAATGCCTAAGTCCCTTAGGTAGTAAGGACCTCAAGAGAGAGATCTGGTACCCCATACATTTGGATATCTAAGTTAGACCAGACAGGGAATTTAGACATCCATTTTGGGAGCAATGGTTTATGAACTGACAAGTTAGGTGAGCCAGCTCAATTTTGCCTGGAGTGCCACTTTTCCTCTTAGCAACTAACCCAAAACCCAGTGAAATTGGTTTCAATGCCTGTAATAACCTCAGTAGGTTTTGGACCAGACTTACCTGAAGCCTCTCATGTAGCATCCCACATTGTTCTCCATAACACAGCCCAATCCAGAGGTGCTTGGGGAGATCACTGGGACATGTGCTGGTGTGAGGCTCAAGTGCAGTCCCAAAGTTTTCTAATAGGAGAATTTCATCTTGGTTTCAATAACTGATACTGGGCAGGCATGTTTTCAATGCCATGAAAACAAATCTGTAGGAATCCAGCTGTGTTGGACTGTCCTATTTTGGTGCAAACTAGTAAGGATATGAGGATAAAAGGAAACTCATCTTGCACATAGTATTTTTGCACTGAAGCAATTTGTTCATGTCATGGCCCCTCTGCTGCCTGAGTCTCAGTCAATCAATCACTTGGGTCTCCCTAAGCCTCTGTGCAATCCTGTTGACTTTACTGAGGCAGTACTGGGGCTGGATCACTCTGGAGGCTTAACATCCTGTAGGTTTGTGGGTGAGAATACATGTTATTCCTAATAATCAGAGTTGAGTTGCAGTACCCCCTGCATGATGAGACCAGATGATGTTAGCAATTCAAGGCATTTATATTCTGGTATTCTGTATCCTGGGAGTTAGATTGGAATAGCTGGATCCTTATCAGATTGTAAGGGTGCCTGTTAGGGAAAAGGAGTATCTGAATCCTGACACTGGGAAAGCCTAGATTTTTCCAATTCCAAGCCACTTCACCTTCATGGATTTGTCCCAGTGCATGAAGCACAGTGTATTTCAGAGCCTGGGGGCTTTGAGGTGAGTTTGCTGAAGATGTTCACAAACTGGGAGGACTGGGGGCACCCTCCACTGCCTCTTTCAGTGTGAATTGCATTCAGTAGGATGGCAAAAGGTCTCCTTCAAGTGTCTGACTGGCAAACCCTGCAGTCAGGTACAGTCAGTCAGATGTTTAAAACAACATCCTGTGTTTTATCAGCTGCTGCAAACTACTTTCCACAACACAGCTATTTTCCTGCAAGCACACTCTTGCAACAGGCAAAAGCTAGGCCACTATCAGCCTAAGCACTCTGAAACAGTTTTTAATCAAATTTCTCCCTGCTGTCTCATCTGAGCAGTTATGCCTGTTCCATAACTTCTGCATGATGCTACTGAGAGCAGTGCTCGTGCCTGGCAGCTGGCTTGTGCTGTTACTGCTGGATCTGCTCCTTGTACTCAACCCCCATCAGCTGTTCCAGAAGTATATGCTGTTTTAATAGTTCCTGGTCACTCACAAACGCTCTCTGGATTCTTATTTTGTAAATGTGCCAGGAAAGAGAACATTTGCCTGCAAGTGAAGAGCCTTAGAAACTTATTGTAGCTGGGAGTCTGAGCATGACCTGTGACACAGAGTAAAACAAGTCTCTTGGGTCTAGTAAGTTTATCCAAACCCAGTAATAGTTTGAGTGACTTTATTAATGATAACACTGAACATCTTGTTTAAAGTCTTTGCTGGCAATTAGCTAGACCAAAGAAAGGGATGGGGAGTGGATGCACATATAAACCCATTTTCTGTAAAATAAATACATAAATGACCTCAACTGCAGAGAAGAGATTATCTGCTGTGGCTCATGTATGCAATCTGTCTCCATGAGTCAAGAATCTGGTGTTTAGCTTGGAGTCCAACTCCAAATTCTTCACCATAAACACTGGGCAAGCACTCATCCAGCTTCCTGAAGGGACAAACCTCACTGATCCATGCACTCTATAGCTCATTCAAAGCAGCAAACACAGAGATGGAGGGAGCAAGGGGAAACACTGGTTGATTATTTTGGAGGGGCTCTGGATAAAAATGCTTAAGCGAGTCAGGTGCCTACCACCCATGGATTTTCTGTGCACTTGGCAGATGTCCGCATCGCATTTGAAATTTGGGGTTTGGAAAGTATTTTTGTAAATTTTGTATGCATGAAGTAATAGAGAAGGTGAACTAGGACTAAACAAGCTATCAAAACAAAGAATCAAGTTACATTTTACCATAAATATCTTTATTTTTGTTATTGGAGTTGTGTACTTTTCATAAAAGGTATCGATCTAGCAAAACACTTGCACATGAGTCAAAGTCATTGAACTAGCAAGGGTTACTTGTGTGGTGAGAATTAAGCACAGATGTGAACAACAGAGATTAGGTGCTACAGCATACAGTCAATATATTTGCGATAGATTTCCCAAGAACTCTTTAAGTATTTTAAAATAGGCAAGACCCTCTGTGTTTTCATGGTAAGTTGGCACATTTGGACCATAAGCACTTTTGACACTCTTTGCCCGGGGTGACAGTGAACACCATGGGCTTCAGAGGAGCTGGATTCTCATTGTGTGGGATCTGCTCCTCTTAGGAAATACAGCTGTGGAATACGTGCGTGTTTGCAATGAAGAGAGTAGCAAATTTTTAGATCTTAGCCTTACAGTAACAGCTCCTAGGAGGAAGGTAGCAATTGAATCAATATGGTTTTGATAATATTAGAGAAAATTCATTTAAGAAAATTGTAAGGCATTCTCCTGCAGTAGATCTGGTCATCATTGACCAGATCTAGTCCCAGTTTAGGTATTAATGCAGTCAGTAGGATTTATTATAATGGATTAACAATTGTATAAAAGGCATACACAAGTCAAGTACAAGTATTGCTAAATTAATTCCTCATACAAAGTATACGAATAATGCACTGTAAACAACTGCTTCTCGTAGGTGCTTCAGTTCCCAGGCTTTTAATAGTTACTTGTCATCTTTGGTTAATGCAAGATTTCGTCTGGTCTCAGGAGATCCACCACAACAGCTGAACTTCCACAAACTGAGTCCTCGCTCGATTCCCTGATTCCATATACTTTGAAGAACACATTTTGTTCAACCAGATCAATGTGTAAACCAAAACAACCAAGTGAAGTGTAGTTTTTTTATGCTGCTGACGTACAAACGTGCACATGTATATATATATATATCTGTGTGTGTACATTTAAAAATCTCCACGTACGTGAATGTGCCCCTGGCTCTGCCCCAGGGAGCACCTCGGCCAACAGATGTGTGGAGCATCTGCCCCGAGGCCATCCAACAGGAATGATGCCAACATCTGGGGGCTATTCAAACACACACAGACACAGACAACTATGGATTTCTAAAGTGAGAACAAGGATTGTTTTGATCATGACTGAAAATGGACCTGTAGAAAGAAGGAAAGTCCATGACTCTCCAATAAGCAGAACCAGTTTCATGGGCACAGTCCCTTCACTTCGAATCTGTCCAGTTCTTCCTCACGCTGCTGCAACTGTGGTCTCAACATTTCTGCCTCACTCGTCAGTACCATTTCATCGCAGGGCAGTGTAATCGGAAAATCCAGTGGCTAGTCCCAAAAGCTAAACCAGTTTCTGATACAAAGAAGGTCACTTAAATCCACTGTCAGTCTGCAGGTTTGAAAACTTGTCCAAAACTGAGCTCTAATACAGGTTGGTCTAAATATCAGTGAAAGGTTTGGGGGGGGTGTGTTTAGAGAGCAGTGTAAGGTGTGTGTATAATTGTGTAAGAAAAGTAAGCGACTAATCAATCTTTCTGCGTCACAGAGAACATTCTCCAGAACCATTCTCACTGGTACCACATCAAAACTCTTAATAAATCATGTAAATTAGATACCCAGTGCATCATTTAAATTCATCTGTTTGCAAGGGCAGGATCTCCCCTGACTATACTCTGTAGTGTTTTGCTTATTTATAAATGTCTCTGTGAACTCCGCAGGGAGACTATTTCACAGGTTCATGGCTAGAAAGCTTTTCCTGATTACTCTTGGCTCTGATCCCCTTATTTGCATTGTTTTCATTTCTAGCTATGGCCTGTAACTTCTTCTGTTATCACAACTGGTAGGATGTTTTTTTCTATTTTTTGGCCATTTGTAAAGGAGAGGGATGAACAAATGTGAGGAGCAGTGAACTTGTCAGGAATGTGCAAGGGTCTGGCTCTCAACAGTAACATTTCATGTCATGTCACAGGTGCAGCCGTGGCACAGTAAAAGGTATTTTCTGATGGTGAATTCATCTAATTTGTAGCTTGGCAGAAAATTTCACACTTAGTCCTTAGAGCAAAAAACTGAAATTTAGACATGCGTCAAAACTGGTTTAATTTTTTAAAGCTGCTGAGCAAGCATTGTTCTCATGGACTTCATTAGGAGAGCTAGGCCACCTAGAAGTTGTTATACACGGATTCTGCAATCCATGTTAACCTTTTAACACTGGCACTTTTGGTCAGCGTCCTTTCCAGTCTCTACAGTCAATCGAAAAATGAAACATTTGGCCACGTTCCAGACAAGAGCTCCTTATGAATTCCCTGGCTGAGCAGCCACAGTTACCTTACGGCATTTTTAATACCCTGTGGAGTCCTGGAGGCACCCTAAACCCATTGTGAAAATTGGAGAAACTGCACATCTCCTCTACACACCTCCTTTGTACTCATCCTGAACTTAACATGACCTCAGACTGACCACCAACCCCATCCGACACAGAGGAGACAATGTCAGGGTTGCCCAGGGGCCTTGGGCTGTTCTGCCTGTCGTGCACTTGGCTTACATGGGTGGATGAGACACATAGAGAGGGCCAGGTCTTTCACAGCATACCAGGATCCATTGCTAGGATCCTCCACATCCCTCACAGTTCTCCAGCAGGTGAATGAGGTGGTAGTAACAGGTACAATTGTATCAGTGTTGTCTAGAGCCCTAGCAGACAATTAATATTCCACCTTTTGCCAAGTCCTGCAGAGTCCTGAAGACACAGGACAAAACTACACCTGCACCAAATCAATAAAACTATACTTTGGACCAGCCAGTTTCTCTTTAACTTCCTCTAAAACATCTCAATAGAAAACAAGCCATAATCTATAATAAACAGAAAAAAAATAGGACAGACTCTCTCACAAAAAAAATTACACGTTCACAAAATAATTACATCATTTTCTTGTTAATCACTGAATCCCAGTTTATAATTTGGTCAGATCATCCTGGAGCCAGTCTGTGATCATGGCAGCCATCTCCTTGCTGGCATCCAGCACAAAGGCGTGGCGGAGCCCCTTCTCACAAAGCCGAATGTCCCCGTCTGGAAAATCCATTTTGATCTCATCATAGTAGTGCTGTGGACACCAGCTGTCTCCAGTTCCATAGTAAAAAATCAGCTAGAAATCAAAGAATAGCAAATAATTAATTTGCAAAGTTACTGGTGGAGCAACCAACAGAATTACTTGGAAATAAGCGATGCTTCAAGTCCCCGAGATATACCATGAGGGATAGCAAATTGGTAGTTGCTTCCAAGTTCTGTAGTTATAACAAAGACAATTAAATGCTCTCTGATTCAGTTTCCTCATCTGTGAAACTGGTGAACATGGAACAGACTTAATTCTGAAAACACAGATCTGCTGAGGGAAGCCTGACTGCCTTAAGAAATTTCTTATTATGGATCAAAACATGTAGTTGTCCATGGAGTCACCCCTAACCAGGCCAGCTGCTGTTTTCCCCAAGCTATTAGCTCCTTTCTCTGTTAACTTTCTAATTATTTAACCAAAAGCAATGACTAGGGACATCTTCACCTCTATCAGTTTGCTCAAAGCCCCATGCAACCTGACTCCAAATGTTTCCAGGGATGGGGCATCCTCAGCTTCTCTGGGCAACCTGTGTCAGTGTCTCACCACCCTCACTGTAAAAACTTCTTCCCTGTATCTAGTCTGAATTGATCCCCTTTCAGTTTAAAACCATCACCCCTTGTCCTATCACAACAGTTTGTCCCCATTTTTTTTATAGGACCCCTTTAGGTACTGGAGGGTGCTCTGAGGTTTCTTTTCCAGGCTGAAAAACCCCAACTTTCTGTCCTATGTTTTTGAAATGCTACCTGTGTAGAGTGAAGGCGCCTCCCAGAGATCAGTGGGCAAATTTCTTTTGGGTTCTGATGTGGAACTAAAATTCTGCAAAGTCCATTTTTGTTTCATCTTGCCCAAATAACCTTGGTCAATGACATACATGAAGCAGGTGCTACAGGGCCCACCTAAGTGCAAAAGTTATAAATTCCAGGCAAGTATCACATTCAGTAAAGTGTCTTTTCTCTCTGTTAGAAATGCTAAGTGTCACTTTTTCCCAAGTCAACATTTCCCCCATTTTCACCTCAGCTTTGCATGCTATAGCTATGTTTTTCAATTTCTATAAAGTATATGAAGGGAAAGTGATTGTCTGGGAGAGAGTAAAAAAACTAGGGATTTAAGAATATACAGGAACAAGATTAATAAGAAGCAGTCCTCATATTAAAATGCTTGAATGCAGGTACCAGAAGGATGCTGATTGCTCAACACATCACACACACAGACTGGCCCAATTCCATTACTCTCATTTGTTTCATATTTCATTTCTGTACTTCAGTGAAAAATTGAGCATTACTAACATAAATTAGGGGACAAGAAGTTTTTCTTTCATCACAAAAATCTTCAATTCCATCATTTTTGCATGTGGAATACAAATAAATGGACCCACTGGGGTAGAGGTGGGCTAAGAGCCCAGACTGCATTTCACAAAATATTACAGGTTTTTGTCTAACTTACTTTTCTCTTGTTGAAGCTTACCCAAATTTTGTACATTACTGACTATGGGCTGCATCCAAAACATCTCAGTTGAACAGACACCAACCCAAGTTAAACTTCTACGTATCCCATGTTAACAAACATTATTGGTTTCCTTTGTCACTCATTAATTGCTGGAAAACAAGGTGTGTCATTTGCTTTAGCAGAAAATGTCTTTTGATCTTGCCTTTGATTCATCCATCACAGGATGTCATACTAGCAAAAGCTCTTCAAAAATCCAATGTAAAGTGGCCAGCTGCTTTCAGGACTTTTGGAAGCCAACCATCTGACCGAATTACATTTAACCCTGGGCTCTGTTACCAACAGATACAAAAATAAAGATTATGAAGCTGAGGGGAAAAAAAGCAATGGAGCAACTCCAGTTTGAGTAGTCCTTGAAATCATTAGGTTTTTTGAAAGGCCAGTTGCAGAGTCTCATTACATCATTAAGAAAAAGATGAAAAGCTATTTACAGTTACAAAGGTGGATAATACTTGGCTTAGTCTGCATGGACTGTGAAATGGGCTGTTCTCCAGGTAAGGTTGTAAACTTGAGAACTCACAGATTTGGAAATGCCTAAATAGAAGATTTATGTGCAATCTTAGCTCGCCTCTGGTATATTTGTATTACAGTTTAATCTTTCACTGCATGATCCAAAGGATCCTTGACTCATTCAATCCACTGACAGGATGATGTTCAGTTGATGAGCTGCTATTTGATAGTATTTTTCGTTTTAAATTCTGTGTGTGGCCTGGGGATTTATTTACTACATATTTCATGGTTTAGAGACAGAATTTATTTTCTTTATGCTCTGCATTCCTCTGGCACACACCACTACAGGATTTGCATGCTCACATTTATTAATTTAGTTTTGCAACACCTTAGTGGCCATTTTTATCTCCATTTTGCAGGTGAGGAGCACAGAAATTAATGTCAAACTACATATATTAATTTGAAAGCATGTAGTGTAGTCCGAAACACCTCGAGCTGGTTTCCCAGCGTGTGTAGCATTACACAGTATTGATTGTACTCAAAGGACAGCACTCCTGGACTGCACTTGCAGGTGCTCTGAAACACTGTCTATCTGTCTGTAATACACATTTCAAGGTCTTAAATGAGATACTCAGAAAAGTGAGAACAAACTGTAACCATCTATAAAAAATATTAATGACTTCACCACGAGCCCATTCTTGGATGTGAAGTTTAGGTGCCTTTACCATGATGTTATTCCCTTTCATTTCATATAATTCCCTCTTTTTTTTTAACAGGAATTTTACCCTCTACCACAGATAAGGTAGGAGTTCGTCATCCTGTCTCCTTCATTACACAGCTCCTTTGGTAAATGAAAGAGGAAAAAGGAAAATGAAAGCAGCTCTGAGAGCATACACAGAAGGCATCTGAAATGAGACTGGTGCTCCCTAACTGTGAAATGCTTGGAAATGCAATGTCCACTGGTTTTACCAAAGCTTGTGTAAACAGACTACTAGGCTTGGAGGAGGTAAACCAAAACCCAGGTGTTTTACATGTGGCACCTACACGTCTTGTCAACAGTGTCAGCACCTCTAGATTTGCTGCTTTAGGCCTCTGTCCCTTAAGGTCATGGTGTAATTGAAAAAAATAGTACTGTCACTTTCTGGCCAGAGGAACATGGGACACTTCCCTGCTGGGTGTCACACTGGAGGTGTCCAGCACAGAAATTGGTGATTTAATTTGAATCTGTAACGTGTTTTTGAAGCAAATGCCAAGTTTCTCTGGATTTACCATATTGTGGTTCACATCGTGGAGAGGTCTCAGAGTGTATGAACTTCTTTCAACTGAAACTAAAGCAAAAATGCTCTGCAGGATCAAACTTAATGAGCTCAAGTCACCAATGGACATTCAGTCCATGGGACCAGAGAACTGTTGGGTAAAGTAATAACCCTCTGAGATGCCTTAACTGGGAACACCAGGTCATCACCAGTTACTATTTATCTCTACAATTCTCTTCTATTGTGCTGTTCCTATTCTTAAGGCAAACACTGCCAATGGCACTTGCTGAGAACAGGAGAAATAAGATTTTGGAAATTTAGGTTCCATTCCCAGCAGAAAAGTGCAGAATATTTACCAACTACTGGCCTTGCTGTCCAGTCATTTGTCCACTATTTCCAAGTATGACTACTTCTGCCTTGTCCTTTTCTGGTCTCGAGACTGCTCTACACCCCTTTTGGCTCATTATTTCAGCTCTATTCTCCTTACCTTATCATTTCCAATTTCCACACTGTTTTTTATTCTAGTCTCAAATACCTGTCATGCAAAGTCCAAATTTTAGTCTTCTGGTTTCTGCACCGCATTCTGAGTCTGAATTCCAACCCCAGCTGCTTTTTCTAGAACCTCTATTCCCAGTGCTGCTCCTCAAACATCTCTCAGACTATCAGTTATTCCTAGTGTCCGGTTCAGTTCAGCATAAAAACATCTAAATATAGTACCTGTATTGTGGTGTTTATATGTGTACCAGGCATCCAAATTTCCATCACAGAGTCAGGAAAGATGGGCTCAATAAAGGCATCAGTGCTTAGAAAGCTATTCAGCTGACACAGCAAGTGTTTAATGTGAATACCTACTGCCATGTGAGATGCTCTAGATATCTGAGGCACCTGCATGAGACTGGCAGGTATGACAAGTTAATTTATAAGACTCACAACTTTCTGGCAAAACAGCTGGAGGCCAGATGGGAATATTTCACAGTGCCCAAAATTGAACCAGAGGTCTACATTTAAGGACCAAATTCCACCTTGATTTCTTCAATAGATTTCTGTTGACTCTACTAGGGTCATCCGCACCTCTAATGCCTGTTGCACCTGTAGATTCCTACAAGTGAACTCATAAAGCACAGTTCAGGTGCCCACACATAAATATCTAGTCATGCTAGTTAACACTTGGACTCCTTCTCCAAGCCAGGAATTGTTAACATGAGAAAACAATGTATTTTTCCCTGAGCCTTATTTTTAGATATTGTAGAATCCTTTTCACTGAAACAAAAACAGTCAAGGTAGGACAGACACTTGTATGCAACTAAAGTTTGGGTATGTTATAACCAACTAACTAAGAACAGTTTTAAGACAGAAGACCTGGGGGTCTTGATTTGATGTTATTTTGTCTGTTCATTTTATGTGCAGATGTTGATGTGTGCATTGTCTGTGTGCCTATGCCTGCACATCCAAAACTTTAATGTGTTTCTTAACTGCCAACAGAATTCAGAATTGTTTTCAAAATGCTTCCCTAGCAATGGTTTATGCGAAAGAGCAGGATTGCAACCAAGGTTCAAATTTTCAGTGATCCAGATGTTGGCCTATGAAACCTGACAGATACTTCAATGGCATTTGTGGCACTGAGGATCTCCTTTTGAATGACAAAATGTGTCAGACAGAGACATGAAACATACAGACTTTAGAATGTCACCTACTTTCCTAATATATTAAGACAGAATAATTTCAGACATATTTAAACAAAAGCTTCCATAATCTAAATCTTCTCATCTTCATTTTCACATCAGGAGGTTTGCTATTGCAGCAGGCAGGCAGGTATAATTAATGAAACATGTGTAACCAGAGGCACATGGGATCTCCATCAATTGTAGGGAACGCTGGCATGCACTGTATGGTTTGCATGGATCTGTAAAGTGCATATTTTCCTGTGGACGGTGAGTGGCTGTAAAGACATCCTGAGTCAGCACAACCATTGCACCAGCCATAGAAAGCTGCTGCCAATCTAAGCATTCAAAAATGGTGAGTCAGGCCCCCAAAATAATGAGACTAGCTTAAAAATAAACAGATTTGCAAAACAATAAATAGAAGGTTCTTTCTATTTTCTTCTGGGCCTAAACTTTTCAATATTTGCATTTTTTAACTTTTCTTCCATGAGGGCGAGAGGATTATTTTTTATTCTTTTGCAATATTGAATGCTGAGACTTCCAGGTATTCCTGACTCAGAAGGGAAATGGCAGCTTCCACTGGACATGAGAAAGACTTAATGGTTCCTGATGCAATATCCTGCTTGCTGTGAGTGACTGAAACGTGTCCCCTTTCAGGATCTGATGAGAGCAGAGTAAAGGGGATGTGGGCTGTCTTTGCTGGTCATTTCAATACCGTGTTTGAAATAGTTATGCAATTTCTAAATTTCAAACAGTTTTAAAAGAACAGCAGTATTGTTGTAAGTTGATTTACCATTAAATGGCTAAGAAGTATGTTCAGCCTTAGCTTCTGTAAAATAAAACACTAGTCTGAGTAAGGCTCAGCCTTGTACCCTGTAATATGGTGTGTGTACTCTGACACTGCACAATAATGGCAGCTGCTAAGTAAACATCAGAAGAATCTGAGATTTGTATCAACAGGATGTTTACATTTTAAAGAGTTTCTAAGAAAATAATAAAGATTCCTGCAGTTGACTCCATCGGCACTTGTTATAGTATGTATGACAGTTCACAAAAGTATAAATTACGGAGAGATGCCTCTTCTGTAACTGTCATAGACCAGCACTGAAAAAGAAATCAAAAAAGTTAAAAAATTTTGAGTTTCTTCTATCTCTCTGGAACTTGTTACATGTTATAACAACTTTAGGATCTTATTACAGGGGCAGGCACCACTCCAGCTGATGGCAGAAAGCGAAGGTCTGATCTCCTTGGATATAAATGAGCGGCACGGGTGCAATAGCAGGACTGCACCGGTGTCCTTGCTGAAATCCTTGTCTCTGATACACTGACATTTTATCAGCATTACTCCCACATGCATTCACTGGTTGCCACAGCAGCTTCTCTCTGGGTGACATCTCTCAACAGTAACCAGCAAATAGATTCATTTGTTCTTGGATGAAAACTAGTTTAAAAGGCATTAGCCCGGAATTAATTTTTGTTTCAATCAGGGTTTATAGAAAATGACCTAGCTTCTCTGGAATTACGAAAGTGTCTCCACCTTATCCTGCTAAAAGAATAGGATAAACGACATGGGAACAGACTGGTTTGGGACATGCTTTTTTTTATTTTTTATTTGCTTCAGTTGTGCTTTGGCTTTACTAATTAGTTTCTGGGAATTCAAAGAGTTGGAAGCCCTAAATGCTTTGGGATCTGCCTCTTTGAGACACCATCTCTGTCCCCTCACTATCCTGGTTTAGATCAGCCAGTTTGATGGTGAGGTCTTTAGAACTTGCTTCTCAGCTTGTTTTACCAGAACTAGTTTTTCATAACTTTTCAAGGGCTGTGCAAAACCAAACATTTTCAGCTGGACTGTTTTGAGAAGAGGCAGTTGACAATCTGGGGTACACGATACTCTTTTTAAATACTGCCCTGAAGGGCTTGCCTTAAGGGTGTAAGGGGTTGTCCAAGTATTTGTGATTTTATTTAATGTAAGGACAATGGTCAGTTTTGTTAAACCAACGTAAATAATAAACAAAACTCATTTTCCCATCTGGAAAAGGGATGGAGAAACATTCTGCTATTGGAGAAATTAAAATGCAAACCTTGAGACGTGGCCTGACGCAGTGAGTACTTTGCATGTGATTTAAGGTGTGTGTTACTCCTCTCCCCGTGCCAGGCACAGCATCCTACATACTGTTTTCATGCCTTTGTCAGTGTTGAAACTTGGTAAGCTGACAAAGGGAAAAGGGTTTCTCTTTAACTCTGCTGCAGTTTGTTAGCAATGCTACCAGCTGCTCTGCACATAGAATCAGATCATGTGAGGCCACTTTTCTTTCCACTTTCTCACAGAGAATGATGGGTCAAACTCAATGCAAAGCAAAACTGTGCTTTTAAAAAAGGATGCACAGGATTTATCAACAAATCAGGGTGATTAACTTATTTATATTATTGATGTTACTTTAAAGACTTAAAAGCATTTCGAGGGTATATATTTAGATGTGACAGGGACATGAATATTTCAGAAGTCAAGTCTGTATAAATACCAAAATAAAAACAAACAGACCTGAAACCACTATTTAAGCAATACTATTACTGGGCCAGATTCTTCCAAACATACTGACTGCAAACAATATTTCCCTCTGAGTATCAGCCTGACACCGTCTGTATTCAATGGGACCTTAGGATGAATCAGTCAGATCTCTCTTGCAACAGCAGGATCAGCATCTGGCTGCCAAGGACAATGCTGTGCACTGCTGTGGGGTAGCAATTATGGGGTAGTAAATATTCTACTTTTAAATATTCTATATTGAAGGCTGGGGAAATATTGCTGTCAGTGCTTACTGTGTGCAGCACACACGTTATACTCACCACAAAAATGTCATTACTTCTTTACTAGAACACCACACAGCATGAACGATGGTAACAGGAGATCAGAACAAGTGAAATATCACAGCTAAGTACACTGCGGTGCACTGAACTTTTAAATGCTCACTGGGATCCTTTTCCATCAAGGAGAGAAGCTGATGGTCCCTGATTAGGAATTCTGGGCACTTCAAGGAGAAGGTTGTTCTTGTGGTTAAATGACAGGGGCACCAAAATCCCCAAGCACATGTGCAGCTTCCCTGGCTTCAACTCTGCACCTCCAGGGAGCACAAGCCAAAGTGGATGTGAGACCAGACAAAAAAAGAGGTGTTCCTGGCTTGAGAGAGCGCTTTGTACCTACTCAGAAAGAGTGTTTGGAAGGTTTTTCACAGATGTAGGCAAGCACCTCACTCAGACTGTGGGCAGGCAAAGTATTTGTAGTATTCTTTTAAGCACATATCTTCAGATCATGCTCCTCTCACTGGGAATATTTACTTACTCCCCCGTGGATGTCTCCAGAGACTTAAAAACACTGTTGCCCAAAAACTGGGCAACATCAAAACAGCTGCCTTAGGGATCAAAATAGTTCTTGGTTGCTCAGTTTTAAAAAATTTCTCTAGCAAAGACAATTTTTCAAAAGAAAAACCTAGCTCTTCTCTGTGGAAAGGAAATACTTCATTCTTCAGCTTTTATTCTAAGTCTCTGCATGCCACTGTTTAGTTGATACTCCTGGAGAAGACATTTTCTTTGGAATTATTGGTGTGATATAAACTTGCATGACTTCAAATTCTAAATACATCACTGAAATAAGCATGAAATAGTAAACATGTATTTCATTCAATTAATTTTTACAAAACTGAATTTCTTCCCCACGTAACCATATATATATATGGGTGGTTATAAGCCACTTCCACAAACTGAGTGAAAATAGGTTAATTTGTCCATAAACTTCCAGTTCATACATTTCTTCTCAGATAAAAGGTTTTCTTTTTTGATCTTTGTATCTCTACTTCAGACGTTTCCTGCCTTTTTCCTTACGCAATCAATGTGACTTCTGCACCAAACCACTGGCAAAACTAAACTCGAGCATATAAACCTTTTTTGGTCTAAGATGCTAACCAAAAGAATAATGATTTTCAACTGGAGGAGATGGTTTATTGTCTTAAGAAATTATGAACCATTACAGAAAGTTCACTGATTCAAGAATTCCTGAAGTCTGTTGAAGTTTTTCTATTGATTTAGGTGGACTTTGGAGCAGATTCTACACTTAAAAATAGGACTAATGTGTATTATGGAGTAATGAACCAGATATATCTCAATAAATATAAAATCTCAAGGGTGCTTTTTTAGTGACTTTCCTCTGTAAGCACCTTAGTTTTACTGTTTCATGCAATATCTTCCCGATTTGTACAAGGATATATTTATTATAACAAGTGTACAAGACTATTTGACAGAAAAAAGAGTCAATAAGGGTAAGTCATAAAATAGAGCAATGAATGGGGCATGATGCAGACAATAACAACTTAAGTGCTGTAGAGAGCCTCTATATGAAAATATCATTGTCCATTCCAGGCATGCTAGTGAATGCCCAATATATCTACTTTCCTGTTCCTTTTAATTATTTTTTTTATTCTATTTGTAAGAGCTCCATGATGCTCAGTGCTGATCCACCTTTTAAGAATACAGAATTACACCCACTTCCTTTTGTGCAGGAATTACAATAAACTTCCTCTAGTTCAGTAGTATCTTTGCCTCCAGTTTCTGTTAGGAAAGGGAGTTGGTGTTATTACAGTGAAAGAACATAGCTCAACTGCCTTAGACACGATCTAATAGCTAATAATTACCCACCAAAGCCAAGCAAATCTTATATCAGTATCCCCTACCTTATTTGTTTGGATTTTGTGGTTTATCACAATCCCCCTGTCACTGAAATACGAAGCTCAGATTCCTGTACATTCATTTACTGCTTGATCCAGACAAATAGTTTTACAGCCACTATTTCAAAGGCTCTATCATATATTACTTTGTTAGAAGACAGGCCTCCATCCTTCTCATACAGTTCCACTGCTATTTAATGTGCATGACTTCTGACTTTAGAAATATTATAAATGATAAACCTCATTTCATTATCCAAACAGTATCCCAGCTCCCATTCTTTCAACATAATCCAAGCAATTAGCATTGTTAGAGTAAGAATCTGGGGTCTGGTGATAAAAATTTCACCTAGTCCCTAACTAGTAACAATTATAGTTAAATCTGGGTATGGAAAGACTGGAATAATTTTGTGTCTCTTCTTCCTTCTTCTTCAGATCACAGAATGCAAATAAGATCCAGAAATAACTTTTCTATTCCACAGCAGCTGGCAAAGTCAGGTGTTAAGATTGGCTTTTACCATATGATCACAGTGACTACTAAACAGTATAAATTTTTTTGAAGTAATAGCTTGCCAGTTCTATAGCAACTTGGACTATAGTTCCTGTTTTTATAAACTTCCAACCTTTATAAGTTAAGCCCATTTTTATTGTCAATAGTCTTCAAATTTAACATGATGCCAATTCAAAATTTTTCCCTTAATTCTTACATTCCCAGAAATTACTAGGAGATGAAAAAAGAGCAGCATTTTTAGACCTACTTTTTCTTCAGTTTGCCAACTCTTATAAGCTCACTTCAGCTTTTTGTTTTCTTGAGTATGTTTGCCACTTTAAAAGTATGAGGACATAGAAGAATCAATAAAAGAAAGTTAACACAGGTTTAAAACAGCTCCAGCCTGCCAAGACCACGCTTAGATTGACAGAATCAACAAAAGCACAGATGGAGCAGACTTGGACACCTGCAAACCCTTGCTGTTGGCTATAGGCCTTCATTCAGCACAAGAAATCAGTATTTTTTGTAATGTGAAGCATCTGATAAGACTACCTGAAGTCACTAGAGCTGCAGATGATTGTCACCACCACCATCCCCACCCAACGAAGCTTTTATGCTTAACTTCAAGCATATGTGCTTGTGATTAACATTTCCACGAGCACCTGAAGTCCTGTTCCTGCACACTCTGCTTTTGCATCCTGGCTAACAGGGTGACCTCCAGTCTCATCCTCAGCTTCAGGGCACTAACAACCCTACCAGCGTCTCTTGGCACCTGACCCACATTCCCTGCCTTCCAATCCGGGGTCTCCAGCTCTGTCCTTCACCTTTAGTCTCTGTTTCCCAGGCTACATTGTAGAGTATCTGTCTCCAGCCCTTGCCCTGAGTCATAGACTGACATTAGATCCACCTTATACACAGTCTGTTGCGTGGATGGCTCCCACCTTGCACCTCGTTCATGTCTTTGGCAATCTCTCCTGGGTGGACTTTGGACCCAATTGTAGCCTTGTCTCCACTCCTGTCTCTGGCCCTGTACCCTTTTGATCCTGACTGGATTCTCTGGAGAGATGCTGGACCTGGATCATTATTTTGTATTCTCTGGGACAGTCAAAGGACTCTGTGTCTGTACTCTCCTCAGGTGCTGTGGGACTGGATCCTGCTTGGTGAGGGAGGGCACTGCCTGTGTGGGGTCACCCTTGGCTCCCTTTCTCTCAGGGAACAGGTAGACCCTCCAGCTCCCTGGCACTCAGTGATCCAGTCAGTAACATCAACCACTTTCCTTAAATTCACTGGGCTTTGAATCAAGCCATGAAAAGTTTTGTTTAAGACAGTGGGAATATTTGCAATCTACAAGATCAGCCTTTCAGTCTTTTCCTTGAGATTCCTGTGAAGTGCAGGAGAACTCAGAGTGTTCTGCAGCAAAAATGTGAAAGCCCAGGCACTCCAGGTGCAGTGTAGGGATCCTTGTTCACATGTGCTATTTCAACTCCTCTAAAATATGAACATACCTTTCAAAGTGCAGAGAAGGCAAAGGGGAAAATAAAAAAAAAAAATCTATTTTTAGCCAAAAAAAGAAAGACTGATTTATGAAATGAACTTTGCACCATATCTACTTAAAAGGCACAAAGTAATTTTACAGAAGACCTCTGTCCCAGAAAACTCCATTCTCTGAGGAAAATGTCTGCCAGCACAAAGTGGTGGAATCATTCTTCCAGCAAAAAGGCAGGGATGATACAAAAAGATGGAGTGAAGGAAGGGGACACAGTAGAATAATATGTTATACTGATTATCTACTCACACAGAGGCTACCCCAATAGAAGCTTATTAAATGTGACAGTTTTCTGGCTCATAAGCCATCTGGAATTGTCTGACCATGGCCAGACTATTAAATTATCTCAGCCTCCAAAACAGGGTGACCACATCAGAACTCCAATTAGGAATAGTTCCTGGCCTGTGTCAACCCCTGAACCATGCCTGGGAAGTGCATGGGAAAATGCTGTCAGTTCAGACAAAAACTTTACAAAATCTCTTTCAACAATAAACTGATACAGACAAGGAAGGTCAGTGCAGGAGAAAGGTCCCTGAAATGAATTACCTTACCTGTAGAGCAGTAGCTCCAGCCTCTGAGGAATTCCTCTTACTCTGCAGTTCAATGGCTGAAATGGTGGAGCCATAATTTTGCTGACTCCTCGCTATTATTTTTGACATCATGGAAAAGTTTCACCTGCAGAACCCTGTGGTATTAACTGACAGCCCACAACAGAGACGTTCTTCTTGACCTGTTCAGCAGCAAAGTCAAGGCATTTGGTCCATCAGCCTGCACTCGGTTCCTGGCTGACCATCTGCCTGTCTGATCAGAACCCAGGCCTCACTGGGAACCATTCCTCAGGCTCAGCTGGAACACAGGCTGTTTGTCCTCCACGAAGGCAAACATACCAGATGGTTTGGAACATCTGATAGTGGTGAAGGCTACAACTACAAAGGTGTGGATCGAGACATTTTAAGGACCAGTGACCCCTTTAATGGCTTCTCCAAGGTAAATGGAATGACACTCCCAAAAAAGCAGAATCAAGCCTGCAGAAATTCTGGTTTTGCACAAATATAACTGCATGTATCATCTCCTCATGCACGTGAGCTTCCTGTGAAAACTGAGGATTAAATAGTTACCTTCTTTAAATTTTGCTTTATGGTTGTACTGTCTCTCTCCACCACCTTCATCATTTCTTGGCTTGCCATGTACAAGATGTTGGCTGTAGAAAAAGAGACATGCAATAGTGTAAGTACACAGCAAATCTTTTAGGAAAAACAAGATGAGCCCAACCCTGAAAAACAGGCAGAGCAACCAGAGCAGTCGCTGTCTCTACAATCTCATGGAAAAGAATCCCACTGAGAGAAAGAGCAGAATTATCTCACCTAACCGAATGAGTAAAAAGCCATACAGACTAACTTAAGTCACCTCTTATTAATTAACTCCATAATTAATGGAAAGGGAGACATCTTTGGAATATAACTCTATCGTTACAGACTTATGAATCAGCCAACGGTGATGACTCTCTCTCTCTCTCCTAACCAGAGAAGGATCTCTGATGCTTTCCCTACATGCTTCTATAAAGGTAAAGGTAAGTACAATAAATCATCCATGAAATGTTTGTAAAGGTGGGCTTTTAAATACAAAGCATACAATAAAAGGCACTATTAATCAATAGATGATTAAAATATTGACATCCCAATATGCAAATCATTCAAAT
The DNA here is from genome assembly GCA_038380795.1 of Pyrocephalus nanus. Classification (NCBI taxonomy): domain Eukaryota; kingdom Metazoa; phylum Chordata; class Aves; order Passeriformes; family Tyrannidae; genus Pyrocephalus; species Pyrocephalus nanus. Next base: position 9,608,715 of record CM076260.1, on the reverse strand, counting down.
ATTCAACATAACATATAAAAAAAACAATGGAAACTACAAATGTCATTGAAAACTGCAGTTCTGCATAATATTGAGGGTACCTACCGAGCTAAGACTGGACACCAAATGTCTAAGTCTTACCTTCCTGGAATGTAAAGTATTAAAAATGGCTTAGTGCAATTTATTGTGAGTTGGTCTGCAAGATACTGTCTCAGAGACATAAATAATTAGGTCTAACATTGGGACACCTAATTCATTTTATGAAGTGTTGAATTCTGGCATGTCTCAGGTATATTATACAGCAATAGGAACTCAGCACTTCTAAAAAAGTGGATTGTTTTGTCTGGATGCCTAAATATTCACAAATTTAAACATTTTGACACAGAAGGATCACACTGTGTCCACTTTTCCTGGCTTCTGTTACAACAGAATCTGCAGAAGTTGAAGGCACACTGCAAGATCTGGCTTTGAACAAGCACTGTTGGATTATAAGTTTTGCTGCAGAACAAAAAAACCTCATGTATTCCACTGCAGAACCCAGAGTTGCTACATGGCCATCAATGTTGCACCTCCAAAGGGTCTTTTAATAAGGGCTATGCATTTCTGACACCGGTTCTGTACTGAAGAAATGTGAAGCTAGCCAAAGAATTAGCACTTCTTTTACCCTCTATGTCACAGAGACATTCATAACCTGTATGTGAAAATGAATGACAATAATCTTCTTTCTCATCAGTTTGCAAAACCAATGGAAGACCCTGAGAGGATAAATTACCTTAAAGCATTTCAATTTCAAGGTCCTAGAATGACTAAAAGTATTTTAAAATACGAAATCCTGGAAAGACTTACTGTTTTTAAAATCTGAAGCAATGGAGTTTTATGCACAAGTAGTTAATGACAGTGTTGAATCCAATGTTGCTTTGAGACAGGAGTAATACATTCTCACACTGTGAGATAGGAGAGGAAATGGTAATCACACAGGTCTTTGGTGGTGACCAAAACATGTAGTTGGCTGAATTCCAGCACTGCCCTAAGGAAGCAGAATGCCACCAGAGAGATGAGTGATGGTGCTGGAGATCGAATGCTGAAAGAAAAAGCCAGTGCTCTCAAGTAAAAAAAAAATAGAATTCCTAGAAAGTAGTATCTACTTCTGAGCCAGCCAAAGAAGGTGTAATTCAGTTCTATGCCTGCAGAGCTCTGTCTTCTTCAATTAAACATTGAGCATAGCTAATTCAATTTCTTCCTTTCCTAGGCAAGATGAAAGGGATGCAGATGTGACATCACATGGACAATCCAGCAAATTTGCTGGTCCTATCCTACTCTGCTGGGCAAAGGGGTCTCTGTGCAGTTTTGTATCTAGCAACCTGATCACCTAATCCCTTGGTGCAGCTGGCAAAAGTCTGTGCATCTACAGCATTGTTGAGTTCATACCCTGACACTGGTAGTTGTTTTCTCAATTCAGCCCCAAACACACATCTTAGAATGCACCTTCAAAAATCATCTAGGAAAACCTTAATTGAGAGATATGAAAGGCAGCTGGCACAAGTCCACAGGAGAGTCACTAAATTGATCACAGGGTTAGAGCACTTCTATGCAGACAGGCTGAGAGAGCTAGGGCTGTTCAGCCTGGAGAAGGATTCAGGAAGACCTTACAGCACCTTCCAGTACCTAAAGGGGCTACAAGAAAGCTGGAGAGGGACTTCTCAAAAGGGCATGGAGGGATAGGACACAGGGGAATGGCCTTAGGCTGAAAGAGGGCAGGTTTATATTAGATATAGGGAAGGAAGAAATTCTTCACTGTGAGGATGGTGAGGCACTGGCACAGGTTACACAGAGAAGCCTGTAGATGCCCAGTCCCTGGAAGTGTTCCAGGCCAAGCTGGATGGGGATTTGAGCAACCTAGTCTACTGGAAGGTGTCTCTGCCCATGGCATGGAAGCTGGAACTAGATGATCTTTAAGGTCCCTTCCAATCCAAACCACTCTGCAATTCTACAAGGAAGTCCATAGGTATTTAATTAATTTCAGATTGATTCCTGTTTCTAATGTGATAAACATGACTTTAGTGCTCAAAATTCCTACTTATAACTGAATCTGTCTGATCTGTCTGTCAAAAGCCCTGCTCTGTATCAGAAGGCAGGACATGGAGAGCAGCCCTTTCCACCTGAGGTGCTGGTCCTTCAGGTGTATGTGGCTCACTATGGATTTACAAGATTTCACAAAGCACTAAGTGCACAAGCCTGGATTTGGCAATAAGACTTGTACAAAAACCCCTGTGTGGGGATTTTAGTACGTTAAGTTTTCAACTTTCCAGTCCAGAATGAGGTTGTTGTTAGTAGGCCACAATCTTTTACTGTATCTGCAGTCAGAACTTCTGCATTATCTTGCAGCACCAATAGAGGATGGTTGTCAGGGATGAAAATACTGGTGGTCATCAGTGCAGAACCTGACACATACCAGTTCACTCAACACCACTGGGATTCTGCAGGCAGCTCTCCACCCACAGTTCAGTCCTACAGTGGGAATAGCAAGTAGTCCTGTGCTCCCCTTCTCCCATCTTACTGGTTCCTCTGTCCTTCTCCTGTTCTTGGTGGGGTTTGCTCATATTTCCAAGGTGCTTGTGCTTTTTTTCAGTAAACAATAAGAGGTGAAGTGGAATCCACACTTAGATTAGTCATAGAGGTCCTAAAGGTAAACCAGTAGGACAGCAAAGGCAATAAGGGCAGTACTTTGAAGGCTTGGGTACTGTGCAAGAAAGGGAACCAGGAAGGCAGGATTAAGCTAAACCAGATGAATGGCAAGGTTCAAGAGTCTATTTCAAACCAAAAAAAAAAAAAAACAAAAAAACCAACTTAAAATTTTGGAAACATGATCCTAGGGAAACCAATAAACAGGAACTTAAACTTCAGCAGGCGTTAAGTAAGAGGAAATTGCAAAGAGCAAAAGTAGGTTTCCGAGAACAAACATTAAAAGATTTAAAAATAAACAATAAAATATTCCTTAGGTGTATCAGAAACAAGAGGCCTACAACAGAATTTATACAGCTAAAGGAGTAGCTAAAGAAGATAATTACGCTGTTTGGAAGGTAAATGACTTTCCTTTATGGAAGCCAACTATCTTGTTCAATACATTCAGGAGGTTTCTGCTCTCTATATTCTTTTTCTGGCAATAACAATTTCTCTTTGAGTAGTGAGGTATCAAAAAGCAGTGAAACTGGAGAATACAGAACATATCAGGGTATATTTAGGAGTATTAGAACCTTAAATAGAGAATTACTGAGTTAGTAACTATTTTTCTATGCAAGACTCACCCTGTCCCGTGGCTTGGAGAGTAAAAAATACTGTCTAATTACTACTGATTTTACAAAGGAAAATAACATTTTATTGATCTGTAAGTTCTTCAGTAAGCACAACCAGATGACAAAAATTACAGGTCATCTAAAAGCTCTCTCTTATATATCACACAACAAACACTGGCTGGAACTAAACAGCTGTAAAATGAAAGGTTGCAATGTGTTAAGAAGGAGTCTGGAAGCAAAGAGTAAAGATTAGGATTAGATTAGCTAATCTGGTTTTTATAACAGCAAAGAATAAAGTCTAGATCCATCACAATTTTACCCCTCCCCATTTATAATAATAAAAGTTAAATAAATAATAATAACAACACTTGAAATTTTATTTTAAAAGATCTAAATAATTACTGAGCACACCTGGCAAACTGATCATTTTTGGGATGGATTCAATCACCTCTCAAGAAAACTCTCTTTTTACTGATAAGACCTTTAGACTTAAACCTAAGTGCCTAAAAATGCAGGTGGAATGAATCCTGGCTTAAGATTCTGGTCCAGCTTCATATTAAAATATTTGGTAACTTTTCTTAATGATCTTGTCAATGGATAGGTAGTTTATTGACAGTATTTGCACAGGACACAATACTAGTCAGTTTGTGAGAAACCAGCAGGGAGAGTGTGAGAGACCTAAAGAGAAGAGAGAAAAAATCAGTGCACAAGTAAAAGAAATCCAAATTATAGGAAAGGTAAGCAAGATACAGGCAGAAAAAAAAAAAAAATCAGAGTAATTTTTTCCATTACAAGCTTAATGCAAAGAATGGAAAAAGAAACCAGAGACCCTTAAGATGACTGCTGTTCACTGTCCACATTACCTCAACATTCCAACCAAAGCATTTAAATTTCATATATAGTAGGAGGAGAATTCTGCAGTACCAGTATAGAAATCACAAAACATGCCCACACCTGAAGAGCTGTGTATGCTGAGTGCTGAGAGTCACAATCCCTGTAGGACACTGCAAAACCGAGAATGGTGGTGAAAACAATCAAAGAAGTACAATTAAAGATGTGTTGCTGTCATCATGTTCGTGATATTTCAGGATGCACTGGTTTTCCCTCTCTTACAGCACAATACATTTAAATACAAAACAATAAAAGGAAGTACTTTTTAATGCCATATGAAATTAACTATGAACCTTGCTGCCACGGGAAACTGATGCACATATGCATTCAATGTGTTCACATTAAGTGTATTGCCCTGACCTCCTCTAATTGCAAATGCAGTTAATACAATTAATGTCAGAACCTCTTCATACGTATGAAAGTCACATCCCACTTTACAACATGACAGGTTAACCCATATCAACTTGTGAGCCATGATATTCCCAGGATTTTTTCCTGCAGAACTATTGCTTAACCAGAAATTTATCTTTCTTGTATGTAATTTATGTACAGAACAACTTGTCTCTATAAGGAATGACAGCAATCTCCTCTCCTTGCCCCCCAGACACTTCTCTTAGCTTGTGAAGGTCACTTTGATCCTGTTCCTCCCCAGCATATCTGCAGCATCTTCTAGCACAGTGCCACCTGTAACCTCAGCAAACGCTGTATTCCACCACTCACATCCCTAACACAACCACTGAATACTAAAGGACTGAAGATAAAACGGTTACAATACCCTTCTAGCTACATCTTTCAAGTTTCAAAAATCCTCCTGAATCCCATTTGCCATAGTCACACATCTGTCTAGTACTTGTTTTATGTATGTCATATTTCCCAAACTTTGTTATAAGAACATAATAGGAGACAGTGTGAAAATCTTTATTAAGGTCAAAATAGCCTAAATCCACTGCTTCCCTCTAATCCACATTATACTGTAAGAAGTTTAATGTCTATGGAAAGCTATATTGAAAGAGATACCATTATAAAGCAAGAACAGTAACCTTCTCTCTTGCTGCTGTGGAATGTCAATCTGGGCTTCTTCAGAAAAGCTATTTTTCTCAAAAGCTAAGTCACAAGTTCAGGGAGAAATCTCTCTGCTATTTCCTAATGCTATACTCTGCTAACCTTGGCATTTTTTGAATATTTAGTTCTTTCCTTTTCAAAAAAACTGTTCTGTTTCACTATTTCATGAATACCAAGCTGCTTTTTCTAAGGAAATAACTCAGAAGAATTTACTTACTTTTTTTGTGTGCAATTAGAAAGTCATCTCAAAAGGCTCCCAGGGACTGTTACTTTGAGCTTTTCATCAGCTCTGAAAATCAGGCTGTGAACTGGGTACAACCCAGTTACTAAGACTTAGATAATAAATGGCCTCTGGGATCTTTCATTAGGCTTTGAAGAGGAATGTTGTCCTGTGAGATCACCTTCTCAGTGCTTGCTATCTGGTGTTACAGTCTCTGGAAAGATTTCCAACCCACGCCAATGCTTGCTTTAGCTGAAAATCTCTAAAGATTCTGAGAATCATTATCAAGAATCCTGGAAAAAATATTTATTGGGTGGTGTTGTCATGATTTCAAGTAGAATATAATGTGCAACCTAGAGCCCACGTGCTGAACTTCCTGAGTAATGAAATTGTCTCACCGAAATCTGCAGAACTAGTCACTGCACAAAATAAAGCACGTCGAGAAATCTGCAGGACCCTGGCTCAAAATGCAAACATAGGGAATGCAAACAATAGGCTGCATGGAAGCTGTGTTGGAGTTGTGACCTCAGTGTCCACACTGACTTAGGGTGAGATGTAGCTTTGATGTGTTTGGCATTGACCAGTGTATCTCACTACTCATTAAAGAGAGAAATGGCTGGGGTTTAGTAAAGGCAAAAGGAGATCGAATTTAGTATTCTGAAAAATCATTACATGTGAAAGATAAGACTGTGGGATGAAGGGTCAGGAGGCCTGGAATTTTTCTGAACTATCACTGAAATCCTCTGAGACTCTGTGCAAATTAAAAAATCTCTGTGTCTCAGTTTCCTCATTTTAAAAACATGCTTCAGGCTGCTTTCTCAAAAAAGTGTATTTTGTAGACTGTAAGTACCTGTAAGTACCTAAAATCAAGATGTGCCTCTGTGAGAATACCGTGCTTGCTACATTTAAAATCTTTCTCTGAACTGGCTTAGTGAAGCCAACACAAAAGGCTTGGAGGACACAATACACACAGACTTATATGATGTGCTGCCTCTTTGAATTCAGCAGGAATGCTTGCAGTGACAGTGTTAAATATTTGAAGGATCAGAACTGTCCTGTAGTTTGAAATAGGTGTGTCTTCCATCAGTTCCTAAGTGGTACTTGGTTCAATTGAAATGAGTTGCTCCTGCCATAGGTTGCATGAGCTTTATAAAAAGTTGTGCACTTGGTACGGCTTCCTACTGAAACCAAGTCAGTTCTACCTGCTTGCCAAATGAGGGACTTATCCAGTGATAAATCATGACAACATTCAGTGTCTGAAGAACCCTACCACAGCAGAGTTACAATGGGATGTCTAAATGAGATGAACACCACATACTTTAGGTAACTTGGATGTTCAGACCTCAAAATGAGAAATGACCTCTCATGGACATGAATGTGAGTGCTTCAGAACTCCAGTCAGAGACCCAGGGTGGCTTGAAAGCAGTTTACTTAACAAGGACAGTTTGCAATATCAAGGCTGGAGATGAATCCTAAACCCTGCCTTGCAGAGATTTGACTTATGAAGCCATCTCTTCCCACTGAAGGTACATAAAATGCAGTTATCTCCTGAAAAGACAGTGGAAGAAAGGAACAAAGTTTATTTCTTTTCTCATCTTTTGATTGTAATGCAAAAGCCCAGTTCATCTGTGCACTCAATTCCCGTTTAGGAAACAGGCTTCTAAAGATTTGGTCTTGAACCAGCCTAGAATTTCTAGGTAAGGAACACACAGAAGCTCTTCAGCTTTCCCTGTAAACATATATTCACTTATTCAATTTGTTTAACAGTCTAGAGCCAATTTCAGTGGCCTTTGTTCTTAATTTTCATGGTGTAATTCCATTTCTTCAAATCTGTATTTAGCATATGCTGGACTGATGCATTATGAGTCAGCCTGGGTCAGTGGGATAATCTAAAGCACAGAAAATGAAGCTTATAACACAAATCTTTGCAGTGTCATGGCCTTTGTAACTATTCCTTTATGTGGGTTTTTCACACAGCAACTAGGTAAGGAAAAGCATTTCTCAAAAAACAAGGGAACAGAAAAAAAGTGGTTGCAAACCTACAGAGACTGGCCAATGTACCTGATGACAGCTGTAGAACACAAGAGCATTTTTATTACGTTCTATTCCATCTCAAGTTTTACTGATACCCCTTGTAATTCATAACCGGGTCACCAGAGTTTAATAACAAAAAAAAATCTATAGTTAATTATGTAAGTATCATAAAGAATTAGGCCTTAGAGCTTAAAAGTGAAATCAAAGTTCAAAAAGACAAATACTATGCTTATTGTGCTTTTAACATATAAATACCTTCTTAAACTATCGTGACTTTTTATAGCAGATCTTTTATACACAGGTTACCTTGAGTATGGAAGCCCCTCATTTATTCCCAGGTCAGGCTTATGAAATTTACTGCCAACTTAGCTTCTCCCCATGATCCTGGCAATGACCTTTTTCCTGCCCTGGTAGGATCATTCCCTCTCCATGGATTAAAGGTGATTAAGGATCAGTGTCAGTTTAGTCTCATATATTTGCTAAGCAGAGACGACAAACTGTGCCAAAATGTGTTAGATTTATTTGTGGGGGTTTTGTGATAGAGGAACCCCAATTGGGCTCAAATCAAGGATCCAGAAAAGAAAAGACTGCTTTATATCATTGGTAGCTCTTTAACCCAAAGTGTCACAGCAAGGACTTAATATCCTTCAGCTAAATTATTAGTTTTCACGAACAATAATGACTGAAATCAATCAAGCTTTTCAGTGCTTAGGGTTATTTACCCACCAATTCAAGCAGCCAGTTGTTAGATGAATACCTGTATCTATTGAGCTGAACTTCAAACACACTGATACAGCCCCAAGGCTGCCAAGCAAATAATGCATGAAACAGAAAATGTCCTGATTTTGAAGAAATACATGTCTAGCATTATTATTATTATTTTTCTAAAGGTTTAGAACTATATTTTTCTAAAGGTTTAGAACTATAATCTAAACCAAAATGTTGTCATTCTAGTCTATGGATATCAAGAGATCTATGCTGGATCTTGGAAAGCTATGTAGATTTCAAGGAAGAAACATGTTACTAATTCAGGATAGATAAACTTTATACTTGTTTCATGAAGCAATTCAGAGATTTCCTGTACTTGGACTTAAATATGTGGTTTTCCTCAAGTTTTTACACTTCTTGCTTGATTATCAACTATCCAAAGATGTTTTGCTTGCTTATTTTCAAGAAAAAGATTAGGGCTAGATTAATTGTAAACTGACACTAAAAACTGAGGGATCACATTATGTTGTCTGTGGAAAGTCAGGATGAGTTGGAACTATGTCTGTGTGTAAAGAAATCTTGAAAAAAATCACTTACATATGGTGCACATACCTGTAAAATATAAATGAAAGTTATACATTTCTGACTTAATCCTGATAAACTTTGAGATATATACATGCCCTTGATCAATTTAAAAACCAGCTCGGTGTTGTGTTGCCATGTCTAGAGTTCATTCTGTGTGGGTTTGCTCTGTAGTCTATATCTTAATTACATAAAAATGATACTATGTTCTTTGCTGGCCGAAGGAGACAAAGTTACTGTGACAGAAAGAATAGACAGAAAGAGATGCCATACTAATGAAACAAGAGACAATAACAAAGGGAAAAACTCCATCTTTTCAACTTCATTGGCTAATGAATTTCAGGAAATCATCAGAATAGTTCCTTTTCCAACAAAAATGAGTGGTTGTGAAGATAGCCACAATCTAGATGCTTTAATGGATGCACAAGCACATTCTTTAATAGCTTGTTCATCAGACTAAAATAAACATGAGGCTACAAAGGGTTACCCGAACTCACTTCATTTCCCCACTGTTGCTGGCTTCAGATTATGTTGACTCTGTCAACAAGATTGTGGCTGTAGGTGTAAATTTATTGAGTCCCACGCATCAAAATATTGTTCTATCTTCTAAGTTAGTAGGAGCTATGTTCTGGAATGGGTACAGGGTGAAAAACAAAGCCAAATTTTTACTTCAAGGTCCAGATAATACAGTTTCAGCAGCATCAGCCTTGGAAGAACACACTATAAGAGTTACTAAAGTGAATAAATTCAGAGGAAAAGAAGACCTCATCATGCTTCCCAAAAGCAAAGCCGGTTCTGCTACTCATATCAACCAACCCCTTGGCAGATCAATACAGGGTGGAGAGACTTCTTAGCTGTTTTACAAAGGCCACACATTCTAAGGTACTGTCTTTTTTTCCCAAGAAATGAATAAACTTTCTTTAGGTAAAAGTGGAGGGGGTTTGTAAGAGAGCAGTGATCCCCTGGTGACCGTGGTGCAGGCTGTGGGCATTCTCTGTACTTCTACAGAGTATTCTAAGATCCTGCAGCAAGGCAAGTTTTAACACCCCTCCTGGCCACCCTCACTCATTCACTACTTCTGGCTTCCTTGATTCTGTTCCCCACCTATAGAGAACCTCTGCTTTAGATACCATTTTTTAAAAAAAAAAAAAAAATTCTTATGTATTCTATTAGCTTTATTTTTACAGGTTTAATGTCACTTAGTTAACCCATATATTTTTCAAACATTTTTCAGCTGGTCTCTGTCCTCCCTGGTCTTTGAGGCTTTTAATAAAACACAGCTCACTATGATTAAAAAAGAAAAATCTAAAATGCAACCAGGCCCAGAAGAGATCACTTTAGTTCTTAAAATCTTTTGCAAATCATTTGTAATTCAGAGGAATATTGAGAAGAAGAACTAATCACAACTTGTAAAAGGAATTTAATTTTACACCACATAGGATACAGCCCATGATAGTAAAAATCTCTCAGGGTCAAGATATTAGCAAGAGAGGACAAAAACACTGGAAGTCAAGAAACATTTAAAATTCTCTTAATGAACTACAACTGAAATTTAGAGCTATATAGTACAATAAAAACCTCAGGTCTTTAAACCTTTACCTCTAAGAATGATGTCTTTACTAACTGGCAGACTTTTCTATTGCAGTGTTTTTCCCCATTTCTTGGAAGCATCTTGTTCTGAGTATTGTTGGAAATGAGAGACTGGACAAGATTGACTTTGGATCTCAATTTCAGATATTAGCTCCTGTGTAAGTCAATAGTGTTTCTCAGTATGATAATGATGATATTAATCCAATTTTGAAGTAATTTTTCAGCAATATTTGCCACCATCTCTAAGAAAACAGCCTGCTTGATTAGAACTGTATTATCAGGGTCACAAGTTCTACTGACTCAGGTAAAAAAACCTGAAGAGTGGCTAAAACTTGCTTATTTGTTCCATATTTCTTACATAAAAGTCTGATCAAAGCTCTTTATTAGTTTTCCTTCTCTGATGTTAGAGACTTAGAGCTTTGCTTTCAAATCCGGGGTATAGTATAGTTCTTCCTGGCATGGATTGATGGTTTGGCAAATGACAATTGCCTTGATGGTTTGCTTGATGGTTTGGAAAATGATGGTACCTTTCCTTGTATCATGATACAATGAAACCACACTGCTTTTGTCTCTTCACTGATCAACACCTTTGGAAAAAGGTATTTCCCAGTTTATATTACCCCCTTTCCACCATTAAATATATCATCTTCTGCTTTGACTTATCAGTTTCTCAGTTTCTGCATTGACAATCGTGAAATCAAACTTCCACAGTCTTGTTTCCTCACAGCTGCTCTCCAGCAATCAAACTGTTGCTGCTTTTGCAGGTACAAATACAGGTTATATCTGCACCATTGTAGGAAATGAAGCTAGGAACTCTGCTGTGGCCCCAAGGCCAACTGGAATAGAATGGCTTGTTTTCACAAAATTAATTTTTCCTCTACTCAAAGTGCTTAGGGGGAAGATGCATGGTAGTGCCAATTCCTGAACTGTGCCTGAATACTAGGAGAATGCTAATTGAAGAAGGCTAAAGCCATACCAGTAAATTCATTAATGATTAAACAGTATGGATATCATACTTCAGTGCTACCACAAGTTATTTAGCTGATTTCTGGAGGTAATCTATCTATCTTTGCAGGTCCTACTATAACATTTCTGTATCCTGCATTCAACTTGCAGAATGCAGATTCATTCAGACATTCAGTCAGACCACATTTTCTGAACTTTCAGATTTGCTTTTAACTAATGTCTGACATTATTTTCCCCGTATTTTGGTTTCCTCAATCATTTCGTGTTTATCTGTTTTGTTTGGTTCTTCTACAGTAAAGTGTTCATCATTAGAGTTCTGAAATTCAGGGTGCTAGTCTTGTATCTTTAATTAGTGTGTATGAAATTACAGGGCTGGAAGGGATTTCCACCGGTCTTTTTATCTTAAGGAGAATCAATGATACCATGTTATTTTCAGCATACACTTACATATCCTGTCATTGGGAAGCACAGATGATGAAAGGTTCATTTTCTTCATAGGGAATGCCATCTAGAGTTCCACTTGCAACATTAACTAAAATCTAATCTGAATCATTTTTCTTGCAATGTACTCCATTACATATTACCTTGTCTATGGACACATAATTTAATCCATGGACACATGGATTTAAATTATTGTCCTTTACTTAAGAACTCTTACCATGTCCTCCAGTTCTCCCTTGTTTAGTCTAAATAACTCTATTTTATTTATTTTTTTTCCTTGAAGTTCATAATTTCTTCATATCTGACATGGGATTCACCTGAGTAAATGTGGATATCTAAAGCTTAATTTTCTTCTTTCACAGTCAGTAGAAAGTACACAGTTCATCTCACCGTAAAGTCATGACCTAGGCAGGTTAGATAACTGTTACCTATATATTTCTCCACTGACTATGGCAGGATTTTAAGGGGATTAGTGAATGAATAGAGCTCTATGCTGTAAACATGTTAAGTATTTCTGTTCTAGCACAGGTGTTACCCTTTTGTGAAAATACGCAGCCAATATGCCTTCCATCTTCAAATTCTTTGTTTCAAACTGCCATATACTCTCTGCCAATTCTCTGCTTTATTCAGTGCATTATGAGAACTACCTGAACAGTCTGTATGTTGCTGGATTCTTCCCTCTACAATCATCAAGTACACTGCATACTGCACTTTGGATAGCTCAGAATTTCTGATGGACATAATATTCAATAGGTCTCCCTGCTCTTCTTTCCCAAGCTTGTTATGTCCCTTCATATTTCTCTTACAGTTTTTGTCAGTTCTTTCACCTGTGTCTGTTAAGACAATTAACTTAGGATTATGAGATTTTTAAAGGCTTGTAACAGTACTTTATTTTCCCTACTTTTGAAATTTATATTATCTGCACATCACCTACTTCATCTACCATCTCCCTGCCAGGAGTCCTTGGTCTCTAATGAATTTCTTTCTCTACTGTAATTTCAGATCCTTCATGAGTGCAAATTTGGCCACAGTGATATAGAGGACTTTTTTATCTTTCTCCTTAAAGTCATCATCAAGCCTTCTTTACTAAATGTTTCAATGTTAATCACCTTTTCATGGTTAAGGAAGTCAAAGCTCCCATGACACTGGTCTGACTGAAAGTGTTCCAACGTCTGTACACCTGTGCATACTTGCAAATATTCTTTCGAGGAACCTAAAACAGTGGCTTTAACAGCCATGTCTCCTGTCCTGTGAAAAACAAGCAGCCTCATTACCCTGTCATTAGTTTCTCACTCTTTCTGTTTCCATACATCTTTCTTTCCTGTGTTGACACTGCAGCTTCCCAGGACAGTTCTGATGCTCTGCCTTACAAAACTATATTTTAATGTCAAATTTTTCACAGAACTCATCTGCTTTTTCACCATTTGCCATTTAACTGCTATTACTTTAGACTCTTGCTTGTGTTGGCTAAGGACCACAGTAGAGACTGGGGACACATTTTGTCAGGTACCAGCAGTACTGCACACAGAAAAGCCTGAAGTGATCCTTTCTTCTGTCACACAAGGGTATCCCACAGAACCTCCACAAATTCTTAGTCTCCTTCCAGAACACTTTACTGATGCCTCCCTTAGTAAATCCTGGCAGCAGGATAATTTCACAATAACCTGTCATTATAAAATGCTTGAGAAGTATTTTAAAAAATGCAAAACATTGTCAACTCTAAATTCCCATTCCTGGCCTCCATAAAGGTAAACTGGTCAATATACAATTTAAATTGATTATTTGCTGGTAGTTGCAGCCAAAGGGAAGAGTCCTAACTGAGTGATAGATTGGATGTTTTTGCATGTAATAATGAGTTATACAGTGTGGGAATGTTAAAGGTCCAGTCAAGAGCTAGCTTCAGAGGCTATTCAGGCCACCAGAAAAAAAAATAATTTCTATTCCACTGATTTTACAGTTTCTTTCTAAATCCATGACTGCTCAACATTGAGGTGCATATATAAACAAAGACATTTGCTTGTCTTTCTGAAGGACTGCAATAGGATGATAGGATTAGGTTGTATATTAGGAAAAAATTCTTTACTGTGAGGGTGGTGAGGTACTGACACAGCTTGCCAAGAGAAACTGTGGATGCCCCATCCGTGGAAGGATTCCAAGCCAGGTTGGATGGGGCTCTGAGGAACCCGGTCTAGTGGAAGGTGTCCCTGCCCATGGCAGGGTGTTGGAACGAGATGATCTTTAAAATCCCTTCCAACCCAAACCATTCTGTGACTCCATGATTTTTGTGTGCAGCAGAGCTCATCTGTATTTTGACATGCTACAATACAACTCTCTCAAAATTCCTCTAACCTCTAAAGCAAAGTTGCTTAAATTGCAAAGTGAAGAATAAACTCTTCATTTGAATTGAAATGCCCAACAAAAAGTAGATTAAATTTTTGAAAATAAGTTTCCATCAGGAAATGTACTACTATCTGGTCACATTTTTTTCCTGGTAAGTTGCCCTGTCTTATTTTGAAGTTCTTCAGTGGAGTGTAACATTAGTTTTCTTTCCAGTTTATCCTTTGCTCTTGAGGAAGCAATCTCTGTCATTCCTCAGAAAGAGTCAGAAAACAGTGGCAAGAACTAATAATACCAAACAGCACTGTAATTTCCTATGGGGAAAACATATTTTCTACCGGTAATTATTGCCAACAGCAATCTTGGAAATATCGTATAACTTATTGTTTAAAACATCAAACAGAAGGAACTGCTTTGTATCAAGGGTGACTAATGCAGGAACATGTGCTTCCACACATGCACCCACACATTGGATAAAATGTTGATGTTTAGAGGTTTACAAGATGCAAACATTGACTCAGTGGTCTGCTAAAGTTTATACTTGAATTTAGAATGAAAATATACCAGTTAATGTATAACCATGATCGACAGGAATAGGCAGAAATAGCTGCAATTGGTATGGATGAGGCTTCTCCAATCTGCTTGGTACTACAGTTGCTGGAAGATTAGAACTATAGAAGAAAATCAGTCAGCTGTGCTTGAGAAAGCACAGTGGAGACTAAAGGCAAAAATAAAAAGTTATCCAACAATTACACCCAGGTGCTTACAAACAATAGATGCTTTGTTGAGGAGTGCGAAAAACACTCATTTACTTTGTGAGATGAAGCATGTGCAGGTGAAGTGGGGTGTGTGATGGAAACTGAAATGTCTGTGGACTTAATCCTGACCCAAGTTATTTTGGAACAACTCCCATCCTCTTCAAATGACAGAACTATCCCTCAGGTAGAAAAATTCATCTCCAGTTTAAGCTCTTACAAACTGTGGCAGATGGCTGTGCTGATGGGATTTCTACCAGGGTCCAGACTTCTGGTCATGGAAAGTGTCTGCTTTCACACTGCAAGAGGGGCACAGAAGGGCCTGGTGTAGGTGGTGCTCAGTCCACAGGGAATGGTCAAGATGGACATTGTAGCAATTCAGCATCTTCACACTGTGGTTCCTGACTAAGCTCCACTGGGATTACTTTGCTCTGCTAAACCAGGGTTTATACAGGTGAGTAGCTACATGGAGGTCAGTTTAAGTGCTCTTCTGGTGTGGGACTTGACACTGACTCTATCTTGAGGAAGCCTCAGGAAATTCAGCAACTGGACCACCCATCCTTTGAACAAGGTGAACTTCTTCTCAACTGGAGTGGCTTTGATTGGTATGCAAAGTGAACTTTATACTTCATTAAACATAAACCACTGTTTTCAAAGCTAATTTTAAATACACCTAACCACTACACTAATCAGAAAGCCATTCACTGAGCCACTTAAATCTTGAATTTGCTCAAAATAAGCCAGCATTTCCTCCACAGATCCATGAAGACTCTGTAGGCATTTTCTCCTTGTCAATACTGTCACATTAAAGAATTAGTAAGCGCTGGTGAACATGCTCATGACAAGGAGCAGCAGCAAAGTGGATTGCCATATTGTTTTAGCTACTGTAACATGCAAACCAGTGTCCCCTTCAGGCACATGGAATGGCAGCTGCTTCATTAGTTAGCAGGTTTGTAAATATCATTTTCCAAAAAAAACCTTATTCCAAGACACAAATGTCTAGAGTTTACCCATGGGTATGGTTTTGGCATATGTTTAAGTGCTTTGCATGATGAAGGACTTTGGTGAATCAAGGTAAACTCCCAAGAAGTAAACATAAGTCATGACAGAGCCAGGAGCTGTACTCCAGATATTCCTTGGGGGAATTAAGACAGATACTTCTGAGACAGAAGGCAGGAGGGAGTCCTTCCCCCAAATTCAGGGGCTTTTTCTTGGGCTCAGAGAAAATAAAGCACCAATTTGCAGATGACTGTTGGGCACAGGCTAACACAAAGCAACTATAGCTGGTAGGACATAACTGACATATACTTATTTTTAACATCCTTTCTCTTTGTTGATGTTACTCCTTCCCTTTTCATGCCATTTGCAACACATCATTAGACTCCTGCGAATCTGTGGGAGTAAATCATGTCCTTGGGGATGAAACCTCACCAGGGGTGAATAAACAATCTCCCCTTCCCCAACCAAATCCCAACTGTGCCTCACATTTCATGGAAATGATCAGCAGTTCTACTGTCAAAACATTCACGCCTTATGAGTAATATTTATGATGGGAGTTTTTTATTTTGGGTTTTCTCCCCAAGAAGAAAAAGAGGATTAATTAACAGAAATAAACCCAATGAGAAATTTCCACATTATTATTATTATTATTTTCATAAGGCTTTCACAGGAAAGTAAAAGCTTTTTCAAGTAATAAAAGTCCTCATTAAAAATCTTTCTGTCTTTCCTTCTTTTGGAAATGGGGTAAATTATGAAGCAGATTGACTTTAAAAAATAAATAGGACTATAAATACATAAAAGTCACTGCCTTCCTCTAGTAATTTAATATGAGCATCCTACTCTAAAATAAGGAAAAGTTTAGTTCACTCACAGAGAGAATAAAGCAGATGTGAGGTTTTTCCGTCAGCTTAAGTGCTGCCTTGGTAAGGTGAGTTGTCCGACTACATTAAACAAACATTTTAGTCAGGCATCACACAGGAAAATAAACAGTAGCAGAGGAAACATGAAAATATTAAAGACTGTTATTCTTTGGCCCCTTTTCCTGCGAAGCAGGTGATAAAATATTACTGTGTTTCCACAGGTAAGGAAACACGCTCTTAAACACTTTGCAGAAATACATATTACGATCATCACTTAAAATGTCAGAAGTGGATAGGACTCAACTGTGACAGCACACAGGAGCCTGCCGAGAAACTCTGCAGGAGTAGAGGATTTAGCACGCCAGGCCAGGCTGCTGGGCTACCTAAAGCAGTCTCCTGGCAGCAGCAAATTCAGAGTGAGGCAAAAACCAACTTGCTGGAGACAGCTGTAGAGTTACCTGATTTCAGGACAGACTTCTCTTGAATCCTAATCAGTCAGATGATAATGAGAGGGAGGGACATTATCTGCTGGATCATTTTTGTTCTCCTTCTGTCTCACTAGGCATCAAAGAATGCATATAGGAAGAAGAGAGGCACCGTGCTGAGCTCCATCCTTTTTGCCCACCAGTGATATACTGCCCTAGGCAGTACCATTATTTAGTTTATATGGATGTAATTTACGTACCGTGTCGGTAATTTCTGTATGCCATGAAATTTTGTCTTGCTATCCATCATGTCTGAAATTCTATACATATTTAAATTTAAAAGTAGGAAAATATCCTTGAAATTATTTCTGCATTATAGCCAGAAGTTATCTATAACTTACATTAATCAGAAGAAACAAATCACTTTTTACTACCAGAGCTTTGATTTCACTCAGACTGGAAAACCAACTTCAAAATGTCCTGGTTTGGGTTCAAAGATCTGCACAGTTGCCCAGTGGTGAGGGGGTAGGGAAAGCTTTTATTCTCCTGCCCTCTATGAAAAATGTAGGTGTGAGATTGCAAGGTGCTACCTGAAATCCTGTAGTATCAGTTTCTGTCTCGATTTCCAAATGCACTGCGTGCACACCAGCCTGTCTAGCCAGTGTGGTTTGGGAAAGCAGCTCATGACTAACATCCATATATATATTTATAAGGTTAAACTAATGGCTAGGAAGGTTCAGGACATCAATTGCTGTCCTGGGATGTAGGTCTAGATACAATTCTGCTGCTGACCAGCTATCTGATGCTGGGCAATAGCTCATGGCCTGTCTTAAACATTGGGTTTCTCTTTCAACATTCTGGTACAGCATTTGAAATAATAAAACCTAGATGTGAATATAATGCACATCTCCCTCTTGGCCATGCAGGCCTCAGTGGACAGGTTTCATTCCATTCAGCATGGAAGGCAGAGCTCTTTTGATTTGTTCCATAAAACATAATAAAAATGAAAAGAACTATACCTTCTGTGCTGAATTTAGTCATGCTCATCATAAATTCTGTCACTTTTAGGAGTTTAACTTTAGTTTTAATGTAAGAAAAGAACACCACTTTCATTTCAAAGTGAAGAAAAAAAAGTAAACTAACTTTTAGCTATGTAATTATACAGTTTTTAAAAATACTCTTTTGGGGGCAAAAACTTATTTCACCATTTCAAGTCAATTCATTTCTCAAGAGCTTACCTAATACTTTAAACACAGTTTTTTAACTGAAAAATATAAGCAGGATAGGTGGAGGTGCTACTGAGTTCCACAAGCACAACACCATGCACTGTCTTTACCCTAGTATTTTGGTTAGATGGGTATTTCCACAGCATTTCAGACCCAAAAAAAAGAACTCTCAAAAAAATTCAAGTCTTGCTTGTTAGGAAATGGAGGTGGAAATGTAAAATCACTTTTCAAAGAAGGCAGGAAACAAACAACAGGACTCTCACTAGAAACCGGCAGCTGTAAATTGTAATGCAGCCAAAACATGAGATATCTGTCAGGTAAAGGCAGCAGGTAAAGGCTGTGTGGACAATTTAGATCAAACTGTTTTCTGATATCTGAGGCAAAATGAACAGTCAGTAAACACTGAGTGAGATTTATCTCCTCTACTTTTAGATTTCTAGTGGAGAGAGAGTCCTTTTGTGGTCAGTAAAGGGCAGCAATCAATTACAAAGTGTGATTCACCTGTCCTGCCTTAGATGCCAACTATTTGGACAGTACAATGTCCAGTGGTCAGATGAAGACCACTCACAATGTTGTATCTAAAATCTCTCAGATAAATAAGAAAGAACTGGAATAGAAACAGATCTCAAGCCACAATAACTCCCAAAGTTGGGATAATTCAAACCCAGAATACAATTTTCCAGTTGGCTCCCTGGAGATACAATTTTAAAATAACTTAGTCAGTGTAAAAGCTTCCTGTTCCATTTTCATAGCATTTGGAAGCTTATGTTTCACTGGTTTTTGATGTAAATTTATCTCCCAGATGCTATTTGATAGATCTGCAAAATTTATCCTATAAGAACAGTTTTAATGTATGGCACCTCAGGGATGTAATTTTGCCATGGTGTACATCCAACAGAGAGAAGCAGCTACTGCTGGGAGACAAGCCTCAATACCTCAGTTGGGATTTTCACTTCCTATACAGTCCTGTGGGTGTAGAAGTAGAGTGCCTGAAACTGCCTTAGCCCTTTTTCCTCTGTAAAATGAGGGAAATGTAAACACTCCACATAAAACCTGAATGTCTCCACACTTGAGATAAACTTGAATCCGAACTCTGGAGTTTAATCTTAGGTCTTTGCCTTACAACATCTCTTGGGTGCTTCAATTAAACTAGGAATCTACTGTTTCCAGCCCTCACTCGTGTGACAGCCTAAACTCATCTGAAAGCCTAATTTCACATTTCTGAGTCCCCTCCTTCCCAACCTGCCAGAACAGCACAAACCAGACCTCCCCCTGCCCCTGCCCCAGCCCGTGGTGCTGCCCTGGCTCCCCGACCAGGTTAAACAAACAGGGAGATTCCTCCAGGGAAGTCACAGGTTCAAGATCACAAAGGACCTACCTCATTTGGGCCAGTTGGAACTTTTTCTTGCTATTGTGCTTATCTGTATCTTCCCTGTCATCCAGACGTTAACCCCTGACCTGTGAGCCCGCCTCTCGAAAGAGCCGCGCGGTGTTTACCCATTATGTAATGTCTGTGCTTTTGTGGAAATTCTACAGAAACAAATGGAGGAAGTTTGCCAGTCAAATGGCTGGACAATAAATCCTGTCCCGTGTAGATAGAATGGTTTACTGTCACTGTAAGTCTGCTACTGGCATCTGTCACCAAAGAAATGTTTACAAATTTCAGGGCACCGGAGTGCCAAAGTATTCCAGCACTGCAGGACTGTACGTGATTTGTAGAACCACCACCACTGTGCTAGATATGGGTAGCCTTGTTTTGCTAGCCTGAATAAACAGAGTGACAATGTTTCAGATAACTCAGGGTCACTAATGTTCAATTTTTCTGTCTATTCATCCCCTAGGTTCAGGACTTACAAGTACCCAAATGCTTGTTTTTTCTTTGTAATGCTTTTTCTGCCCTAAGGTATCTTTACTATCCAGGTAAGCAAAGCCCCTTCAGCCCCTTTTCCTTATTTCTTATAAATCCTTTAATATTTATACACTGTATCTTCCCATCCTTCCTTACAATCCATTTTCTTTACAGTCCCTGCTGTCTCTCCTCTTTCTGTACTGTTTCCCCTTTGGGAGAAGACATTATATTATGTTCCCCGTCTCCAGTGTCACTGCAATCCCTCCTGCTGTGTGACTGGGGCTTCTATGTGTCATCAACTATGAAGTCAGGACAACAGAAAGATATTCCTGAATAAGAAGCAGGAACAAACATAATTTGGAACAGTGGGAGAGATAAGTAAAACAATTCTTCCTTCACTGCCTTTTTCAAACAAGGGCCTGATCCTGGTGCCACTGAATGGAGCTTTTCACTCTCGGTGTCAACGGGAGAAGCACTTGGTCGTAGAGTTCCGCTCTAATTAAGTTTTCAAATCTCATTTCCTTTCAGAGGAGAGAAAACATTGTTGTGACTAAGCTTTGGATGTGGTAACAAATCCCTGGCAGGTTGGTTTGTTTTAACGGACGTACCAGTTTTAAGGAAACTTTTACCATCTTTTCTGCTCTTAATCACAGCTTTTATTACAATTACAGTAATGCAACAGAGGTACATGCCAAAGGCAATATGTGTATTTTTAATGAGTTGACATGCAACCTTCCTGGAGAGGAGAAACAACTTCATTTGCTGAACATTTCTGAACCATATCTAGCAATTTATTAAGGGACAGGAAATGTTCAAAAAAGCATCCACCATAAATTCAGAGGCTTCAGCAACTCACAGATGAGCAGTCTCATAAGACAGACTTGGTTGTTGTGCTAGGTTTTAGCAAATTTTTGCTGAATGGTAACATTTTCTATTGTCCTCAAACAATAAAAGAGAAGGTTAACAGGCAATATCCGGAAAGCCCAAAGATTATTAATCCACACATGTGGTCCTGAGTCACTGGGCTGTAAAACATCATCAGTTTCCAAAGATGAAACCAAAGGGGAATTCTGCTTGAGAGAGATGATATCACAAGCCCAAAAGAACTAGTTGCATCAATAAGGCCTATTTATGCAAGTTTTACAAGACATTGGCTCCCAGGGGTTTTCACTCCGGTATAATTAATGCAGTCAATAAACTGAACATCGGGAGAGACCACATCCTAGGAGTGAAGAACCTTCAGCCTGGTCTCTTGCCTCAATTTACCTTACAGCTCAGACACAGGTCAGACACTTGTGCACACGGAAAATTACAACAGGCTGACAGGCACACATCAACTGTGCTCATTCACCTGGGGACTGAAGAGCTCAGGGAGTCAGGCTCCAATAGCAGCACACCAAATCCGTTCTGTTCAATTATTCCTGCCACTGGCTGTGGTCTGGGCCAAACAACACATACAAACAATGGCTGGCCATGCCTTTTTGGAGGTTAACGTAGGCCAAGGACCATTTCCAATAGAACCCTGGCCATGTATAAACTGCATTTTAGAGGTAAAAGTTTATCTGTGAGGACCAGAGAAGGATTCCTGGCTTGTGGAAATGTGACCCCACAGTCCTCCACATACCTTTTCTCTGAGACACAGTTATCAAAGGAAGATGCTTCAAGCCCTAGTGTAGGTATGACCATGTGCTTGCTTTCTCCTTTGTCACCAGGAAACTGACATAAATTAATAGGAACTCAAGCAACAAATTACAGGACTTATACCAGAAATCCACATTATCAATCAGGAGACTGATTTTGTCAGGCACAGGGTACTGCAGTGGAGTGACTGTCATTATGTTCAGTTTGTACAACACAAATGGGACTGTCTGGGTTGACACTAAAAACCCTCCCTGCCCATCCTTCTTCCAGTCGCTGTACAGTCTTCCAGAGAGCCTCCAAGACAGACCAAGACATGCACAGATCCACAAAAGGTACAGGACCTTGCTGCAAACCCAGTTACTCTGGCACATCTGTTTGGACAATTAGTAGGCAGAGTTTAACTGATAGAAGACAGAGCCCAACTGGAAATGTAGGAATGTGTTTTTATTACTATTAATGCAATCAAAACTTCCTTCTTGGTATTATTACTGTGTTAGCACGTCAATTCTATTCCAAATTGTTTTGAACTGCTAACTTACCAAAACACCTGGAGTATAGCACAATTCACGTTCTGGTTTTCATTCTAAACTTAACATAATTTATCTGAAATTACTCCCCTTCTTAAATTTGTTTCTCTTTCTAGAACGTGCAAAATATGCGTACAATATGCACTGGAGGAACGTTAATCTTTCTCTTTATGCCCAAAAAAGTGCTGAAATTCTGTGCATAAAGTAACTTTTATGTGTCGCTGTAGGCTGAAGGCTCTTTTCTGAATTTACCAATATTCCAATTAAGATGAGAGAGTCTATACAGCTGCCTAAATCATAGCTTTAAAAAAAAAGATGCAAAGAACCTTTTGTGAAACTTATTACTGATTTATATTTGCCATCCAGTATAAATGCAATGCAAAAAGTAGGCAGACATAAGTTACATAAACTAGGTTGTAAAAAGAGTGTTTCAATCACATGAGAAATCATGTTAGCAGTACAGGTCAGTTTTCTTAAGAAATACATATCCTTTGGGAAAATATTTTGTTAATTTCCCCCTATGATTTTTTTTTTTAATTGACTCATTTGAGATTTTCCTGTACCCATGGTCTTAATTTCAGAAAATGTCAGACCTGTTATTCTTAAAAAACTTACGCTTTAATATTAAGCTTTTTGTCCACAAAACTAAATCAACATTGATTAAACGAGAAAAATAGAAAAGACAGTTTTAACACAGAAAAGGTGCTCACCGATGCAGTCGACGCTGAAGAGATTTATGGAGGTTGTTATGGAAGATTCATCGCAGGTCTTCATTCCTCGCAGCGCGAACCGCACCAGGGAGGCCTTGACGCCCTCAGGCAGGAAGGACAGCAGGTAGACGGGCATGTACAGAGCATAGCGGAGCTTGCACAGCAGCGGGGTCATGAGCTTCCCCTGTGGGGACTGCGCCATGCGCTCGATCGTGGGGAACAGCAGCACGGAGCGAAGAACCTGCCAGGACACGAGAAAGCCACTGTCAGAGGAGTCCTGCAGCACCACGGCCCGGCCTGGGAGGCTGAATTCGGAAATGAGTCCCCCACGTGAAATGAAATTGGGTTTGCAGGCATTTGCACCTCAGACACGCAGGTGGGGTTTGTGGAGGGTCCATGCTACATTTTTTAAAAGATGAAGCAAACAAGAACATGGTTATGAAATGCTCAGTTTTATGATAAGATGGGGAAGAACTTCAGGGATAACTCCTTTGGGGATCATGATGTACCTGGAAGCACCAGCACTGCTGGCTCCAGCAGGAGTAACCCCAGCAGAGGGCAGCAGGCAGGAGCCCTCCGCTCAGTCCCGGCGGGCTTTACATGTCAGGAAAAGTACATTGCTTTTTATTTCACCTGGTAAACTACTTTCTCCCAGTAAACTAACCAAATTAAAATGTGTCAGACACTGTGACAGTAACTTTACAGTTTGACAACACACAGGGTTTTCAATTTGCAGTTCAATACAGGAAAACTCGGTCAGAACAAGTGTAAAAGCACACAGACCTTTCAATATGGTGTGTACACTGGCACATAATATTGCTTTTTGTATGTTATAATGAAATAGATATATTCTATAGCTGGTAATCAGTGTATGCTGTGGTGATAGAATACACTGTAGCCTTAAAATACAAAGAGATTAATTAAAAACCCAACCACACTAATAAAAAATGAATTAATATACCTACTCTTAGCTATAGTTCAATGTTAAGATCAAGTAAATATTCTAAAATGATAACTGCAACATTTTTCTGGAAGTAAAAATGTATTGTAATAATTCACAAAGGAATAACTATCAAAGACACACACTAACAGCACCTAACAGAAATATCACTAAAGTGAGAAATTATGGATATTGCATTTGCAAATAATTAGGTATAAACAGCTGGGCTTTCTTGGTGACTCAAGATAAATAAAACTGATGTAGTTACATATGCCTGCTTAGTGCACATATCATTCTACATATTGTGGAAATGAGATTAATATTTTTATAGAAAATATTTTAAAATAATTTTCTTTACTCTCAGATGAGACTCAGCTGTCTGATAAAATCACAGAATCCTTTAGGTTGGAGAAGGCCCTTATGATCATCAAGTCCAACTATTAACCTGGCACTGCCACATCCACCACTAAATCAAGTGCCACACCTACACATCATTTAAATACCTCTAGGGATGGTTAATCAACCACTTCCCAGGGGAAGCCTGTTCCAGTGCTTGACAACCCTTTCCATGAAGGAATTTTTCCAATATCCAATCTAAACCTCCCCTGGTACAACTTCAAGCCACTTCCTCTTGTCCTATAACTTGTTCTTTGGGAAAAGAGACTGACTCCCACCTGGTTACAATCTCCTTTCAGGTATTTGTAGAGAGCAATAAGGTCTCCCTGAGCCTCCTTTTCCCCACTCAGCTCCCTCAGGTGCTTCTTACCAGACTTGCACTCCAGACCCTTCACCAGCTCCACTGCCTTTCCCTGGACACCCTCCAGGACCTCAATGTCTTTCTTGTAGTAAGAAGTCCAAAACTGAACACAGGATTCCAGGTGTGGCCTCGTCACTGCCAAGTACAGAGGATTGATCACTGCCCTCATCCTGCTGGCTACACACATTTGTGTGTCTAAGTTGTGCAGCAGATCACCAATCACTTCCTCTCAGATAACTGGGGCTTCAGTCTGCTTACCATCCCTGTCTTCCAGCTCAGGGGCCTGGATACCTGGAGAACAACTGGTCAGAGTAAGGTATTGATCTGCTGGCTCATCCTGTTTCTTCCCTCGTGATTCCCTGTGGCTGGAAGACAGAGGAGAATACTACTTGTGCTCCTGTTTCCCTAATCAGTTGTCCCAAGGCCCTGAAGTCTCTCTTGATTTCCCTCAGACTGCTTGTTGCAATTTCATCACCACCTACGTGAAAAATCAATAATGGATAATAAGCCAAGAGCCACACTGGGGTAGAAAGCTTTCTCTTCATATCTTTAACCTGGGACCCAGGGAGGCAGCAGCTTTCTTTAAGAAGTGGGTCCTTCTGTCCCCTTCAGAAGGAGTCTCCTATGAAAATGATACATCTTTTTTCTTAGGGAAGCCGTTTTGATGTGGGATGTAGGGTGACAACCTCAGTGACACCTCCAAGCCAGGTGAACCATTGTCCTGATTACTGTTCTTGCAAAGCCTCACACCTGTTATTCCAGAGCACCTGGAGAGGTGGGGCAGTTGCAGAGGAGATACAGTGGCTGTGCCAGGCAGGAACTTGTTGCCATTGCCTCCTGTCCCTTAAGTCACTGTGTTCAGCCAGGCAGAGAGAGGGAAGGGAACCCTCCATGTCATGCATCCATTATCAGAAATTTGCCATACTGTACTTTTTAAAGTATTTTAAAAGCAGACTTTGAAAGAGCTATTTATATAAAATACAAAATTATTTTAAGAAATCTTTCTTCTTTCTGTCTGATCCTACTTTGGTTTGAGACAAAGAAAAATACCTTCTCAGGGAAATCAATCCTGGGCCTCTTTTTATTAGAGGCAACCAGCAGCTGAAGTACAGGAATGCAAAACTTGTAGTAAATTGTATGGTAGTTTCGTGATACTTCAGCTAGGAGCTGAACCCAAATTGTTGTGATCTAAAGCAGATTTGACCTGTGTTCCCAGGCACACTTTAATCCCTTGACATTGCAGTTTACAGATATAGGATTAGTTGCTTGGAGGGCTGTACTACCACTGGGGAAGCTGCAAAACCTTGTAGGAAAAGGACAAACCAAGAAAGTTATTGCAATGTCCTTTGCATTCCTGTATTTTGTAATGGCATACTTATTTAAAAGTAATAAAAGTAAGATGGAGGATAATTTAATTTATTATTTTTAAAAATCTTTTTCTCTTAATAGAGAAATGTAAAATTTGTATTTTTCATTTATCAACTATTTCTTACTTTACTGCTACATTCTCAAGCCAGGATTTTGAAATGTGCATTTCACTGTAGAATTGCTTAAAGATGTAGTTCAATTTCTTTGCAACAGAAGTGCAGATACAACAAATTTAACCCCTTTTATTATAATGATGCATATGACCATAAAAAAAGTATGTCATATTTGTTTCTTGGAATAAGTGAAGTAGAAATATTCAGGTAAAATGAAGTAAATTATTAAGATGCAAATGGTCAACATAAGTTAATAATATTTTTACTTTTCAAATGCCTGGATCTTATCTATATGACTTAACATCAGCTGAAATCAGGCAGATGGCATGGAATTATATTCAATTTAAAACTTTCAGAATGATTATAAGACCAGTGAAAATATAATTAGAGAAATCTAGATTCATCTGGTTGAAACTACTCCCAATTCAATGTCCAGTGATTTTTATGTGTTAAGCACATGGAAAAGGAGAGAGCTGAGTGAACAGAGACACAGGTCACAGAGATTCAAGTGGATCTGGGGACCACAGAAAGCTGGCTGGTGAATCTACTGAAGGCAAACACACCCTGTGTCTAGCAGCTGCTGAGAGCTGTGGGTTGTATTACCTACCCCTGCTGTGCTTTGGTCTGTCCACTAAAAATAGTACATGTACTATGAAGTTACACTGGAATTGCCACTGTTGATTGTTGTGACAATAAACAGTATTTGTAAATCTGTCACTCAATTTATTTACCCGTTATTTATTTATCATGCTATTAACTGCAAGATTTCAACACTCAGGATGACGCATATATCAAAGTTCAATGTTCAAGGCAGAGATGCTCTTTGGGTTAGTCACTAGGCAGCTGCTTCTATTTCATCATTAATTTTTAACTCTAAATTTCACAGGGCTCAAGACCTGAATGGTTCAAGTGTCTATATATGATTCAGTGTCTCAGAAGTTCTACATCTTGTTAAGAACCAAAAGCTAACATTACCTGCAAACTCTTCACATAATTCATGTGGGTGTCATGGCAGCTCCTAGTCCCTAGTCAAGCACTGTGTGTATATATATATATATATATATATATATATATATGTGTGTGTGTGTGTGAAACTGCAAAAATGAAATGGTGCATGGCCTGAGCATGTGTCCAGAGAATAAATTGCCCCAACAGCCTAGAATGTTCTGCCCTTTATTCCTTCAGCACACACCACAGTAGGAAGGTGTAGGGACTTTAGTAATTTCCCTCTCGCCACTGTTTTTGTACTTCAGTGTTTAGAGCAATCAGTCCATCAACTTCAAGAATGTATGACCTGTAAATTTTAGAACACAGAGGGAATAGAAACTACTCATTTTACGGGAAAAGTGAACTCTCAAGGCAAAGCTTATTAAATACCCATTCCCTGAAAACATGGCATTGACCAAGGTGCTTTGTTTAGGAAGGATCCCTAAATGAATGTGATTCACCTCCATGTGAATACTCCATCATATAAATACTAAAAATAGAACAAACCCACCTAATTAAAGAACACATACATTCCTGTACATCTGGGCTTTGTATTCAGCTTTTAACCTATCTAAAACCAGACAACAAGGTAATAACTGAGTACCTTCAAGATTTCAGTGGATAATAATTATGACAACATGGTTTTGGATTTACAGAAATATTGGAAGTTTTTTTGTTTTGATTAAAATGAGAACACAGTACAAAAAGCCGAACAACTACATTTACAGTAAGTTGCTGTTTATCACTGCAGTTTAATAGTCTCAACCACATCATCAAAGGATTTTTGTGAAGTGTTTAAATGGTTTCCTTATAAAAACACTAAAAGTATGAAAATCAGATAGAGCTAAAAACACCCCACACAGTAATATTTTTCATTAGTGCCCTCTACTGAAAGAGTTGAAATATATTCATCAGCTATAATTGAAAGTTTGAGTGGGTAATACTAATTGTACAGCAACTGGTAAATGGCAGTGCTGAGGAAGCAAAGCCATACTTAAAAACGACATGCCACTCACAACCAGTATTCAAAAAAAATTGACTCGATTTTCAGAGCAGCTAAGTCCTCTGATGCCAACAAGAGGAGCTTGGTACTTTTGAAATCAGCCAGTTTTGATTACACAGGAAATGCTGGTTACAGACTCAGGCACCCCAGGTGTGTGCCCTCCTGAGCTCACACAGCCGAGGGCTCGAGGGGGTTCTCACTCTGCCACCTGCTCTTAATACAGAGAGATGTTTTGCTGAGAGAAGTAAAATGGGAGAGAAAAGCAGGGAGGATGCGAGAAGGCAGACAATGACTGACAGAAAGGAGCAGGATCCATTCCAAAGGTTTGTTTTGGAAGAGATCTCAAGTAAGTGGATTCATTAATTAAGAGCCACAGTCGTGCCCCTTGGTTCTCAATGGAGAAACCACCCCTACCCATGATAGGGGTGGTCATGCAACCAGTTGCAAAACAACAAGACTCTGACTCACTGAAGAAAATATCAGAAAGTGAAACTTCCTCAGAAATAACCCACTGATTCACTCTGCTTTAATGGCAGAAGCAGCAGTTGCTGGGGGCTCACAATGGATTTGAGTGGGGACGGACCCATCCCATGGCTCAGTGACAAGGCACCCAATCACTGCTCTGCAGCTCACTCACACCCCACAGCCACAGCACCACTGTGTGCATGGCTTCAAAGCACAAGGCTGGGAAGTTTTATTTAAAATTCCTTCAAAACCCCGCGAAAAGCAAGAGCTGCTTCTCTGTCGAAAGCAGCACTTCTTTTGATATATATTAGTTCATCACATATATTAGAGTGTTATTCCTCTGTTGTGTTGGCAGAGGAAAAGCTATTATCTATCAGGTGAAACCTAGTAAATTTTTCAAAGATAACATAATGATGCACTTAGTGGTAATCTACAGTCTACCCTTGACATGGAATGCCACATTAATCACAATTTCTTCTATTCAGTATGCAGAAATCTGCAGGCAAAACAACGAGGATCAGGGAAGTATTCCCTGCTTTATTGCCACAGCTGTGCCGAGCAGATTTCCAAGAAAACACACAGGACAAACCAGACAGTGTTGGCTTCAGCTGTCCTCTCACCACAGCAGGACTTGCTGGGCTTGCCCCTTCCCTGTGCTCCATCATGAATTATACACAATATAATATAATAAACATAATACTATATATAATATGGTGGAATATTATGTGGTATGTAAATATAATACAATAAAATACATATAATATAGAGTTCTACTTTAAAGTCTCAAATAATTTCTTCTTCATCTGTTCAAGATGCCATTTGGGTTGCTGTACCATCAACCTGTCTATCACAGCTCAGTATCAACAAACCCACAGGGTTTTGTGACAGCAAAAGAACCAAAGAATGAACACAAGTGACAAATTTTTTTTTTTTCTCCTGGAGTGAAGTCAGAACATACTATGTGCACTTTCTTCTATTCTACCTTATGGATCTCCTGTGATTCTAAAAAAATATTTGGGCATATTAAATAAGCAACAAAACAAGTATCTCACAGTTAATGGAGAAGCTTATAACTGATGATTTCAAAGTGCTTTATAAGAATTAAGCTTTTTATGGACAAATAAACAGAAGATAGATGACTCCACATGAAAATATACATTGTGAAAGCAGGAATATTTAAAACGACTGTGTGGTAATCCACTATACTATGCTCTAACTAAAACTTACTTTTCTGAATAACCAAACTGCTTCTGTAAAACAAAGCAGTAAAAAAATGTAAAGACAAAACATTTTGCAGAAAATGTTGTAATTTTTATTACAAAAAATGTCATGGTGGTTTAGTTCCTTAGTAGCCGCTTAGTGAAAGGGAATTTCTGTTATCATCTTCTATAGCCTGCTCCCAATAGGGCAGGGGCATGTGCATTTGATTTCATACCTTCAATCTAAATTTTCTACATTTCCTACTTTTTAGTTCCCAAATTTTCCTTCTGGCATCAGATGCATTTATTTTTTCTATTCCTTTCATTTCAGACTTCTCATTTTATTACATACAATCTGCAAGATTATGTGACGGAAGGATTTTTTAATTTTCTATGAAAAGCCTTTGTATATGAAGAGCATAATTTGCTCCCTGCAGAGCTGAGTTTGTTTTCCAAACAAAAGCAGAGTTAGTGTATGCAACTCTGTGAACCTGCTGTTAAAACTCTAAATAATACACTTAAATTTTCCCTGATGGGCTGAAGGAATTCTTGCTCCCTAAGAAAAGCAAACTTTTTGAGCGCCACTAACAGCATCACGGTGATGTTTGTCAGCTCAGATTCACTATGGGGTATTTGAATTTTCCCAGTTTGAAAACAGACTGGATCTGGGATCAAGGATTGATCACAGGACCTTTTGGTAAAATTTTCACAGGCATACTGAGTATCCAGCTAGGGATCAAGTTCTTTAGGGGAACCAACACATGCAGGGCTGTGAAGGCACATGGAGGATGCACAGACACTCACAGGCAGAATTCCTCTCACAGTATCTGAAGAAATTACGGTTCAGTTGAGCAGAACTACTTAATGCCATCTTTAGACATACAGTGACCCAGTCAGCTTTCTCATGTAGGTGAGAGCGTAGTAGTGTAAATGCAACACGACAAAAGCAGAGAGCAGTGTGCTTAAAGATGAACATGATTTACAGCCAGGACGCTGTTTTCCTTTTATATAGGCACAAATGCACCCAAACAGTAGCACCAAAGACACGAAACACAAGTACATAAACGCCGAATGTACTTTTAAGGACTGAGCAAGAAAACATGCAAGCAGTCCACAGATCCATTTACCAAATAAACTTTGGACTGAATTTTGCTTGACAACGTCAGTGCCGTTCCCTCTAAGGCGATGGGCCTCGGTACTGCCTTGGGCATGTGCCAACTCCAACAATCGCACACATGCACACACACACGTGCACATAACAGCCAGGTACACACTCCTAATTCTTCACTGAATAAATACAGCAATACCTAGGGATCCCCATCCAGCACTCTGGCTACATGAATATTAATGCCATCTTACGCTAAAAGAGCAAATTCATAAATACAGTAAAGTATGCATATATGCACAGAGCTGAGCTATGCCAGAACAGCAGTTTGGCAAAGAGTTCTCTTTGTCAGTGCAGCAATAACCTAAGCTTTATCACATCAGAGGCCCTGAGTTTTGATAAACCTGCATGGTTTTTTTTCCCCCTTGTATGTCTTCTGTAAATAAAAAGAGGCAAAACTAGTAGAAAATTTTTCTCAGCTAAAATGTGATAAAAATTGTGTCTACCAATTTGCATTGTAACCTCAGCACTGGTAAGTGGAAGTGGGATAGGACCTAAGCATATAGAAAAAACCCCACTTACAAACAAATGCCCAAAACAACACCTACCTTCACCCCACCCCTCAAACTGGAAAGAGATGGTATAATGAGGAGGTTCTATTAAGTTAAATTTGGTATTTCAAATATTCATCTCACTGAACCAACTCAGAAGCTACTACTATCCTTAAATACACCCAGGAAAAAGAATCTAAAGCATGAATGAATAGGAAAAAAATATGGCAAGTAATTCAGCTGCAAGGGCATGTAGGAGATGGTGATATGCAAGCTTGCAACACTATACGGTGCAGGAAGCAGATGAGAGAGAAGCTCTGCAACTTCATATTTGTTACACACAGTGAGGAAACTCAACACAAATGCCAGAGGAAGCTCTGCCTCTGGGAGACAATGCATATGGCATTCTGTGCTCTACATCCTAAAGGGAAAGATTTCAGCCAAAACCAGCCACAAATATAATCTAAAATTAACATGGGGCTTGGATGATAAAATCTCTGAAGGAAATATATATAGAGAAAAAACTATGAATAGCTTGGCAAAATGGGAGCAAAATGGTAATGACATGGAGAATCACAACTACACAAATTTTTAAGGGCTATAAATGCAAAGGATGTGAAATAATGTTTTGGGTGGAACAAGTGACATAAGTAGATTGTGACAGAAATAAATGAAAAAACTGAAATACTAAAGCAGGTATCAGAAGTCTGTACTGACATAAATTTTTATGCTGCACCAAGCTATCGGGTCTCAGCTGTAGAACCATTATCAACAGGGACAGTGTAAGAGAGAGAAATGCCACCTTACATGGATGTGACAGACAGCTGTGATTTCCCAAACCGCAATATTATGTCAGAAGATGTAAAAAATTAGTTTAAGATAAGGCCTGATGATGTTATTCATACATTCAACTTCTCTCATGAAACTACGCTGTCCTGGGACTACAGCATATTACATACATTGACTAAACTCATGATAGAGGAAGAATGAAAAGCAAATGCATTGACTCAAAATGTGGGTTCCTTCTATCCCTTGTTTTGTGTAAATGTTAACCACATTCAAAAATTAAACAAAATTAAAGCATGTTTGACCTATACAGCAAGCTGGCTATGCCCAGGAAAGAAATATATTCTTTAGGGAGGAGAAAACCAGACAAACATTCTGTCAAAGGTTTTACCCCTCCTCCTCCAAAAATCAGAAAAAAACCTGAAGTAGAGAACTCTATGGAAAAAATTTTTCTCTCTAATTTAAAGAATTCTGTTAATAAGATGAGCTTTTCAACACTCAAGTGCAAGACTGATCATTAAACCCAGTCCAAAACCATTCTGCATTTCCTTTCCATCAAGCTGTAAGAAATCTTCCAGCATCCAATGATAAATTTTATGATGCTTTGGAAAAAGATCCAAATCCCCCAAACTGATGATCCAGCACAGGATGATAAGAAGGCAGACTCACAGCACTACCCCTGTCTTGGGCCCCCTTTTCTGATATGGAACTCATTAAATTAAAATGGAGAATATTTTTGTGATTTCAAATCTTTGATGAATTTTACTGTGAGCATGTAAACAAGATTTGCAGTGTTATGGGGAACACTGTATATACTGTCCACCTGTGGTCAGTCTTTACTGCTTCCAAGGAAGGCAAATGAGGGCACAGAAGCTATAGCTTAAGTCAGGGCAAAAAATATTTGTTGGACAACTATGGGAAGGTCCATAAACAGGAGTTTAGGTGCTGAAATATTATGCATAATTTACACTAATGATTGAATTTCACACACATATATATATCTGAAAGACATTTAGAATATTTACATGTGCAAAAATGACAGCCACCAGAACAAATGTACTCTCTTAGCTTTTTTTATACTCCATTAACTGCCCACATTCACTAAAACCAATATAGTTTTCTTATCTGTTACTTATTTGGATGGTTACTTCAGATTTAATATTTTCATGTCCAGAAACCCATTTCAAATTTCTGAATTTATTTATATCTATCTGATCCTATATGAATATTGTATTCTAATATAACACAATAGACAATCACATAACAATTTTATTTTTCTCTGTATTTATTCCTATTAATGTTTATAGAAGGTACTCATATACACATAATGAGGTTTAAACAAGCCAAGATACCCTGAGCTCCTCTCATAATTTAGGTTCCTCATTATCTTCCTGGGCTTTCCCTCATTCCCTCTACTTATTTCAGTCTGAATTCCTCTTTCTTCAATACAGTTTGCTGGAAATGACCTTGTATGATACTATTTACACTTTTCTGTCCTATAAACTATTTTACGCTGGACTAAAATGTGACATATATCATTCTTCTTCTCAAAAGCACTGATGGAGACCCTTAGCCCTTTATTTATACTTTGTTACTCCACACACACAGTGGGAAAAACAGGCTCTTCTTAAACCTTATCTGTGCAAATATGACTTGTGAGATGAAAAAGAAACAGTAAGTGGAGTGAACACAAAGAAAACCCTTTTAGTCCCACTCCTGCACACCCAGACTTCTAATTCTTACAATATGTGTACAACAGACAAGGCTGCCTCCTTAAAGTGCTCATGTTCCTTGGCCTGGTTGTCACTCAAAGGTCAAACTAGAGCACAGTCAGCAAGAGCTGAGGCATGGGAGAAGTGGTAGCCAAGCTCTAATCAATGTCTCCTCTAGAGAACTGCAAAGCAGATAGATATTCATAACACACTTTTAACAAAGCAATATTGCCTTACTATCGTGCTGCATCACATCCTAAGCTCAGCCTGGCTGAGTGACAAGGGCTGTCTCCTGTCCGAATGATGTTTTCCTCTTATCTTTGATGTCAGGGATGTCTCTGCTTCTTGGTATCTGGTGTATTCTCCTTTGTTCATACTTAACTTTATGGTTTTATAGATACAATTACTTATAGCATACTCTATTAGATTGGAATATTCAATTCAGTGTGAGGAAGAGACCACTCTCATTTCTCTGTGACTGCAGGGACAACCCACGCAGCACTTCCTCACCTCTAAAAAACTTCACTATTCACTGACCTTAGGGGAGCTGGTCATGTTAGATAGGTCTCCATCACTTTGAATTACAAAAGAGAGAATTTCAGAGCCTACAAAAGGCTGGCTGCAGGGTAACATAAATTCAAACAACCACATGCCCCACATTTTTAGCTATTCCTATTTGGACCTAGCAGAAAGCATCAGCTGTATCAGTTCTCCAGTAAACAGTGTACCTAGATATACACTTCCTGAAAGGTTTCTCTAAGAAACAACACACATACAAATCTTCCTGAACACCTCAGAAATGTATTGTTTTCAAACATTTCAACAGCATTAACTTCATTCAAGATACAGGTAATGAAAGATACAGGGCACACTGAGACTTATCTTGTAAAGTTGTGCAGAGTCTTCACAACTTCACAGTGTTCTATCATGGTACCAACTGTTGCAAAATGTAAGATTAATTTTTTTTTTAAGGGAATTTTAAAGTTGTATGGACAATGCTGTCCTCAGTGATATCAGATAAAGTCACTATTTATAAATGGAACATAAGTATATGTAAGCCAAGCAACAGTTAATAAAATCTAAGAGAAAACTCCCTTATTGTGTAAGCCAGTTTGTATTTCTCAGCCATCAGTTTTCTTGTATCACCTTTTTGAAGTTGTCAAGTGTAATACAATGAATCATAACAAACTGAATTTTTATCTTATAAGTTATTTAACTTATAGTTACTTCCATTCAATACATCCAGTACTATCATATAAATGACACCTCCTTCCCCATCCAAATTTGACCCACTACGTTCAGATATATATGAACCCCACACTTTTCAAATAGATTAAAACCTCAGCTTATTTTTTCACTATTTTCTTTCAGCTTCTACCTGATTATATAAATAGCAGACAATATTCTCATTTGTTTAAAATACTCTACAGTGGTCACATGGTTTTCCATGTCCTGGCACCTTCTTTATTTAACATACATCATCCAATTTTATTTGAAGCATATCTTTAGGACCCCAAGCCTCCCGTGCTTCCTGGCAGTTCCACTTGGATGGAAACAAAATTCAAGGACCAGCATTTTTGTTAATGTATTTGTATTTCAAACTGTAATCTCCACTGTAACGACAAATACAGTGCTGGGTACAATGATTACATCCTTAGGTATGTAGACCTGAGTGTCATTTGCACCAAGGTGAGGTGTGACTAAATTTATGTCTACTTTAAGGCCACTTTCCACTGACTTAGCACAAATTTGATTCTGTGCCTTAAAGGTTGCAGTCCTGCATCCAAACTCATTGGACCAGCCATATGAACAGTCTTGTTAAAACATGAATCACAATCAGGCTTCTACAGCATTAACTTTTGTGCTGTATTATTAGGAGAATACTAGAAATTGCCCTTCAGAGTTTAATTACAAAAGAACTGAATCAGCTTTGTCAACAGTGGTCACAAGCAGAGTAACCAAAAAGGTAGAGCCCTAATGAGACTTCACTGCATCCAGAACCCTCCTGAATAGTTCTGGTACTCTGTGATTCCTCCTACTGCACAGTGGGGGTGTGATCTTGCTCCTGCTGAAACCAGCAGCTAAATTTTCATCAATTTAATACATCTTACTTCTGCCCCATGAATAAATTCTGATTTAAGGATTTATTTTTCAGTTATTAAATGTGACAGTCTACAGTCAATGTAGATCTCACCAAAGGCAATACTCCCAGCTCTAGAAGCCAGGACTCTCTTTTCTGTTCTGGGATAGACAGATGAAGACCATGGTTGCCATAAAACACTGATCATGATAGTTAGAGATTAACAAGTAGATGGAGACTTTTCACAATTCCCTTTGAAATCAGTATGCTTTCAACCACACCTTTCAAAAGGTGTCAGTATTTTCTCTGTACCTGACTTCCAATGGTGAAACCTGTTTGACACTAACAGGAGAGGGACCATCCATACCTCACCTTACAAGTGGGTCACGGCACAGGAAAAAATTATCTGTTGTTTCACATTACTTGAAATATTTTCCAGTAAGAAATAGTCCTAGAATTTTTCCAGCTGTAGCCCAGAATTCTGCTAAATACACAAAAGACTCAAAAGAGTTCTCTACAGACACTGCAAACTATTTTTCAACAGGTCAGCTCTACATACTGAACTATTTGCAAATTATTAAAAATATAAAAAATATTAAACACACAGACTGTTCATTACATTTACAAGTCTCACAGGGCTGAAATGCAAATTACTCTGTACTACAAATATTTGGGTAACTGAAAACTTGCCCAAAATGTTTGAATTTAAAAAAAAAAGAAAAAAAAGAAAAAGCCTTTTTATGGGTTAAGGTAATAATGAGAAAACTGTTCTCCCAAAAATCTGTATCTTATTGTTGGACTGAAAATAGTTTAATAGAGAAAATATTCATTGACAGGGCAGTATTTTACATAGAGAATTAAGCCCCATCAAAGTGGGCAATGTCATTCCATTTACAGGGAAGTGCCAAAGGAGACAGCCAAAATTTGCAACGGTGTGATAATACCAGCAGGGATGGATTTGTTGCTATTATGATTAAAGCATATAAACAGAAGAAGATTAGGAGGGGTGAGAGTGAAAAGAGAGGAAGAATAGTTTATTGGTTGGAAGAAGGGCAGGGAGAAGCTTATGTTGGAATGCAGTGTCACAGTTACACACCATAAAGCTTTCAGTTGCTCCCATTACATGAATGTCAGAACACAGCTGCCACTTTCCAGGAGAAATTCTTTCCGTTTTCATTTTGGAAGTACAGGGTGGTTTTTTGTTTTGTTTTTTTTTTTTTTTTTTTGAGTGTAGCACTCCCATGAGATCACTGCATTGCATCTGCAGGTACCCTTACAGCACATGGACTGGTAAATGTGATCCTTGTAGACATGTTCTGGGACATTCACCACTTAGGATGAACCAGCAATATGTCCTTAAATTGGAGAGGTGGCTCAACCTAAACAAAGCATTAAGAATCAGATTTTTTGTTGTCTTGAACCAACTGCTTTCACAGTCATCAATGTGCAGCCATAACTAGTAATAAATCTCAATGGCAATCCACTCAGTTTAAGGAAATGTGGCTGAACAAGGTGAGTGAGAAACCAGCCTTACAATTATAATCTCATTTTGCTGATGAAAACGAAAGGCCATAATTTTCCATCAGTGCCTTGAGATCCTTGGACTTATTATTTTTTAGTGCTCCACTCAAGACATTTGGAAGGGGTATATTTTACCACTTACTGAAGTCAGCCCTGAGAAAGGCATCCAGTCAACCCAAGCAGTCAGACAAGAAGAAATGATCTGGCACTGAATGTTGGAAGTTCATCCCATTTTAACCAGTTAAAGTGGCTTAGTTAATGATGTGCTCTGGAGGAAGAAGAACAGTCAAGGTCTGCCTTATGATATCAGTGAAGAACAGAATGAGTATGTCAGGAAGTATACACTGAGCAAACTTTGTATTTTTTGTGAAAGAAAAGAAACCAGGAGTATTTGAGGTTCAAGATAGAACTTATATCCCGAAGTCTTGTCAGGATATCAGGAGAATAAGAGAGAAGAGGGAGTGGGGAATTCTCTCAGTCAGCTCATTTTTCCATCCTTGCTTTGACCTTTCCAGAACTGCAAGCATTTTAAATAGGAAGGGAAAAATAGAAAATTCCTTCCTTTGCAATACTACAGAGTGCTGCTAGCCTTAATTACTATGACAAATGGAATACAGGCAGGAATCTGCTAAGAGAGCGAAATTATCATATCTAATTTATTACACAAATAAAACTGGTCATCGGGTAGTAAGGGTTTTAGTTCAACTGAGAACAAGAATTTGTAGAATATCTTTTCAATTGCCCAAGCCAGGTAAAAAGTCTAAACTCTGCCAGCTGCTATTAAAGGTCAAAATTTAACTTATATTTATTGAGAACTGGGCTTTGTACCTTTTGTCTCAGTAAAATATACTTACAGTAGTCATACTACTGTTCTAAAATAGAGGAGCAGAAACTCAATATTTTCAAGAACAATTAGGACTCAGTGAATTCTGCTCCTTAAACAGAACTATGCTTTGTTTTGGAATTTTAAATGGAGCGGAATGTTCTTAAAATTTTCCAGTGACTAGAAATGTTGTAACAAAGTTATTAGAAGCATATTTTCATTAACATCAATTGAAATTTCTTACAGGACTCCAAAGTTAATAAGTTTATTAAATACATTGTTGTTCCTGGACTTGCGCTCCTATGTATACTTAACACTGAATTCCACATGAAAGACCAAAATCCAATGATTTTTCAAAAAAATGTCACAGTTAAGTACACTTGCATCCAAACAATAGCAATCAAGTATTTAAAATATTTACACATTAAAATAAATAGAAAAGGAAGCAGACTTCTATTACATTTAATTTTGAAGATAACCTCAGTCATAAGGGTACAGAGGGGGATTCTTAAGAAGAATTCTAGGGCTTGATTTAGTTCCCTAAACATAGCCTTACAGTCAACACATCCTCAGGTATCTGAAAAGATCCATAGTGGCATTGGCAAAAACTCCCTAAATAATCAGCAACCACAGAAATAATAAAAAGATACGGGAAAAAAATTCTCCAGTATTTGCCTGAACTTAATTTTACAGAGTATTAGAAATGCCCTAAATGCAGTGAATGTACTGTCTAAGCTCAGAGATATCATAACTGTTTTCTGTAAAGTTTGTGTCTTTTTCTGATTGCTTTCACTCCTGCAATGAACTCCTCAAACAGGACACACCATTCTTGGGATAGAAGCCAATGGAGCAGAAGCAGCCCTAGACTTCACCAAAAATCATGGGGGATAAACAAATTAATAACATGACAGAGTAGAAAATAATGCAATTAAAAGACTGTCCACTCTAAGTAACCTCTTCTAAGTAGAAGATCCAAGACAAGTCCTTCCCCACTGCCTGAGTAACTATCATGTACAACACAGGCAGGAGCTGACAAAGCAGTTCAACTTCTTTGCTGAGGACTCAAGATTGACAAAAAACATCAATTTTAATATAGAGCTTCCAGGAACAGATATTGTTTATTAGAGTTAAAGCCATGTTTAGAGTTAACCCACATCTTTGCAAAGTCTATGTTCAAAAACTCCACTATATCCCTTCAGCTGCTCCTTTCATGAACAAGTCTTTAATGTCCTAACTGACTGCTTTCTCCTTTTCTCTACTTAATATTAAAACAGTATAAAAACTAGAGATTTCTGGCTCTATTTTCTTCTGTAAAAGCACACTAACTGCACTAAAAAAAAATAAATAAAAAAATTCAAGCTATGTGTAACATATATTGAATTCCACTCATTTGGTCCAGCTCTCCAAAGACACGAGTCTCTCATTTTCAAGTGCTGTGCACACACATCTGCGGACAGGATTTCAGAAAATCTCACCACCCAGCATAAAAAGTTCTTTGGTAAGTCTGGCTTTTGAAATGGTGTTGAGCTCTTTTTAAAATATATGCCCTAAATCCTAATTGTTTTTGAAACTCATTTCTTGTTGCATGTTTATGATTCTCTCATTTCTATCTAATCAGTTGTTACAATACGAATCTAAATTTCTGGAGATTCAAAATACCAAAATTTTATGAACAAATCTGTAAAAATTCCCAGCACTTAACAAATGCTGTTATTCTGCCATTTACCATTTTAGCCATCTTTTTATTTTTACACCTTAATTTCCTCTTCATTCTGATGTTTTCCTTTGCATTCTTGATGAATGATCACAGATTCTGCTTTTCAGTTTATTTTTCTTCCTTTTATGTTTGTACATTTGGCCAGTTTAATGTCTTTTAACTTCCTAGAAAAAAATAATTTTTATGGGTTTATCTTAATTTTGACTACATACATCTGCGATCAGATGTTTCATTAGTAGTGAAATAAACACAGTGTTACTAAAAAAACCCAAGTCTCTTGAAATCAAAATTATTGTTCTTATGTTTTCCTACTTTGAATCATCATGGACTAAAATCTCACTTTTCATATTGTTTCTATATTCCTCTCAGCAGTGGTGAGGAGAGGTAGAAGAGAATATGACTGGGGCCCTAAGGATTAGGGTCTGTCATCAAACCACTGAAAATAATGGTTGCTGGCAGTCTCTTGGGTGAGCTGACACTCTCAACCCCATTCTGCAGTTATCAGCCTTTCATCGATGGTGCTCCCAGGGTTTGCTGAGCTTTTAAATTCAGGCTGGTGGCTTTTTATAGGTGTCTCAGTAAAAAAACAGGATCTCTAACAGCTTTTTGCCATGAACTCATCAACTGTTGCTCTTTGCTTTGCAGTCTCCCACCCTAAAGAGAGAACGTTTTATGTTTGTCTTAGGCTTTTATGTGAAGGTTGGTTAAATTTTTTTCCTCTTGAAAAAACCCCACATCTCTCCACAAATCTTCACAGAAACTTCGATGCTTCACAGTATCTTATTTATTTTATTTGGTTAGATTTAACAAATCATCTGCATTACTTCTCCCTTTTTCCAAGTAAGTGAGCTGCAGAACGTTTGCACGTGCCCCGAGTTCGTATTGCTGCTTTGCTGGCTGTTCCACCAGACTTACTGATATTGCCTGAAGTGTCACTGAGAGTTGCAAGGTGGATTTTTCAGACTATGCAATGTGTATGCTGACAACTAAAGCAAATATTAGTGTAATTGCTGCCTCAAACCACCTGGGCTTCCTTGTACCTACTCCCAAAGACTTGATACATCAAGAACTGATAGAGAGAACTGCCAAAAAATAATAAAAATATATATATATAAAATAGAAATAGTTCAACTCAGTGATCAACTTAAAACATCCATAAAGTTAATAAAGTTAAATTAACACATGCATCTCACTGAAGGAAACTGAAGTTAGATTCATGTTTAAATCTGTGCAAAATTGTGTTAGAGTCTGTCTCTTTTTGCTTCCTCAACACTTAAAGGGGGATGAAGGTGGGTTTATATGAGTCCAATGCTGTTTGCTTGGTTTTTTACTATGCAGTTCATTTGTCTGGATGGATGGACTGAAGAAGAAAAATATATCAGTTTTATATATTGGTTTTTTATCATGGCCTAGAAATTCATAGCTTTCTTCACAAGATACACGTTTATTTGAAATGTGCACC
Organism: Pyrocephalus nanus; assembly: GCA_038380795.1. Taxonomy (NCBI): domain Eukaryota; kingdom Metazoa; phylum Chordata; class Aves; order Passeriformes; family Tyrannidae; genus Pyrocephalus; species Pyrocephalus nanus. The sequence continues at coordinate 9,567,031 of CM076260.1, read as the reverse complement.
AATTCCCTGGTGAGGTCGGCTAAGCAAAGCCATCTGTTTTTCTCCTGCATAATGATTTTGCAAACGGTGTCACTGGGTTGGTTTTACTGTAAGTCTTTTAACCACTTTAATTTTTATGGTGATTTTTTGCACTTTTCATTTAAGCCTGCCACAAACATGAAATTCATATAAAAACAGTGTTTCTCGAGATCATGATCCCTACTGCTAGACATAACCACATGTCATGTATGCCACTCATCACTCCAACCCATTCAGGAACCAAGAGCAAACAGTTCTCAGCAAGGACAAATCCAAATAAGCTGCACAAATCAAGAATATTTATTTATGCTTCTACCATGCTGTTGGTTACACTGCACCCTAGCACATTTTTACACAAAGTATAGAGAGAAGACATCTCTCTTCAGAAATCTTCTGGCTATTTTTCTATATTTCTCTATGTAAGTAAAGAATATATGTAAAATATATATTTATTATTGTCTCTCTCTATAAATATATATTTCTATAATATTTTTCTTTTTTATGCAGTCTCACTGTACTCTTCAAAAGAAATGAGATAAACTTACTTTTGTAAGAGAGAATGCAAGGTGGTAAAAAATATATTCCTTTGCTAAGTATATTTTAAACTTCATAATCAGTAAGATCACCAGAGGTTAATTTATCTAGACAACAGCTATGTAAACTGATTTTGTTTAGAAGTACTGTAACATTTACTTTAGGTGATCAACACTGGAATTAGATCCTATTATATTAAATGAAACTTTCAAAAATGCAATAGAAATTTATATTCTTTTTTATCTTTTCATCTTCTTTCTACTTCCAAAATGCACTAGAACTTCTAAGGACATCAGAGCCTGCTACATTGCCATCCTTTCAGATGATGTTTTCTGTAATAGTGACACCACAAGTCTTGGATCACATACACAGTTTTTAATCTCAGCAAAATAGAAACTGAACAAATGTCATTTCCTTCATATGTTCCTTTCCTCTTCCATTCATGAAGCTGAAAAGATTGCCTATTATCTCAAAGGTCAGACATGCTTAGTAGTTCCTGTACTGTTAAAAAAATCTCCCTCTTTTAATCTCACAGTCTCACAGATCCTGTGGATCTCCAGTAATTCCTTAGTAGAGACTTTTGTTTTCCTGTAGAAATACCCATATTTAAAAACATTGTGAGGTTTCTCTTTCCTAACATTATGAAAGCACTTCCAAACTCATAATCAAGTGTTCAACTAAACAATTAACATGTGCACAGACATGATGTGACAGGGCTCCTAACCTATGAATTTGTTTCAAACACAACTATTCCAAGTTACAGGTTTTTAGCTGTTATTTACAAAATCAACCAAGTTCTAACAACACCCAATCTTCTTTCACATCACTGAGACATAGTAGCAATGCATGAGTTTCAATTATTTATTACAGAAATTTTATTTGCTTAACCTGATACATACTCAGAGGTTTTAAACTCTTTCTCACCAGTGAGTTTTACAGAAAGAGCAATACTTACTTTGTACCAATTAATAAGTGTTAATTTATTACCACAAAGGTGCTGGCATTTCAAAAGCATCACTGCAAATGAAAGACTAATGCTGTAACAGACTGAATTTCATTAGCAAGGAAACGTGACAATCTTTGACTAAATTAATGATCAAAAGAGATGTTTTAGGAAACACTCAGTAGTGCCGCCAGTAAAGCACAAGGAAATCCTCCAAGTAAGGATTTGCATTTTAGAAGAGAATGCCTGGAGCTTGGAGCATATTTATGAGTCAGGCTCACGTTCCAACAACTGAGAAAATCATTTTGTCACTCAGTCTCATTTTTCAGTTCTGCTATCTGAATGAAGAGCAAAGATTATGAGGTTAAGAGCAAGCACCAAGGAAGCTTGCTTCCAGTTTTCCATCTCTACAAAGTGAGGCTGATCTTTTTCCTTCCCAGTGTCAAAATTTTTTAGCAGTCTGGCAAAATCTGGATGCCACACTTGAATATCGTCAGGATCTGAATCCCACCATGACAACGAAGAAGTGTTTGTGGTTACATGTGAACCAGAAAACAGAGCATCCAGGAACCATTCCCTGGCTCTGTCACCGAACAGGAGGGCCTGGGATGGTCTGTGTCCACATGGCTGAATCTCCTCCTGTCTCTAAACAGGATGTCCTCATCCAAACTGACTCCTGGGAATGGTCCTAGGCCTCTGCCAAGCCCAGAACCATTCCAGGTTGTTTCTGGGAGTTGCTGGCTCATTTGGGCTGAAAAGTCACTTAAAGGCAAGTTTAAAAACATTACTAGCCCAGTACTCAAATCTGTACAGTAGCCCCACGTAGTTACAAGTGTGGATGTAACCTGTGTGCTCTTCCTCTACCAATCAAACTTAGTCAAAGGCATCAACTTAAGACTAAGTTTGTGCTAATGGGTCTCCTGAAAGAGTCCTTAACAGAAGTCTCCCTGAGAGTCAATAGGAAAATAGGGATGGGGTCCAAAACGGAATTTATGCTGGAGAAAACTGGCAATTCCTGTTAAATTTCTCTTAATGAAATAAGAAAGCATAATTTCACAGAAATTTAGGGAAAAAAAAGCAGTACCCCACTAACCTGCAGAGCACAAGGGCCCAAGAAAACCAGCAATATTCGCATCCACAGGGCAATGAAGCTGGTAAAAAAGCTAGAAAAGCTACAAAACAAGCCTAATGAGGAGCAGCTGAGGGAGTTGGGTTTTTCAGTTTGGAGGAGAGGAGGTTCAAGGGGGACCTCACTGCTCTCTACTGCCTTAAAGAAGGCTGCAGTGAGGTGGGGGTCGGTCTCTTCTGCCTTATCTCAAGTAAAAGCATGAGAGGAAATGGCCTGAAGTTGCACCAAGCGAGTTTCAGATTAGATATTAAAAAACCTTTTTCACTGAAACAGTGGTTAAGCATTAGAATTAAGTTGCCCAGGGAGGTGGTGGAGTCATGGTCTCTGGATCTGGATGTGGCACCTGGGAATATGGTTTAGGGGTGTTTATTGTGGTGCTGGGTTGATGACTGGACTCAATGATCTTGAAAATCTCTTCCAACCTTGATGATTCTGTGATTTTGTGAAAACCAACAGCTGAACTAAAAGAGGAACTATCTAGTCTGTATTTGGCTAGACTAAGGCAGGGCTTTAAAGTGCGCAACAAAAATTTCTTTCTGAACGGGGATCAGGCATTGGAACAGACTGCCCAGGGAACTGGTGGAATCACCAACCCTGGAAGTGCTCAAAAAACATGTGGATATGTTACTGTGGGGACAGGGTTTAGTGGTGAACATAGCAGTGCTGGGTCAACAGTTGGACTCAATGACCTCAGAGGTCTTTCCCAAACTTAACGAATCTATGACACTGTGATTCTAAAAATCAAACCTGCTAAACACACATTCCAAATATAAATATTTACTGGATTATTTGAACAATAAATACAACATATTAACCTCTAGCTCAGAATAATAAACTATAAGCTATGAAAGACTCTTAAATCAGTGAATTTAAGACCTAAACGAAAATTCATATAATGAAAGAATATCACATAAGAACTACACAAAAATAAAATCAAATGATCTAGCTACTAAAATACACATATGTGCTCAAAATCTTGTGGGAATCAAATATTCCAGTAAAAATAAAGGAAGAGATGGAAACACAAGTTTCTTATTATCACACTTCATATGTTACAAAACCTAAGAGTTAACTTATTTTTGGCAAAGGGACAAAGGTTGCACAATACTCTGGCTTACACAAATATTTTCTATTGTTAAATGCATCTTAAATGTAGCTTGTCATATATTAACTTTATGCACACAGTGCAACCATGCAGCCTAAGAGTGTCACAAAGATCCCTACATTTCAAAACACTGATGAACAGCAAGCTGGCAGTGTCCAATGAACCAGGTGTAAAATAGTTACTAGACAATTTATAGTTTAACTGAAACCAGATAAAATCATTTGAGCAATAAGGACTGTACACATAAAATCATTTCAGCAATAAAGACTGTGCACATTTTGACCGAAGTTAGTATTTTTCGACAAATTACTGCACATGGTATTTTCTAGAAGACTCCTTCCTGAAAAGATAAAACAGTAATAAAAGTTCTTTTAAAAAATGCCCTTGTTTATAATCACAAAGTGAAATACGCCTGTGGAAATATATCCTCATGTTTCACATTTTTAGTTGCTCTTTCCTTTCAAGGAAAAAAAGAGTTAGATGTGCAGTGGAAATAGTCATGGAGAAGTGGATATGCATATATTAACCACATGCATATATTAACCACAGACTTTATGCTAACACGGCACTTCCTTCCACTGAGGGTTTTATAATGTAAAGGAAGAGGCAATGATTTAGTAAGAGTGAATGTTTAAGAATAAAATTTCTTTATTCTTCATTCATCATCCACTGATGAGTTATTACTGAGTGAGTTATTACTGAGCACTAACAGTTTGCTATTTCCAGAGGGGCAAGGACATGGTCCTGCCTCAGCCTTCTTATTGCTTCACAGTGATAATGGGAAAATGTTCAGATACAAAGGACATGCAGTACCAGCTCTCACTGAGTTACACAAAACAAGACTGAGTTGCAGAAACAATGATATTTGCATATGTATTAAATTTTAAACACATCTTTCCTAGTATTCATCACAATTTATATTAATAGTCATTTCCATACATTTCCCCATGTCCATCCAGCAATCTGCTCGCCTCAAGATAAGAACCCACTATTAAAACCATAACCAGTCTTAATTTTTGGTGTAATATGTGATATAATTGCCAAATATCTGGTGATCTACTTAAAAATTACTTAAAGATGAGAGCAAGAAAGCCCTAAACACATTTATCAGTTATTAATTATTTATATTACAAGAGCATTAAAGGCCAAAATTCAGACTCAGAACTTATGTTTACATCAAACTACTACATTAGTAGGATTAGCCATTGACTTTTTGCTTCATTTTAATTGAAAGTTTGTGTATAGCAGAACAGGAAACCCTTGGCATTACCCACAGGCTGAGCACATGCCCTGCTTTGCTAATAATGTAACTCCCCTTTAAGAAGGTTGAGGTACCTGAAGTTCTGATGCTCGCTTCATCATCTCCAGGGTGATGTAGCAACCAATAGAATGAGCAATCAGTACCAGCTTTATATCTTTCGATACATTCTTTTTGAGGAAGTTCAGCTTATGTTCTACTTGTCCGTTAAGTCCAAAAACATCCTCTAGCTCCTTAATATCTGTGTCTGAAACATAAAAGGAAAAAAGTCCTTTGGTTCAACAATAGAAGTCTCGAATACCTCTCCCCCTCCCCCCCCCGCATCATTTCTTTGTAAAATACTGAAATAAATACACATATTAATAAAAAAAAACAAACAAAGAACTCAAAACACCAGACTTAATAATTTAAAGTTACCACCACTGGTTAATATAAACTGATGAAGAACATGCACAGCATGTGAAGCCTTATGTGTAGCTTGCAAACCAGGGAAAGATAAGGAAACACATGGAGCTTCATGGCACATCATCCAGTACTGTGATCTCCTTCATTCAGAACAGATCAACTCTGGACATTGGATCAGCTTAAATCAATCCAACTTCACATTGAGCAATAAGGACCTACAACAGCAGTGGTGCCCAGGAATAAGAGTCCCTCCTCACAGAAGACAATGTATGCCATCACTCACTAAAACTTTCAGATATTCAAAATCTTCTGTCTTAAAATAAAGATGCACAAAAATGTCCCATGGAATGAGGAAAAATAGGAAATGGCTATGTGTCAACACAAAGCATTAGCACCTACACAAACTACCCCTATTTATGCAGCTTATTACCACTGTCAATTCAGCCACAAAGATCAAGTCAGAGCTCAATGGTTCTAGGTTATTGTGCAATTTGATCACTGTTTTGCCAGAGACCTCCTACGGGAGCTTAGGCAATCCCTTATGATGACAACTTGGATCACTGCTTCCTGGCCAGTCAACAAGACAAAGTTGAACCAGTGTCTGTAGGAATATACAGCAATTCGGGCATCTTTAACTCTTGCTCATGAGGTGGTTGACATGGATCTCAAGTTCCACAATCTAAGGGGTTTCACAGCTTCTTCATCTGCTAGAAAAGTGCTCTACCCACTAAATGCTATGCTGAGGATATGCCACTCCAATTTAAGCTGGACTACTCCACTGAAAGGATTGTAAGAAATACGAAAATAAAAAATGAAAGAGGCAGAAAGTGTGAAGGAATGTATGCCTCTGGCTTACCAAAAGGAGATGTAGTGGCACTAATATCACTTAATCTCTTAAGTCCGTACTATTATCTCGGGATTCAATTTCGTACTCCAATTTAAAACTCTGATTTTTATACTCTTTGCAGGCTGATTTGTTTTGTGGCTTTAGACTAAAACAAGCTAAATCTCCTGGCAGAATTGTTCAGACACATGATGAGGACTGGCTCATTACTGATCCATGGTCCTAGAGATGGCACCTAGGTTCCTAGCAAATGCCACACACCTTTTCAGGAGCAGCACCAGAGATGGTGCAAGCACAGCCCTAACCAAGTATTAGGTGTGACTTCCCACTTGGTTTCTTTTGATGTGCCCTGCAACAGTTCCCTATGTGAAAAACAGATGTGGAAGAAAGCATCCATCGATACTATCAATACATTAAAAAGACTGAAATGCATTGAAAAACTTCTGCAAGAGAAAGTCAGATAATATCACAGATCCATTTCAGATGGGAGTTGGTTTTGCACGTGCTTGAGGAAAGCGACAGCTATGAGTAAACTGCCTAGGACTGTGAACAGCATTTGCCAAATCACAAAGGCTGATGGGACTTTAATCCATGTGCAGAAAGTTTGATGGCAATTGGACAGTAACCTCAGATACTAAAAATTACTAATGCTACTGTAGGAAAGCTATTGGAAGGCTGACAGTGACAGTACTAATTAGTAGCCCAAGTGGGCTGGCACTATATCACCTTTTCGATTATCTGCATGAAACTTAACCTTTAGAAGCAAAATAATTGCTCAAGAACATGTTCTGATGGCTCTTTTCTGAGTTTAAATTATTAGAATATAGGTGACAACAAAGAAATTCTTCAGTTAAACTAATATTTCTACTAAAACTACTGATGGTCATATCCCAGCATAAATAACAGTAATCTACTCAAAATGAAAAAAAAGGTTTACTAAAACACACTCAAGGAATGCAAAATTAGATGAGAAGTAATACTTTATTAGGCCTACATTTTATTTAAATTTTTAAATGTGCTTTCATTTAATTACACAGCAGCTCAGCCACATGAAGGAACAGGTTGTCTATATCACAAGACTAATTACAGGTATATATAACACAAAACTCCCCAGAATACTTGAAATACAAGACAAGTGATAGAATAACTTATATTGAGTATATGCATATCACCATGTGTTGGGTTGTTTCCTCCTGCAAACATTTGCTATCATTTCCATACTGTTTTAGTCAGGCACTGTCATCTCAGTAACTTACCAGTATGTTTCAAAATGTTTGACATTTCATTTTAATTCTTGAAAATAAGATTTTTCACAAGAATATCAGCTTATTTGCCAGTTAGAACAAGGGAAAAAGAGGTAAAGTAGATATATAAATCTTCCAGAGAATTTCTCACGGTTCACAAGACCCCAGAAACCAAGCAGGAAACAAAACAAATTTTTATTTGCATTATTCAATCTCTTGAGGTTAGTGGCTGCTTTTCACTATATGAATTCTGTATCTGCTAAAATAGTTGCTGAACATTGCTCCCATGAAACTAATAAACAATACAGCAGAGACCGTCTAGCCCCATCTCAACATTTTTCAAGTTTAGATATCTATGTCAGACAAATAAAGTTAATTATTTTATTTATTTTTATTTATATAAATTATATACATATATTTATATTATTTATTATATTATTAATTATGAAGACATTAGATATCCAATTTATTATTTAGTTACCTAATAAATAGCACTGTAGAGATTCTGGTCAACATATTCATAGCTATTATTGACTTCAGCAGAGATGTGCCTGTTCAGAACCAGTCGTGTTGCCAATGAGGAAGGATATGGCTGGGGACTAAGAGGAGTGTGAAAACAAGAGCTTTTTCCTCCTTGCATTTGCCCAGATTTGAGTTTAGAACTTGAGCATACTCAGCTCAGGCCTGTGCACTACTGTTTCTTTGTGGGAGCTGGGGAGAGCAGAGATTGCAGAAGCAATTTTCAACTGGAAGGGTTAGTTGTGATCAGTGATGACCACAGGCACCCGTTCCACTGTGCTGGGCCGAATCATCCTCAGCACAGCACATTTCACACCACTCAGAGCAAGGATGCTCCAATTCCCATGGCTACTGGGCTGTGTTACATACACATACAATCCCTCCGAGGCTGCATGTCCTGACAGCCAAGGCTGACCCCAGAGAATTGTTTCTGCTGTTTAATACAAACTTTCCTTTCCTTCTGAAATCCTGGTTTGTTGCCAAACCCCATCACCTTGGCACTAGTCCTGGAGAGCCACACTGGAGGATGAGTTGCAGTGTGGGGTTTGGTGATCCATATGCAAAGCTCTCATCAAGGACTGACCCTGCACTCGTAAGGTGAAACTCCAGTAACCCTATATTGAAATATGTATCCTATTTTGCATCTGGACAAATATAAAGTTGTCCACGCCTCATGTCACTTCATGTTTCCCCAGCACAAACGCTACACTTCTCATAGTCCAAAATATGTGAGAGCTGGGCTGCGTCACAAGTTTGGAAGATTTATTTCTTTATTTTACAGAATAAAATCGCCCAGGGATTATCCAAAATCAACATGAATTTCTTGGGTGGAGAAGCTTAAATGGGTTCTTTGTATAAGCAAACAGACTTGCACAAACACACTGGCAGTCAGCTCTCCAATGGCTCTACATCAGAGAAGGGACCAGAGTGACTTCACCTCAGGTGTGGAATACATGCCATGGCTGAAGGACAGCTCATTTAAGCAGTTTTCAGATAGTAGAAATTATATGACTTGTACCTTACACTGCAAACACCCCATCTGGGCCAAGACATGTGATTTTAAGACTTTATTTAGCTGAAGTGTATTAAAAGAAATACTGTATTTCTTTATTTTCTTTGGCAAAGCATTAATCTTCTGATGTGCTTTCGGAAAAACAAATGCGCCATCACTTTAATGAATCTCTTTTTCTGACCTCTGCTAAAACCATAGGCAGAAAACAATGATAGATTAAAATATAGTGTTCGCTCTAAGAATAGTCGACAAGTTAATCTTGCTAGAAAAGAGGACTTTGGTTTTCAGTGAAATAACAGAGAATTGTGTGTGTTTGTTTTTTCTGCTGTGTATGCAAGGGAAACTCTTAAGCAGAAAAAAAAGTATAGCAGTTATAAAAGCAGACTTTAGGCTGGCAATTCACAAAATTTAGCCCATCATTAAAGAGTCTCCAAAAATCATAGACTTCTTTTTACTGGATGATTTAAAAAGATACTAGAGGCCAGATTTTCCAACAGAACCCTCAAATATCTGCGTGCTTTTGTACTTTCTGAATTTCAAAAGGAAAGGCTTACATGTCCAAACTCCAAACTGCTCTGGTCACAACAGGTGGCTGAGTATTTGAGCTCAGTACATACAGACACTTGCTCACTTGTCAGGGAGTGACTTTGAAGTCTGTCCCAAGATCTGCTCATACACAAGGCCTCCAAATTACTCATGAACAAGTAAGGAATTATGTAAAAAGGTAACTTGTGATTGCATGTCATGAAGGAACGGGAGGTAAAAACCTCTGGTCTACCTGCACTGTGTCTTCTTCCCTGGACCATTTACTACAGGAGGTGCTAGCAGGATATCTGAGGACAATCTCTAATGAACCCCTTGTATAAACTCTTGTGGTCAAGAATTTTCAGAACTGGACCTTTTGCATGTTAAAGACAAGTAAGTATCTGCAGACTGAACCAGGGGCTAGAAAAGATTCACCTCTTCCTCTGAAGATGCTGCTCATTTCAGCTGTAGACACATCACCATGCAGCATAATGTTAGCAGTAAGGAGAAACAAGTTTTTAAACAGACAAAAATGCAGTAACATCACAAGAACATATCAAGAGGAAGGAAAGCAAAGTGGGAGAAAATACTGGCAGGTCAGTGACAATACCAAAGCGTATGAAAGGGCACAAAGCAGCCAGTACAACCAATCACATGGTTCAGGAGAGTTAGCTCAGGGTCATGCTAAGTCTTCTGCATCTCCACCAAATACCCTAAGTACAACCAGCATATTGGGCCAAGCGTTTTACACTTTATGCACCACGTCCTTTTTCCACTGCAGACATACACACAGCCTGGTGGGAGGAGCAGCAGTTGTGACTGAGTAACTTCTGCTTAGATGAAGCAACCCCTGAAAAGTTTTATCTTGTGACAGGCAGAAAGCAACCCCACAATTTCATTACTCAGAAGGATTAGCTGTTAAAATGGTGTGCATAATTGGAAATGTAATTCTGGAAATTAAATAAATAATTTGACTGGTTATATTCTTATATAGCAAAAGACAATAATTTCTTACAACTGAATGATGCCACTTGAAACTGTTCAGATAGAACTGTATGGTTAAAAACCAAGACTTAGGGTGGGTCTATTATAGGTATCCCCTAAAGACATATTGCTTAAAGCCTGAATGTTTCACCCAATCTTTCATTTGACTAATGAAGCCTGGATAATTTGTGAGAGCAAGCAATAAAAGGCCAAAGAAATGGGATGGAAACCGTGAAAGAATGTTCAATAAATATTGAAGAACTCCTCCTGACACCAGGAACCAGGTCTTAAAGCACTGTGTTTTAGATTAACCCCTAGACCTTAGGCTGGCCCTAGCACCCTCAGGAACTGTTCATGCAACTTTTAAGATAAACATACCACTCATTAGTGTTTATTGGAGCAATTACTTTTTGTAAAGGTATCCTACACAAATAAATTACCATTTACTCAAGATACTGCAGTGGTCATATGTATTATTTTCTTTACTAGAAAAATAACAAGACCTTATTTTACAAATTAAACTACTGATTTCCTTTGCTATCTGCATACCTATTGCTGGGACACTTGTTTAACACCTAATCTGTTTTTCAAAGGAAGCTGTCTTATAATCAAATTAGTACGAGCGTAGTGTGACAGAATGAACTAATAATAATAAACATGACAAATATTAAACCACAATTTTTTATTAAAAGCATAGAGGAGCATACTGAACTTATTAAATTTAGATATCTGTTAGAAACTTATTTTATTTTGCATTCACAGTCTTGTTTCCCTCTGATTAGGGTAACTATTACCAAGGTATGATGAGGTAACAGTACAAACTTTGAAGCAGAATTTTGATGGTTGTCTCCAATTTTGGCAAGACAAACACCATTAAAGAGTGTTTTATTATGCAGTTTTACACCAATCAATGTCTCCATTCCAACCACTCTAATGTGCATAAAACAAATATAACATGGGTGTTTTACAAAACATAGATGGAAAAGTTTTCTGTATTTAAATGACTCCATTTTGCAGTCATTCATTAAGCTGAACAACTGCAGAAAGTACAGTCTGTAAGAATTTTCAGCATCATATTATAAAGACAGAAAACAAATAGTAAAATAAAAATTAAAAAACAACCACTTAGCAGGAGAGAGATTAGAAAACCATCACCCTGTAGGAGTAGATCCGAATTTCCAAGATGAAGTGACGCCAGGGAGCAAAAACAAGGACGTCTGAGCCCATGGAAAACTGATTGTCCATGTTATATTTTCTTGTTTTCTGGACACATCGAAGCCAAGTGCAAGGCTCTGTGAATTCCCTCCACTTGCCCACACAAACAAAACTTCACACTTCAACAAAAGTTGTTTCTGTACAGTTTAACAGTGGAAGAAAACCAGAATAATGATGTTCTGCACATCACCAAGACTGGGTAGATATAGCATAGATGGTAAAGAAAGGACAGTGGAAATTCTGTGAGTGTTGAAGGGAACAAAAACAGATGAATATCACTTCACAGGCATTGATTCCTCTGGTGTATGACAAATGAGGTGCTGTGCTGCAGTAGGCAAGTCCAACAGTCACACCTATTGAAAACAGCACTTCAAAACTTTGGGAAGTTTAAACAGATACAAATAGAGAAAGAAGGACTGAGAGCAAACAAGGGAGAGCCGAAGTTTGGAGCAGAGTAAGACAGCTGGCCAAGGAAGACAACCCATGTTATTTCACAGACAGGAAATAAAAAGAATTATTTCCAAAGTAAGAGAAAATGAGCAGGAGCACACCACGATGTTAAGAGGGGAAAAAAGGAAAAAGCAAGGAGCTGAGAGGGGCTGGTATGGAGTAGCCCAAGTAACAATAAGGATTTTTACCTCACAGTGACCAGAACAGATCGATGGGTGACATTTTATAAGTGTTTGATCCTTCTACTGAATTCAACACATAACTTTTAATTTGTTAGGTCAGTCCCAATTTTTCTTGAAAATCCTTTCCAAAATTTTATTCAGAGCTGCAATACAGACCAAGACTGAAATATTCAACTAATTATGAGTCTTCAGAATAATACCAAAATAAAACTTATATTGAGAATAACACTAAAATAACACTAATGCACCTTCCTGCTTCACTAGCTCCTATAATGGTATTAGGATGGCATTGAGTAAACTTAGTCCTTTTTCTTTACTCTTGTGTATATTCATCTCAGATGATACTATTTCAATAGAAATATAAAGGAAAGCGTAGGTTTCTATGTTCATTTGTCCATGGAAACGTCAAATTTAATATTCAGGTCCAAATTATGTAACAATACCATCTGCATCCTTTTTAAGGAGTAAATGATCCACTTAGGCAAACCTAATATTTTTGCATCTTTGATCCTTCAAAAGTTATTTATGGTTTATAAGAGGCTTTTGAAATTGTTATCTCATATTCCCTGCTGCTGTAAACTGGTGCCACAGTGCTGACTGAAAAGAGCTACGTCAGTTTATTCCAGCAGAGAACTTGACCCCCTGCTACCAGTGCTGAGGGCTGTAGCATAGCATGTATACAAAACATTCTGCAATGCAGTGCTACCTCACAGCACTCAATCCATGCTCCTAAACTGCTACCTGGCTTGAGAAGCCCTGTAATCTCTGTGTGGGCTCCTCTTTGCACAGCGAGTGTGAGCTGATAGCAAAGGGAACCAGCCACGGCTCAGTGACTCCCAGCACTGATCCCCGCTGGCAAAAGAGAAATGGACAAAACAGTATATGTAAAAGCCTGAATTTATGAAAATCGTTTCATCTTCTACTTTATATAAATTTAGCAGGTTTCTTTATCAGTTGCTGATGTTTTAAATAACCATTTGCATGTGCTGTGCGGTGCAAGTTTTGTATGTTTCAGGAGGAAACACAGTTTTGTCAAATGACCACTTTAAATTCTGATTTATCTCTCTTCTTCTCCAGTGTTCTGTTACATTATTTAAAAATTACTTATCTTACCAAGATAGCAATTTCCTTTTTAACCTTCCTGAAGAAAATGCTGAAGGTTTCATTCTTAGTCACTGGCCTGAACTGCCCAGCACGGCAACTATGGCAACACGCCCAAGGTACTGTGATGGCTTTATTTTACTTGGAGTTTTACCTGATAGCTGAAATGGAGACTTAAGTGAAACCACTACAAAACTGAATCCTAACACGGCTACAAGAAAGCTGGAGAGGAACTTCTACAAGGGCATGGAGTGATAGGACAAAGTGGAATGGCTTTAAACTGGAAGAGGGCAGGTTTAGATTAGATTAAAGGAAAAAATTTTTCACTATGAGAGTGGTGAGGTGCTGGAACACATTCCTCAGAGAAGTTGTAGATGTCCCATCCCTGGAAGTGTTCAAGATCAGGTTGGATGGGGCTTTGAGCAACTTGTCCCTGAAAGGTGACCCTGCCCGTGGCAGGGAAGTTGGAACTAGATGATCTTTATGGTCCCTTCCAACCCAAACCATTCCAAGATCTGTCATTACAGATAATTAAGGGATTTTTCAATCTTCATTTTGCACCGGTGAGAGGTTCTACATGGAAATTAAACCAATTGACCACAAGCAGTTCTAGAGTACAGTTGGACAAAATTTGGTTTTCTTGCTCATTTACATTAGAAGATATTAAAATAACAGCTCAGTACAAATCCTTTGAAACTGCCTGCAGCTTTACAATATAATTTATATAAAAAGACAGCAACTGAGTTTGACCTGCAGTCTAGACACTCTAAACAGATCCAATAATGATCAAGTAGAGTTTTATAATAAAGTGAATTCAGAAATACTGATATTACCCTATTAATGATTATTTGAAGAATAAAACTTCTTCCTCCAAATCATGTAAACACCAGTACAGAAGTCAGTAGAGTGTCTGACAGCAAAGACTCATTACTGCAGTAATATGTTTGAAAACATACTTCTGTTCGGGAAAAAAAAATGACACTACAATGGTAATCCCTGAGAATTTTAATTATCTGCTGTAATGTTTAACTCAATGGGGAATCATTTGACAACTAAGCAGTCAACCAACCACACCAGTAATTTGATAGCTAATTAGATAATTTTAATAGATGTATTAATCCAGTAATCCTAAAATTTAGCCTTTAGGAAGGTAAAATGTCTAGCTTAAAGAAAGAGAGCAGTGCCATGTGGTATCAAAACTAGGAAAAACAAAAATTCCTTCACCCAGTAAGCAGCTTTGGGACCCCCTTATTCTAGCTGGGTCCACAGTACCATATCATTTTGTTCTTTATCATTTCTCTAAGCACTCAGCCTCTACTCAGATCTTACTGAGAGATTTAAATAGATACACTAGAGGTATGAGTAATTCACAACTGATTATTTCAGAATGAGGCTATTTGCAGTTACTTCTTCCTGCTCATTCTGCCTCATAGTTTTCTGTATTTCCCTTAAGTGCCTACATTGCTCTTTAAAGAAAGGGAAATTCCTAAAAACAAAACAAAACCAGAAGGGGTCCACGTTCCAAACCTGAATGATTTTAGAATCTAGAATTATGTTGTGCATTACTGATGATTCCTCAGTCTTATAGCTGTAGATCACTGTCAATTAAAAATAAAAATGCCACTAAACACTGGACTGATCCCATCAACATCTGCCCCATTTGTTGCAAGCTTTGTGGGTACCAAATGAAATGGAAGGTCTCTATCATAAAGTAGAAATCCTTATTGGTAAATAAAAGTATTGATCAGCTTTCTTCCTACAGCTAACCTATGAAGGGAGTAAACTTTTTTGACTCAACTATAAAAACAAATCCAGACCTGTTACAACTTCAGACAGGAGGAATTATTCTCTGCTAGGAGGACACTTTGTTTTCATTCTGTTAGCAGCTGTAAATATATCTTTCAAAGTGAATTAGGTTAAAAGATTCTAAAGTATTCCCCCTGGGGAAAATAATCTGAATCATCTCAATATTATGTTTATTAAATGATGTTATTTTTTACTTTCCCTATAATTCTATGGTAAACATTTAAACAAGTTACTCTGGAACACCACAGTGCTGGTCATCCCTTGAAAGTCAGGAAACCAGAAGATACAACTGTTACTTCTTCATAGGGTTCACATTTTTGAACATTTTCCCACCCCCCAACAGCCATCTGCATGTAACCAGAAATTATGGTATCAGCTGGAGAACATATCTATGTCATGGGGTGAAAGGCAGAGTATGATCCATCCATAAAGAATTTCAAAACCTACATCCAAAGTTTCCTGGAATGCAGTAAAGACATTGTACTTTGCAATGGGTGGATTTTTTTTCTTTCTTTTTTTTTTTTTTAACATCTTGTTTTCTGGATAAACATCCCGAAGATTGCATCAGGTTTTAAAAGCTATTACAACATCACAGAATATGCCAAGTTGGAAAGGACTCACAAGGATCATCAAGTCTAAGCCATCTTTAAAAACAGATTTATATTACTCTTATTTGTAGATATGGATGAAAATTTCTGGTTCTTCTAACCAAGGAATTAGTTGAATAAAGGACTAGAACTGGATTAGAAAGCTCTTCATGGACATTTTTAAAAAATATGCCAAGAGGTATTCTGTTGACAGACTGAGGGAAAAACCTTGAAAGAATCAGAGAATACAGACAACCTATTTTTCATACAGCCATAAGAAATGTAAAGACGAAGTTCTATTCCTAGTAATGTCAACAAAAATTACTCACTACTTCATTGTGAAGTCAATGGAATACAGAGCTATGCATTAAGTGGTACTAAAATGAGCTTAATAGTGTTTAAGTGATCACTACAAATAAATACATGGCTACTAAGGTATGATGCTATGAGCAGTTAAAACTGTTATCATTTTGGATGGCCAGAAAAGAAAACAACAGAGCAACTTAAAAATACTTCACATATGGTAAAATTTTAGTTTCTTAGTTTTGATTTCAAATGGAACAGGACTTTTAAACACATGCTCAAAGTTAAGCAGGACCGATAAAGTCAACGGCAAGTGCCAAGATTTCACTCTAAGGATGTATTTGCATAATTATGGGCATGATTACGGGACCTCCATGAATAATTAACTGAATGTGGCTCAAAGGAAAGAAGTAAATGGAGCACTACAGCATCCCCAGGGCTGCTTACTTTTCACACATTCAGATTTCAAACATTCCAGTGGGTTCATAACATGAAATGACCATTTGTTTCCTTAAAATAGACACCTAGCACTAAAACCATACAGTAAAATTCAGATCTTACCAGGCAAAGACAAAAACCTCAACATTTAAATGCCTCATAATAACTTTTACATATGCACACACACTTCCTTCCTTAGGCTGCCTTTTCCAAGACAAGGAAGGAATACGGTTTCTGGGCAACAGAAGTTGCTGGATCAGGAGGGGCAGCAGGACTGCACTGCACTGAGCTGACAGTTCCTGTCCCATCCTGTGAAAACAACCAGTTCCTCTGTGCACACCCTGATGTGGGATCCCTCGCTGTTGATGAATACCATGCGAGGAGCTCAATGTGATTAATCAGTGCCAAGGTCAGCTCCGTAAACAGGAAGCTTCTCCTCTCTATACATTAAAAAAAAAATCACACTTGGCTATGAAATAGTTATGAAACTAGCAAAATTCTACCTGAATGGCATGCCTGAAACTTGGGGGTTTTAATGTATCTACACTGTGATACCCCTAGGCGGGGAGAAATCATGTCATATAATTCTGCATTAAAATTAAGCAGAATTTGAATGTGGTCTGGGACATAAACATGACTACAGAGTTCTCTGGGTCTGTAACATATAAACATAACTGACTAAACCTCAAAAGAACTTACATTACAGATAATCCATCTTTCATTGATTCTCAGGCATTTTAATTTATATGCCTAGGAAGCAGAAAATGTTATTAAAATAGAAATTAATGCGAATTAAATGTGTGTAATGTGAATTAAATGTGTGTATGCATAAAAAGTATGCATGTGAGATGCCAACCCAGCTGCCTTCCTTGTCTCCCTATATATATATATATATATATATATATATATATATATATATATATGTATATATAAATATGCAAGACATAAATGCCTTTTAAACCTGGCTATCACCGTGAACCTCAGTGTGGCCACATCTCTGCTGTTGTTACTGACCAAACAGTGCTGCAGCACGATAAGGATTTGCTGGTCAAAAAAATTTTAAGTACTACAGAGACTAATTCTGACATGTTTTTGTACTGACCAAACAGATTGCCAGTAGCTCTGATTCACCTGATTCAGCAGTGTAGGTATTCTCCACCATCAGCAATCGTTAAAAATATCTATTCCACTTGAAATATATGAGTCACAAGCCAGTGAAAACTACCAAAAATACATATGGAGTCCCTGTGCCCGTGTAACTTCTCTCCCTGGAAACGTTTAAGGCCAGGTTGGATGGAGCTCTGAGCAACCTGGTCTAGTGAAAGGTGTCTGTGTCCATGGCAGGAGTGTTGGAACTAAATGACCTTTAAGGTCCCTTCCAACCCAGGCCATTCTATGACTCTATGATAAACAACAAGGATGAGTCCCTATTTTTAGGAGCCCAGTTCTTGGAACACCCAACTGTCATGACCTCCTCCTCTCCCATGTGCAGTAGTACAGACCACAATCCCAACTGCTCGCTCTCACCACACATCTGTGGTGGCACAGCATCTCTAAGGGCACTGCAGCAAATGCTTACACAAAAGAAGTGTTATTGGAAAAGTATTCTTAGTTACTATTCATTCTGCTTAGGAAGTGGAAAGCAGCAAGAGTGCCAACTCCACCTGATCAGCCAGCTCTTCCTGGACCACAAGCAAGTGTCCCGGGAACCACCAGTGCCCCACAGATCACAGCTTGGGAATCACTGTCCTAAATAACTCATAACCCTCTTATTATAGAACACCATGCTCCTTGTCTTGCTCCAGCTACTATTTTAGGCTTTTTCCTGCCAGCACAGCATATTATGATGGTAGAAACTTACAGCTCATATCTGCTAACCAGGCTCACACCTCTATCTGACATTTGGTGGACAACTACCTAGCAATTAACATTATTAACTTGCTGAAGTAAAAATTCAGTTTTACCCAAACTATTTCAGTCATTTTTTGTAGATTTCTATCACTTGAGCTAGAGGCAGACTCTCACTCATAGTCAATTCTGCAGTTTCATTAGAAGCCAGAGGGCTGCTAAAGCAAACTCCATTCAGATGAATTGTAACAACAGCCAAGAAGAAATATATCAAATAAATTCAAGCTGCACACGGCTTCCAAATTTTTCTGTAATACTAGAATTTTTTTTTTTATACAAAACCTAATTTCACTTCAAAACTTCACATTGATGGTATATTAACATTTTGGGATAACATAATCAGTGTCTTCACAGATAATTTATTATCCCTTCACCACTTTTGTGCTTTTTCCATATTCTTTCTTAAGGATGTAATGCAGTGCCAAAATGGCCCTACCCTCCATGTGTAAAGAGAAAGCAATGGAAATACTCTTTTGATGGACCAGATATCAATCATTACCTATCTCTTTTTATCAAGAACTATGAACTATGGCTACTTTACCAAATTTTAAGGACACACTATTATCTTCTACAGTTCATAGAACGTAAAAGATCAAACTAGAATTTTATCTTGTAACTTGACTATTAAAAGAATGGCATTTCATTCAGAAGCAAGTTAACAATGATTCAGATGCAAACCAACATTCAGTAGACAATCTGTTCCAAAGGGAAAACATGCCTTGCTGAAACTATAAAAAGTGTTTGTAATTTGACTGTGTATAGCCCAATACTCATCTGTACAGTTCAGAAAGTTCAAGAGATTTATCACTTGATCAAATATTGTAACATTAAGAGATGACTGATGACTAGCTATTTGTTAGGTATATGACATTTTAATGCATCAATTGTGTCTCTTCAATCAATTAGGAATCACACGATTCCACATTTCGGTAACACTTCGCATACAAAGACTATTACAACAAATAAATAAATAAATTAACTTCAATTTTTATTTACTCTCAATCTTATTTCACTACCAAAAATAGTATCTTGGCAATCCTAAGGACAAACTAAACCAAAGCCGTGTCCTTCTTCTTGAAGGACACTGACGTGCTGGAGCATGTCCAGAGAAGGGCAACAAGAAGGTTCAGGGGAGATGTTCTCACTCTCCACAACTCCCTGGAAGGAGGGTGTAGCCAGGTGGTGGTCGGCCTCTCCCAGGTAACAAGTGAGGGGACAAGGGGAAACGGCCTTAAGTTGTACCAAGGGGGATTCAGGTTGGATATTAAGAAAAATTTCTTCACTGAAAGAGTGGTTAAACATTGGAACAGGCTCCTCAGGGAAGTGGTGGAGTCACCATCCCTGGAAGGGTCCAAAAAATGAGTAGAGGCACTTTGTGATATGGTTTAGTGGACATGGTGGCATTCAGTCAAAGTTTGCACTTGATGATCCTTCCCAACCTTAATGATTCTATGATTCTACTTTTACTTCTGTCTATCTTATTTCCTATTTCTTGTCAAGCCACAGCAGATGTCTATGGAACTAGACCATTTTAAGACATGGCTATGTACGTACACAGGCTGTCTATCCATTTTTTATGCCAATTTTAAACAAAATAAGAAAGAACTAGAAAATTGTTCTCCTTTCTGTAATTTTGCCTACACCTAAAGATTGATGTGGGTCTGTTTTGCAGTCACAGCAGTGTTCAAAACAACTTCTTTTTTAAAAGATGAGGAGGAGGATAAGGACATTGAAATTGAGGTATAATTTTTCATTGCATTCACTGAGTAAAAATAAGTTTCAAATCATTTTTCATGGGGGATTGATTGCTGGAAGCAGAATTACAGCAACGAAATATTCAATTAATGGTGTGTGTCTTTGTGGAGCAGAGCCTGCAAGAGCTCTCTGAATAGAAGGATATCATAGAGAAGTGAAAATGAAGGGTGTAGCTTTGTTTGGTTTCCAAATTGCTAAGTGATATGCCTCTAGTCAACTAGGAAGTAGTCTGTGATTGATGTCTGCTGTTGGAAAATTTGTTTTAGTCTTTCTAAGACTTTCAAAATTTACCTGATCTATATATAACCAGGCATGCTATTCCCCTACAGTTTGCTTCATTTTAGACTCCTTTACGGCATCATCATTTACAAGTTAAGTGCACTATTTAAAGGCTTGAACACTCTAAATCAGTGGTCTCTGAAATGGGGTGCATGCACAGTGGGGTACAGGAAGGAAATACCAGAAATGCAGAGGAACATACATATCATTTAAATTTTTAAAAACTATATGTTAAGGGGGTGTGTCTCTAATTTTTTTTTTACTGACAGTAGTACATGAGCAAAAAAATTTGTAGTCCACTGTTGTAAATGCATCATTATGAATTGTTCTTTTCTGCTATTTCCCCCTCTTCCCCCACTTTTATTTGCTATATTACAATCTGAAAAATCTCAATAATCAATGGTGTCAGAGATTCATATGTTTTCTGCATAAATTTATGCCCTCACTCTTGTTATCAAGAAATACCGAGCTTCCTTAGAGGATCTGCATGAGGCTATTTTAGATGAAGCTTTATGAAGCACCCATAGAAAGCATACAGGAATACATGGAATTTTTACAGAACACCTTAATTTTCTCAGTGCATCCTTATTTTTAAAAAACCCTTTACTGGGTCAGGCATGTGAATCCTCTGAGTTCAGCAGTGGCAAGAGGAGATGCTATTCAGGCATCATGAAGCCTGGACACTTTCTGCCTCCCTTCCCCTTGTGGTGATTCTGTCAAGCTTCCAAGCTTTCCACAGGACAGCACTGAGACCAGGAGCAGCACAGAAGTGTGAAGGTCAGTGTCCAAGGCAAGGAAGGACAGGAGTGCACCTGCACATTAAAGAACCTGACTCTTTCAGCAGCTATTTATGAACCACTTGTCCATCAGGTGGTTTCATCCTTTAAGGTCTGCTCATACAACTTGCCCACAATATAGTCCTTTGGCTGCTAAGCTCCTCAATTTTTTACCTGATGCATAAATAAATAAATACTTTCTCTTACCTCTTTTAAATCAGCTTGTACCATTAAGTGACGCTTAGTTCCACGATTGAATCTGGTATATTTTATCCTGCATTTACCTTATTTACTGTCATGATTTTGGATACTCAGTCATGCTCCTGAGAAGCGCTACGCTCCCCAAATCAAAGAGTCATGTCATCTCTCATAACAAGAAAGCTGCTTTCTCTGTGTTGTTTTAGTTGTCTTTCTCCATTCACTCACCAACTTCACTCTTGAAAAGTTGTCCTTGAGATGCCCACCAGAACTGCACTCTGATATTCAAGGTGTGGGTCCACTATGATCACGTGCAGTAACAAACCAATAATGCCCCCTGCCTTGTTTGTAACACTCCTTATGGCCAATGCTTTGTTGGCCTTAAATTTTTGTCTGCCACCGTGCAATGGGGGATGACTAATATTTCAGAACTGTCAGTGATGACACCAGTATCCTTCCTGAGTTTTATAAATGTACTCAAAGTTCAGGATTGCCCAGGAACAGTTAAAGATCTTCTTTGTCAGATGCATTAATTCATATTTATCTACCCTGAAACTTGTCTACCATGTTTTTGTCCAATCATTAAATTGTGTGGGATGTTTCTGCAGTTCCCTCATATCTAATGTCTTCCCAGTAATTAAATGCTATGAAATGCTATCCACAAACTGAGAAATTTCGTTTGCTCTCATTCTGCAGGTCATGGATGAATATACTGAATAAAACCTGACACAACACCATCATGGTAATTCACTTCTGACCTGTCCATCCAAAAGCTACCACATTCTTGAAAACTCCCCCTCTCACAGGAGCATTGTCAGTGCAAAAGGATACAGTGAAGTCAGCTAAAGGTTTGTTTTCAACTTAGATCTATCAGCTGCTTTTACCTACTGGATGCTCTCCTTCACCCAGATTTACACTTTTTAGTAGTACAGGGACCGTCACAGTGGAAATGGGACAACACCCCTACTGACTCAATCTAAAATCCTTTCCCCCTTTCAATTTGCTCAGCCATTTCAAGTCACCAAACACATCTCTGACTATCAAAAGTTCTTTTTACTAACTACACACCTAAAGACACGATCACAGTGCAGACCTTGAAATGTTCCCTGCAATAAACTCAGCTCCACTCTGTTGCCAGACTTCTACCTGTTCCCTGTGGCTACTACTATACTAGAAATTATAAACCTAAGGATTTCTCACCTGTCAGGAAAAAATGGTAGTAGTCAGTAGCTTGATGCTTGAACACAATGACCGGCAGGAATTTTACCATTGTAATACAAGTTTCAAATTTAACTTTCAAACTTGAGATTAAATAAACCAATAAAAAGGCTTAGAAGCTCAGGTGCAAAGGTTAGTGAGCTAAAGACACACCAAACAGCTAAAATGGTTTGTTCCTCAAAATTTTCAGGTTAATTTACATTGCTGAACCTTTTGGACCTAAGGAATCATACTGATTTACTGCTACACCACTGCAGCCTGACCAAGTCCAGAGGTATTCCGACACTAAGAAGCATTCAGGACAGGATTTGCTGCTGGCTCCCCCTGTTTTACAGTGTTGTACATTAAGAATGTCTGTTTAAGTTGGCTACTATGTCTTGCTGGAGATGTGCATGTCAAAAGACTCTTAACAGATATACAAGCAACCTCTCCCCTCCAAACATCCCATACCCCAGTCTCAGAAAGATATACTTGCTTCCAGGAAATTCACTAATTTCGTACGGTTATTATTAAACTCAGAGATAAATAAATCTCTCCTAACGTACTCAATCTTTGAATTGGACATTTAATTTAATAACGTACTTTTCTAATCTACTCTTCTCAGCATAAATACATTCTAGACCCTCTTCACTGTAACTTGTCTCTAACGACTGCCAACAGCAAATTCTTATTCTCTTAATAGCACTTATTTGTCTGGCAAATCTAATTTACCTAAAAATACTTTTTCTCCTCAGTAACATCTCATACAACTGTTCTGTGGAAATACAATGGAAACATTTAAAACTCACATCCTTCTGTTTTTAACAGGCCAAGTTCTGGTATTGAAATGGGAGGGGTACAAACATTTGTATGCACGAGTTGCAATATTGTACCTTCTATCATTTCCATCCCACTGGGAGGTTTACAATGTCCGGCATGGCTCACAACCCACACGGGATACTGCTGGTTCAGTCCACAATATAAGGCCTGTATAAAGGTCCTGTAATAACCTGCCAGTCCAGGGTTACCTGCCAAAAAACAAAAACATACAAGCACAGTCAATATTAACCTTCCTACAGCAAGCATTCTGCTTCAAAGCAAACTAAACAGCATTATATAGCAATTTTTAAATTTATTTTCTCTAGTGCATTTCCAATTTTTGTTTTCCCAAAGTCAGAGGCTATGCTATTCAACTGGTTTAATTCCATTGATCAATGGCATTCATGGGAAGCTTTTACAGGTTACACTGAAATGGCAAAACCTAAAATTGAAGTCCAACACAAATCTTTTTCCATCAGGTCAAACGCTTGCTCTATCTATCTATCTATCTATCTATCTATCTATCTATCTATCTATCTATCTATCTATCTATCTATCTATCTATCTACTTATCCATCCATCCCATCAAATTACAGAAACATGAAATGAAAATATCACAAAGCCTACAGCATATATCACTTAACCCAGATGCCTGCCTTCCAAATATCTCAGTGTTACCACTTCCAAATCTCTCATCAAATACTGTATCTCATCAAATACTATAAAAAGCCCAAGATACTAATATTTCCTTGAGGGAAGGGGGATTTGTATCCTGTGATAAATATAATGTGTATTTTAGGCAGGTAAACACAAAAATCCATGAAAGCAAAAGAAATGCCACTTCTGCACTCTTATCAATCATCTGCTCATGGTAAAAGACATTCTGAGTGGTCTGAGATGTTAGAATTGCTACTGGCACTTTAAAATGCCTAGAAGAGGTATGAATGAAAACTGCTGGCATAAGCAGAAAAGAAAATCAACAAGAATATGAACAGCAAAGATTTCTATAGAGAAATCACCACGTGTAAAGCAGGTATAAATTTATTCTTTACTGAATTTGCAATTCCAGTGGAGTTATTGCAGACTTGCACTAACTTAAGTAAATGCAGATCAACAGCCCTTGCTCTTGAAAGCTGGCATCTACAATATTTGTAAGTGGAGAATGTTTATCTCATATTTCTGCAAAGTAATTCTATATGTTTTTTACTTGAGCTGCTATCTGTCAAAATACTTTAAAGGAGAACAAACAAAAAAAACTTGAACAGATGAAGATTTTTTTCATACAACAGAGTAATAGTATGAGCTCATGGAAATAACTGGGGTTTCATATGCACAACAGTCTGTGATTAATAATGTTTTGGGCTCATCTATTCCAATTGAAATGTGCTAAATTAAATTATTTTATTTTACAGACCAGGTTAATCACAAAGGTGCCCAGCAACAGAGTGCTCACTTGTGCACTTGACATATTTCCCAGTACATCAAAACAAAACTGCCTATGCTCTATCACTCAGCAAACAAGTGTTAAAAAATGGAAACCATAAGTAAATTCAGTGTTAACCTCCATGATTTGAAGGTTACTCCAGTTATTTGAATACCACATCAATCCCTAGGCACCTCAGGGCAGCTGAATCATTCATGCATGCCAGCAGATCTCAAGTTGCAGTCATCTGAACCAAGAAGCACATTGTAAGCAGTTACTCTCAACTGTGCTTAATTTTCAACTGCATTTATGTTGTTTCAGGAGTCTTTTAAACAACAGCTGTAAATGGTGACCATAATAGAAAAAGACACAAGACTACAATACACTGAGCATTTGCCTAATTTATAGAAGATTTCTAAGCATTTTGTGGGAAGAGTACGTCAAATGGACAATTCATACAGTGAATCAGGAGAGTGGGGGCACTTTATTTGGTGTACTCATAAGCTGCAATAGCCAAGGGACTCCCGCCACATTCCCTGTTCTTCTCTGTACCACACAACATTTCACCCAGCTATTCTACACGAAGCTCAAAGTCTTTCCATTTTTAATTTGAAAATGGAAATCTACTCGTTCCTTTTCCGATCTGTTTCACCCACAGCTAATACAGAACAACTGAGTGCAGAGGTTTAACCTGGAGCTCTAGCAAAAGGTAAATATTGTCCACTTCTACATACTGCACATATAGGCCTTCAAGAACTGGAACTACTACCCTTTAATTATCCATGTAATTAAAAATATGAATATTACTTATAAACATGCATTTTCCTACCCATCACTCTCAAACACTTCTTGTTAATGCTTTTTCCATCAAATCAAGATTTTAAATGTCATCTGCTTCTTTTTTAAGAAGACAGCTAGAAGCAGAGAGAGAACAACTTGTACAAACTGAGTATCTACCCCAGGGTATCACTGCTAAAGAATAACCTTTATCCTGATTTCACAGGATTTCCTATATAATGCATCATAAAGTCAAACTTGGCCTATTTTAAAATGAAATACATACTAATATTTGAGGTGTTGCACTTCCAAAAAAAGAAGTTACTCAAAGTTGCTAAGTTTAAAGTTATATATGGTATGCCATCAGTGCAATTCAATCAGCTTAATTCTGAATGGCAAACAACAAACACATCATGTCCATTTAAAAAGTCACAGACCGCAGCTACTGCTCACAAGCAATGACAGCTTACAAATTGTCAAGCATTTTGAATTCTTCAGCAACAGAAAATATTCATGTAAAAGGGAAATTATAATTAAGAGAACACTAAATGCGAAAATGTTTCAGATGTACACAAACCATGACAGAAGAGTCTTCTGTCCAGAAAGGCGCAGGTCAAAAATATATACAGCTTACTGAAAAGAAATTTAGATTAAAACATAAAATTAAAATAATTCTTAGCAGTTCTGGAAGGGATAGCTGAATTGAAAAAGATTTATTTGAGTAGTGTAAAGTAAAAGCCAAGAGTGGGAGGGGGAGCAAAGGAGAAGAAATTTACGCCTAGCTAAGTCATCCCAAACTTTGTTTGGAAACAAGCGATTGGGTTCCGTGCTCTGTCTGGTGAGATGTTCCCCAGTGTTTCCAGTTGTACCTCCAGGAGCCTGACCACCTGTGGGAGCAGTAGCTGGCATTCAGCCGTGGTGCTTTATATGCTTCTCCAGCAGTTGCCTTCTGCCTGCTCTGGGACCTCAGCAGGACCATAAAGAATAAAGGCAGCTACATGAATACAAGAAGGGAAATACACAGCCAGCAGTGGGTTTACAGAGAACTTTGAGGAACTGGAAAATATGCCACCAATTACCATGTGTTTAATTTTAGAAATAATGCACAGTTTCAGAATTAAATGTGTATGCTGCAGTATTTACATTACAATCTCCTGCAAGAAAAAAGAATGCAGACTTTTAAAATGAAAAAAAAGAGCCGCCATAAATCAAACTTGAAATTGAGGGGTGCACAGCAGGACCACACAAAAATAATTTTTGTGGCAATGATTCTCACTGCTTCTTCTCAGAGCTGCCAAAGCTCCTAGCTCCAGCTTGAAGAGCCTAAATGACAAGTTCCTTGCTCAAGGAAACTTAATCTGCCTTTGGCGTTTGACCAGCCACCATGGAAGAAGATGCAGCTCCCCTATGTTAATGAATGGAAAGCAGCCCACACAGATGTCAGAAGGATTTAAATGGAGCATGCAGAAAACACAATGATGTTCTCACACATGGGAGAAAACTGCAGAATCTGACACCATGGCTGATGATCAGCCCTTAAAAGGCAACACACAGGTCTCCCTGACATGCAGGGTCAAGGGATTTCAAATAAAACCTGTCAAATAACATCTGAATGACCATCATAAACTCACACCAATTGAGCTTTCACCTGTTTCCATGTCTAGGGGACTGGCATTCCTGGTCCTGTATCTGTTTATAGGCCCTACACTAGAGGTGCAGCATCAGCCCAAGAGCAAATAATTACAAGGATGTTATACAGAAACACATGTGAAAGCTCTGTTTGATCCTCTCTTAACTCTGGAATCATGAATTTGGCTGGAAAGTACCTTAATATATTTCCTTGGGTTGTGAAAATAGGGAATCTCAGAAGGATTCAGCCAGGTGTCTGTAACACAGCTTATTAGAGAGGTTTTTCAAGAACATTTCACATTTTCTCCCTATATATACATATACAACACACACTGTTATTAGTTTCATAAAGCTATAAAACTTACATATAGGATTTTTTAATACATATTCTCTATACACATTTTGCAAAGCCAATAAGCTTGCCTGCTGTTCTCTAACCCTGTTCCACCTTTAGGATAAATGTGGGTTCATTTACCTCTAAAGAAATCCCATAGACAGTCTGATAAACCTGAATTAATCTAACACAGCTGGTTTTGCCCAAGTGACAATTGTGCCTCAAGCTTATGAATAAGATTTCCCAGCAAAAAATTGTGACAGTATGTGCTTGTTTTCTCACAGGAATGGTTAACAGCATGTATCCAGGCAGACAAGATATGAAGTCCAAAATGCTGATTTCACCCAATGCAAACCTACTGGACTTTGTGATTAAGCGACATTGCACAGGCTATAAAGTCCACAGATGTATTTCAATAGTTACCTCTAATGCCTCAAGCAAAATAGGTATATAAACGCCAAAAAAAGTGCCTAGATTTTATTTTTTATATTTGTAAATTAATATTTATTGGAAGGAAGTTAAGATCAAGATATAAAAGTAAAATAATTGAGTTCCTAATAGAATAGCCAATTTTTCACATTTTTCAGAGGTAGAACCCAAGATTTTCTAGTACTTACAGCCAAATAATTTTTGTTCCATTTTGTCCACAGCAAATGAAAAATTAAAACATTTCGTTAGATCTCCTAGTACACACCTACACATACGCAGTCTCTTAAACATCTGCTCAGGCAGATGAAGACAGATATAAGTACTTTTAACACCTCAGAGATGGTGTCTGATCCAATCCATCCTAGAACCAATCGATGCTGGCAGAGAGGTTACTGCAAGCTCTGCACTGGGTCTAGAATTCCCAGCAGGAATTTTTCAGCCAGCTTCACGGACTGAAGCAGAACTGGACCAGCAGAAAGCAAATCTCCTTCTGAAATCTTTCTTTCAGAAAGGAAGTGCACAAAGAGGAACACGAGACTTGATGTCAAATGGGTTCACAGGAACGCCTATGAGACATCTGAATAACACAACCCTGATGAGACAACAGCAGCAGGAAAAAGACAAAGGAAAGAAAAATAAAAAACTTAAACCCAAGATAACCACAAATTATTTGTTTTGTGCAGATACACAGCTCTGCAGATTTGATCACTTTTGAATAATAAGCAAGGAGGAAGCAAACAATACACTCCAAAGGCACCAGAAAGAACATTTTCAAATATGTATCAGAGATTTTCCTATGCTGTACCACTGATAATAATTACAAAAAAAAAAAAAAAAAAAAAGAGCATAGGTTTGTATCAAGATAGTAACAGACAGGAAATAAATACCAACACAGAACAGCAAGACAACTAATTTTAGAAAAAAAAGACTAAAAATGTGTTTCTGCAATTTTTGTGCATCAAGACTGAAGAGAACATCACACTTGCAAACAACAGTCTAAGGTGATTTTGAAAATGAATTTTGCATTTGCATTTTTGTCAGTCTTCAGAAATGTAAGATGAAAGAACAGACTGTTCTGCAGATGGATAAACCAAGATTTACCAATCCACACCCTTAGGAAAAAATTCTTTGCATTGACACCACTGTATGTCTGATTGAAGAAAAAAGCCTCATAGTTGGGGTATTAGTACTAGTCCTAAGTAGATGCTCCATGAAAACTTCAACTGAAACACTTCATTCATGAAAACACAAAACACAAGTCACTTCCCAAGCATATGTGTTCAGCCATTTCAGGCCTGTTATGAAAAGTTTCTGCCTCTTAAGAGAAGACTGTGATAAGAGATATAAAATATCTAAAATTTAAAGGTGAAGGGCAGAATCTACATATCACTATATATTTCCTTATTCCTATGGGAGATTTTAAATCCATCACGAATAACCAAGAATTGTTTTCAAAAATGGAAATCGGGAGAACGATCAAAATTTTCCATCATGCCCATAAACAAGAAAACAAGAGCAAGAGCTATGACTTAATTTTTGGTTCTAGTGTTTTCTATAATCCAGATATTGAACATAATGGGTCACATTTACTTCTAATATAGATTCAGTGATCCATAAGAGTTACTATCAGGACAGAAATGAGGCACTGTGTTAACTTGAATTGAAAGAGGATTTTTATTTTCCATTATTTTCAGATATAACTAAGTCAAAATGTTTAATATCAAGACAAATCCGTATCACTCAGGTATTTCTGGTAGTAGCTCCCAGGCAGGCAGTATACACTGCTGCTGTAGCTTTAAACATTTTGATTGTATTATTTGTACACAATACACATGGAAACACTGGATTTTCTTCATAGGTAGGTCCTTCAGTAAGTAATTTCTTCTTCCCTCCTGCCTCAGACACCCCATGAAGAGAAACAAATCCTTTTTTAAATTTTCAAATCAAGCAAAATACCCTAGAACACAACTTTCCCATAACTCTGGCCAACTCAAGCCACTGCATGCTGCAGGAGAGGGATCACTTCCTCCCTTGATGTTGCTGCACAGCCAGGCAGGAAGGATCCATGCTGAAAACGCCTCCTTAGCAGGAAGAGGACACCAGGAGAAAACTGTGGATTGAGAAATTTCAGTAAGTCACTTCAGTAAGTCACATCTGCCACCCAGATTTAGTGGAGGGAAATACTGTCAAGCACAGTTGGATGTTCAACCATCCTGTCATTACTCTGCCTTCTCAAGCTTAACAAGCTCATCTGTGCCAAGCCCCCACCAGAGGTACTTCTGGAGCACTGGGATATTAACAAAAGTGGCACATTTCTGACATACAGGCTCCTCTTGGCATGAGGAAGCTTTTATTTTTAATGAAAGATTATGTTTTTTTCTTCTCTAAAGACAATGGAAGCTGGTGGGCTGACCCAGTAAACAAAGCTCAACTGTCAGCATATTTTAAAATATTAGCCACAAACAAGCAGTCCATACGCAACAAAAATAATGGAGAACAGTGTCCTAAGAATTGAATTTTTTAATACATAATATGGGGTATGACACACACCTTTCCTTCAGGGGGTACTTTACCAGTATGCATGTCTTCCAGCCAAACTCTTATTATTTTGGTATCATTTTGACTCCCCTATGCCTCAGAAAAAAAATGGAGAAAATTGACCGACGTATTCAAAGTTTTAAAGAGGTTAAAAGTAGAAATCAAATAGGTAACAGACAAATTAGTTTTATCTGCTACAAATAATGTTCTCAGGAAGTTGAACTATTTAGCTCAGTAAATATGGGGGGGGCCATTTGGTATTTATTCCCATTTTATAAATAAGAAATAGACCCAGTAATCTATGCATAAAAGTTAAAGTACTGCTAGCCACTCTGAGCTCCACCAGCTTACAGTACCTTATACACATTGCCATCTGAGAAAATATATGGTCAGCTGAACACAAGACTGATCTCATAATCAAGTCGTGAATATTGGTGCTAAACAAATGGCTAGAAAAGTTAATAGAGTGGAAATATCATAGTTGACGACTATTTGGAAACATCAGGAAGATAGGGTTGGGTTTTTTTTTGTTTGGGGTATTTTTTTTTTGTGTGTGTGTATATGGTTTTGCTCCTGTTCAAAGCATGAATATATAAAATATGGTGATACACATCCCATGAAAGCATAAGAATAAAATGTTCTGCCATGTTTATGTCTCACTGAAATAAAAAACGGTGCTCTTACTTCCTTATTTGCTGGTAAGACCACCTGTAGTTATAGGAAAAGGTGGAAAACATTGTTTTACTCTACATAAACCTTTCTACCTGCTTTGCTATGCTACACAAACTTTTAACCCTACAGCACAGTCCGTTCTCATTGATTCTTTTGTACAACATATACCAGACACTGCAGAGTAGGAAAGCTCCTTTCCCATTGCCAAATCTTTTTTATTCAGGAAAAAAATATATATATAAAAAAAAGAATTGTAAAATACAAATTCTTCATGTCAGAATCTGAGAACTCGGGGTCAAATGCAAAGAGTTGGCAGCTTCATCTGGAGCTGCAGTGTAAACAAAAGCAGAAGCCCCGAGGGAGAGGCATTCTCAGCGAATCACTACCACCTGGTGAGGCTGGTGGGGCACCAGCTCCTTCCAGAGCAGGCTCCAGACAGAGCGTGTGAACCCACGTGCATGAGCTGCATGTTGTGGACTGACACCATCATTTATCAACAGAAAGTTCTGTGGCCAGTCCAGCTGAAGGAACTCCCACCTTCTCCCTTGACTGTCGTTCCCACCCTCCTACCACAGCTCACCAGCCCCTAAATTACTCTGGCACAACTCTGTGGGGCCCTGCTCCAGGAAACTGTTCCAGCTGTAGAAAGACCCCAGAAATAAATTTATGTATTTATTTAATTCACAGCATGATCTCTCAAGCTATTGTTCTGGCATAACTGAGGGGTGGAATGGCACAGTGTGGTGGGAACAGGAATACCTTATGCCAGCATTGTTGACAAACAGTTTGGATTGTGAAATAATGGCCTTACGAAGTTTTTTAAGTGCTTCAACACTAGTCTCTCAGATTTTCAGTATCTAGTCACTCTTAATATACACTCTAGAAACAGTTTCTAAACTTCCACACTACTTCAGACTCAGGACCATCTGCTTTATACCCAACCTCATGGTACTAAGAACTGTCTGAAGGCAAGAGCTCTATGAATGGCCCAGTCCTACTACCCAGTCCCTTCACAGGTGGCCCACACCCAAACAGAGGTTCAACTACTTAAATAAATAAAACAGCAGGGAATGGTAGAAACTTTCCAGGAAAACTGCTCTTACGTGATGCTGATCCCATACGGTCATAACACAGACAGGTGGGACAATGAAAGACACTCCTGAAAATTTTAGGAACAGCAGCTAGGTTTCCTGAGCAGCCCAGTGTGCAAGTAATACATTCAGAGTCCCAGGATGCTTTAATTCCTATGCTGCAGGTGAGACCATGATAAAGAGCACAGGATTTCTCTTCCTCTCTCCAGGAAAAGGCTGCAGATTCACTGTCATCCTCTCCATGCAGTCAGGCAGGATGTTTTACAGTGAATACTCTGCTCAAGTATAGTATCTTCAGTTTAATTTCAAGCACTGCAAGTCCTACAGAACAGATGAATGCTGCTGCTAATCTAATACGTAAAAGAGCAATCTTTCTTAAATAAATAGAGTATCTGTGCACACACAGAGGGAATTCTGCTCAGCTGTTTGGATATGAACTGCATATAATGAGGACAGAATTTTAGATGCTGATTAGCCACATGTGACTCAAGTGTGCCAGCTGGACTAGATGCCATTCTGAGCTCCATAATCCTCCACATGCCTTGTCAAAGGAGCCAAGACTCTAATCAAACAAGATTTATGATTCCCTGAACCAGGTGTGTTAAATAACACCATCTTTACTTTTGCGCACCTAAATTTCCCTTTTTCTCTGCTCCATTGCTTCAGCTGAGGATGGACAACAGTAGCACTGCTCCCCTTGGGATGGTATGGTCAAAATATGCAAAGGTAGGAGAACTCACGAAACCTCTTTTATCTTACACTACTAGAGGCACGCGAAGATAAACACATATTGCACAATGTTAATATGATGGAAAATAAACATCCACATAGGAAAGAGTTTTTCAGCATCAGCTTTAGGTCATCAGAACTACGTGATACAGGATTAAGCAAAGTAAAGTGCAAATCAGTATGAAAACAGGGGTCCTATGTAGCTTATTTCAACATTAGTACTACACGTACCGTTAACTGAAGCAATTACACTTTATGAGTTTCACCTAAAAACTCTCATTGCATGTAGAAGCATTACTTAATTCAAACCTCCAAAATCCAAAGTTAAATGAATGATTCCTTTAAAAAAGAAGTACTTTTATGTGATGAGTTATTTCCCTTAATGTCCTTTGGGTATTTAATGCTGAACACTAGAAGGTGACATACGCCCTGGCACAAGAATTTCTCACAGTAAGAAAGAGTGGAGCTGCCCATGGAGCTGGTCAATGATTTAAACATTCCAGGAGAGGAAGTATTTGTTACCTCACGCTATGGAGGTGCTTTACTGTTAATTTATTTACTTAGTGTTAGCTGATTGTAAGTGAATGCTACCTTAGAAACTTGGGAAATTGTATAATTACAAATGTTGCAAATGTGAATGAAGATTTGTTTGGTGGTTTGGGACACAGTTTGTGAGGATGACTGGCTATCTACTGAAAAGCAATCCAAAAGCTGGGAACAAGAGCCCCAGCACTCCCAATTCTTATAGTCTACGCTTAAACTGGACTTCCTTTATCTCACTCCTCCTAATGCAAGCAAAAGGCATTTTTACGATCCTCAATGACCAACATTACTGATTATTCACTGTCACATGGTCTAATTAAAGTACTAATTTTTTTTCTGATACACAAGGTAGAGAAACAGTCAGTGCTTACCTGTGCTTTCAGATGAGAGCCTGAAACCTGTACATACATGGTACAGCTGGCTATTACAGAAATAAGCTCGCCAAAGCCCACTATTTTTCTAATCTTTAAAACAGCTCCCTCTTCTGGCATACTCTGTCCATACTATGTTAAGTAGCATACGTTGTTCCTTACCAATTTTTAATTTGATTCCTAGCAGTTAACAAACCCAATTTCAGTGTTAAGGCCCTAATTCTTATCTTAAATTCTTAATTCCCAAATCAATGCAGATCAGAACCCCCACCTGGACAAGGAGCTTGGATGGCCAGTCCAGGGGTCACGTCTGCAGGATCACTGGATTTGGAAGGGATCACCCAACATCTCGCAGCCCAACCCCTACTCACAGAGTCAGAGCAGGGTGCCCAGGTTTGCACACAGTCAAGTTTTGATTATCTCCACAGCTGGAGACTTCACAACATCCTGGGGCAACCTAAACCCTCAGCTGGCAGAAATGCTCATGGGAGTACCCATCCCTACCTACTGGTTCTACAAAGTACCCAGAAATTTATACTACTCACTTTAGCATCTTAATTAGGTGTTCACTATTAGGCTGGATGAAATCAGGTCTTAGAGTCCCTTTCTGCACCAAGTGACAAAGACTCAGTCTGACCCCCCCAAAAAACACACCAATGAAACACCAAGCAAAAAGCAAACAAATGAAAAAAAAAATTAAAAAAAAAATCACAAACAACCACACACACACACACACAAAAACCCAACAAAAAACAAACCACCCCAAACTACATGAGAGCTCTCATAATAATGATAATAGTGACAAAACTGCAGAGGTAACAGAGGATAAAAGCAACTTTTACTGCCTAATGCATTCAGATAGAACGGGTTCTCAACTTTGTTCACAGAATTGTTGCTGGGGTTCGTTCAATGACTGTGAACACAAAGCATACATGACCCAGAACTCAGAAGTCCTCCTTGCCCAGGAGGTGAGAAGTCATTTTTCCTCTTAACCTGGCTGTCCATTGATAGCAACATTCCCCTTTCCTCCACTTTCAAAGGCAAATTCTGAACACTGCTGTTCAGGACAATTCACTCCTGCTGTTCACTCCTCCTCAGGACAGAGGAGACCCTGGTTGCTGACTTAGAAAGAAGTGTCTCAGAAAATAAAGTACCTTCCTTGAGTAACTCAGTGGTCTTGACTCCAAAATCAGATTCTGCTTCACATAAACAGTTCTGATCCACCCAAATTAAGCGCCAAGATTCCATATAGGATTCTGGATTATATCCTGGCTAAGGTTGCCAGAAGCTACACACTGCAACCTCATCTGCTGATATTGAAAGTCCTTACTAGATCCAACTCAGTTCTTGCAGACAAACAGTTATAACACAAAGATTATGCATCAACAAGCCCATTTAATCACATGAATTTTGTATAAATCAAAGCCTATTGTAAAACCAAATTTAAGAGAAATTGGAGTAAATATACTTTATACTGTTTGTAGAATGAGGAAACAGATTCTTTTATTATTAAGCAACCCCCTTGGTCTCAGTGGTTACAGTAGACCTCTGAAGAACCATTAATTCCAGCAACTGCTGAGCAGAGTAAATGATTAATAACTTTCAAAAAGCTGGTTTAGTGGGAGCCAAAAAAACAAAATACAAAGGAACTAAGCTTCAGGGCTATAAAATTAGTTTTATTACAAAGTATTATTACATAGTGATTCTTATTATAACTTTTCTTATGTAAATATTGAGGGTGATGACTGTTAAATACCTAAACAGCAGGTGAAGAAAAAGCCAGATAATGTATTGAAAGCTTTTCAGAGTCCCTGTATTACAGTCAAAAACAGAACTTTGAAGACTTTAACAGTACATCTCATCTCAAGGGAGAGCACATTAAATATTTGTCATAATCCAGGCAAGTTGTTTGCACTGCTTTCACTGCCGAAAAATAGCTAAGTAGTCTTCAAGTGAAACAGTGTTGTTGATGTAAGTACATGTAACTACTCTTAGGAGAAGATGAAAAGATGAGCATCCAAGTCCTCACTTTCTGTTGTGTATAAGCAATTCCTGACTCAGGAGATAAAATCTTTATATTTTAACAAAAGTGTTGGGTTAAGTCCCCATAGCCCTTAAAAGTCAACAAGTCACCACGAGTTGGTAAAACAATAAGATGATCCAATAACCCAGCAGCAATCCAACTGAAAGCAGGAAGATCAAGAAACTTGGCAAGCACAGGGAATACTCTGCACGCAGGCCAAAGAACCAGATTATGAAATTATTTCTGTATATTAATGAACGAAACTTGTGTCACATGCTTTACCACAAAAAATGCTATTTACATTACATATTATCAACTGTGAACTAAGCTTCCCAAGCTCAAGAGTGAAAATAGCAAAATTGCTTTGTTTTTACAGCAATGGTAACACAAATTAGGAAGTCTGGAACGAAGGTATTCCAACACACTCCTGCAGTGAAATGCAAGAAAAACTTTGATGAAAAGCAAAACATCATGAACTAAACAGCACAGTGGTTTTAAAATTTGTACAGTATTTATTTACAAGGTTAAATGTTTCATAAATATACAGACATAAATAGACAGATACTCTTAAAACAGCAACAAAATATTCCATTACACTTTGTGGATTCTGGTTTTCAATGAACACAAGCAATGTTAAATATTGCTGTAGTAGATTTTCACTGCTAATTTTACACTAAACAAACACTGCAAGAGGGAAAACAGACCTTTAGGACACAAGAGGAAAAACAGTTTAACTCCTGTGCTTTCCATAACGCCTACATTTCCAGAAAATCATGGACATGATCCTTCAACTGTACACATTTAATGTTACTCTCATGAATAGATCTCATCAATTTTAATAGAAAAGAATTCATAATAAGAAAGACAAACAAGTGTACACATATATTCTGGCCTGAGGAAAATTTGGACCTTTTACACAGTAATTACTTTAGTGAACACATTATTGCTCCTATACAGAGATTTTGTTTACACATGGAAAAAATGCAACGGAACAAAAAAGTGCATATTAAATATTTTAACTAATAAAGTAAAACTTTACTTAAATTATAAGTTCACACAGACTGCCATTAATAAAACAACATTAGCTTGTTGCAGTTAAATGAGATTGAACTCTGCTGCATGTTCTGTATTCCAACTGCTTCAAGCACAGTGAGCTGTCAGTCCTCAGGGGATAGAATCCTGCCTCATTAAAGTCAGTGGGAATTCTGCCATTGATTTCTGAGTAGAAAAATGTTTTTGAGTTAGCTTTCTCTCTCCCTCTCCTATTTTTTAAAAACGTAAGTCAGACCAGAGAGAAATCCTCCCCGTTCCAATGAACATGACTAAAACACAAGAAGAAAATAAATATACAGGATTTATTCTGAAATCTCTGGTAACAATTCGATTCCAGCAGAAACTGAGAATTTTATCATCTTTCTTTTCGGTAGCCCCCAACAACCCAGTTTTGTCTGAGTACATATTCACAAAATCATATGCATGAATTTCATTAGGACTGGAAAAGCCTGTACCAGACCAGTTTAATATGCAGAACAGGATAATACATGCAGCAGAACTAAACACCTTCAGTTCGGATCACTCAATGCTTGGCTGTGCATACTCTCCTTTTTTTGAGCCAGAGTTGCCCTTGTCTGGATATTTCTTCCCTTGACTTGTCCCAAGTTGTCCTTTTGCCCCTCTTGCCTTCATTCCATAGAGAGTCTCAACCAAGGATACATGTCTTTTGAGTGTGAAAATTGCTGGATTCTAGAAGGGCTCCGCAATGCTAGTTTGGGAAGTTTCAAAGGGGAATGCTATCTAACCCTGTTTAGCTACATGAACACACTGCCAGATGACCCAAATGTAGGGATTTCCCTAAGGCTGTTTTTTTTTTGTGTTGGCAGATAAGCCTTCCCTTGAAGGCAAAAATTAGGCATATACCAGAAAGGAAAAAACCCAAACATTTGATTTATGAGAAGCAAAACTGGACTTTGTTATGCCAGGTCCTGGCAGCCACAGCAAGAAGCTTGGGTAACTTGATTCACTACTGAATTTGGGCATCTTAAGTGAAGATAGCATTATTGTGGTTCATGTGGTTTTAAATTGTGACAGAATTTCCAGTTTGTTACCAACATAATGCTGAAATAAGAGCAAAACCATAAATCAGCTGCTTGCAAAAGCTTGCAGACCATGGCAAAAGCACACTGAATATTTCACTGATGTCTGTTTCTGGATACCTACCTAGTTAATATAAGGTGTTATTAAGGAGTCTTCACAGAACTGTTCTGCAGGAAATAGGCTCCATGTGGCCCTGCCACTACATTTTCTTGCATGAAAAGTTTCCTACGATGAATATGGAGACCATACAGTGTGTCTGACTTGGTATATCTTGAGCAGAATAACTTACGTGCCTTGTAGAGCTACCTTGTCTTGGATGCTCTTCCCCTACATATCTTTCTACTGTTATAAGTTACCTTTACAAATTTACCCTTTCTATATCCTCTACTACCAACCTAAACACAAGGGTACCACAATCTGAAGACAGGTGAAAGCTTCAGAACATGGGGGAAAAAGAAACTCTTAAATTAGCTGTTCAACTAAGCCTTCCAGAAATGCCTTAACTGGAAGAAAGCAGCAATTGAAAAGCATTAAATTAGGCTTGTACCTCCAGAAAACTGTTTGGTGAT
This sequence comes from Pyrocephalus nanus, assembly GCA_038380795.1. Classification (NCBI taxonomy): domain Eukaryota; kingdom Metazoa; phylum Chordata; class Aves; order Passeriformes; family Tyrannidae; genus Pyrocephalus; species Pyrocephalus nanus. The sequence continues at coordinate 9,528,275 of CM076260.1, read as the reverse complement.
TTGGATCTGTACAAATAGTCTTTTACCAAAGAATTACACTATGCAGTATCTGGTTTAAAAGGTTATTCCAATGAAACAGGAACAAGAGGTAATCATAGGAGGTTTATTTCTTCTTTTCAGTTAAGGAGAGAATTTAAACTTCACTGTCACTGGGTTAAAAGTTATGGTATTATTCAACTCAGACAGCAGGGACATAAAATCATTGTGGCCAAGGAAACTATCATAAAATATCCATGGGCCTTCCAAAGCCTTGCAAAAAAAAAACCTCTGAAAAATTGAACCTGTGCTCATTTTCACCACTAAGTGAAGCTCAAGCCACACACTGTCCCATAAACAGTAACAGGGTACACTAACAGTGAGCCAATGTTGTGGATAATAAAAAAAGTCATTATTGGCACCACTCATTCTGTGGGAAGTAACAATAGTATCCAATACATTCAAATAAATGATAGGAAGCAATAAATATCTGCAAACTCTAAGGCAGTGAAAGAGTCGCAATATCTGAGCTTGAGCAGGCTTGAGCCCTATTTTGCTAAAGGCAGAATTCCTACAGTTCACTGGCAGACCTCAATGAATTCAGGACTTCTCCACTAATTTTAACATATGCTAAATACAAGTTTAGACCTCTCACTTTAGGATGGCCACATTTAAATAGAACTGTACAATGCTCATTGAGTTCAAGTGGCTCAGCATAAAAATTCAAGTGCAAAAATCTAAGGTAAAAAACCATTTACTATTAAAAAAAATCCATCTTAAAAAACTAGTGGATCCAGAATCTTTCCTATAATATTGTTACTTTCCTTTTTCACTTGGCACACAGCTGACAGTGCAGTAATGCTTCAATGTGCAAGATATAAATGGAAGGAGAGCAATGGAAAGAAACAAACTAAAAACTGCAATGCTCCCAGCAAACTGCCACCACTGAGAAAATGAGCGAGACATCCTAATTTCTCAGTACTGCCTTATGGCACTGTTACAAGTACAAGTAATAGTAGTAATTGAATTTAACAAAAAAAGTCACCATTGCAATCTTAGTGATGCACACGAGCCAAAATCTACCACTTAACACGGTGAGATATTTCATACTGAACCTGAACATCGACACGCTTCTGGACTTAAACAAAAAAAGACCCTTACCAGGAATAATCATGAATAAGAGCCGGGGTAGATTTTTACTTTCATCTTTTGAGAGGTCTTTCCAGGGTCCACACTTTAGGACATGAGTAGCAGCTCCACAACAGTAGATAAATTCTTCATGTAATGGGACTGACTCTTCTGATGGCGACCTCATGTTTGCTGTGAGGCAGAACAAGGTACTGTTATAACAGGTCAACAGACATTTACATGGTTGGCTCTTTACTATTGTACCTTCCCACAGAATAATTGTAAAAAAAACCCCACCCAAACCACCCCTCCTCCCCTGAACAGCTGTCATATCCAGTAAACTGAGGTCCAATTCAGTATTGATGTTCGTAGAGACTGTAGAAAAGGTACCTTTCAGTTTTTGTCACAGAAATACACAGCAATGAACTAGAAAGTAAGATCTATTCTACCTTAAAGGCAAATAATTTTAAATTTTGTAACTCATACCATCCACTGAAAAGGTTTATCTGAAACCCATCTCAAAATAAAAGTATTTTTAATGACAAAGGAGACACTTTTACTACCTCATTATTTGCCATGTTGGTGTTTTAGAGCAACTAAAAAGCAGGTAAAGTGAATTTTGTCAAACTTTAAGAAGATGTATTCTTAATGCATTATTCCTGCTTTTATTTCTTCATCATTTGAAGCTGAAAGAAGCTAAGAGCAGTTCTGACAGAGAAACCCAGTTACTCCAAAAACCACAGTACACATTAAGCTTCTCACCCCTTTTCTGAGGTGTTTACAATTCAAGAAGCAAAAGTAACCAGTCCTTACACAATTAACTAGGTTCTTATACAAAGTTTCTGATCGTAAAATCTGTTGCAAAGTTTCATTTTGAATTGATATCATGGAACAACTCCAAATGGAAATCACACTGACAACTCTTCATTCACAAGAAGTATTTGCAATGTACGTCAGAAGTTAAGCAATGAAGAAAACTCAGAAATGTATTTTGGACTGGAGTGGTAGGATTTTCAGGTTCACACAGACATCTTGTACTAGCTTTGTTCAAGTTTTTAACTTTTAATTTCAAACACACACAATGCTGCAGTACCTGAAAGGAAGACTGCACATTGGAAAAGAAATAGGTCTCTAAAAACTGCTCGTCTGAGACAATCCCAAACAGTTTCATAGTACTAACTCTGTGTAATATCTGAGGGATTTCTTATTTATTTATTGTTTGGGTTTTAATTTGTGACTCTATGGCCTTTGGTAATAGAGATGGACAGAAGAGAAAAACAGAGAAAAGATAGTGGATGTGCTCCCAACATACTGCTCAGGTCTGTTTTAAGATAAAATCAGTAATACCCAAAAAATGCCTCTGGATCTCTTTCCCTCTTCATAAATGAAGCTTTGAAGAACAGTTTTCCATTACAGGCATCTATCTTTGGCATGAATTGCCTGCATTTCCCCTAGAAATATCTTAAGATGGCCTATCAATTTCCAGACAGATTTAACAGGCAGAGGTCTCAAGAGATGAGGTTCCTACCAGCTCTGTCAGATGGTGGAGAGGGCACAGTTTGTGCCCCAGCAGCAGTTTCAAGAATACCGAGGAGAAAACAAAACAACTTGACCAGTGAGAGTTTCATATGAATCATCACAAAGAGATGCAACTACTTAGAAAACCAGGCCTTATTACGTCCCATGCAGGTTTTTTCCTTCTCTTCAACTCCTCTTCATGAATTCTCTAAACATATGCGGGAAAAGTATTACAAGAAATGCAGCTTCTATCAACAATACTTAATCTTGTTACAAAACTTTGGTTAGAATACAGAAATACGGGCTTAGACTTACAGGGCTTTAGCACTAGATTAACACACCCTTAATGTAGGTGTCTACCTGAACACAAACTCCTATTACAGCATACAAAGATTCAGGTGTCAGTGTATGGCCTGATCAGGAAATAACCATACTCTTGGTTTCACCTCAGGATGAGACAAATCCTCCCCCGGTTTGCAAAGGCTACAATGAAAACTGAGACACACTCTTGGACTTGCAAACCAACACATACATTTAAGTGTCTTACTACTGATCTGGATGCCACCTACAGTCATTTTTTCAGACAAGAATGTTTGAAAACAGAGTTATCCACAAACAGCAGATTACTTCTGCCATATGACCAAGTCTCTTCATATTCATCTTTGGTTCAACTGACCCCAAAGTAAAATGCTGATAGTAAAACTAAGTTTCCTTTGCACACACTGTGCTAATTATTTATGCAAGTCTCCTGATTTTTTAACTGCTCCATCCTACCCTACTACTTGGACTTGGCATTTTATTTCAAAGATAGCTTGGGAATAGCAAAATCTGTGATCTGCATTCAAAAGAATACTTAGTGACAGAATTGTCACAAGCTCAGACTAGCTCAATATAATGTAATTAGAGCAAGTCAGTTGATAGTTGGCATATAAACTACCCAATAACAAGACAGGTAAATGACCCATGATTCAGATCCACTTGCGTCTCTTAGAACGCTTCCATTAGCGCTGCCTCTGTACAATCCTAAACATTCACTGGACTGACTATGTGACCAACACGTCTGTCCTTGAACAGGCAGCAGTCACGAGCACTGAGGCCATGCTGCTGAGAACACAGCTGTGCTGGGCAGGGCATGTCTCCAGGATGCAGGACCACCGCCTCCCTAAGATCGTGCTCTATGGGGAACTTGCCACTGGCTGCCGCAAGAGAGGAGCCTTGAAGAGGAGATACAAGGACTGCCTGAAACAATCCCTCAGCCTTGGCCATATTGATCACCACCACTGGTCTACCCTGGCCTCCAATCAGGAGGCCTGGAGACACACCATCTATAACGCTGCTGCTGCTTTTGAGAGCACACGCAGGATCACTCTCGAGGAGAAAAGACAAAGCAGAAAGAATCGCATCTCGTCGATATCACCTGGGGAATCTGTTGTGCCTTCTGCAACTGGACTTGTCTATCTCGCATTGGCCTTTTAGTCATCAGCGCACTTGTAGCAAGCGTGGGTAGAGCCCCTCTCAAATCTTCGTTCGCAAAGCCTAGCCGTGATGATGAACAAGACAGGACAAGCAGGCTGGTGTACCCGAAGCGAGAGACAGAATGGTAACCACAAGGGTAAAGTTGCATAAATCAATGATGAAACCAAAACAAAGGAGAAAGGACTACTGAGGCAGATTTTACATATGTTATTGTGACACCACTCTCTACCCTTTCTGGAAAGTCACAATAACATTGGAAGAAGCTACACAGCAAAATGGTGGAATCACTACTTCTGGAAGTATTCGAAAATATCTGGATGTGGCACCTGGGGATATGGTTTAGTGGTGAACACGGCAGTGCTGGGTTACCAGTCAGACTTGAGTCTGACTTAGAGCTCTTTTCCAACCTTACTGATTCCATGATTGTGAGACGTGCCTGAAAACTGCAAAAAGGCAACCACCATGCCCATGTTGAAGTGTGCAGGGAGTTCTGGGCCAGTCAGCCTCAGTTCACAGAAAGTTATCAAACAAAATCACCCCCAAAGTTGTACTCAAGCACATGAAACAGCCATTAACTTAACAGCAATGTCTTTCAAGGATCAGTGTTGGGCAACAATGTTCAGTGTCTTCATTAAGACTTACACAATGGGACAGGAGGCACTCTCAGCAGGTTTGTGAATAATATCAAGGGAGGAAGACACATCAACTGAAAGACTGGAGGGTAGGGCTGCTATCCAAATGGACCTTGGCAGGCTGGAAAAATGGGAACTACACGAAAGCCCAGGGTAAATGGAAAGTTCTTGCACTCAGAGCTCAGTAACCCAATGTAACAACACGGGCTGGGGGCTCAAAGGCTAAGAAGTAGCTTTCCTAAAAACACACAAGTGATTAACAAGCTGAAAACGAGTCAGTAGTGAGCCCTTGCAACCATCCAGCCCAAGTGTATACAAGATTGCACAAAAAGGAGTGGCCAGCAAGTTTTGGGATGTGATTATCTTCTCCTGCTTGGCATTGGAAAGACTTCATCTGGAGTACTGTGTCCAGTTTTGGACTCCTCATACAAGCATGACATCAATATACTGGAGAGAGTCAATCAGATTATATGGACCTGAAGCATGTGATGTACATCCAAAGGACAAGGAAAAACAGTCAAAAGTTGCAATGAAGGTAATTCCAATTACAAAGGCTTCCCCACATGCACACTGAGGATTATTAAATGATGAAAGAAGTTGCATAGAGAGGCTGGGGAATTTCCAACTGGAAAATGCCTTCAGCAACCTGATCTACTTTGCCCTTTTTGAGAAAGAAGCTGTACTATAACCTATGGATAACCCACAGAAGTTGGAATTTACAGAAGTAAATTCCTGAGACTGAATTTAGATTCACCTTAAATTGCCAAAATAATTGGTTGAGGCAATTTCAAGGCTGCTGCTTATCAAAAAATCACTGTAAATCATGGGGAGATCTTCATGGCTAGGAAAAAAAAAAAAAAAAAGCCAGGGGAAAAAAGTATGTAGCCATTTTCCATCCAAAAAAAAAAGTAAGAAGGAGCACCCAGGGCACTGTAGGTTGATCGGGCTCAACTCAGTCCACAGAAAAATCACAGGAGTATTTATTCTATATGTTCTTCTAATCATATAAAGGGAAAGAGGTTAATCTTGAATAAAAGACCAATTTGCCAATGGTAAATCATGCTCAAGCAATGCAATTGCCTTCAGTGATAAAATACTTGGCTACAACAATGAAAGAAAGTATGGAGATGTAATGCACATTGTCTTATTAAGAATTTTGGCACTGTCTCCCACTGCATTCTCCTTTCTAGGCCTAGGAAATGCAGGCTCAATAAACTTGCATAGTTTGAAAACTAACTGAGTAAGCTTAAAAGATAGTCTGCTACTGGCTGTCAGCTGAATATCAAGTAATCTTTAGTCAATACTAGAGCCTACAAAGCCCAGTGTTTTCATCAGGAACCTGGATGGAGAGACGTAAAAAGCAAACAATGCTAAATTATCTGGAATGGTGGAGACAGCTGAAGCAGAGCTTCAGTTCAGAGGGTTTTTTCCTTGAGAACCTTAAGGACTGGGCTAACAGATCCCTTATGAAGTTCAACAGCAGAAAGCACAGAGATCTGCCCCTGGAGCAGCCATGCTTCAAAACCAGCTCAGAAGTAACTGGCTGAGCAACAGCCCTGCTGGGAAAGATGTTTGTCATGATGGATGACAAACAAAGGCAGCAATGCAGTCTGAACACAGCAAGGCAAACTATGTATCAGACTGAAATTTCAAAAGCAAGCCCAGTAGCTGCATGGAATTTACTCTTCCCTTCTATTCAACAGGTAATTAGGACATACCTGCAACACTGAGCCCACCCGTGTTCACCCCACCAGGTTAAGACAACAGTTAAGGGAAACTTCAGAGGGTCAAGTAAATTTCCAGGCCAGAGGTTTAAGGAAAAGCTTTATGAATTGTGCTTTTTCAGTCTGCAAAGCTCTAATCAAATAGCAACATAGAGCCATTTGAAAGAGACCTGCAAAAGCAGCATAGCCCAACTTTGCCTTGCAACGGCAGATGGTAAAACAAGAGGCAACAGCCAAAAGTTGTGTCTTGATGGTTTAAGGCACCACAAAAAAAATGAGTTGCTAAGGAGGGAAGATTACTAGGAAGGCGGCAGAACCTCTCTTGTTGGAGGTTGTTAAGACTCAGCTGGACAAAATAGTAATTTTCATCTGAAGGATAGACTAAATTTTCTCCTGAGTTTTCTAGAAATCAACAATGTTGATTATGGCCCTAAAACATCAGAAAGAATACAGCATATGAGATACAACTAGGATCTCAGCCAATTCTTCTAGTACCTGAGCAAATGCAGAGATTCATGCATACAGTACATGACAATAACTAAGTATATACGTCAGAGAAAAGGAATCTAAACTAGCCCAGTCCTCCAAAAACATAGGAAACTGAAGTAGATGTACTCTGTGGATTAGCTGCATTTAAATAAAAAAAGAAAGGCTGACCTAATAGATGATCCTATATGATTGAATTCAACATCACAATGCAAAAGAATAACTGGAAGGATAGTGAGATTCCTTCAGCTGCCTGCTATGCTAAGGCTCTGACAATTTCTGCAACAATATCCCCAGAGGAGAACGCTCCAGGTAAGCTCCTTGATTTGCAGATTGGAACTTAGATGCTCATAGCTGAGACCTAGAAACAGAGGGACAGACTGACTGACCTGGTAAAAAAAACTGCAAAGAGGAACAAGGGAAGCGGAGGGAGAACACGATGTGTCAGACCAGGGACAGCACGACACAGGATGCCTAGCTCTCATAAAGGATTTATTTGGACAAACTACAAACAATGGATGCCAGATTGTCTAAGGGAAAACAACAAACACGGGCCAAAGACTTTGCAAGCTGTTGTGACACTAGTCACAAATCTTGACCAGCTCTGTAAAAGCAAAGCAGCAGCCAGTAGCACATAAAAATGAAACATTTCTTCACTGTACTTTCCAGTACAATTCTCTGTCAAAGTCATATAATAATTCCTTTTGCACTAGCTCTGAATTATGTCAGGTGTTATTTGTAAAAATGAGCAAAACAAAAAACATTAACACCTCAAATGAAGCAATGCAGTTATACAATATAACCCAATAAACCTCAAATATCTCTACATGGGGCAGTTCAAAGCAGCAGGCTGCTTTTCTCTAGAACAAGTGAAATAGATAGCCTTGTTTATAGGGATCACTCAATGACCTAGCAATCTGATGTTTTCATTTGTTTTGTTCCTGTATCATTATCCACATGCCTTTCCCTCAAGCAGTACAACAGCTGAGGGAATTTCACTGATGACTGTGCAAAAATATCAGTGAAATGTGGAAAAGGGTACAGCTTACTCAAACTTTCGGTTGTACTGATAAAAAGCTGAAGTGCAGAACAAAAATGGGAATCAGTTTTCATTTCTGAACCTTGTTCAGAGACAACATACAGGGGACTCTGCGCAGACCTAAGGAGAGAGAAAACTAGTTTTAGAAACTGCACCTACCCACAAAATCTTTGTATCATCACAAAATTTGGATTTTATTACCACTAACAACCTTGTAGCAATGATCAAGAGTGCTGTCCTTGTGGAAGGGGAGCAGGCAAAATGATTTCTAGGTATCAATGTTGTACAGGACAAGTGGTCCCTTGTCAGTGCCAAACATTATGAAACCAGTTATGGAGACAGCTTTTCAGCAAAGCAGCATAGGACTCACAAATCAAAAAACTGTTAACTTGGAAAGGCCCATTTGTGTGTTCAAATCAAGAACAGATGGATTCCCCACCACCTTTATTCCAGCAAGGTGCTTTGCTCTGATATGAACAATTTGAAAGGGGTTTTGGGGGTAAGGAATCATGAAATCAGAAAATATGTTCAGATTACACAATTAATCACATCTACATTGGTTTGGTACAAAATTATTCAACAGAGAGGGTAATCAAAACCCTGGGGTAATGGATTAGGAAGGTACACCATAACTTTAAACCAATATTTATATCTCACTGACAGTTTTGGATTTAAGAAGTTCAGCATGTACAATTGACTAAAAACAAAAAAATGGAACTCTTGTAAATTATTGTAACAGAAGTATTACAGCACTCTTGGTCTCGATATCCACACTACTCTCAAGAGGATGAAACAGCAAATGAAAGACTTCCATGGGGATCAGGCACAATGGCAACCTCTATGAAAGCAGTCAAAGCGTCGACTGTTGGTCTACAGCACTCAACAGCCAACAACATCTGATGTTTCACTGCAGTCCTGGCAACAAGGCACTAAGTTTGATATCTGGTCTCTCTTTCTGCTTTGGTAATCACAGACCTCAGTTTAACAAAGGTCCCAAAATACCAGTTATTCTTACCCAGTGCTCAAAGAGCACAGTCCATGCCCTTTGTTATCAGGTAGATCAAAGCTCCTCTCTTTGCCACTGCAATTTAACACTCAGTTAGAAACACAGAGCACTGGAGTCAGAGCGAACATAAGCAAACCCTGAGAACTCACCCCGGTATGGCTGAGGGTTCCTGAGGCTTCATACAACACCAGCAACTATAAATGTATCCAAAAGAACAAAGATGTGACATTCTAAAAGCAGAACATGTTTTATCAAACACATTTCAGCCTACAGTGGAAGAGGTCCTGAATCATACCCAGATGGTCACTTTCACTTTTTTCAAAAGAGCTAAAGCATCACAAACTGGTTGTGAACTGGTCAGAGCTACACCAACATGAAAATGACCCTAAAAGAGTTCAAGTTTTTCTGGTTTGTTTTTTCCTTACAGTAACCTCACAAGCATAATTAGGTTGGGAACTCCATGGATTACAAGAAAGTGGTAGCTATGCTCCCAGGAAATTCCCAATTTCCCAGTCAATATGCAGGCCTGATGATAAAACTGAGAATGTCCATGACCTAAAAAAGAAATGAGCATGAAAGTTGTTGTTTAAAGAAAAAAATGAAATCAAGGAAGTAATGACAGTTTCATTTGCATGAAAGCAAATAGGATGGTTTAATTTGGTGTAATACGAGGTATTTTCCAGAACAGAAAGTGGGATTTTGGGAAACTTTTTAGTCCCAAAGGAAAAAAAAACCTTGTTCATTTGCACATACTATTGAGATCTACTGGAGAAATTAAGTAAATTTCAAAGACAGCTTTCTCTCCAAATACTGCTTTAAAGTATTGGACCCAAAGAAAAAAACTGGGGATTTTAAAACTGAAACTTCACAGAGGGATAAACAGAAGGTTGTGGGCATTAATAACATGTGGGTATAATAAATATACTTTATGTTCTGAGATTAAACTGCAATGCTAGCAAAACCTTGGTCAAATAAAGATAGACTATCTATGTGAAAGAACATAAAAAGCGGCTGCTGAAGTACAATGTCTACATGCTAAGAAAAGTTTCCAGGGGAAAAAAACTATGCCAGGTCTCTTCTGACCAACAAATTTCAAAGGCACAGCAGACTCCTGTCAAGAGAATCTTGTAAATAAACTTTCCCAGCTGCCTGCTACATTAGAAAGTCAAAGGCAGATAAATCAGTTTGGAAATCCAACTCAGTTAGCACAACAAAATTGTCACAAATACAGTAAAGTTTGCTAAGTATGCAATTTGTTTATTTATGTTGAACATCAGTACTTTGGGAGCCACTGGGCAAAACTGAAATGTAACACCATGATTACAGACTGGGTTAAAATCTGGCTGAAGTTAGAGGTGGGAATGTAATACTTCTCAAACAAGAATCCATCATGCTTAAGTTTTGATATAGAGAAAAGTAATATTAGTGGCCTTCAAACTTCAGCACATATCAACACACAAAACAGAGCACATTCAAAAGTTATGTGAACTATGGGAGAGAAGACATGGCCTTTTTGCTTCAAGGGAGATAGAGAAATATAAAAATATACTGCAAAAAAAGTGAAGGAAAAGGCAATCAAGGACATACATACAAGAAGAAATTGAAAATAGTATTGAGAAAGCAGAACATACACATACAAATAGGTTTGTTGTGGTCTAAGGGTTTGGAAAAAATGCTTGCTCACTAAACAAAGATGATGTTTCTTTGCCATTTGGTTCCTACTATCTCTAGGGAAAATGAGAATTTTGCAACTTTTCAAAAGGAAAAAAAAAGGTAAAAAATTATTTATCTTTGCAACCATATGTTCTATACTTTCATTTTTTCTCCTACTTCAAAAAAACTACAAGCCCACATTTCTGTTGGACAGCTGTTTAAGTCATACAGGTAATCTGGACAACATTCAATGAAAAACAAAAATGCAATAATTTCAGGTAATGGCAACTTATATATTCACTTAAACCACAGCACCCAGAAGCTGAAGAAACTTGAAGAAATTTCCATCTTTCAGCAGCAGCAATAACAGGCAAAAGCAGTAAAAAGCAATTGCTATTTCATTTTATATTCAATAACTCTTTCCACCTCCTATCAAAATAAGATTCACTGCTCCATGGAGAGCACTCTTTTTTTCTTCTTAAGTAATGCAAAGTTCAAAGAGCATAATGAATACAAATAAGAGGCAGGAATCAAATAAAAAAAAATAAATCAAAAAACATATACCCATATAATTAGCACCACGCTGCCCTTGATTTGACTTCCCCCATCCTCTCCTGTACTGTTCAGTATAAATCTCTCTATAGAATTCTTATTTTTTTGCTTCTTCCATTTTTCCATGTTAGTTATTCTCCTTTAACCTAAAACATGCTTCCAATTCAAACCACTTTTTTCTTCTCATTTTATTATTTCAATAATCTTATATTTTCATGTGTTCTTACATCAACTGTTTATCCCACCTTCAACTTAGCTCTCCAGCTGTTGCCTATTTTCCTGCTTTCAAACAAGGACAAAAAAGAATTAGTCAAAATCCCATCTACTCACAGTAGACCAACTTACTAGTCACAACAGCATTCTCCAGTAACCTCTCAACCAGTGTTACCACCTCCTCCTTATGTTTCCTGCAGCAGCTGTCCATTCTGATATTAATTTACCCACCTAAACATGTCAGGAAGGCACTGTGAGCAAAGACATGGAAACAAACTGTATGCAGCTCTGTGGAAAGGACAAAGGAAATCCAACAGGAGAACTGATAACAGGAGACATGAATAAAAACAGGTAGCATCAGATCCCTTTCTGAGTCACTACAGCAATGTGACTGCCTGTACTACTAATATGAGGCCTGGAGTCTAAGTCATTCCCAGTAAGAAGCTGGATCCCAGTAAGGGGATGTTCCTCCTCCTGCTGATCAGGGGGACAGGACAGGGAGTTGAACACTCAGGCTGGACACAGTGGTGTGTAGCCAAAAGGTTTGTCTCAGAACCAGAGCTGCAGAGCATGCACATGCCAGTGCTCTGACATACAGACCTACAGTTCTGGTCAAGAGGATCCAAGCCATTCTGGGAACACTCCAGTGTGCTCCTCACAACACCAGTAACCCTGGTAATAACTCTATTACAGCATTTTGCACAAGGGTCCAGCTCCTCCCATCAAGATAAAGCCTGACAACACATGACTACATATGAATACATACATGAAGAAAGCCTCTGCTCATCACAGGTACAAATAAGAATCCAGTTATTTTGGGAGGTAAAATCTGAGGAGTCAGACTTCTACAGAAAGTTTGTATCACCAAAGTATTCCTTTAAAACAAAATAATATTTGAGTAAAGAATTGGTCAAAACAAAAGACAGTGGGAATGGGATCTAAACAGAAGCAGGAGATGAGATGGAAAAAGGAAAGAACCAAATGAACACCATGGTTACTGATAACAGAATGAGGAAGCAAGGACACTGAGGAAAGAAAGAAGAATACTGATGAAAGAAACCCTGTCAAACTTGAAGTTATATCATTTCTGATTAGAGTTGTTCTGGCACATCAGGATTACCTAACATATGGCAACAGGGCACTTACCACACAGTGCAGAGCTGTGTGGGTGGTTGTGCAATCCCAGCTAGATAAACATACAGTTCTCTCATTCATTTCACTACTGACTAGGTATTCAGGCTGGTATTCATGTGAAAAGTCAGATTTGTTTCGAGCTTAATTCTTCATTAAGCTCAAACCTTTCATATTACTCCTTTTTTTTCCTACTATGAATATTCTTTCATCAGAATAATTTACTTCTTCTCGTATAACCTGTTCACAAACCTTACCGGACATCTAAATGTCATTATTCAAAGCATAAGCAGGAATCCAATTCTGTCAAACATTTCACTGAAAATGCACAGTGTTACACAGTAGTTTGTCAAGAGCAGAAAAAACCATACTTATATTGCTATTAGGAGCATGCCTGATTTAAATAAGTGAAAGCTATCTGTCTTCCATATCCTGTAAACGTGTTTTCTGAACAAATGCATGCACAGCTGAAGCCCTGAAATTCTGCTTCTAATATTTGGTAAAAATAACCTAGACATTATCCAAAATGGGGATCATCCCTTTTTCCAGAATTGGTGCCCTAATTATAATAAATCAGAATAATAGAAAAAAGTGTTATTTTAAAGAAATCACTGCTATCAATAAAAAACAAACAAACAAACACACAAACAACAAAATAGTGAGAAGAGTGCAATTAGGAAGCTTTAAAGTAAATCTTGTCAAATTTACTGGTAAATTCTTTGTCTTGGCAGTCATATTAGTAATTTTGTTTTACCATTACCCATACACAATTTATTGTAATTGCCTTGGTGAATCAAATTACATAGATAAATAGGTAATGACCGATTAGTATCTACTCTAATTTAAAAAGTAGGAAATACTAAATAGAAGTAGCAGAAAGCATACTGAAAACCAACAGAGGTGCCTCCTGAGTTAGTGGATATTTGACCCACAGAACTACTTGAGGCTGCATGTTGGGAAAACTAGAGTTCCATATGAGTCAAAGACAAGGATGAGTTGATGGATAGATCCACGTGGATCTTTAAGACCTCAATACATCTGTTCCAGAAAGTTCCTGGGCTGCAGTTTGTTGAAAGCTGAGTGGATACTTACAGAGTGAAACTAGGTAAAGTATGCTTGCCTTTTTCACAGGCATCTGCTTAGGATACTGTCAAAGACTCTTGAAAAAAATCCCTGACTTCGACTGCTTTTATACAATCCTTGTAGTAATTCCATGATGGAAAATATTCTCAGTGCTGTTGTTTACCCAGTTCTGTAAATGTGTGACCATTTCCCTCACGGACATCATATAAGCAAGTGCCACAAGAAAATAGGTAACTGTAATAATACTAATTAATAATTGAATGCTTCTAGTCTCTGAGACACAAAGAATACAGGTTCATATCCAGATTCTGTCACAGGCCCATGCAGATGGACTCTCGCATTTAACTGGACATCACAAAGCCCCAGAGGGCCAGGAGTATACAACACCTTAAAAAATAAGCATCTGCATCATCCAAGCCATTGAAATCTTCTCATGATAAGGCTTTATCACTATGCTTCAGTTGCAGTAAAAGAAGCTGTCTCATCATTTTTGCAACACAACAAAAAACCTACCGGTAAGAGAGCTCCCCAACAACTGGCACGCCTCAACAGTGCTTGATCATTACCTTAATTTCTTTAACCACACATTTCCATACCAGCATTTACACTGCTTCCCTGAACCTGCTGCTCACCTCCTGTCTGGCACAGTCGTTTCTTCTCTTGTGTAATAAACACAGGCTTGAAGGCAGGTGCTAACGCTGGTGATGCTCTGGGACCAGTCCTGAGAGTCACTCTGACAGACAGCGGGTTCCTGAAGGGTGTGTGCGCCTGCCAGCCTCGCTGCTTTTCCAAACCAACAGCTCCTCTACTGAAAGACACTTTTTTCCACCTAAAAAATCTCATCTCACTTCTAACTCCTAAAAATTTATAACCTTATTTTCCTCTTTTCCTACTTACAGGCCCTTCAGGTCACAGACTTTTCCTTCATTTCTTGTTTTATAACGTGCCACTTAGATAACAAGCACCAGTCAGGCTCCGAGAGATGCTTCACAGAAACACGTGCTGACATACAGAAAAAAAACCCTATAGCAGCATCACCTCAGTTATTTTCTGGAAAAGGAGACACCGCTTAAGGACTCGTTTCCTGAAGTCTCCTCCCAAACCATGACAAAACAACCCAAGGGAGCACGTAAGAAGCGTTGCTTACTGCACGGGGTGTGTTACTCCATCCTCAACCGAACGCCAGGAGATCACCGGCGTTATCTGGCGGAACAGGGCTCTACAGACCTGACACCCGACACAGAAGGGACGGGGATGGGGACACCTCCCTGCCGGGCGAGGCTCCGGGTCAGCCCCGCGCAGCGGCGGGGGGTGGGTGAGCGGCCTCCGGCTCGGGGAGGCCGTGGGAGGCGGCACAGGGGCAGGGGACGGCAGGGCAGGGCCCTGTGACACGTACCTTCCCCGTCCGCAGCTCCCGGCACGGCGACGGCCGGCGCTGTCTCTGCCGAGGCCGGGCGGAAGCAGCCGGCGAGGAGGGGCGGGGGCGGCCGGGCCGCTCCTTCCGCCGGGGCCGCGCGGGAGCGCCGAGGGCGGGCCCGACCCGCCTCCCGCTGCTCCCTCAGGGCGGTGGGTGCGACCCCCGGGAGGGAAGGGAGAGCTGTTCCCTGCCCGAGCCTGGCGTTACCTATCACCGGTCACCCGGCGGGACCACGAGCGACGATCCCCCGAGACGCTCGTCTTGTGGAAGGGGCGGGGGGGTCCTTCAGCCTGTCATTCACGCTTGCCCAAACCTCTCATTTTCTTTGGGAATTCTGGCTAAGAAAAAAAAAAAAAAAAAAAAAAAAACTTTTGGAAGGGCAAAATAAGCCGGGCTTCCTAAGAAATGGTGTCATCCATTCATGTTCATCCCTCAACGTGTTTGAAGGATAGAATCACAGAATCATGGAGTCATCAAGGTTGGGAGAGACCTCCAAGATCCTACATCCCAACTGTCATCCCAGCACTGCCACTGGATCCCCTGAACCACTGAGCTACAGATACCTCTTAAACACCTCCAGGGATGGTGACTCCACCACCTCCCTAGGCAACCTATACCAATGCCTGACCACAGTACCAGTGAACATTTTTTTTTTTCTAATATCTAATCTGAATCTCCCCTGTCTCAGATAAAGGCCATTTCCTATTGTTCTCTCACTGAAGACAGTGAGAGACCACTCCCACCTCATTAAAACCCGTCAGGTAGTTGAAGAGAGCAATAACGTCCCCCTAAACCTCCTTGAGACTAAACAAACCCAGCTCCTTCAGCCATTCCTCATGAAACAGGTTTGTAGACCTTCCA
Organism: Pyrocephalus nanus; assembly: GCA_038380795.1. Classification (NCBI taxonomy): domain Eukaryota; kingdom Metazoa; phylum Chordata; class Aves; order Passeriformes; family Tyrannidae; genus Pyrocephalus; species Pyrocephalus nanus. Next base: position 9,512,380 of record CM076260.1, on the reverse strand, counting down.
TGAGCCTTGCTGCCCTTCACTGGACACACTTTTGAGGCCTTGGGGTCAGAACAGATGCTCTATGAAGTGTTGGTGCCTTGTGTGGTCAAAATCAAGTAAGACTTAGTAGCTATTTGGAAATGAACACCATGAGTCTCACTGTGTGATGGTGATGTGCTCACTGCTTTTCTGCAGTCTGCAGATTTAGCAATTCTCACCTCTCAGAAAGGGTACAGTAAAACTACAAAAGATCTAGAAAGTATACCAGAGTTTTACACAGATGTGAAATTCTTCCACATAGTGAGCACTAAATAAAATGGAAGCTGGAAGACAAGCTGATGAGAGAAAGAGCTTGGGGAAATAATGACAGTAGTTTGTGAAACCAAGTTGAATGGATAGTGATTCCTCATTGCAATTTCTAATGCAAAACCTCTGGTAAAAAAAATTAAGCTCATAGGCAGCAGTTTGAAAACAAAAAGTACTTTAATGTAGTCTTAAATTTAATTGGAAATGTCACAGATTCCTAAAATTTCACAGAAATTTGCAAAAAGATAAGGCAGATTTATGAGAAGGAAATACATCGGGGATTATTAAACATGAGAATACTGCTTAGTATTCTTAAGGTAAAGGAAGCCCTGATAGCTGTCATTCTTCTGGAGGTTGTACCAGGGAAGTAGCCTAATGTGCTTGCCTTTTCATTAGCACAACTACTGGACAGAATGGACTGTTGACCTGATCTAATACAGTTTCCATGTTCCTCTTAGCAACAACATTCACATGAAATTCATCAGGTCATTTGTTATTCCAGAACTCTGTCTAATGTGCATTTAATATATCAAAGAATCATCTAGGTGCTTGAGCCACTGTTAATCAGACTACAACATTTTATTAAACTCTTTATGACATGTGATTGTCAGCAGAAAATAAGCTCATGTGTGAAATTAAAATAATGACTGTGTGTATTTAATTATATATGAAGTTGGTAAGTTCCCATAGTGAAGTCACAAAAAATATTCTTTTTCACTTTGTAGAAGAGGCACTTTACCCTGGTCTCTGGGCAAAAGGAAACTTAAGTAGGAAAAGGTCATTGTTCCACATCTCTGTGGAAAAAAATTGCCTTGACATAGTGTTGTTTGTCTCATTGTGCCCTTTTATGTGGTTACATCTGGACATTGTGATATGCCTTTGAGTATGTTCCTGACATAAATGGCAGCAATAGTATTTTAGTATGTATTCCTCTATTATAAGACTAAAAAGCCAACTAACTGCAATCTTTTGAAAATGGAAGTTGATTGGAGATTGTATATTTTAGGTATCATATATATAGTATTGCTCTCATGTGATTCTTTTTTTAAGTATTTCAACTCATAGTACAGCAAGTACAAAACTTTGAGCATGGGAATGGTCTAATATAGAGCACTGGTCCCAGAGTTTCTGGACATGCACAGTCTTTGCTTAAACAAACAGCACCCTAGAAAACAGTGAGCCTAAGGTGGCTCACACGCATAAAAATTGTGCTGTAACAGGGTGGAATAGAATAAGTACACTTAAGTGCTATTTTAATTCAGGGACAGGGAAAAAGTAGAATTTATGTTAGGACAGCTTGGGGTAGTGCTTTATAAGGTCAGATTTTCATGAGTATTTTGCATTACTTCCCTGGTTATGTTTTTACTGCTGCATAAAACAGGACCAGCGAGTGTCCTTCAGAGCTGTCCTAGCAGCCCTTGCACTCTCACCCATCGCATACTCTCACACTGCATGCAATCTAGGTTTTGTTAAATGGAGAAATCACAATGGATTTTGCAATAGTCTTTACATTTTTCAGGCACTTATAAATGAAAAAACCTCTACACAATATAACAGTTTTGTCTAATGGCCACAGTGGTACCACCCGTGTCCAAAAGAAAATCGGGGCCAAGTACTAACAAGTGTAGATGTGGCCTAGCCATGGCCACTTGACTGGTTAAGGGTCCCTGGTGCTGTTTCATTTAACTGCAGGGTCAGGGCCTCTGACAAGGGTCAACTAGGAACATTTTATATAGCCAGGTACCAGGCCTTGAGGAGTATTGGTGTTGAAACAAACAAGCCTGGAATATTTTTGCTGGCATCAAATGAGAGGCACAATGGCATTCAAGCAGCTTTGAGAAGTTTAGTTGGTAGTATCTCCAAGCACCAAATAAATCTGCAGGAGATAGATTCTTCTGGCCAGGGCCCTGCAGGCCATCTGCTGTGGACTTGTTTAGTAATGCAAATAATACAATAATTGCTATGACCTATATATTTAAGGCTCTTTTCATACTTCAGTTTAAAATACTTAATCCAAAGAAAGCACAATTAACGTCCAGTCAAAATATAAAGTGCCCTTTACATGTCAACAGTTACAGGATAGCAAATCCTGTCGAGGAACAGATGGATGTGTCTTTGTTAGTGTTGCCCCACAGATGAGTGGAAATTAGTTTTCAAGCAGCAGAGACATAAAAAAGTGCATATATATACAGAGTTCGCTGAAACTGCGTAAATACATGAAAAAAAGTTGCTGGCAAAACTTCCTGAAGAGGCATTTGGTACTTGAAAGTACCCACTAGTGTAAAATGTATTTGTAGTTAGCTGTTAATGCAGCTGTGTGTACTGGAACAACTCACACAGCAACTGCCTCATATTTAATAGCTGCAAACTGTAATATGAAATAAAACATTGAATTTCATGAAAGTAAATTCCATTTATAAGTACATTTGAGAACTAGTTGAATAATTTGTTGTTTCTTTTTCTCCTGACCTTCCCCTGTTGCTATCTAAAACTGACCATGAGAACCATAAGTCATGAGTCACATCGGTGTTTGGCCAGAGATTTTCTGGTGTTTCAGAGAGCTCAGGGCTTCAGCTCAGGTACAGAATTTAGTCTCTTGTAAAAAGTCAGCTCTAGCCCTAACTATTGCCTGAATCCCATGGATCCCATTTTTGCTTAGCCTTTGCAGAATAGTGTATTTTATTCTGAACTGCTATTTATGATTACTCATATGTGGTCTCTCTTGAAGCAGTCATAGACCCATATGCAGAGTTAAAGGGAGTCAATGAAATACAAACCACTGGAAAGTGTTGAACATTCCAGACACCTTTCTACACTTTTTTATTCCTGTTATTGATGGGACCAACTACTTTACCCTTGAGGTCAATATGCAGCAAAAACCTATTGTGGTACTGTTTGTGTTTAATCCCTATGCAGATGGTAAATTAAAATTATTTCTTTTCAACTATTTAAAGATATTAAATTATTCTTCTTTACAACAGGTTTTGAATGTTTGGCTGCATTAAATCCCCTAAAAAGTCATGTATATTCTAACTGTATCTTTGATAATAGCACAATATCCTTTATGTTCTAAAACTCTGTTGTTGTTGAAATAAAATCTGTGACTGACTTTTAATTTAGTGATGTCTTACAACTTTCGCTTAATGTATGTCAGTGTTACATGAAAAAAAGTTTTAACTTTTTTAAACCCTTGTTCTCCCTTCCCTGCTACCATTATACTGGTGCAGTAATTTTTAGGGCAGAGTAGGTGACTTTGATTTTCTATTTGCTTGTGTAATTTTGAAAGAGATGTAGTTCCAAAACAAACATAAAGTTTAGACATCAAAAGAAAGAGAGGTCAACCTGTCTGCTCCTGAGTGTAGCACAAATGGGGAACAGAGTACACAGACAAGTGTAGGTACATAGATATAATTTTACTCTACAAGTAAAGCATAGGACAGACAAAACAAAATAGTTATTTTTCTACTTTTCACCTGCACTTTTAAACTACACTTACAGATCCACAGACTCACAGAAGGATGACATTTGAAGGGATTCTGAAGATGGTCTAGGTTGATTCCCCTGCTCAAAGCAGGGTCAGCTGCACCAGGTTGCTCAGGGCTTTGTGACCAGCTGGGTTTGAATCTCTCCAGGAGCAGAGACTCCACAGGTTTTCCAGGCAACCTATTCCAGAGTTCAACCAGTCTCACTGTAAAAAGTTTGGTTTGGGATATTTAATTTTTTATTTTATTTCCTGTATTTCTGGTTGTGCCCACTTCCTCTAATCATGTCCCTGGCTCCAGCTTCTTTACTGCCCTACATCAGAGAGTTACACCCATTGATAGGACCTTCCTGAGATTTCTTCAGATTAAGCAGTCCCAGCTCTCCCATCCTTCCCTGTCATCTATCCCTCAGTCATCTTTGTGGCCCATTGCTAGACTTGCCCATGTAAGTCCAAGTCTCTCTTGCACTGGGAACCCATCACTGGACACGGCATTCCAGATGTGGCCTCAATAGTGCTGTGTCAAAGACAGGGATCACTGCTATCAGCCTCCTGGCAATGCTTTTCCTAGCACTGCCCTGGGATACTGTTGGCCTTCCTTTGTTGCAAGGCCTCATTGCTGGCTTACAGTAACAGGATCCCCAGGTCCTTCTCTTCAAAGTTGCTTTCCAGCAGGTTGGTCCCCAACATGCATGGGCATGTGGGATTATGTCTTTTCCTGGTGCAGTGATTCATATTTTTCCTTGAGGAACTGTGTGATGTTCCTCTGTGCCCACCTCTACAACCCATCAAGGTTCCTTTGAATAGCAACACCTCCACCCCACTCGTCCCAGTTTTGCTGAGGGTCTGCCCTATTGTCCCAGTCATGAATGCAGTGATTGAACTGTACCGATCTCAGTATCAACCCCTGAGTGCACTGTTAGTGAGTTGCCTTCAACTGAACTTGGTGCCACTGATCACTGGCCTTTGAACCCAGCAGTTGCTGATATTTTGCCATGGTTTCTGGCAGTTTCCCAATTTGCAGCACATCAGATTTTCCTCAGACTTTGCGTGAAAGTGCCTAGGATGGCTCATCCATTATTCTCTGATTAATTCTTCTGCCTTTTCATTTTACTTGTGTTTCTGACTTCTCAGGACATTTTTTTTCCCCTGTACAGAAGAAGGGAAGCTCATTCTGGCTAATTTCTATTTTCAGTCAGTTAGCAATGGGGAAGAAGCTTTTCCTGTATGCCTCCCTCCAGAATGCTCCCTGGGCACAGACTTTGCAGAGTCTCCATTTCTGTAGCATTAGTCTATTTTTTCCCTGCAAGTTTCTAAAAGATAGTAGACTTTCCTTCTGGCTTGTAGACAGACACATCCGTCCTGTTTCTGTTTTTATCATTCACGTCCAAGGCAGGTGCAGTTACTTTGTAATTTAGAAAAAGGGATGGGAGGAGGTGGTCTTTGTTTGTTGCGTTGCCATACTTACCTATTTAAAAATACAAAAATATGACAATGATACAAATGGTAGTCTGTGGATTACTGGCACATGACAAAAAAAGAGGGTAGATTTCATTTAAGGAGTAAATAAGATTGATAAAACACTGGAACAAGTTGCCCAAAGAAGTGGTGGATGCCTCATCTCTGGAAACATTTCAGGTCAAGTTGAACAGGGCTCTGAGTAAACTGATCTAGTTGAAGATGCCCCTGCTGATTGCATGGGAGTTGAACTAAATGACCTTTAAAAGTCTCTTCCAACCAAACTGCTCTATGATTCAATCTTTCTATGATTGACAACCAACTCCTGTTAAGTTGCAAGGTATATGCAAATAGTAACAGCAGACAATTCCATTTCAGCAATACTCTGTAATGTTCTATGGTATTTTCCTTCATAGTCTTGGGGAACCTGTTGTTTTGGTTTCTGGGTGGGTTTTTTTTTTTGGTTTGTGCTTTTTTTGGGGGGGTTATATTTCAAGTAGTTGCTGTTTTCAGTACAATATTTTTGAATAGCACAGAGGTTGGGTTAGGCTGTTACCACAGCTACTGAGCTCTCAGATGTTTTGCTGTTGTGGCCAGTTATGCTGTTCACTCTATTTGCAAGGTCTTTGGAAACTGGATTTAGGTGTCTAATCCAGAACTACTTGAGATGTCCTTGTGCCCCTAAGACATCTGCAAGGGTCTGGCACAGATGAGACAGGACCTATTAGGCACTTTCTGGTCTGGCAGATGGTGTCCAAACATCTCAGGACACAGCAACACATACTAGGACATCTTGGCTGAGACTTTCCTGCATATGTCTGCAACTGAATCCTGTCCCGGCACTCAGCCATCCTTGAGTGAATTCCAGCACCACCTTATCAATTGAATTTAAAAAGCCTCTAAAATTAACAACATTTTCAAATTTGCCAATAAATTCATTGAGTTACTATGTCTGAAAGAGGGCAAAAGAAACATATATGCATACTGACAGCTGTACTTGTGGAATATGATTGCATATGCCTTGGGCTGGGATCCTTGGGAAGACTATAAAAAGGTCTTTAATAAGACATGCAAGGCATGGGTAAGAAGTAAAAAAGATTGTGTATTTACTTAAGAAAACAATTCCATTTGCAAGCTAGGAAGGACATGCGCTAGACTGTGTTTTGGAGAAGAAGCAGCATTTTCTTACATTTGATGTATTTTTAGAATGTAAACAGCCTTTGTTGCAGAAGTGGCATTCTTGCACTGAGTTTGAAAGTGTTAACTGGCCTCAGCATAAATGTGCATTAAAGCTGCTCTTGTTACACATGAACTGGAGCTGGGGGCATTGTACTCATGTAAGTGCCGAACTTTCTCCACTAATTCCTGGGCAGGAGCCCTGTAATCCTCTGGGAAGGTGTTTTGACGGTCCGTTTCATTGCTGAAAGCTGTGCTGAAAGGAATTTCCTGCCTTAGATTTCAGAGGTCTATTGGAATTGCTTGCCTTACTGGGGAGACTGACTCTTGAGCAGGCAGGAGGGAGGTGACTATGGTAGGGCAAGGCTTGCTTCATGAAACTTGGCCTCGCTGCAGCTTCCAAGAAAAAGAATAGAAATTGGTCAGTTCTTTCTTCAGACTCAGAAGTCAGCAGCTCGAGCTCGGTGTTTTTGAACCTTCTGCCTCCCTTTCTATTTCTCTTGTGCTGTCTGTATAATTTAAATAGAACAAGGGTGTTCAAGAATTTGTTATCAGCTTTTTCTAGGTCATATTTCTGAAGACCTCACAAGCATCACGCTGCCCTTTGCCAAAAAATTAACATAAGATAAAGTGAAATTCCAGTATATGGCTGGAAGAAATCCAAGTGAGTGCAATGTGTAAATAATCAGATTTTCAGCTTCTGCCCTTTACTAAAGGTGTTTGTTAAAACCAGTTCTTTATTATTTTAATATCTCATGTGAATTTTTGATCAACAAATTCTTCCTTTCTCAAATAAAATAGTAAAAAAAAGTATGATTTGCTAAAACATACCAAGTTTAATATTAGATTTTTTTTTCATAGAGTTTCATATTAATTACATTTCAGTGTCTCTATTTTAAACATTACATTGCTAAAAAATGTCAAGGAAAACTAGAAGTTACAAAATTACCACCTTTTTTGGCTGCTGAAATTCAAGTTCAATTGAATATAAACATTTAGAATTTTTTTCTCCCTTGAAACTTAGACCATAAGAAGACAATCAAATCTTTCACATTTTCTGCTAACTAAGTCTAGCTACAGATTTATTTTAAGCACAGAATGCTGTTACTGATGAATCTTTTATATGTTTGTCTTCACGATATGCCTGTGAATGTAGAAATTGCTGTTGTTTTTCCTTAGAAAACAAACACATCAGTTGCACTGGGTACTGAAACAACTTTAAAATCTAGCCTGACTAGAAAAACAGATTTTTATATAGAGCTGGCCTCTTGCATGAGTTTTCAAAGATGTGTTTGAGTTATTTGTGAAAATCAAAATTCTATAATATTCCCAGATATAAACCAAAACTGAATTCACATTATCACAAGTTAGTTAATTCTCCCATCCAAAGCAGTACAGCTGTATGAAACAATTCCTTTCTGCTAGCACTGAGGAGGATTTCTCAGAATAAAGTTTTCCCTGGTTTGGAAGACATATTATTGTGAATCTGAGAAGAGAGACCGCTGTTCCTAAGCTACCATGTTCTCTGGGTATTCAGGCCGAGTCTTGCTTGGCTACAACTCACTCTGATTTCTTTTTCTATCTGTACTTGCCTGGCAAATGGTGAACCCCAGCAACTTATCCAGCACAGTCCCTTCTTTGTTCAGTTAACCCCTGTGCTGCCAGGTGCCAGTCGCAGGAGCAAATGGGTGGGGTTTATACGGGGTTTGTTAAAGCTGGCAGATACTGAGTATTCGCAAGTTTTGAATCAGCACCACAAGCCTCTGATTGCTTATGCTAAAATCCTCACTTTGGAACAGAACAGAAATTAGCAAAAAAAGCTTTTAGATGGGTTTGGGGGAGTCTTCTGTTTCAAAGGTTGCCTTTTCTTCCACTGCTTTTAAGAAAAATTTAATTAAGCTTTAATATTCTGGGTACCATTTTTTTAAAGTGTAGTCTATGTTTCTATTATTTGTCTAATAGTATTTGTATGAAGTGGCCACCACCTGCATTTAATTTATCTTGTGACATGTCTTTCCTGCCTTGATCTAAAATTCTTCAGAACACAGAAGAAATGACTATTTTCTGCTTGGACTTTCCTGGCTAGCTCCAGTTTCATTGTTGTGGGCCTCTTAGAGCCTAAACAGATAGCGTACACCCAGCACACGGGTTTTTAACTAATTACTAATATTCCTAGAGCACTTTGAAGAGAAAAAGTACAATACATGTGTTAATTATTATTAAGAACCTAGCTTTGAACATTGTGTTCTGATATGAAAAATGTTAGTGAGTCCTCACCAAATTGTAGCATTATAAATGTATTTCATTAAGAGATCATTAAGACATTAAAAGACATCATTATTAATCTATACATGATCTAAGCTTGGCAAACCTCTGTAATCCAGACTCATTATATTAGCATGAGTGCCTTTCCGGCCAAAAAAGTGCTGGGATTTTGCATGGTAGCGTTTCCATTTATCAACGATATTACAGATGAAATAAAAACTCTGATTTTTGGAAAATCTCCCTTTCTAGTCCCATTACTTTTTCCTGGGCTTGATATAGTGCAGTTGTTGTTTCTGGCATTAATTTCTTTTAGGTTCAGCTTTGCACACATTATTTGAATTGAATGGTCTTATACATGAAGTGAAAAAGATCTTCAGCAGGCTCTATCCAGGGGTTTCTTGGATGTGCATCAGTGGATTTTGTGGGAGAAAAAAATCTTTCTGGTAAATAAGAGTTATATGTGTTCTTTGATAATGTGTTCTAGAGAAACTTAATTTTTCTAAATTATTAATTGTGATGTGTAGCACAATAAATAGACTGTTGAAAATCATGATAATTTTCTTTAAAGTATGTACAATGAAAAAACCGATTAAGTGATGAACTTCCAAAATAAAAAATCCTCAAAGAAATGTGCTAAGAAAAATCCAAGAAACCCAATGGGCTGCCTTTTCAGTTTTCTTGTAAACTTTTATCTGTCACTTATAAGTGCACAGTTCTTTTTTAATTAGAGTTTTTCCGCTTTGAAAACTTAAAGCATGGCCAGACACTCACATGTGAAGAAAAATCCCAGTTTTCTTCTTATTGCAATGTATTTCTCTAAAATAAGAAAATTTCTCTGAATAAGAAAAATGAAATCTTCTCTTAAAATGTGAAAGCAATTTTTCCAAATAAATTTGATGCTTCCAAATATGAACATGCATTTTCTGGGATAAGTTGATGTGCTATAAGAAAGTTAATAAATTTTTAAAAAGCGGTTAAATCAATCTAAAGGAAAATGTGTCAATTTAATATAATGACTGAGATGCACAAGCCCCATTTTGCATGAAATTGCAAAATTCTAATGGTACAGTGCAATCATCATGTCACTACTCTTGCTTAGAAATTCTGAAGCATTTCACCAAAATCATCTATTCTGGCCAATGTATTTACTCCACTGTAAAGTGCATTTTATTCAGAAGAATGTAGAAGATTTTTGGAGTCCTGTGCTTGCAGACACTCACGTATTAGTTCATTTGATGTCATCAGTTAATATACTGAAGTGCATAAATATGCAGCACTGGAATTTTCAAAGCTAGATGTTAGCTAGATGTCTAGTTCTATGTATGTAGTTAAAAATCTACGGATTTTAACTCTGACTTCCTTTAAGCTATCTGTCATAGAGGTCTGGTTAATATACTGGCTTGGAAAATACTTTCTTTTCAGTTATGGAAATTTATGCTTAATATTAGATGCTAAGTGAAAACTTCTTTTGGGATTTAGGTCCAGATACAGGCATCTAAACTGAAATGCCTACAGTACAGCCATCTATGTATGACCTAGATAAGTAAACAATTGATTCAGTTGTCAGCACTTGAGTGTCTGCTGCCACCTGAGATGCCCTTGGGCATGTGAGACAACTGCTTCTGACTGGCAGATGTGATGGAGGATGTGTGGGAGCTCCTTAACCTGGGGAAGTGGCAGGAGGCAGGGGAAACACTGGGCATCACATATGAAGCCTGTACACAAGGAACTGACCAAGATGTTTACTGTTCGGTGATTGTATTGAGCAGATCTCCACTGGCTATAATAGGAGCTTACACATCTAGCTCACCTGTAGACATTTAGAGGGTAGACATCCCAGTCCACATGTCTGAATCTGAATTCCACTGCTTGGGCTCCATTCAGTTGCCTACAGATATATCATAGCTGTTTGAGATACTTTGCAATATCAGTCATATCTGCCTTTGGCTGGCAGGCAAGACAGACAGTGTAGGAAAAACAGTGCCTTACTCAAGCAGCAACTATATGCTAGACTGTAAATCCTCTGTCTAAAACAACATGAGAGGCTTATTTGTGTGCAGCCAAATCCAGCTCCTTATGTTTATAATAAAGATACATATTTTTGTCATCAAAGAACTTCTAGTTTCCAGAGAAAGACATAGAGTCCTCCTTCAAAATCTGAGCATAGTGTGAAAAGTTCCTCCAAGTAGTGAAGAGTCTGCATACAGGAAATACATTTGAGGTACATGCTCAGGAGAGCATGTCATGGTGATACTCTTTAGACTGTGGCAGTTGTATTGGAAGCTGTGATATGTTGCCTTTTCTTCAACAGAATAACAGGTCTATCAACCACAGAATTTGCTATCAGCACTACAGTTTTGCAATGTAAAAAAAAATCCACTAGAGGCTCTAGTGGCACCAGCCAAGTGAGTTCAGTCCTGTTTTCAAAGGTGACATAGCACTTTTAGGTTGAGGTTTTTGTCATTGTTACACAATGCCCTATTAGAGATTCTTGAGTGGTTTCCAAAAAAGCTGGCAGCCTGTACAGCACAGTCCTTCTGAAAACTCATACCCATGGTCTTATGACTTTAGCCAGACATATTTTGACAAATATTCTTGAGTAAGGCAGAGTTGACAACCAAAAAAAAAAAGAATATTTTCTCCAAAATGTTAAGCTACAAGAACCTTAGTGCTTCCTGAAAAATAGAAATTGAGAAACTGAATATTGGTTTTATTTTACTTTCTGTTTGTAAGTAATATTAAGCATACTATGCAAATATGATCAAAGTAATTTCCTTTAATATTATTAAGAACTTTTTAATGATGCAGTGTTAACATTTTCTACCAGTACTTAGAATCTTTGTACACAAGAAGACCTGCCTAGTGTAAATGAATTGAATATTAAAGACCTGCACTTTTGGTCACAGACTGACTGGCTGACTCATTTATTCCAATCAGATGAGTCAAGTCATAGTTCAGTGTTACAAAGCACACTCTCAGGTTGAGTATCAGATAGCAGACTAATATGCTGCAGATTACATTAATCGTACTTGTTATCTTTTTCTCTCTGCCCTTTCTTTCCTGTTTTTTGTGGGTTTGATTCTATGTTTGTTTTCACTGTTCCATAAGAAAGATTATCTTTACAGGACATAAACTATAATTATATATACGCATATCTCCTATATCTCATTTACTTATGACTGGTGTTTGAACTCCTGGTTTCTTTGCTGTATTATATATACTTAGTAAAGAATAGTTTAAAAAAAACCCCAACCTTAACTGATTTATAAGCTTTTATGCTTATCACACTGAACAAAGCTTGAGAGCACTTGGCTATGATATTAAACATGTAGTCATGGTTGAATAAAGACTTCTTCAGTCAGCATGCACTTAGGTTTTAATATCTTAAGCCTCTATGCATCAACCCCCGGAGCAGCAGCAATGTCTTTTGTATAGAAGTTTCACAGTTTCACAGTTAAGGTATGTACCTAACAAATAGGATGGGGACTGGAAAGTTATCTCATAGTCTAAGGAAGTTTGCCAACCACAAAGATGTCTGTGAGCTGACGAGAGAAGGAAGAAGTAAAATGGTTCATTTTTTGCCTCCGTTGTTGAAGCTAAAACATTGTGCACCTGTGAATGAGAAAGTAATGTGCCTGGAGGGAGAGGAAGCACCAGGAACCCTGATTTTACAGTTTACTCAGTGTTCACTGCTAAGGAATATAGAAACTGGTTTTACATTGTCCAGTGACTGTCTAACATAAACAACAATCTCAGGGTCAGCGTCTAGTGATCCCAGCAGAGTACTCTTTTGGGGTTCCTTATCAATCTTTCTTGTAAGTGTGGCTTCACTTTTTATGATGACCAGATGTTCAACTGCTGCAGTTTTTGAAAGACAGTTGTCCACACCCTAGACAAGCATTTCAACATCAGCAATGAAGAGTCAGGTTTCATAGGGTCACTGATTCACAGTACAGCTGAGGTTGTCTGGAGGTTCCTTAGTCCAATCTCCCTGCTCAAAACAGGGTCAATTAAATCCACTTGCACAGAGCTTTGCGTCCAGCTGGATTTAGAACATCTCCAAGGATGGACTCTCTGCAAGTTTTCTGGACCAGCTGTTTCAGTGTTTGATCACGTTCACAGTGCAAAAAAAGAAAAAAAAAAAAAAAAAAAAGAAAAAAATTCTTTTTCTGAAATGAAATTTCTTGTTTCAGTGCCTCTCATCCCATCACTGGGTGACACTGCGAAGAGTCTGGCTCCATCTTTTTCAGTCCTTCTCATTTGAATTAATTCAGCTAGTAAATATAGGAAGCTTTTAGTACTATAGACTGTACAGCACACTTAGATACTAAGTTTACTAAAAGTTATTGTAGTTCTGCTCAAATACAAACACTTGTCTTTTCAAAAAAGCACAGCCAAAAGCCTGAGAAAAATCTTGTGCTAAATCTTATGAAAAGCCACACCTTGTCCCAAAAGTGAGTAAAAAAAAGATGAAGAATCCTAGAACAAAGAGTATAATTGAGAATACCACACCATTAATAGAATTTCGTTTTTTAATCTTTATACTCTAATGTCAGGCCATGCAAGTAAGCTACACTATGATAGTGCACTATAAAGAGAGATGGTATCTATCAGTTTTTTACAACCAAATCACAGTGGGTTTTATATCCAAAGCCACTACCTTCAGTTCCTTTCAGAGACAAAAAATAAACCTGAGGACCCAGGAAAAATGTTTGAAAGAATTTTCCCTTGACTAAGTGGACTATCCAAGGCAAAACATACTCAGAAGAACAGAAGAAATATATAGACATTTCCAATAAAATTCAGACACAAAGCTCATAAGTATCCCCAGGAGAGGGAGAATCAGAATGTCATACCAGAAAGAAAATACTTAACTTGCTTGAAACTCTATGCAGTTATGTGTGTTGAAGAGATTTAAGCACAATCTGGAACACAGTGATGGTATTAAGATGAGAAGGTGATCAATTGAAGGAGTATCTAAATAGATTGTTTGGAAAAGGGCATAATTGTTATTTCTAGCTGTATCAAAACAGTGACTACTAAAGAGGCAAAAGAGCTAAGTAAACTAAAGAAAAGCATAAGCACAACTGGGTATAGACAAGGTAAGCAAGACATGATCAGTTTAGGTTGGGCATTAGAAAGAGACCCATGGCCTTTACAAGGCTGCAAATACATGTAGACTTTCTGTTACAGATTTTAAAAAGTTTACAGGGGGAATTTGTGAAGTGCAACCTGGGTCAGCAAGTGATAGCATGGGGTTAGTCAGGGTATTCTTCTAGCCCTGAAAACTCAAAAGGTGTGAGATGACTTCATGTCATAGAACTTGAACTTGAAAGTGCTCTTCTAGTAAGAAACAGCAATTTAATTTGTAGTTGAGAAGTTCTGAATAAACATGAATAATCCTGACTTCAGATAAGTAATCAGAAAAAGTCTTTCAAAAGGCAGAAAGGGTTTATTGCTATCATCAGTTGTATCAGTCAGGACCTCACAGGCTTTGATCCTGAGACTGATTAAGGTTATAGAGGTAACTGCTTTGCTGCAAGAAACGATAGTCATCGAAGATTAGAGCTGAGCAAGATTTCTGAGGTTAATAGATTTTTGCTAAATGCAGTGCTGAACTCTTCAAAAATATTAAAACTGAGCTTTTTCATATTGAAAGATCATTCTGAACCCCAATTTATTTATGTTTTATGTAAAAGAAGAAAAATCCTCTTGAAAACTGAAATAACTTTATTATTATGTAGCAAATATAAAGCCTAGCTCTTTTTGCAACATGGCATTGTTATTTCTCCTCTCATGGTGTCATCTGAAAGCATAATCATCATGTTCTGTCTCCCATTATTTAGGTCATTAATGAAAGTATACATTGTGGTGTGCTACTCACGTGCTTAAAATAAATTGGGCACATAAATGTTTGCAAGACAGGCCCTTTTGTGGTTCATCAGTCTCAGAGGTTTTGGCAATTTTATACTTTTTAAAGCAATTGAAGCTTTTGGAGTTTTTTGTTTGGTTGGACATTTTTTTGGTTTTGGTTTTGTTTTTTTTAGTTGTTTTGTTTTAATAAAGCCATAAATTGCAAAACAGGCTTTTTAAACATTTCTGATATTCTCTTGTTCTGACCTATTTGAAAGTCTATATAAATCTTATCTGCAAAGTTTGGAATTTCCCATTAATAATAATGAAAAAAAAGAATAGAACCATAAATTGTTCAAGAAGAGCCTGGAATTTTTCACTGTGAGTTATCCAATAGAATAGAAAACTGAACAAAGATATAAACATCAAACAAATGAAATTTTGATTGTCATTTATGAGGAGAAAACATCTGTAATGGATAGAACGAGCAATCCTGAATCTTAATATTCAGACTTTAATGAGTAAACAGATATTTCACCATCTTGTAAAACAATGGTATTATGAGCTCAATCTGGTTAGAACTACTCGGGTGCTTAAAGGCAGCCTTAAGTGTTTTTCTGGATCAGGCCAGAATGGTCAGCACCCTGCCAGATTAATTCTTGGAAGAGTTTACCAAAAATAGTGAGAAAACTTCTTGTGCATAGCAAAGAATCCAAAACAGTGACCGAACAATGTGCATTGACAACAGGGTAAGCCAAGTTCTTGAAGAGAATGATCTGAGGTACAGAGTGTCAAAGAAAAAAATTATTTTTGTCCTTTTTTTAATGGATCTTTTTTTCCTCAGTGAATGGATTCTAGACCAAAGTAGAGTTCGAAAACTTCTTTTGTATAGAACACCTGGTTTGAAAACCCAGTTCCATTTGCACAAACAGGTGAGTGAGCTCACTTGTGGTTGGGTTTGTGGGAAACGCTAATGTAAAGAAAATCACCACTTTCTCTCCTAGAACGTGCAGGGAGTGTGCTCAGATATATAGAAGCTGCTCAAAGCTCTAAGAACTTGGAAATAACTTGCCTGATTTGCTGGCTTGATAAACCCTCTTCATCAGAAGAAAGAATTTGTAGGTACTGTACACATTGCAATATTTTCAAGAAAAATTTGTTAGACTTCTTCTAATTACTGTTTTTGCATTAAACTTCTTCTAATTACCCTTTTTGCATTACAGCCCCTCCTTTTCTCACCATAGAATGGGTGTAATTGCCAATTCTGTAATACTGTGTGAGGATGAGATCCTTCACCTTCATGGAACACTTTACTTTCTCCTCTTCTCTTTTCTTGTGGGATCACTGAAACTCTTGCAATCTGTTCAAGCCCAGTTTGGATGGAACCCTGAGAAACCTCATCCAGTGGACGGCATGATGGGAGGGTTGGAACTAGATAACCTTTAAGGTCCCTTCCCTTTCTATGATTCTATGTGGGTTTTTGGACAATGGGATCCTCAGCTACGTCAGTATTTACTGTTAGTTGGTGACTCTTCTAGACCCTTCTTCTGTCCACAATTCATCAACCCAGTTATACTTGAATTAGTCTTTATTATGTATTTACTATCAAGCCTCTCAGCCAAATTCTAATTTCCCTTCGGCTCTGCTTGTGATGGAGTTCATTTTCATCACAGCAGCCTCTGTTTCTATGCTCTGGATTTGTGACTGAAACAGTGCTGATAACACATCAGTGTTTTGGCTCTTGCTGAGCAGTCCTTGCTCAGCATCAAAGCTTTCTCCCCCTTCCCTACCCATATGTGAGTAATCTGGTGTAGGTTGCATGAAGAACCCACTGGGACAGCTGATCCCCACTGACCAGAGGGATATCCCATACCACTTGTCATTGTGCTCAGCAATAAAGCTGGAGGAAAGAAGAAGGAAGGGGGGGATGTTCAGAGTTATGGCATTTGTCTTCCCAAGTAACCATTGTGTGTGCAGAGGCCCTGCTGCCCAGGAAGAGGCTGGACATCTGCTGGCCGATGGGAAGTAATGAATTAATTCCTTATTTTGGTTTCTTTGCACATGCAACTTTTGTTTTCTCTGTTAAACTGTCATCTTCTCAGTCTATGAGTCTTCTCACCTTCCTTCTACTTTCTCCCTTGTTCCACAGGAGAGAGGAATGAATGAGTGGGTGGGTGTTTGGCTGCTTGCTAGTGTAAAGCTGACTAAGTATTTGAATTAAGTAAGAGCCCCTTCGTTGTATAATTTGGGAAATTTATCGTTTGGATTGATCCTAAAAATATAGTTCACCATAAAATGCATAAAATCCTGATTTTTATTTTGTTCATTTTATCCATCTTTGTTCTATAATGTTTAAATTTCTTATGTGTTTCCAAGTCTGTAGGAGAATGTTACATTGGCAAAACTGCAGCAATTTTACAGGCTCCAGCCTCAAGTCACGTAGTTCATGTTTTCAGAGTTCTTTCACTACCTACAGTACATCTGAAGACCTTGTCAGTTTGTATCCAATTTTACACGTTTTTGCACTCTCTGAGTAGACTTTGGCCTATTTTACAAGAAGACTTAGCTGATCTTGCCTTTGAAGTCTGGAAGCACTGCTGCTGAGATGAGCTATTAAAGGAAGGGAGGCACAGTGCCTGCCACAGGGGGATTTCAGTCCTCATTGATCTCTTTAACATTTCCAGAAAGCAAACAATCCTGATAACATGGCTGATCAGTTCAGGGTAGTCTTTAAAGCAGATCCAGACTGACCAAAGCAGAGAGGTAAACTCAGTGAATTAAATGTGTATCCTGTATACTCAGCTCTGAATATTGCAGTGGTTATTTATCAGGTTAATGAATACTGAGACACTTCATAGATAAGCCTCAATCACTTAATTAGTATTCCTTATATTAAATAAATGTCCATTGAGAAGCCAAAAATAATAAAAATATCTAGAATTCTTTGACTTTCCTGAATTCAGTGATTACTAGAAAAGCCAAATATTAGTACATTGTTGCATAGTATTAAATAAGGCACTGGAATTGTTGACTTCTTTAAATGCAGAAATAACTAGCCTACTTGTGATGTTTCAGTAATTGCAGGCAACCATCAGTAATCAAGGAAATGCTGATAGTAAATCTTCATGAGCAGAGACATAATTCTGGCCCCAGCAGATCCAATGATTTATTAATTCAAATAATTGGATGATTTAAATAATTTAACTTAAACAATTTAAATATTTTAAACAATTTAAATCTTTTAAACAATTTCAATATTTTAAACAATTTAAATAATTTAAGCAATTTGAATAATTTAAGCAATTTAAATAACTTAAAAATTTCAGTCTAGTGAGACTTTAGCTTAAGAGCATAACCTAAGTCTTCCTTTTACCTGCCAGCTCTGCATCAAACACACCATTATTAATTCTTTGATCAAGCATTGTGTGATGCAATTCAACATAGACTTGTTCCCTGTATAACAACCAGTGCAACTAAGAAAAGGCAACGGGTAACAGCAGTAGGAGACTCTTCTGAGAGGTACAGGAGCACCAACTTGCTGGCCTGATGTGCTCTCCAGAGAAGTGTGATAGTTACTGGGGGCTGGTATCAGATATGTCACCAAGAGACTACCAAGCCTTGCACAGTCCACTGAGCATTATCTGCTGCTGGTTTTTCTCATGGCACCAGAGACACAGCCAAGAGCGGTCTGAGGAGGATCAAGAAGGATCACAGAGCTCTGGAATCAACAGTGAGGAACTTTGGAGTGCCGGTGTTTTTTTTCATCAATCCTCCCAGTCAAAGTGAAGGAGTCTAGAAGTGCCAGTCAAATCTGGTCAGTCAACAAATGGTTACGGGACTGGAGCCACAGCCAGGGGTTCAGCTTCCTTACTACAGGAGTTTAAGACCCTTAGGGTGGCAAGGAGGGCACACAGCAAGCTTACCCTAGACTTCAGGGGAGCAGGCTTTGCCTCTTCAGGGATCTGCTTCACAGTGCACCATGGAATAGAGCCGTGGAGGGAAGAGGGGCACAAGAAAGCTGGTTAATGCTCAAGAATCATGTATGTCCTCCAAGGTCAGGAGTGATGCATTCCGACAGAGTGGAAATAAGGCAAAAAGTCCAGGAGGCCTGCAAGAACGAACAAGGAGCTCCTGGACAAACTCAAACACAAAAAGAAAGCCTACAAGAGGGTGGAAGCAAGGTGAGGCAGGCTGGGAGGAATACAGAGAAATCATCTGAGCAGCCAGGTATCAAGTTAGGAAAGCTAGAAGCCCTGATAGAATTAAACCTGCCCAAGGATACTGACAGCAACAACCAAAGTTTCTATGGATACCTCAGTGATAAAAGGAAGACAAGGGAAAATGTGGACCCTCTCTGGAAGGAAACGGGAGACCTAGTTGCCCAGGATATGGAGAAGGTTGAGGTACTCAAGACTTTTTTTGCTTTGGTCTTCACTGACAAATGTTCCATCCACACCGCCTAAGTTGAAGAAGACAAAGGCAGGGACTGGAAGAATGAAGAATCACCCACTGTAGGAGACAACCAGGTTTAAGACCATCTAAGGAACCTGAGGTGCACAGGTCCATGGAACTCATAAAATGCATCATAAAATGCAGCAGCAACTGGTAGATGAAGTTGCTAAGCCATGACCCATCATATTTGAGAAGTTGGGGCATTACAGTGAAGTTCCCACTGATTGGAAAAGGTGAAACATAACTCCCGTTTTTAAAAGGGAAAAAAGGAAGACCTGGGAACTACAGACCAGTCACTCTCACCTCTGTGCCTGGCAAGGTCATGGAGCAGATCCTCCCAGAAACTATGCTAAGGCAAATGGAAATCAGGGAGTTGATTTGTGACAGCCAGCTGTGTGATGTAAACATTGGGGGATAACATGAAGGGTAGGATTAATCTTCTGTAATTTGAGAATTCAGCTTTAAATTCAGAATGTATTTCAAATTCAGAGTCTAAACTTAAATAGCTGTCAATATTTATGCATCTGCATGTGAGCTGGGTGTCTAAGATTCCCTTACTGCAGATGCAGGCGACTGTTCAGTTGCCCAAGTACAGGTTCCTGATGCCTGTGACATTGTGGTACCTGAGATGTTCACCTGGAGCATGCAATGTACAACAGACTCATCTGGAGGCCAGAAAAGATTCTTTAGGGCATATGAAATGGCATATTTGTATTGACAACTGCCATGGAGCCATAGAGCTAGGTGGGGAACAAAACACACTTTTAGTCCCTATGGAAAAAATATTTAGCACAAAAGGAATTATTATGGCCTGCAGTTGTAAGGAGGTGGCTAAGACTACCTTTCCATTTTACACAGGCGATAGAAAAACAGCCAAATGGTAATAATTAGCAGCCAAAAACTACTTAGTTTACATTATCAGGTATCTTTAGCTCTGGTGAAATGATCCTGTTGAGGATTTTTTTTTTTTTTTTAAAGAATGTCACAATTATATATTGGCATTTTATAATAACTCCTCCCTTTGCTGTTATGTTCATACAGTCCCTTCAGGATTTGATTCCTTCAGCAAAAATATCTCTCTGTTGCAGCAGCAAGTGGGTGGGTTGCCTTAGATTACTTTTTGACTGCTGACCCAATCTATTTGTTGTTACTCATTGTGTGCTTGATAATCACCATAACAGCCATAAATATAGTAGGTCTGTATTCTTAGGAACTAAGGTCATAGAAACAAGATTGTGTGCCTGCTCAGTGCAGTGAGTACAGATCTAGGTAGTACATCTACAGAAATCCAACAAGTGGCACTGGAAAATATGATAGACTGCTTATTATGCCAAGCTTCATTGCTTTTATTTAGGAAAGAAAACACAATAGTTTGTCTTCAAAAAACTCATTGCAAGGTTACAATACATGAATCTGCTCATTATATAGTCCAGAAGGATCCGTAAGCATCTTAAACGCCAAGATACATCAAAGCGTGCATCTTTGAGGAGTAACATAGTCTTGTTATGTTTAAATTTGTAGTGTCCTAAGATTTTTTTTCCTTCTCCACAACTTCTGGGAAGAGATTGGAAACTCAGGTATGGAAATAAAGCGGCTTTGTGCTGTTTCTAGGATCTCTAAAGGCAACCAAGTGCAAACCCAAACTTTCCTGAGTAGAAACAAGTAGCACTGACTTCACAGTCTTCTTTTTACTTTGTAGGTTTCTATAAAGTATTACTTTTTACCTTGTTAAACTATATTTTATAAAGATCCACTCTGAATCATTAACATTGACTTATTCCAATATATATAATATCCTTCTGGTACTCTGCAGCTTTCTTGAGGGACACAGAATGCTTACCTGCTCTAGGAAAAAGGTTATAAACATCCTTATGGCTACTGTGGGTTTATTAAAATATTGATGCTTGACATAAAAGTTACAGAGTTGTCTCACATAACAAAATACAAGAAGTATTTAAAGATGGTTCCAGCTGAATTCTAGGGCATCCTGACCGCAGATGTGGAACTACAAGAAACAAGTCATAAACCTCTGGACCTTGGAATTAGGAAATCTGGCTCAAAAAAAAAGGCAAAACCTATCTGTTCATCCATAGTTAATAGTTATGCCTTTTTTGCAATTATATATGTAGAAGCAAAACACTTTCTGTGGAATAAACAGTACTTACCTCAAGCAAAAACAACTGATGCTGTTGGAAAAGTGTGAAGCACACTGAGGACTAAAATGGTCATCAAGCTGGAGGCAAATGCAGAAAATTCAGAAAAGAAGTGTGTAAGAGACAATGAGATTCCTGGTAGTTCCTCCAGCTGCCTTTGTTTTATTTTTTACCTTATTTCCTGCTCTCTACTGCCAATGTGTGTGTACAACAGAAAGTGAGGTACAAGGGAGAACCTAAAAAAAAAGATAGAAAAAGAAATGGAAAATAAGAGAAACTAGACAAAAGTGAACCTGAAGAAACAGAAAATGGAATAGGTAGCACTGATAGGAAAGGAAGAAAAGTAATCGTAAGGGAGAATCATAAGGGAGAAAAGATGAATCACATAGAATTATGCATAAGGGTAAGGAAAATGGTGGAAAGTAGAGAGAATCTGCAAAAGGAAAAAATGAAACTAGTTATTCATAAAATGGGCAAAGTTTAATTTTCTAGGGTGTAAGGGAGAAAAAAAACAACCCAAAACCTAAAGACAAAAAATAGGTAGGGTGCCATTAAAAAGGAAATGGAATAGCAAAATACAAAGGAGTAAAGAATAATTGAACAAAAGCACTAGAACTAGATCCTGCTTGAGGACTTGCAAGTAGATGGAAGCTGAATAGACAAGTGTATCAAATTGCCAAAATATCAGAAGGGGACCACACTTGCTAAGTATCAGTTCTTTTGGAGGATGCAGACTCCCTTGCTCCTACATGAGAAGTACACTTTGTGAAATGAAGTTTCCAATGTACCACCTTGCAATTCTTCCTTCTCATTACCAGAAGCTTTATCCACGTTATTTGCCTTTGTGTTGTCGTGCCAGTAAGACAGTCGGATTTCTGTAAGCTTGCCAGGTGGTCTTCTTTCTTGATTTCTCTGTGTCTAATGTGGAGAATTGACAAATTGGAGGAGGCAAATAAAGAAGGAAAAAAATATGGCAGTTCTAATTTCACTGCATATACTTCCCACCTCACCCCCTAGGAGGCTGGCTTAGATCTGAAATGTGATGTTGGGGCCTTGTTGGTGTTTTATGCCAAAAAGAAAAAGAAAAAGAAAGAGTAGTAATTAATATCAGGCTGCTCTGGGCAAGTGGTAAAACAGATCAGTAGGTAGAAAGAGCAAAAATCAATTCTAGTGTGGAAAGCAATTCCTCCAAACAGGAAATCCTGTGGAGAGAAGTATCATTGTTCATAAATTGTTTCTCTTTCTTAGCTAATTAAAAAATGTCTTTTATAGAGTGGTTAGGCCTCAGCTGGCTGTGATACAAAATCCAGTCATGTGAGACTTGATGAATTAAAATCACAGTTTTCTTGTCTATTTGGCTTGCAAAATTTTCCCCACATTTCTCTTATTAAAAAAAAAAAAAAAAAAAAAGAAAAAAGAAAAAAGAAAAGGGCTTGTTTTTTGTAATATTTTGGTTTACATTGAGAACAATTAAATGTTTTGGTGAGTCTCTATGCTGTCTTTTATCACTGATTCCAGCCATAAACTATGTATGACTTCAACAGATGTTTCTTCTACTACGGACAATAAGATGTTTTGAAGTCCTCAGAGGCAAATTAAAGTAAGGCGGAGAAGTTTAGAGAGTTGTATGGGAGAGACATTTTTCCACGTGGATTTTTAAAAAAATAACCTTTGATGCTCTATTTGGGCCTAATAATAAAAAGCAGAAGATGTTCAGGTAAAGACATAACTCTGTTTAGGAAGAAACATCTCCAACATTCACAATTTGTCACAGTTAATGTTCTATCTGCAGTTTAGATGCACTGTGCCAGGTTTTCCTTTTGTGTGACTGTAACTTCTTGGACTTTGATAAAGCTGGACTGACTGTTTTATATCAGGTAGGATCTGCCCCTTTGAGTCATCTTGTGAACAAGTAGAAAAGAAGGAAGAAAACTTGAAGAAGTATTAGATGATGTCTGGTTTGTATCTCATTTAAATTCCAGTTGGTTTTCCAAAGCATCATGAAGGTCTTTTATTTTGTGATGTCTGATACTGTATGCAGTATTATTAAAAGTACCTGTAATGTAATTCTTCTTTAAGTATAAAATATTTTCATTCAGATGTTAGATACATATTCAGATATATGAGAGAAGGGTTACAGTGTTCCCTTCTGTTTTCCTATCTGGGATAACCCCAAAGGTTTGCCATCTTTACCCATTTCTGTAACATTTAAGGCTTTGAATGGTGCATAATTGCCTTACATAAAATTGTTAAAGCCTCAAAAATTTAGAGAAAAGTGTTTATAGAATTTAGAGATGGAACTACACAAAATTAAAGTTTTTCTAGCAGCATTGCTTGTAAGAATCTTGTCCATGCGAGGGCAATACTGCAGAATATCATCTCATGAGACTGATGTGCTGGGAAGCAGCAGTGACCAGAGACCAGATGAAGTGATCAGTCATCTTTCAGAAAGTTGGGGGGAAATTGTGCTAGAAATAGGAATGATCGCAGAGAGAACACAGAGGACACTTGGAGGGGGTGAAAAGGCAATTTAGTAAATTCCTGTACAGCTGAGCTCCTACCAACAAGTAGACCAGGAGTTTCTACCTTGGTAAAACCTTTGATCTATGGATCAAATTCCAGAGTAGGGCTGGAACAGTGGGGATAGGCTGTATAAATGGGATTTATGAGGTATCATGTGAGATCCCACCTGACTTCTAATTGATGAAAGATATGGCTCTTCTGTTTAATAACTGTCAGAAGGTTCAGATATCTAAAATGGCATCTAGAAGGCCTTCTGGTGTCTGCATCTCTCCAGCAGGTCTTTAGCAGCTGCTGCTGCAGTAGGCCTGAAGGAGGCTGCAGAAGGGTCAGAAGGCTGCAGAATGTCCATCACCATGTGGTCATCTCAGACACAGCAAGGAATCTGGCATAACACTAGACACCTAAATGTAGGCAAATGAGTGGAATCCCAGGGGTGGCCATGTAATTCAGGTTTATGACAATCTCTTTATTCTCAATGCAGAGGAATGGTTACTTCCTCTCTCCTATTTTACAAATCTCTGTTAGGCTGGGATGAGTGGATGTTACTCCCAGAGGACTCTCATGCTTCCCAATGGCAGCAGATGCCTCTGTTTAAGTAACTGAATCCTACCCTAAGTGTTCCAGGTGAGTTGAATTGCTGTTTCAGTGCCACTGACTGTACTGCTTAGACTAGAAATTCAGATTACAGTGGGAATATTGTTGTTTCCCAGCTGACCTCCAGCTACTGCTCCAGAAAAGTGTTAATGGTACATCAGAGTTTCCAGCTCTGTGAGTGCATTGGGCCTCTTACTGTACCTTATGCATTTAGCACCTTCACCCAAGTATACAACACCTAAATTTAGATAACTGATCAATTCCCTGACATTCATTAGTATTAGAGTTAGGTGACAGGAATCACAGCCTAAATAAGTGTCTAAAGATAATTATTTAAAACCAAAAAAGTATTTATATCATAAAACTTTTGGTATTTGGATATGCCCTGCTGATTCTAGCAAAATTACTTTATGAATAATATTTGTATGAGATATTATTTATGGTATTCAGTAACTGAACTCACTACTGTTTCGTGGTTACCATGTTAAAAACTGTATTAGTATAAAATACTATCATAAATAAATATAAAAGTGTTCACAGAGCTTATTTATTGATTGCCAGCCATATCTAATCATATTACAGTTACAAGAAAGGAAGTATAAAATAGTTTTTAAACACTTAAAAAAACAAATAAACCACTTCCTTTATCGAAAACCCTTCTAGGGAGAAAAGAGTTCATAGCATATAATCAGAATTAAACTATACTTGTTTGAAAGTAAAATACATAAGGAATTTTTTATCGTATTATTTTAGAATTATTTTGGTTGACACTTGAACAATATTGCTCAATGTTTTTAACATAAAACTTCACAGAAGATGGTATAAAAAAGTGATCTTGCAGTCAGTGTGTATGATATAAAAATTACTCATTAAGTAATCAAACTGAGTTCAGTAGCTCTGGAAATTAACGTAGTGGGACTAGGGCTGGATTTTATTTATTTATATATTTATTTATTTTCAGAAAAAGGCTTTTCTTTCTGCAAATATAGAATTTAAGTGACTGAAACTTCTTGAAAGTAGATCTTTGGTGAATTGTATTAAAAGCTTTGAAACAGAAAAATTACTACTCTTTTAATCGTGTCTTCCACAGAAAGTGGTATTACTACTACTAGTACTATCCTATTATTTTTATTATTGTTATTATCATCATTATTTTTACATTTCCTCAGTATTTTTTCTGTGTATCATTAAAAGCTGCTGTCAGGATTCTTTACCCTTCTTCAATCATTTTTCTACAACCAGAAGGAAATTTCAACTTTTTGAATACAGTGAAATATTCTGAAGAAATATAGAGAGAGCTAATTTCCACTGAACTTTACTAGTAACCCACAGAGCACTAGCACAGATCCCTACTTCTAAATGACACTTTGTGAGCATCAGTCAGATATTTGTTTAATTGTCTTTTCATCTAACAGCAGATAAACGTAGCTACTTAGTATATAAGCATATACCTTATGACTTTTCAGAATTGTATACAAATCCAAATCAAAAGAATTTGTTAATTTTCTGTTGCAGTAAAATGTTGCTAAACTTATATGCAGGTGTACTGTCTGGAAAGAGGCCAGGAAAAACACTTGAAAAGTTGCACAGTGAAATCATAAGAATTTGTAAATGGTGATGGGTTGTGCTTTTAATTCTACAAAGAGTCATGCATCAAAGGAGGCAAAAGGGGTTTTAATCATGGGTGAGTGAGTTTGAGGAAATGCCGTCTTATTTTAAATGTTTTGTAGGTCACAAATATTCTCCATCTTTTTGGATTTTTTTTTTGATTCTTTTTGATAACTCAGATTGTTAGTGACAGCCTTTTAACAAATAACAGTTGCTGTCATTAAGGTAAAGCTTTTCCTGAAGCAGGAAAACTACAGTCTGAGGACTAAAAAGGTATAGAACTCTGAAGAAGTCTGAAGGTTTACTGAATTTGTTTGAAAAACTTAGTCCTGTAAGTTTGGCTCATACGAAAAGACATATGGGTTTAATCCTCCACTTCAGTACAACAGTTTTACACTGGTGTAACTTCGTTAGAGTTGCAACGGTGTGCAGTTGGAATAACAAAGTGGCGAATCAGACCCACATGTGTTTCATATCCCCTGAGAGTTGTATATCATGTGCTTCTCAGATCTGGTGCATACAGAGTGGCATGTAATATCTGTGGGATAGATACTGTATCATGTTAGTTCATGTGAGCCAATATATTATCACATATATTGTACTAGATAAAATAGATACTCTGCAGCTTCAGCCTCTGAAGGTGGAGGAAAAGTGGATAAATTTATGCAAAATCTGCTTTTGGAATAAGCACTAAGTGCTTTCAGCTCTGTCTGTGTTTGGGTATTTGAGATAAAGAGTCAAGGCGCTGGTCCAGTTGTTAGATATGGTTCACCTCTACAAGCACAGCAGTGAGTAAACCCAATATTGGTTTGCAGTGAGTACAGAGAAGTGAATAATTTTGCTTATGGAAAACCACCACTGCTTTTAAAAACCAGCTGAGTGGAGTTTTGAGGTTTTGCTTTGTTTTGTTTTGTTAAAATTGCAACCAAGCCATGACCCAGCCCAAGCCTGTTTATGTTACGAGGACTGGTGGATCTGTAGCACAAGGCAACAAGAGTTGACTAACAGCTGTAGGAAAACAGTGCAGAGTCCTGATCTGTGTACAAGATTCACAACATATGTTAAATAGTTATTGTGTACAATGGAATGAATTTAATTGTATTTAGCCATGCTGTAATTTGCTAACCAATTGTTAAAACATGCTGCAGGATGTCAAACTCATATTTTTAATAAGCTGGGCAAACTATCAAGTGGTCAATGTTCTTGTGCTTCAGCCTTTTTTGATTAGTTTCCTTGCAGGCGGGTTTGGACAGTTAGATGGAAACAATACAGGGATGAACAAAGAAAGGACTGGAGTGATAATTTGAGAGAGTAACTGGGAAATTGGTCAAAGAAGAAAAAAACATGATGTAGATGGTTCACGGCATGTTGCTTTTTATCCTGGTCACTTAAAAACAATGTGCTGTAATTTATGAGTAGACAGACCTAGTTAATACTTGCTTGGTTTATGTAGATGCTTGGGTGTCCAAAAGCCCTAAATCAGTTTTATAGTATGCATTACATGTACTGTTGACTGGCTGACCTGAATAAAATGAAGTTTACAAACTGGTTTTGATTAACCATGTCTGAATGTAGACATTTAGCCTATTATTAAATTTAGAAGCCATTGGTTTATATTTTGTTTTATTGCTAATCATCTTTTACATTACTGTCAGAGTTTCCACAATGTCCAATTAAAAAACGAACATTGTGCACAGATAAATAAAAGCTCTCCAGGCTAGTGAGAATAGCATAGACTGTGTTTGGAAATCACCCATTCAACTGCACTCTATTAATATGGAAGAATTACTGCCAGAGACAAAAGAGATCTCAGTCTCTTTTCTCTACAGCAGACTGGATGGATGGCCTGACTTTGACCAATACAGCTCCACTGGGTTTACTTATGACAACAAAAACTACTGGAAGCACAGATTCCCTGGTAGTTCATCCTGATAAACGAGCACCGTCCTAGACATTGCGTATGTGTTCACTGCAGTGTTTCTGTTCGGAGGCTGAGAGGATAAGGCACCCAAACACAGTCCTGAGGGTATCCCACTCTGGGATCTCATGGCTACTTAACATTTTGACATCAAATAATTAGAGCTAGATGCACTGACTCCATCTCTTCTAACAAAATAACCACTGCTGGTGTGGGTCCAGGCATGGCCACATGTAATCTATATTGTTTATTAGCACACAGTCTCAGGAGTGCATTTCACTTGTGCCAAAAAGCTGTGTTCCAGGTGATGCTTGAACGAGACCAAAGGGTGACACATACCAGGGGTCGTTCTCAGAAAACAGTTCAGAGGTACCACCTGTTTTGGGGAGTAAGACAATTCAGTTGTTTGGATGAAACTGCTGCCCCATGTCAGCTGGGCAGAGAATAAGTCCTGGTTCATTTTCGTTAGTGCTGTAAATGAGGCCGTTAAGTTGCATTCTGCTGAGAGGCACAACTGAAGTTCCTGAGGCATTTGCTGCCTCAGAGGAGGCCCTAAACGATCCATTTTCATGTGTGCCTCTCTGAAAGGGAAAATGCACAGTTTGAAGAGATACTGTGCTTTGGGATGCTTACAGGGGGCTTAGCTGCCATCTGAAATCTATTTTTCCTGATTCAGTGCTTTGAATATGGCAACTCGTTAAGATATCAAGTATCTTAATGTGTGTTACCAGCAAAAATACAAACTGTAGATTAAAATCTGTTTTGCATTGAACCTGTGGGACTGAAGTGTTCCAATCCAACTTCAGCATTTACTTTGAGTATGTGAAAGGGCTGGGAGCAATCAACTGCTAAGAGACTCACCTCAACATATCTCAAGTTGATTTCCAGCTTCCATTTCAGGGGAAATATCCACATATTTTCACAATAAAAGTAGTCAAAAGAGAAACAAAACAAGAATTGATGTGCTAACAGTTAAGGAAACATCCAGCTAGAACTGAGAGGGAAAGATAATGGCACATCACGTGCAGCTTTCTCACAGCATGAGCTGACCACGTCTTGTTGCATGTACCTCCACTGCTACTGGTCTGGCTTGGTTTCAAATGAGAGACTGTAGAACAGGACATACTTATGTTAAGAGAAAGGTGGTAAAAAATCATTCATTTTCTGTTCTCTGGCTCACTGAGATTTATCACACTTTTGTGAGTATTGTTTGCAGTTCCCTTGAGATGTACATCAGAACGCAGCCCTTATTGCCTCCAGCCTTTGCTCCTCCTCAGCTGAGGTTCAACTTGCATACCTTACAGCAAGTCTCTGTTAACAAACCATCCCCTCCAGTTTGACATCCACTTAAAAAATGTTTCATCTCATAAAAGAAACCAAAGCTCTTAAGAGGAGCAATTACAGTGAGCCTCTTACCACACTGCAGCCTGGAGTCTGCAGGGCTTAAAATGTGGTGAGAGTTGGGAACTCTCTTCTTCACTCACACGTCAGGAGGGGATTGCTACTTCCATAAAACCACACCTATTGAGAGCAAATAGGACCTATTCCTGCAAACTGGAGAAACATGAATGCTGCAAGAGTAAAAGAAGTCCTGTTTTCTGTCTGACCATCCAGTAGAATAGACCTACCTTTATCAACCATCTGCATTCTACATCCTATCCATCAACCCACTGGAGGCCGTGGGGAAGCCTGTGGTTTCCCATTCCTGCTTCCCTGAGGAACAGTTGAGCAGTTACACAATCTGAGCAGAGACAAATGCTGTTTGGAAAATGGGCAGATAGGTAAATCTGGTTGGGCAAGAAAATAAAAGCTATATTCAATGGATTTTCAAAAGTTTAGAAAAAAATTAGGAAAGTTTCATTTTTATAGAAGGTTTAAAATGTGGAACTGATTAATTCTTCTACTGTCATACAAGGAAGTTTTCTCCTGAGAATGTTTAATGCATCAGTGCCCAGCTGAATATTTTTTTACCTTAACATCTTGGCAGAACATTGTTGGACTGTGTCAAGATGTTCAATTTTTTGTGTAGGATTTTTTTCCCCAATAATTTAATGACAAAGATTTTCTAGGCTTGACTTCCTAAAATATTTTACTGCCTCGAAATGATATGTGAATATCAAAATAAAAGAATTGGTATCAGCGTAGATGGCAAAAAGTGCATCCTCTGAAGTTCATGGAGTTCATGGCTAAAATAGTACTATATTAATCCATATAATCCATATAACCCATATATTAATCAATATAATTTCATTATATGGATAGTCTATATGTTGTAAATTTCAAGCAAGTACTGCTTCTTGTGTGTGATACCTTGTGACTGGTTAACCTGTAGTTGCAGTAACAGTCTTGATATGAAGATACTGAGAGGAAAACCAGATATTGTATTACTGTCTATTTTTTCTAGTGAAAACTTTTAGAAGCAAATACTTTTTCCTACTTTGAATTTTCTGTCTTAAGCTCCTACTTTTGTGCAGGTTGCCAAACAAGAGCTTGCCTGTTAAAATTTTCGAGTGCTACTTTTAGACTTTGGGACTTGACAACTTTTGAAATATTAAATTTTGAGACATTGACAATGATATCTAATAAAATTAAAGTTGTAAAAGTTATAAAACTCATATAGTGGGATCTTTCTCATAAGTTCAGCTGCAGCTCAGTTACAGAGAATTATTATCTGCCCAAATAAAAATTCACTTGGTAAATCTCAAATAGAGCAAATCTCTTTTCCATTTATGAGGATGTAGGCAGCAGCAGGAAAACCATCATCATCTGACAGACTTGATTATCATGCAGTAGGCCTGAAAGTCATAACTGTATCCCTGAGAGGAGCATATGATGGGGTAATGTCAAAACACCTGTGTGGAACTCTGTCAGCTCTTTGTCTCCTGTTTGTGTGATTCCTGTGTGGCTGTCAAAGAGGCCCAACACAGTGTGTTGGGTTTAATAAAAGCAATGAGTGAAGGGAATGAAGCACTTGCAGAGCCATTCAGTTGAAAGTGGGTCCTTCACAAATGATTGGATAATTAAAAATATGAATGTAGCTAATCCATGTTGACATTTTTATAGCCTTTACATGAAACAACCTTTAAGGGTATGGTGGAGTGGAGAGATAAGATTCCATGGGAGGACCACTGGCAGTTGATCACAGAAAAAGAAGGTATCGTATAAAGAAAATGGTTGTTTAAATGGAGCATAAGAAAATAAACTGGATGCCTAAAAATAAACATCAATGGGAATCTCCTACATGAAAATCACTGCTAAACTAGTTGTATACATAATGATGAATCTGCAGCAACAAGCAGTAAGTTCTCCCAGGGGTGACTGAAGTGCAGAGTTGCACCCCCTTAAGTGATATGGAGACTGGCAAATAGTGAGCAGAAGTGAGGACAGTATTATGATGTCTTTTATATCAATCATATGACTTATTCACTTAATGCAGCCACTTCTGGCAGGCTCTGTCCATTCCCTATGTCCATGTTTTATAAAACTAAAAAGTCTCAGGAGAAACAAAAGAATGGTTCACAACTTGGAAAATAAAGCATAACAGTTCAGTGACATATAAAATTAACAGATTTATTAAAATACATCCTTGTGCACAGAGAACTAAAGTATTAATATTCCAGCATTCTTCAGTGTAATAAAGAGAAGAGGTGACAGAATATAAAAGTATAGATTTTGAAGACCTGGAAAAAATAGAAGTATGTGGCTTGATTTTCACAGAGGTGCAGTTCACAGTGAGTGTTGTGAGGACAAAAATGGGTTTGACATCAAGTACAATAAAAAAATAATGCAAGTCTTTCTAACAGATAGACTCTAGTTGTCAGTTGATAAACCATGGGATTTGACAAATTAGCTTTAGTTCTCTGTAGTACTTGGCATAAGGTATTTGACCAGTGCTATTCAACAGACAAACTCTTAATAGCATGCATTGGAAGATGATTAATTCTTTGTGTTTCAGTATTGTTGATGTTTGCAGGTCATTGAGTCATTTTAAATCAGTTAGACACGAAGTCCGAAAGAGTTTGTACACAGAGGTGATTTTTAACTTATGTTCTAGCACATGAACTGGTAGTAGTTGGGAACCACTGGGTTAAAACAGCGTAAAATATTTAGTGATAATATCAAGAACTCTGTGAAAGTATAAGTGGCAGAGGTAGGACTCTCAAATTCAGGAGGGATATTTTGTCATTTCTTGGCACCAACCATACATTAAACTAGCCCTTGAGAGTATTTTAATACATGAATAGATCTCCTCACCTGCCCATGACCTGCCCTCTTAGTTCATGGTTCCATGGAATGCCTGCTGGTGTTCTTACATCCTCTCCTTTTTACCTCTTCCTGCAAATTGGGTCACGCTCTCCTTCTAGCCAGGGAATTTGTTGTCTCTACAAAATTAAAAGCAAAACAGGCCATGGTATCTCTTGGTTGAATTGGGGCAGATAATTCATAACAGTAGTCAGTGAGATTTTGGCATGAGACACTTAGAGAGAATCTGAACTGTCACAGGGCAAAATAATGAATAAAAGGGAAAACAGATGAGGAAAAAAAGTTATTCTTTATAAAAGGGATAATGAAACTCTGAACTGTGTTATCACGGGATGCCGTGGAGGCAGTGTCAGCATGTTCAGAACAGGATTAGCCAAACTAATGAACAACAGCCTATTAATTGATACTAGAAGGACCAAATAGGTACGTATTCACCTGCACCCCTCCTGTGATGGCTATGGGGCATGAGAGTTTACGAAAGGCATGTGCTGTAAAAAGTATCCACAATCATGTGCTGTGATGTGCTTCTCTTTTTGCCACTAATGGGGACAAGATTAGGTGGTCTGAAGACAAGTTCTTTGCTCCAGAAATGCCAGAAAATGCTCATATTGAACATAATTCTACTTTCAGTATTAATCCAGAGGAAGACTGTGAACATGAGTGGAAGTGAATGAATTTTACATTTGCAAATAGCTGTGGAATATAAACTAGATCATTGAAATTTCAAAGAATATATTAAAAAATGTGGCACAAAATATCCCTAAGTAGAAAAACCTTTGCAGAAGCCTCAACTGTATTCCTTTTGAAGGAGAGACTTTTATATGCATAATATTCTCCTTATTTTTTCATGAAAAGAAAAGAAATAATAGGCAATTTCTCATCTGTGTAAGTTGACAGGGGTCACTTGAACTTGGTGTAAATATTCTGCTATGCACAAGCTGAGCAGCTGACTTAAAATTTATAAGTCCACACTCTCAACGGTATTAATCAACTACTGAGCTAACCCTGAAATCATGGAAACTTTGACGGAGGGTGGATCCCAAGAAATTTAAGTGAATTAGTCTCATTTCATGTGGAAAATTGGAGAGAAATATGCATACATTAAGGAAATATGCAAGCTAATGTTCTAGATGTTTATTGTTTCCATGTGTTTATTTCTAAACAGAGTAATTTAAGAAGTTCACTTTGGGCATATGGAAAAAATATAAGAAAAAAGTCTGACAAATATAAGGAAGCAAACTTAAAATGAGAAGCTTTTTGAGCTTTTTCTTCTGTTCTTTCCATCTGTAGGAATGATTTTTAATAGTGAGTTCCTTAGGCCACTGATGTTACTGATTGGTGTGCTGGTTGCTAATCTCTCTCCCCATTCTCTGTATTTTCCTTTTCCCTTCTCTTCCCTCTCTTCCTCCCATTTGCCTTTCCTTTTCCCTCTCCTTCATTTCCCCTTCCTCTCTCCTTACTTTCTTCCCTTGTTCTGCCTCCTGGCTCTCCAGGTAGCACCACCAGGTAGATCTTCTTCCTTGGCCATCTCCCTCTCTTTGGCCCACTTTGCTTTTTCACACATGCAGTGAATCATTTCATCCTCACAACAGGATCAACCAAAGCATGATAACCCTTCCCACCCATCAGCACCCACAGTAGCACCTGCTCTCTATCTGTATTCACACAATGGATTATATTCTTCTTCTTTTTAAAATTATCTTCTGATTATTGTCTTTACTTTCCTCATTGTGACTTCAAAACCCATTCCTGTCTCTTCATCCAACTGCAGAAATATTACATCATCCCTGCTTTCTTCTTTTCCTTCACAGCATCCACTCCAAATACATTTTCCAATAAACTTTTTGTCTAATATGAGCAGTGAGAGAGTGTGGTGTGGCAATATTGTATAAATGCTGTCTCTGCCTTTTGTTCCTTCTCAGGTCTAACCTAGAACTTTTCTAGATTCTCAGTTCTCAGGTATTGGTCACTTAATGTCTTGGAAGTGAGGCGTTTCCTCTGTAGTAGAAGAGAGGGAGTCAGCTTCTTTTGTGGGTACTCCATGAGGAAATCTGCTTCTACTTAGGGGATGTCTTCTTTTTGGTCAGAGGGGTGTAATCTCACACTTCTAGTACTGAAGAGGATCTTTAGGAGTGGCTTAGAGTTGATTTTTAATGAGTGGATATTCTTGACTAAATAAAAAAAGGAAAAAGGTACGAACATAAGTAGAAAACCATGCTCCATGTCGTTGATAACAATGCCCATTGAACTCAGCTTTGTACAGCAGGCAAAGAACTTAACTGGGGGAACTGTACTGCTGGACTGACCACATA
Source organism: Pyrocephalus nanus (assembly GCA_038380795.1). Taxonomy (NCBI): domain Eukaryota; kingdom Metazoa; phylum Chordata; class Aves; order Passeriformes; family Tyrannidae; genus Pyrocephalus; species Pyrocephalus nanus. Next base: position 9,478,039 of record CM076260.1, on the reverse strand, counting down.
GTCAACCCAACCCTAGTAATAAAAATTGTGTGAAGATTATGGAAAGGAGGTGGAAAAGTTGAACTGAAAAGATAATTCTTTTCTTTCCCTATCCTTACAGATGTGCAGCTAAACCACACTGGACTAAGCAGCAAAGATTTAATTATTATTGAAATGTTTTAGATCCTTGGGATCCTGTTGTTCTGAGTGTTGTAAAAACAAAGGAAAAGAAACCTGGAGGAATTTACAGTCTGGTTATAAGACAAGAGACAACAGATAACTGTAGGGGAACAGGGAGCATGGGGAAACTGTAAAATAATTTTGGTCATCATGACAAACGGTGATCTCAGCACTCCAGCATTCTCACTAGCGTTAAGTGTTTTGCAGACGTCATGGAAAACAAACAAAGTGGAGGGAAACAAAACTCCTGTTAGTTTTTACAAACAGAGTGTTCATAAATTTTTCTGTGGTCTTGTACAATTGTAAAGCAATCCAATTAAAACTGACTGATACCAACTTTTCTCATTATGTAGTAACAGGATGAGTAACTTAATAGAGGTAAGTAAAGAACTGGGGTGGTGAGCTTTGTCTTGCAAACAAAAAATTCCAAGTGAGATATACCAGAACAAGGCTTACTGAGCAAAGGCTTTACTTTACTGATACGTGAGCCTTGGGCCAGGACAAGCATTGGAATTGGGACCATGGCTTGTCATAGGCAGAGTGTTATAATTTTGTAGAAACTAAACTGCATGTATTCTTTGAAATGCCAGGGACCGTGAACTTTTGCTGCTGGCTCCAGGACCACATAGAGGAGGAAGAGACATGGCTAAGTGAGAAACCTGGAAGTAATCTTGCTTCTTCTGTAGATCTCACAACTGTATAGAAGGGGTTAAGGTGGCAACTTGCTGGACAAACAAAAACGTTATTATGAGTTTCTGCTCATCATATTCTATTTCTCAGGCTTACATGGGTCTTGCAGTTCCCATGATATGAGTCTTCAACTGATAAAACTCCATGACTAAGATCTCAATGCAACTGAATGGCAATTTTTACTTGAAAACACACCCTTTATTTGAAATGAAAATTGTTTGCAGGTTCTCTGTTTCACTTCTGCATTAAAAGTGTGTCCAGGTTTTAGCTGGTATAGAGTTAATTTTATTCCTAGTAGCCAGTGCAGTGCTGTGTTTTTTGGATTTAGTATGAGAATAATGTTGACAACACACTGATGTTGTAGTTGTTGCTAAGTAGTGCTTACCCAAAGTCAAGAACTTTTCAGCGTCTCGTGCCGTGCCAGTGAGGAGGTGCACAAGAAGTCAGAGGGACCATGGCCAGGACAGCTGTTCCAAAACTGGTGTCAACTTGCCAGAGGGATAGTCCATACTGACGAATATCATGCCCGGTGCATAAACTGTGGGGAGTTGTCCGGGAGGCGCCAATCGTTGCTTGGGATGGGATGGGCATCAGTCAGCGGGTTTCGTTTCTCTCCTTCTTTTTTGCTGTCTCTCTTTCAATTGTAATTATTATTTGTTGGTTTTATTATTGTTATAGCATATTTTATTTCAGTTATTAAACTGTTTTAAACCCACAGGTTTTACCTCTTTTCCAATTCATCTTGGAGTGGCAGGGGCAGTGAGCAAGCAGCTGCATGGTGCTTAGTTGCTGGCTGGGATTGAACAATGACAAAACCCAGCAATTTTCAGCATTAAATTGTTCTTCAAATGACATATAGCACTTGAAAAAATATTCTAGATGATCAAAAGAACAGGGAAATATTTCAACATACCAAATTTTTCTATCAGTGTTTAAATTCCTGAACAGGAACACGTATGTCCTAAGTGACACAGTAATGAAACTACTGGACTCAGTTCAGACATGTCTCAGCTCAGCTCAGTAGAAAACCTAAAACACTGGGGTGCTGCAGGAGTTAATAGCAGGAGCTAAAGGTCTGTTTTGTTGTGGATGTCTAAGATGAGATCCAGAATAATACAAAGTTGCCCAGAACACAAGTGATGTGAAACACCTAAATCCAAGAATAATAACTGGAATTTTTATAAGGTCTAAAATATTCTGGTGAAAGCCTAAAGTTTCTACAGTTCGGCTGTAGCATGTGTTTTAAGGCACCTTTTGCTGCAGCTGAATGTTTTGAAACCATGTCCTCAGAAGGCTGTTTAGCGTTTACACAAGAAAACAACACACGGCGCCCGAGCTGCCTGGTGCATAGGCAATGTTAAATCCAACATGGGGCATAACAGTCACAGCTACACTTAAAATACAAAAGCAAGGGGGAAAAATGGTGGATTCAAATCAGCAGCTACTGCTTCTACTTCCCAGGACTGTGGGTCGCCAAGCAGATTACACAATCAACTTTGTTAAGTGTCTGTCTGGCCCCATGAATCTTGAATTCTTGGCTGTGGCACAGAACAGATTTCAACACCTTCTCCCCTTCCTTTTTCTGTGTACATGCTCACATGTTTGCATAAACAAACTGTGGTGCACAGCCTGCTGTGCAGAGCACTGGGAAATAGGAGCTGAGGATTCAGGCTGAATTCTGAGAGGATGGAGAATTTAACTTCAGGTCAGTTCCTTCTCCTCTCCTTACAAGGCTGTGGTGGTGTAACAATGAACTCTTCTCCAAGATTTCACACTGAGTGAAGCAGGCATAGAACCATAGAATGGTTTGAGTTGGAGTGGACCTTAAAGGTCATCTAGTTTCAATCCCCTGCCAGGGGCTCAGACACCTTCCACTGGAGCAGTTTGCTCAAAGCCCCATCCAACGTGGCCTTGAACACTTCCAGGGATGGGGCACCCACAGCTTCTTTGGACAACCTGTTTCAGTGTCTAATCACCTTAGTGATTAACATTAGTGAAGAATTTGTTCCTAACATCTAATCTAAACGTACTCTCTTTCAGTTTGAAGCCATTCCCCCTTGTTCTATCACTTCATGCTCTTGTGAAAAGTCCCTCTCCTTTAGGTACTGGAAGGTGTATAAAGTCTACCCAGAGCTTTCTCTTCCCCAGACTGAACTTCAACCTGTCTTCATAGCAGAGGGGCTCTGATCCTCTGAGCACCTCCTCTGGAATTGCTCATTTAGGTCCATGTCCTTCCCGTTCTGGGAACCCCAGAGCCAGATGCAGTACTACAGGTGAGGTCTCACAAGAGAAGAGTAGAGGGGCAGAATCACCTCCCTCAATGCTTCTTTTGATGTAGCCCAGGACATGTTTGGCTTTTTGGGCTACAAGCACACTTTGCTGGGTCATGTTGTGCTTCTCGTCCACCTAAAGAGCTTCTTCTCAGGTGTGCCTTCAATCCATTCTTTGCCCAGCCTGTATTTGTGCTTGGCATTGCCTTGACCCACGTGCAGGACCTTGCACTTGGCCTTGATAAATATGAGGGTTGCACAGGCCCCCTCTCAAGCCTGTCAGGTCCCTCTGGATGGCATTCAGATGGCATCTGGACAGTCAGGCTTCCATGTGTGTTATCAGGAATGGGTGAATGTATTTTTAAAGGAAAAATGAGTGACACCACAGATGAATTAATAGTTTCAAGATAAATTTTCTAGGAAGGAAAACTGATGTTGAGTAGCCTGTGTGTCCTGTGGAGCTTGCCATGCATATCTGAGTAGTGCAGTGCAACATATGAATACAGTTATCCACTGATAGAGTTCTGATTAGTGCAGTTGACATCAACCTATGGCTGAACTGGTTCTTCAAACATTGTCAAAGTAGCCGTGGTCTGAGTTGTCAAGTGCCTCTCCAAGTTCCAACAAAAGCAGGAACAAAGCACCAATAATTGTTACCATGTTTATTTCATGTTTCTTAGTTTCAGAAAATAATTATGTTGCAATGAAAAAAAAATGCATGTATAAAATATGTGAATTCAGGATTAATATAAAAGTGTCATCAGTGCAGGTCTCACAAGGTAAGACATACACAATCCAAATGCAAATCCGAGGCAGATGACAACTGTTTTTTCTATCTGTTCCCTGCTTAACTTTCTACCCTCAAATCTCCATCCTCCTCTTCCCTTCTAGTTCCTTTGGTTAGAATCTTGGATCATCTTGGGTATGGTTTTTAAAAAGTCTGGAAAGGGGCAAAGGCTGGACCAGAAGAGATGGCTAGTTTGTTCTAATCAAATTCAAAACACTTAATTAATGCAGAGTTCAAATGACGGAAGTCAGCCAAGTCTCTGTTTCTGTTGGAACCTTAGCATGTAGATTTCTTTATTGTTTATGATTTTTAACTGTACAGGCCCATCAGAAAAAACTTTTTCCTCCCTATTTCTTTATTTGCTCTCCCAGATAAAAAGATTAGGGCTTTAGGGGGAAGGGCTTTGGGGCTTATCAAAATGATGGGAAACATTTAGCTAGGAAAGTTCACTGCCTTTTTGCTAAAAAACTAGAAATTGAATAGCTGTTGCTGGCTGCTAGTGCCACCTCCCATGGGAGAGCCTGTGGTGTCAGCCATACATCTATACTCAGGAAAAGTTCTTACAGTGGGCAGAGGCACTGTAAAGTCAAGCTACCTATGTTTACATTTTATTTATTATTACTGATAGCAGTTTATCAATATCCAATACCACTACTGTCTGGTGCTAGTCCAGGTTCAGATTCCAGCATCTGTTTGTGCAAAACTCTTCCTGAGGATATACAGTCCAACAGATGGGGTGCATCAGAGCAGTGCAGCTTGGTGGGGCTGAGCTGTTGAGCAAGACTTGCCTGGGGTGGCAGGGCACGGCCAGGGACTTTGGGGTGAGGAAAGCCCATAAGCCCACTTAAATGTGCCCACAGGAGTGATCTCAGCCTGTGATTCTATGATTTATCACTGAACATTTCCTGTCTGCCACGGGCAAAAACTGGGTTGTGACTATTCCAGCCTGGACATGGTGTTGAGGGTACATTCCCTCTCACTCTTGCAATGGCACAGGAGAAACGGAGGGAAAAGGAAGAGAGTGAAGGACATTATGTGATACAGTACAACCTGATTCTTCCCTTCTGTTTGTTCTCTGCAGTACCTGGTGGAAGCAGCAGCCCAGAAGAATGGGAATGCGGTTCAGCTATTGAATAGGTTTCTCTGCAAACTCATATTCTACTACATCTGCACCACTGTGAAAATCACTCAAAAGAGGCCAACGTAAAATATCCCAGCTTTAATTGAGTTCTGTCTGCCCAAAGTCCTCAGGCTTTTTGTAAATCACAGCCTTATTTTCAACACAGTGCTCCAACTTCACACTCAGAGCTCAACCAAAGGCTAACATGGGTGAACCTGACTTACTTAAAGGATTTGTTTTATTTAAACAAAACAAAACAAACAAAACCCACCAAAACCAAACACAAAAACAAACACAGAAACCAAACCAACCAAACAAAAAACAACAAAGCCCCCAAAAACCCAAAAAAGCAACAACAAAAAAGAGAAATAACAAGAGCAGAAACAGAACACCTCCCTGCTCTACAACTGCAGACTCCTTCTCTGACTGATCTGTCCTTTGAGAAACACTTGCAGGCTGTTCCTGTCCACCATTCCTGGCTAACTGCTGGACCTGACTCCCTCCAGATGGTTTCCAAGGGTCACTGGGCAATTAGCCTTTGTCTCTTGAGCTAATATCAACACAATGCACCAGGATCTTTTTGACAGTCCTGCACCTATTAGGTCAGCAGAAGACTGCAACTGAACTGACAAATGCCCACAAGAGCTCCTCAAAGAGAGATCAGTCAGAGAAGGAGAAAGAAATAAAAGACAAAGTGATCTTTGACATTCTTGTGTGACACATTTTCTCGTCCTTTCATGACATGAATATTAACTCACCAGCAGAAGGTTGCACTGGAGGGGTCAGGAGGGTGGACTCCTGTCTGAGCACAATCAAATACAACATGAAGGTACAAATTATTTGGGTTTCTTTTTGTTTCATAATAAAAAAGAGAGTAACCTATACGATGCATGAATGGTCAAGTTTCATGAAAGATCATGAAATATTTAAAATCTGAAATCAGCTTTGAGGTACCAGTGAGAAAGCAGCAGTGAACTGAGGTTTGCAGAAGATTGCAGTGATTTAGTTAGGTAGCATCAGTTTTACTTTAGGCTTTTTCAGAAGCCCAGAACACAAAAGAATGTGTGGGAAAGGCTTAATAAGTAGAGGAACAGAACTGTATTCTGTGATAAATTACATACATAATGAGTAATGACAGAGCTTTTTGCTTTGCTTTTAAATTTTGGGTCACAAATAAGCAAAATAATTAACCAAGTTCTCTCAAAAGGGAAAATTTCTTTCTCACTGAGCATCAGCGAGGACTTTATTTTTTCAGCTGCGCTGATTCAGAGTATTTTGTATCACCTTTTACAAAGCCAAACAAAGCTTAATGGTATTTCCATTAAATTTCAATTGAAATACTTCCAAAACAGTTCTTCCATAAAGATAGGCTATTTGTCCTGATTCAGCTCTCTGATAAGACCTTATCTGGAATAGTGTGTACTGTTCTGGTAAGCATTTTCAAGAAAGCAGAAAAGTCCAGCACAATAAGGGGATTTAAGTCCTTATCAGATGTGATGGAAGTACCAAGCTTGTTCAGAGCAGGAAACAAGGGCAGGGGGTCCACACTTGCAGTTAAGCAGTGTATCAGAGAGGGGTGAATACACAGAAGGAACCACTCTTGGACAGTGCTGGCCTGAGAGCAAACTGAGGTGAAATGGTCATGAAGTCTGACATGGAGAATTGAAGGGTTTTAAGCATCATGTTCTTGGATGACATTCCAGTGGATGTAAAGGGCTTTATTTAGTTTTCGGGCAGAAATTGTTCGGTTTACAAAAGAAATTGCGTAATATAATTCCCTCTGACAAAAATGGATGTTCCTCTCAGTCACATGTCCTAAATGACAGCAAGTCCTAATGGATGTGTTCTTTACATCTCTAACCTTTTTAAAGCAGAAATAAGGATTTTTAAAGCAAAGTCAGCCAAACTGGGCAGGGCAAATATTGACTGTTTCTGAAGAGAACACATTATTAAAAACACAAGCAAATCTGTCTCTCTCACCATGCAACCATTCCATGGTAAACCAAAAAGCATCAGGTTGCATCAAGGAAAAAAGAGGAAACTCTGATTTAATGGCTCTGTTTCTCTTTCCATTGGTGTTAATAAGTAACGACTGTGAAGTAAATAGAATTATATCAAGGAGACTAGAATAAAATCCAGCCTTTGTCTGAGAACAAAATAGGGAAAATAAGATCTCTTTTATGTGTGATATATTTAACTAACTAGTTACTGAAATTGGTGAAATACTTTTGTCAATTGGGTGTAAAATTATAGCATAAAATGCCTTTCACACTGTAAGAAAACCTTGTAGTTAGTTATTTTTGGTGTGACAGAAAAGGTTACCATGTTTGATGGTATCTCGCTAAAACTTTGTCTTTCCAAGATAGTCATGTTGATGAGAAGAGTTCCATCAATTTTCAGCTAATGCAATTAACAAGCAGGACTTGAAAGCTGCGTGCATGATTGCTGGAGCAGTTATTTAAAAACTTGTGAAATTGTCAGTTCTTGCAGGTGGACTTTGCTATAGACTAGTAGCAGCTTTCAAAAAAGAATTAAACCTTTTTAACTCCACTTCTGAAACCAGTGATCCCTGTAGGTACTTTCCAGAGCTTTTCCTGTTTCCTATTGAATTCATTCTAATGTATTATATAGGAAGTTTATATTCTAATGTATATATAGGAAAAGATTGTTTTCTACCTTAAATAATAAGTGAGATTATTTCTCAGACGATGTTGGCTGTTACTATAATAACTGGAGGAGGTTCCTTATTTGGGAAAGAGAGATTTAAGGGACTATTTGTTATAATGAAAATTGTCATCAAGAGGACAAATTTAGCAAGACAGCATTTGGTGTTTTAGAGAGACGGGAAATGTTGTTTGGTCATACACTGACAGTCCTCTGGATCAACAGGGTTTTTCATGCCAGCGTTGCAAAATGACTGTCTTTCATGAACTATGAACTGATACTCTCCTCATAGGGTTTTAATGTAGTATTTGAACAATAAACATGAAGTCTGCAGAGTGCATTCAAGTAGCACTGTGAGCTAACATACTGTACTAAGACCTATAATTCCATAACAGTAATGCATGATTAATATAAACCTGTAAACCACAGCTATTGTATCCATCCCTTCTGACAACTAACAAGCAAGCATCCCATTTAGTGAATCTACAATTTCCTTTACTCATTCAAATTTGTCTCATATCATATCATTTTTTTCCCCTACCTTCTGCCTGTGATGACTTTCCAGCCTGCCCAGGGCATGGAGAAGGGTATCACTTTTCACAAATCAGTTGAGATGGTCTCATGACCACATCCTCTAGTTGTGAGTCAGAAAAGGGCTGCACAGGTGGATGAGTGAATGCCTTCCATATGTAAAGCTGTGGACAACTTTATTTGGGCTATCCCATCATGTCATCTAGCTGGCCTAAACCTCTTGAAGACTAATGACAGAGACTGCCTGGAGCAGATGTCCAAAATCTGCTCTATAGGAGACACCTGAAGAGCATTGTAGAAGACAGTGGGGTCAGATTTAAGGCAGCATTGCTTTCACATGAAGTGACATGGATCTCTAACGTGTTTTCACTTTAGTAAATGTCCCTTTAGTTCATAAATCAGAAAAGTCTTTTTAAAATTGTCATTCATTACTTGGAAAGATAAGAAATCTTCTAAGCCCTGCTTTTCCTTTAAATATTGTACCACAAGAGTGAGAGATCTCCACAGCCCTTATAAAAGCAAAACTGAATTTAATTTAAGCAGTCTACCTGAGGTCTACTCATTCCACCCCTGCTCTTTATGGATAAGAGTCTTCTCCTTCCCTCTGCTCGTGGCAGAGAAATAGAAAGGTCAATGAAGAGTACATTTTAGTATCTTTTATAGTATTATACATTGACCAAAAAGTTTAAATATGGAAAGTATTACAGCACTATGCTATGTTACATGATTAGAAACACATTTTGCTCTAGATATGATCTGTGTTACCAACAAAATAAGTATGTATAAGATCTGGTTTAACTTAGTTATCCTTTAGTCCTTTTTTTCTGCTTATTGTTATGTAACAGTTGTGATGGTGAAATGCATAATGACTGTTCCGGACAGTATGATAGAGCATCATATGGCATTTATATTGCAGAGTAAAGCATATAAACATATGAAAGTCATTTAAAGATACAATTAAACTTCTAAACAAAGAACTTCATAAATATTTCATTTGAAAACTCAGCATTGACCAACTACCTGAGGGCTAAGGGGACTTTTTTTAATACAACATAATAAAGATTTAATAAAAATGCTGTTGTTAGAAGTGCAAGTGTGTTAACTCTCCCTGACAGAAGGCTATTAAAATGTATCCTTCAGTCAGTTCCTTCTTGCATTTTATTTAAACCAGCAAGGTCCTGTGAGTTTACTGCCTAGGATTACAGTAAACAATAGAAGCAATATTTACAAGTTATATTGTATCATATATATCTATATAACCCTTTAATTTAGATAACTCTTTTTATCCCGGGGATTTTCTGCTGGTCGATATGAATTCTGAACGATCAACATCGCCTGCAATCAGTTTTACTCAAGTTAATCTTTTGCTGCCTTCAGAACAACAGAACAGACTTTGTGGGCTTTCTTTCAATGTAGGGCTAGTGCTGGATTGTCTATTTTTCATGATTAAATACACCATCCAAAGATGAGGTATATTTGCCATTACAGGAAGATTTTAAATCCACAGTGAATATGAATCTGAAACATGTTCTCGAGCAAATAAAAAAATTATGTGAATAATGTGGGAATTATTGTGGGAGATTTATAGCATGTTACGTAAGACAGGTTAGGCAGTCATAAAACACTCTTTGATTTTAAGAAATAGAAACTATTGAATAAATGTGATTTTTAAATGTCTTAAGCACTCCAAACTGATATTCCAGGAATATCACTACTGTTTTTCATTCCAGGACAGTGTTTTGTAATAATATTTTTCAAAAGTCAGTGAAAGATGTTTTAAAGTTTTAAAGTAAATCCTGTCCCATGAGACTGGAAGCCAGGGCAATCAGGTGCTTTTCAATATTTTGGGTATTGATAGAATGGAAATATGAGAGATGAAAAAAGAGTCTTCACCAGATTTCAATACACAGAGAAAATGAAAATACATTATCTGGAGATTCACTAAGCTACATTAAAAGAGCCATAAGGATGTCAGAGGTTAGGCCCTTAATACAGGGAAGCAAGGAAGCTCAAGGACTCTAATTTAGTATTTACTTTTTTTTCTTCTTCTTCTTTTTTTCTTTTTTTTTCTTTTTTTTCTGGCAGATTAAAGTTATGTTTTTTGTTCTTATGTTTTTGGACTGAGGTGAAGAAAGCTCAAGATACATGCTGTGTTAAGGTGGAGAAGTATATGTATCTTTATTTTTCAGAGTCAGGATGTGATATTTCACATTTTTGCGTGTTTGTTTTTTCTCCTTTTTATTTCACCAGGACACTTTTTAAAAGGACTTTTCTTGATATTTGTTTACACACATAATATTTTGTTATGTTTAAAGGTTTTATAGGTGATAGAACTGCCTATTATTAAAATTACCTAATACTTCCTATTATGAAACTTTGATTTTTTTTCTACTTATAATAGTGCCAAACTGTAACTGCTTTGACTGAAGTTTTCCATGCCAAGTAGCTGTCCCAGGCTGTACTTTTCTGAAAAGCTCCAGCCAAAACAGTTCTGCCATTTCTAGGAATGATGCAAGGAAAAAATATGTATTTTTTCCCAAGTCCCTGAAGTTTGTGAAATACAGGCTTTGAAGTGCTCCTAAACTCAGGGAAATAAAAATTAAAATTTTCAGAAGGCCAGTTTGCCAAGAAAAGGTATGCCCTCATAGTGATTATTTTGCTACTTCAATGCAGATGGAGCTAAAACCCCTCAAGTTTTATGGATTAAACCTGCATCCACAGATCTTTCTCTACTCGGTAGGCACCATCCCTCACCAAGAAACTGAGCAGGCCCTAGCTCACAGTGGTAGAGACAAAGGTGAATTTTCTGGCTTGTATGGACACTAGAAGGAGAGCATTATATTCTTTATGATGAGTATCCGTTCTCAGCTATAACCCTTCTTCTGTCATAAAAAGGTAAAGAAGAAATCACATATTCAGATAAAATAGAAAAAAGGAGTTAAATCTGGGAAAGAAGAGGGCTGGAATGAAACAATATATCTAGAGAAACAAGGACTCAGAGATGTAAGGGAGAACTGAAGGAAAACAAAAGAAACTAGAGGGGAAATTCAGATAATTTTAGGATCACAAAATATTTTGGGTTGGAAGGGGACCTTGAAGATCATCTAGTTCCAACCCCCCTAGTGTGGGCAGGGGCACCTTTCACTAGACCAGGTTACTCAAAACCTTGTCCAACCTGGCCTTGAACATCTCCAGGGATGGGGCATTCACAACTTCCCTGGGCAACCTGTTCCAGTGTCTCCCCACCCTCATAGTGAAGAATTTGTTCCTAACATCTAATCTAAACCTACTCTCTTTCAGTTTGAACCCATTCCCCCTTGTTCTGTCACTATGTGCTGTTATAAATAGTCTTGCCCCATCTTTCTTGTAGGCTCCCCTCAGGTACTGGAAGGCCACAATTAGGTCACCCCAGAGCCTTCTGTTTCCAGGCTGCACAATCCCAATTCTCTCAGCCTTTCCTAATGGTAGAGGTGCTCTATCCCTCTGATCAACTTGGTGGCCTCCTCTGGACTCTCTTCAACAGGTCAATGTCCTTTCTCTGTTGGGAACTCCGGAGCTGGATGCAGCTGAATCACCTCCCTTGACTTGAACTTCCTAAAGTAGGGAGTTCTACTTTAAAGGTTTGCCTATGCATCCCGGCACAACTTTTATTTAGAGATACATATGTTTTTACATCTGGGCACTCTGTCCCCATGAGAGGATGGAAATTATCTTTCTGAGTTTGTATCACAGACAAGGTTGTCTCTATCACCCATTTGTTGCAGAACTGGGAAGGAATGTAAAGCTGCAGCAAGAGATTTCAGCAAGAGAAAGGGGGAGCCTTATTATGAAGATGTGGATGCTAGTCTAGACATCTGAATTCCTATCTCAACTGTAGATATGTGATACTGAGGAGGTAACTTAAACCAAACTTTTCATAGATTGCTGTTAACAGAATCTATTTCATTTTCTTGGTACCCAGGCTCAGACTGTGGAAACATACTGGAAGAAGACCTGAAGACTCCCAAGTGCAACTTAAGTCAGTCGGATCTGTAAATCAAACCCAAGGTTTGTCAAGCTGGATACTCAAAATTCATGGATATTATTAATTGTAGTGTCCCTGCTTCAGTCCTGCATTTGTAGGATGTGCATAAAACTCACATGGATATTGTGGATATAAGTAATATTTGTGAAGGTTTCAAAATTACACTGATTAGCATCATAAAAGAAAACTCATGGGGAGGTTAATAATGTTTTTTAGAGAAGAGATTGAATAGTGTGCAACAAAGATGGCACGAGGCCATTCCCTGAACAATGGGGCCATGTACTGAACAATGAAGTAAATATTGAACAGCTGTTCATTAAGTAAACACCATCCACTTGGAGCACTGAAGTGGCTGGGGTCCTATGGAAAAAAAGTTAATGATCGTGTAATTAAAGCCTGTATAAAAATTCATATTCTCAAGATAAATCAGTTGAGATTTTATGGGCAAACTTATTTCTGCCACACTCTCACTTTTGCATATAAATTTAAAATGGAGGGGGTTGTGTTATTTGTACACATGGATGTTCAACAAAAATATGTGCTCACCTGTTAATGAACACAATAAGCTATAGAGATAAAAAATAGAAAAAAAAGCCTATGAATGGAGAAGAAAAATGAAGTGTATGCAGACAAGCGGAGAATAGGAAGGATGTTCTGTCTGCCTGGGAGATCTGTAAGAAGACATGGGAAGACTTTATTTCTCCATTGTATAAATGCTTCATATTTCCAGTTGAAAAGGGCACTTAAAGTAATGGTTTTCAAATTCACTTCTGAAAATGAGACGTAGATTTCCCATTGATTTGATCAACTTTTGAACCTTTTAGTCAAGGTTTAAAAAATCCCAGCCTTTGAATTTTCCACATCCATTACAGATCAGTGTATGCTTCATTGACATCCAGCTGATTTTCCAAACAGTACATTTTTTCCAGGAGCTTAGCAAAAAAGTGACTGCAAATTCACAGTTCTTCACTTATCCACATTTCCATCTTGTTCAGCATCTTCCATCATCTTTGAATGACACTTTTTTGTAACAAGTGTCTTATATTTTATAGCTTATATTGCTTTCTACTGTGAAACAAGTAAAGCTAAAATAATAGCTAAGAAAAATGTCCAAAGACATTTTACATGAGGGTTGACATTGGAAGGCAGTAAAATCACGTAGAATATATCACAGTGAGCTGTCAATGAGTTGTCCTTTGAAGTCAGAGAACTGTAATTTTTGTTCTTTTCAAATACACATTTATATCCCTTTTTATTTTTGGTCACATGCCGTTTCACAGATCAGTCAAGAATGGTCACTGAGCAATTGCTGTCCATAATTCTGTCACTATTATTTTATGCTCTCTACCTTTTAGACTCATTAACTTACCACCCGCTGTCTAAGATGGGTGCTCTTTTTTTGCAGTTATTGTGGGATTTACCAGATTTTATAATATTTGGTTTGACAAAGTTGGAACTTTTAGCTGCTCTAACAGTATATAAAGTGTTATTCCAGAGTGAATTTATTTCAATAATTTTTAAAGTAAGAGTAAGGTAAATGTTGCCTCAAATTATTCTTAAAAGTCAAGAAGCAGAAGCAAAAGGAAGAGTAAAATAAAGACAAACTGGGTGCTCTATCTATTTGTAAGTACTGATATTCTATACAAATATCCCATGATACTGCTATGATTTGATCTTTCAAGAGTGCATTCTAAGTAAAAGTTATGCTGAAGATATTACAATATATTTCTTGACCTAACCATTTAATTTTAGCAGAGGTGGACGTGATCATAATGATTTCTAGGGTCTCTAGGTCAGAACTAGAGGTTATTTAATAAAGCTTTTTACTTTACATAGCTTGACCTTTATACTGGGATTTTATTATTTCTATAACATATCCTTTCCTTATAATTACTTATGTTTCTATAAAATGCTAGGCTTGACTGTTTTGAGCCATGAATTGTAGCTGGTTTTTTTATGGTAGTTAGAAAAATAGGGGGAAAAGGGTTTCAAAGAGTCTAGTATTGCACTCTACAAAACAGGACACTGTATTAAATACATTGAATTTCCCTTAAATACACGATACAACTTCATCGTTAAACTCCGTTTGATGTTTTCTTTACTTAACTTACATTATCTCAGTGGGCAATCATTCCCTGGAACATTTTAAAACAAATGGTAATTTCAGTTCTAACCAACACAGTCTTTCAGAAAACACCCTTCACCAATCATCATGCCATGGGCTGGCCTCAAATTTTAAAAATCTTATCAAGCTAGAGAAGACAAATGCACAAATCATGGGAATACAGTATATTCCGATAATACAAATGAGCACTAACAATATTATTTCTTTAATATATAACCCACAAAAAGAGACAAACTGTAGAATCAAATAAAAGATGATTGATGTACATGCATACAATGGGCAAATATTAGGGTAAGTACCTTACAAAACACCCAAACTGCTTCAGGGATTTTAATTAGGCAATTACCCGTAATGTTTATTATGAATTGATTGAATTTTTACTTGCTTTGCAACTTAAGAAACATGGCACTCCATGAATTCAAAACAGAGTTTCAGTTAAATAAAAGCAATGTCAAGTAAAATAAAGATTTTTTTAACTTTATGTCAGATTGTTTAGTAAAGCAAGTTGCTTGAAACAATAGAGCTTAAGAGTGTATTATTCTGTTTCTGTAGAATTCTGAAGTAAAATGAAACTTGAAATCTAGCCTCTTAAATTCAGATTTTTATACATTTTGTGAGCAGGTCTTTACTGTGCTAGGAATTTATGGGACTATCAATGATCCCATAAATAGTTCAATCAAAATAAAGTATTATTATTGAACATTAGGAATTTAAACTACTTAAATCTGTTCAAATATACATTCTTACACTGTAAGAATGCACAGCCATGATTTTTTTTTCCAGTAGACACAAAATACTACAGTTATTCTAAGATCTAGTTGTTGGTATATAAAGCATAATTATTTTGTATTTAGTATTTTACAGCTGCTCAGCAAAAATTTAGTTAAAGCTCTCTGGCCAATATCATTCTAGAATAATTGAATCTTCTTACAAATGACCTAATAAACCCACCATGCTTCTAAAAACTACATCGGTATCATTATTGCTGAGTGGTTATAGTAAAATATGCCTCAATTTCCCCAGCTAAGTAAATCCATATTTTGACTTTGTGATGAAAAATCCTTGTAAATTTGGCTTTGGTTTAACTCAATGGTGGGTTAAATTGCCAGCAATTTATTCGAAGTTTGTTTGGTATAATTCTTTTTAAATTTAATTTTTATTTTAAAACAGCTCATAATACATTGGTTTGTAATACATATTCTTCTTACATACCCTTCAAGATTCTTTTTCCTTTGAGAAGCAGTTTGGATGACTCTACAATGTGCGGAGGAGCTTCACCTTGTATTTGTGTGTTACAGTTTTTGTCATGTCTTTGAATGCAAGCACAGTTTAGAGTTTAAAAAAGCTTCATTTGAAATGTGTAAGGCATTTCCTGCTCCCATTTTTCTGCAATTACTCAGTTTATTACGTTAACATGTTACCAATAAATTAACTATAATTCATCTCTGAAGTTTCTAAATAGCGTCTGTCTTAAAGCAAATGTGAATCCTTCCTAGAACAGAGGCACTCCAACTCTACCCAAGTCACCAGAGAGTGTCCTTTGGACTCTTTTACTGCTTAGGCAACTCACCTCTTAATGCTGAAGTCATTTGGAACTGGTTGGATGTGTGCTTATGAATGCAGAAGTCTTGGAAAAGAAAGAAAAAAGGCAAAGGCAACCTTTATCTTCATCTAGCTATTAGAATATGAGTGGAAGAGGGAGCACAAATGATGTTGGATCTCTGGACCACTTCTATTTCTTTTATCCACTTATGCAGTGCTTATTCTGTGGAACTGGGTCTAAGATCCCACATGTGCCCCTTCCAAAGGGACTACTGCCCACCCCCTCCTCTGCCCTTCTGGGCTTGTGACTTTTGCATTCCCCCTTGTACATTGACTGAGCTCCAAGGCTGACATGGAAAATTTTGAACAATTTTCTGAAGGAGAGTTGAAACACACGAGATGAGGCATCAAGCCCCCTCAGGTTTAACATGGGGGTATTTTTTTTCCTGCAGAAGGCAATTCTGTGTGTGACAAACAGGTGTAAGGGCACAAGGGAGAATGATACAGCTACACTGACCAATTGTATAAAGAGTGCTTTGCTTTTAACACCTTGGGCAGAGATTGAACCAAGCAGAACTTAGGCATTTATGCTGGGAAGGTAGGATCACTCTTTCAAGGCTGGGTAACAGGGTGCAGGTGAGGTCAACTTCTCTGTAAGGGCTGGGTAGCTGGGAGCCATGGCCAGCAGGGCAGGGTCCTTGCCAGCCCCATCCCACTTCATCCAAGCAGGGAGCAAGGTAGGCTTAGGAATAGCAGCTGGGATTGGCCAAGAGTCCAGATCCTCATGCTAGTCCAGGGTGACAAGGGAGGCCAGGATAAAGACAGGGTCTGGATTGGGTTTGGCAATGATAACTAGGATTGGAGACAGTTGATCTGGTGATTCACAGCTGGTCCAAGATTAAGCCAGGATCTGGGTCCACAGGTCTGATCCAAATCAACAGGGTCCCTGGTCAGAGGCAGAGATAGGTGCACTTGTGATACAGTTCATAGAGGAACTGAAGGCATCAGCCTGAGCTGGGGCTGCAGAGCCCATGGACAGGAGGCAAAGGTGGCAGCCCCCACTGAGGCCAGTTAAGGCCCTGACACCAGATGTGTGAAATCATGTCACATTTGAACCTAGGATGTGTGCCCAAGCAAAATATTGATCAACAGTCTTTAATTCAACCCAAAAAGTCACTTGACCATTTCCTGACTTGGTCCAGAGCGTTTTCCTGACTTGGACCAGTGGCCTACTCATCCACTTCCTTTGAAGAATCTGAGAGGAACTTAGAATAAAATGTATGCTTTGCATTAAGTGGCACAAACCAAATGAATCTGTAGGTACCATCACAGTTTTGTCCAACAAAATTATTTCCTGTATGTTCTCACAGCACAAATTCAGGGCAGCTAGGTATAGGCACCAAATTTTGTGACAGTTTTTGTACCACACGCAGTGTGCAGCATTTTCAAGTGTCTGGGCAAGCATCAGTCCCCAGAAGAGAGGGAAAATTAGAAATGCACTTTGAAGCAGTGATAAATCAGTGGATACCTTGCACCATGGGCTGTCACAATAGAGTAGGATTCTGGGAGTATCAGTAATATTCATACTCAACAGTGGATAACAGCAGGTGGAGACCGGTCAGAAATGAAGACCTGGGAAGAGCAGTCCACAAGAAACAGTGCAGGGAGTTGTACCATTTCATTTCAGGTCTGATGGATATTTGAAGGTAAAAGCATTCCACAAGGGGTTTAGGACTCTGCATGAAAAATCATGGATTCTTACTCTTGCAGCTGTAGCAAGAGGAGAGGTCTTGGGACCAAGCATTGCAAATCCATGCTCCTGCAAGTGCTTCTCTAGACTCCACTCCAGGGAGTGCCTCTCCAGGGCGGAAGCTTCACTTAGATGCTTTTACTCATTTTTTGGGGTAGTCCTTCCCAATCTCTCTCTCTCTCTTTCTTTCTTTCTGTTGACACTGTAAGAAATATGCAAGTTAGGTGATAGAAATACTGGCCACTTTAAAACTTTTCATATCTGTAATTGTGTGTTTGGGAGAGTTGCAGTCTTGTGTACAAAATATTAACAGATTACATTAGCGTAATTCAATCTCCCTCTACTCTGTGTGTCTTTTTTTAGATTTTGTTGCTTTGCCATCCTCCTCTGTAAGTGCTTTGTGGAGCTTCCACTTGGTCTTTCTTTTCAGAGTAGTGTAAGTTTCTTAATATTCCCATGGGCCCTCTGAGGTTAAATTTTTTTTGTCAGTAACTTTTATTTCTTCTTTAAAAAATCCATTTTGAAGCTCTGTGGAATTTAGAGAGAGTCCTTCCATGCACTTTTGGTTGTATTTAATTGTTTTTCTCATAAATCACATACTTTGTTTTGATGCAAAACACAGCGACAGAAGAGAATCTAACATTTTATGTAACTGGCATGTCATTTATAAGATCTCCATTAGACAAAACATTTGTTTAGATACTCTGTTATTCATTTATTTTCATGTCAACACCAAAACCAACAGCAGAAATGAACAGAGGTGAATAATAAGACAAACTGTTTCAGTATCGATGTACTCTGCCTAAGGCAATATACTGTGCAACTGGTGAAGAATGCTTATTTCCTTCCCAAAACCTCTGCTGAGAACCAGCTCTTATAAACAATCTCTAAGTCTTTTGTCTTAAGGGACTATTTTCAGCTATCTCCAACACAAAATTTCAGTTGATGTGTTTCGCTTAAAAGATTTTTTATGGTAAATTGGTAAATAATAGCTTTCAATTATGGTTATCTTCTTGACAGTTGCATTATCTTTGTTGCATCTGCTCTTGGCCAATTGCTTTTCTCAGTGTAGAATATAAAAAAGACCATACAGGAAATAAACAATAGTCTCATTAGCAGACAGATTTAACAAGATATGGCTTCTGAGAGAGATAAATAAATTTGATAGATATCACAAACAAAAATGAACATTTCAACTGATCTACTGCAGCAAAGCAATGTTTCTCTTATTAGAGCTGGGAGGTCTTTCCTGAGGAAAGATTGTGGCTAGAGAGTAGTTGATGTCACCTTCAAAGAATATGTAGCCCCAGGTTGGAGGGAAAAGGCAACCAGGAGTAATCTATCCAACTGTTAACAGCAGAAGGAGCCCATTCTCAGACACCATCTTTAGCAGCCAAATAAAAAATCCCAGAAACCTCTTGGGTGAACTTATGGCAGGTGATGTTCATACAGTAAGCGTGCTGGTTCCAAGACCAGCAGGAAGCCTGGATTCAGGTATGTGGAAGTAATGCCTGAGCAGTTCAGCTGATTCACAGATGTGCAGTACCTTTGCTGCTGTCTGGGAGCTCTACACCTATACACATTTAGATACTGAACATGTGAACTGAGCTTTTTATGCTGAAGCATATGTGTCTCCAAATGTTGACAAAAGAAGTTGTAACTCATTCAGCCAGAATGGTTAAACATTTCAGTGTTTAGGACTTTAAAATATATGTCTGTTGTTGTTATGTCCTCTGCTTTAGCACTTAACCTTCTGATGTTCACATTCATTTTAAATCAACTGCTATAAAAGTTTGGACAATTTATGCACTTTCTTGTGAATTCCCTCCAATTTGCCAATAACTTCCAAGCACCAAGGTGAGTAGGACCATGAAAAACTCCAGGACATAAAAGAAAAAAGAACATTCCTGTTCCTGTATGTGTAGTTCAGAGATATATTTGCCTCTAAACCAGCCATTTCACTTTTTAAACTTACACTGAATTTGCATTTGCCTCTTACACCAAAGTTTTTCCAACATTACTACTTACTGGGTATCTTCTACAATGTGAACCAAGTGTTTCTGCTCAGGTCCATTATTTGTTCTAAGAAACTTGAGTTTTTTCAGGTTAAATAATATTCTTTTATCTGTTAGCATGAGTTTGATTTTCTACACCCTTGTGTTCATTATGTCTATTCAGAGGGTCTTAAAAAACTAATTACTTAATATAAGATTAGAAATTTTGGGTAATATATTGCTTGCCAAAGGTCTCAGATGGCAGTTGAAAACAGGTATGTGAAGAATGGAAATCTGATGGAGTATATGTCAAGGCACAGGATAGTTAAATTTTCTTTGACAAAGAAAGAATTAGAAGCAGCAAATTTTTTTTTTAAAGAAAAGGTATTAAAAATGCAAACCCCAGTATATGTAATGGTTCCGTAGTAGACAGCCCATTTAAGAGACTTAGCTCATGTTTTGTCTCTACTCAAAACTCTCCTTTTTTTCCTGACCACTGGGCATCAAAATGGAGAATGTCTCACAGATACTCATAATAGCCTCATAAGGTGCAAAGGAAAAGGCTCACCAAAAGAAAAACATATTTTTTTATCCTTAAGACTGCTAGTACCAGTCTTGGGTGGGGATAATTTGTTGAAGTGTTTGGGACTAAGTATTGTCTCTGATATGTGCCCAATTTACACTGGTTTGGGGTTGCCACTTAATGCAGATTTCTTTTTTCATATGTTTATTGTTGAAGAGTTTATAAGAATCATGACTACTAAAGCTCTGTTTGTAGCTGACAAAGGTGGATTTCTATATTGATAGGGATTCCTCCTAGAAACATTGGACTGACAGGAAGCAGAAATCACTTTACCAACTCAAGGTGAAGTTTTTCCACTTGATGTATTGAGTAGAAGTGGTAAAATTGAGAGAAAATACCATAAATAATTTTTTTATATTCAATCGTGAATCTCTGTTGATGATCCCAAATAGACAATAATTGTGACATTTCAAATATCGCTAACTTGTCCATAGAATGTAATCCAGAAAGACGCTTTTCAAATAATAAAATCAAGAAGTCAGGAAAAATGCTTATCTGGTTAAAAATCTGTTCTTTGTGGGTTTTTACACATGTATATATGCCCATATTTTATTCTGTATAGTACAGAAAAGTAAGAAAAGAATGTAGGCTTTGCCAGCTGGAGGGATTTGTCTACTTTCTTTTTTATTTTATTTTAAGTAGATGTGGAATAGATAGGAATTTGCTAGATTTCCAGATGCTTCTGGTAGACCAAGCAATGGTTCTGGTCTTCATTTAGATGTATTTTACTTTTTTTTTTTAATATATATATTTGGAGACTGGTGCCTAAGTGTTCTCAATGGGATCTAATATTTAGAATATAATTCTGTATTAATTGTGCTTAAAAATAGAGTGGCTAATTCTTCAACACCCATAAGTAATATTTGTAATAATGCAGATCAGGATCTGGTAGCTTTTTTGCATCATTGTAAGACTTTCAGTCAAGACTAAATGGCTTTTTAAGGAAGAGAAGTTCAAGGCAAACAGTAGTTAAGAATACAATGTACTGTATAATCTGAGAGTTCAGACCAGTGGCTTTTCTTCACTTTCTAGATCTACATGAACTGTTGGTACAGGACAAAAATGGCGGGTTTTTTAATAAGAAATAACTTAGAAAGTTATGTATGATAATGAACTAATTACATAGGGAATAAAATCATAAATGCAGTCACAATTACATCTTTTAGGAAAAATTTTTTTTTCAGACTGTGTTTAAATTAGAAATGGCAAATTTTCCCCTTCCTAGTGCCATGTTTAAACATAATTGGCTATGATAATTACTGCTCTCTTTCACTCACCATGGAACTTCTCCATATCAGCTGTTTTCTACATGCTCGTGAAAAGGGTTGACGTTGCCTCAGCTGTAATTTTGGCATGGAGGTAACTTATGCTATGGTTGCACCTGTATGAAGTGATGGCTTCCTTGAAAGGCTTTTCCTATTTGCCAATAAAATGCCAAATTATTTTTTAATCTCTTGATTTGTTTTACAAAAAATCATGTGGTTACAAAGGCTTTCCAGCACTCGACTGTTTTGTTTTGTTTTTTCCCTACAGTTCTGGCTCTGCTGCTGATATGATTTTTCATGATTTGAAGCTGTTCCCATTGAAATCAATGGAGAAGTTCCCACTTCGTTATTGAAAGTAGTATTGTAGCCTCAGCTAATAATCTGGTGAGTTTTACCTGTTTTTTACCCAGTGCCAAACCTCTGTATTGGCCTTGTAGCTCCCCCAGCTCCTCAGAGGTGTGTGGATTCAATACTGGCTGAGCTGCCCTGTGCCTTAGAGTCAAATCTTGCTTTCCTTACTATGGTCTCCCAAATATTGTTTTCTTTGAGAATATGGTTTCCAGCACTAAGCTCTGTCTTTAACTGGCTATTCACTCTGTCCAAATAGAGGAAAGGAATTTTTTTAATGACTATACTTAGTGTTTGATATAGTGTCAAATCGATACTGGGAAGAAATCTACAGTTTAGAGCTCACCTGCTGTCCCAGCTGGGCTGTCTGTCTGCCTGCCAGGACTTCTTTCCTTTCCTTTTTCTTTTTTTTTTTTTTTTTTTTTTTTTAATAAAAGGAGACCAAGAAAATGGAAATAAAAATCACAATTATCAGAACAATAAGAAGCAAAAATTCTATGCATGCATATATTAAACCCTGGTGTACCTAAAAGTGAACTTTCCTTGGGCAAAAAAAGCAAAGTGGTAAAAGGCTGAACTTGACCCAACAGATTGTATACACCTTATCTGGCAATATTAACATGCACTTGAAAGTTATTAGTGCCTCAAACCTTTCAGTACCAAAGCGTGCCCTAAGTGTTATTTGATACTAGATGTTACATAAATTTGTATTTTCATTACTAAGCAACTTTAGGATATGTAGTGTGTGTTTGAAAAAAAGGCATGGTAATAACTCA
This sequence comes from Pyrocephalus nanus, assembly GCA_038380795.1. Lineage (NCBI taxonomy): Eukaryota > Metazoa > Chordata > Aves > Passeriformes > Tyrannidae > Pyrocephalus > Pyrocephalus nanus. Next base: position 9,455,411 of record CM076260.1, on the reverse strand, counting down.
CTAATAATGGGTGCCATGTGGGGGGAAAAAGGCAATATTACCTACCAAAGAAATATAAAACATGGTTTATATTTTCAACAGTTTGAGAATGAAATGAAAACAGAATATTTGGTGCACCTGTAAAAACACATTTGATCATAATGGCAAGTACAGCATTCTTAGTGTGGGATTCATATTTCATAACTCATGTTCAAACAAGAAAAATGATTATAATGTTAAGTATTTCCTGAGTTTATTTTGATGGATGGCAGAATAAGTATCTTTTACTCATTAAAATACAGATTGGTATAATTTAATAAATGAATTTAATACACAGATGTTCAAGACTGTTTGAACAGAGTGCATATTAATCAACTTCTCTATAACTGATCCTCTTTTATATTTTTTAAAAGAAATTTGCAGGAGCCAAAAGTTTATTAGATCTGTATGATCTCGGTCTGGTATCAGATATCAAGTATGTTGTTTGAATCATGTCAGGTGATCAAAGTGTTTCCTTTTGATTGATGAACCTGTAAACACCAAGCTATTTGAGTGGTCATTGCTTTTGCATCTGTTTGAGACACTGACACATCCTTTGAAAAAATGGCCAAGATTTTTAAGAGTGACTTGCAATACTGAAACTTCACTTTTGGGTGCCCTGCAGAAGACTGATTATTAGACAGTATTAAGTACTCTGGTTTGAAAAGCTGTTTTAAGTTAGATATATCCAAAATAGGGCCCCAAAATCATTTGTCATATATGAGAACTGCAACTAAGAAATGCAGAGCCTGATTTTCCCTATAGCTTATGTTCGCTTTTGCTTCACTGGTTTCAGTCATTGATTTCAGTGGAGTTGCACTGAATTTACATGCACATAAATGAGAAAAGAAGTAAGACCTTCATTTTTCAAAGCGTGTGTTATGGAAATATGTGGAGCTGCAAGATATCCCACTGAGCTTAAAACAGGTCTTTGCAGAAAACATTGGAACCCAGATAAGCCTAAGATCTGCTGAAAATTGTCCCTGTCCTGATGCTCTTCAAGCACCTGAAGGAGCCTGGTCTCTTCAGTGGACTCTAGAGCCTTGAGAAGGTGCCAGGGCACCCTGCAGAGAGATGCTCAGGAGTGAGGACCCCGACATGTGACCCTCTGAGCTACCTTTGCTTGCCAAATGCTGAACACATGCATGTTTCTGAAACTAGTAAAACAAATCCCTCAGGATCTGTTATTTGGTTGTCTTTTTTGAAATAATGCTCTGGTTTTTGGTTTTTTTTAGTGATAAGTTAGAAGGGTTTTGTGCTCTTCAAGTGGAGGATGTGTAGGGTGCCCTCTTTCTTGCATAGAATTAGGATCCTGCAGTGTTGGAGATGTACAAGAATTCAAGTCCTTTCTCCTCCACTGAGAAGTGACCTAAAAAAATCAGATCCTACGCAATTCTACAGTGGAGATGACTGAATTTAAGTCACTTTGCATGCATGATCTCACACTTTCTTATGCTAAGAGGGACTGTGAGTGAGTAGTGATTCCCTACAGCTGACTATAGGTGAGTGAGGATGCCCATCCTCCAAGGATCATTTCTTCTCTGATTTAGAACTTCTGCCACTGAACAATCAGGTAGAACAAAAGTTCTTCCTCTTTGTCTCTTAAGAAAGGTTTTGGTCTGTAGCTTTTTTCCTGGGTTCCTTTCTTGTAAGTGAGCTCTGAACTTTCACCTCAGCTTGTAAATGTAAGAGTGCAGAGGTTGGCAGTCTGGCTGTGTCTTCTTATTGAACAGGGGGTTGAGATGCAAACAGTCTATTGGGAATGTTTCTTGGCTTTTGCTAACTTCCTGACTGTGCCCAGAAATTTAGGAGAGTGCTAGTTGACTGGGATATGGGTATAACAGGAAGTACTCTATTAAGTTCACAGAGTAGCTTATTGAGTGCTCTAACATGTGCCAGTGTGCTGCTGTTGCTGCTGCTTATGGTACTAGTATATATATGTACACGAGTATATATACATTTTAAACATATTTTAAATATATATATACGGTATCATATATAGGTTCTCCCTAAATTAAACACAGCAGGTAAATCTGCCCAGGAGGTATCAAGTTTATGAAACACATTTGACCAGAGATGTGAGACAGTCAGCTATGTTCTTGTCCCTGGAGGCAAGGAGCTGGATGCATGGCAAACTGGAAGGAGCACTGCTGAGCATTGCTGGGGTTAAATAGCAGCTGAGAAGGCTCCAGTGCTCAGAGCAAGTGTTGTAGGTGTGTATGTGCATTGGTGATGTCTGATCACAAAGGACAAACTAACCTTTCATTCCAAGCTTTATCCTTAAAGAGGAATACCAGATTAAAAGTAGAAAGAAAGTGAAAATGAAGAGGTTTATATTTTTTAAATTATTATAGGTCCCTATTCTACCTAGTGACCATGTGTTCCCGAGTACATTCTCTGTGGTCAGGTAAAGCATCTGGGAAGAGGACACGAAGAAAAAGTTTTAGGTGATGACACAGATTTCCTTTCTGGTGTGGTTAAACCTCTTAGTGCTCAAGTTAAAGACTTTTTGCCTTCATAGCAGCAGTTCCAGTCACACTGGCATCAAAATTTATACCCAGGTGGGCCACTGAGAATTAACTGACTTCTGTGTTTGTCCATGACTCTCTGCTCCTACCAATTTACCAGAACATCTGGAGCGAGACAGTGCTGCAGTGACTCTGACAGAGTTCATCCAGGAGCTGCTGGTAAGCAGGATGGCTGACTGATTTGTACTCAAATTCCCAAATCTTTCTGAACTGCATGTTCTTGCTCCTTCACTGTCCAACACCTTGTAGCCATTTGCACCTGTACAGAGTGAATGCAAAAAACTGCCAGCCCAGATGGCAACACTTTTCACCTACTTTGCCCAGGCTTTAAAGCCTGCACAAGCTGAAAGGCAGCAGGAAATCCTGCCGAGGGATTTTGTCCATTTCTGCTGTGACTCATTCCAAGGTACATGGTCCCACTTCCCCAAAAAGGGAGAAAAGGAGGAGAACTACATGGAAGGATTATTTGCAGCAACCTTTTAATCTCTAATAGTCAACAGGAAAAGTACAGTTTTACTTTGTTTTTCAGATAATTTAGCCATGATATCATAATGATAAGAACTTTGCCTTAATGTCCACTTCTGTAATGGATCAGCCAAATAATCAGTTTCTGCTCCAAGAATTTTAACAAGAAGTTCGTGGTCTGCAATCAGAACAGCTTCTTCCAATGTAAAGACTCATGGAATGTCCTCATACCAAAACACAATAGTCAGAGGGTGAGTCTTGTTTCATATGTTTCATGGAAGTGGAAGCAATTAACATCTTTGTTCCATTATTATTTTAGGTGAGAAGCATCTATTTCTACATCAACTGAGTTGGAATAAGGGGAAAGGCAAAGGTTTTTTTTCATCTCTTCCTACCTTCTAGATTTCATCAAATAACTTCTAAAAGTTTTCAGTGTCAAACTGTCCAAGTAACATTTTTGTCCCTGGATTTATTACTGCTGATAAATCAGAGAGAAATTTGCTATAGTAATTAGCTGTATGTAAAGAGGATCTGTAACAATGTATTCCTTGGCACAGTGATTTTTTTTGTCAAAAGCTTACTTTTTTTGGAAGTAGTTTAAAGCCTCACATGTCACTTTCATAACCCAGTCAGTTGCTTGTGAATGGAAAAAGCCGTATTTGTCCTTTTTCTTACCTTTACCAAATTGTGTTAGACATTGCAGCACAGATTCCAGGCTTCTCAAGTGTGTTTTCTCACTTGGATTTGAATAAAAATCTCTTTTCACTTTTATCTTGCACACTTGTTCTCTTATAAATTGAGGTGTCACTACTACACCAGCTGTGTGCTGCTATTCCAGAAAAGAACCTTATTCATGCTAATGATGATGCATATCAAGACACTGGTTCCAACTCCATCTGCTGGTAAGCCTGAGACAGACCTACCTTTGTAAGCTGTTGTTCCCCATTTAGTGGTGGAAACAATCTTCTGAAACTTTTGCATAGGTCCCAGGATTAATAGTTTCAAATGCCACAAGTCACATTGTTCTGATATTTTACTTGACTACAGAAAGTGACCCTCTGTGCTTCAGAAAGAGGCATTATTTGGAGTAATCTTAAGAGATCCAACCTCTGGCTTTAAGGACAGGGATTTTTACAACACTGACCTTTTACCCTTTTCTCCAAAAGTGATGTCCTAGTTGTAACTATAATAACTGAAGAATTTGTGGCCAATTATGACACTATGACTAATACATAAAATAGTTCACTAATGTACATTTATTCAAAAGCACAGCACATAGATTCAAATACAAAGGATCTTTCTTTACATCTGGAAGAATTATTTTCCAGTCTCAGACTGTACTTTTAATGTTTCCATTCTAAAGATAAAACGGCAACTAACCTGTTGCTGAACATCACCTTTCCTTCACTTTTTCTTTTAATGTTAGTATAACATAATGAACCTAAACATATGCCTGACAGAATTGACCTACCTATAATATGATGACATAAATGTGTGTCCACTTCTGATGTTCAAAGAAACACAAGGTTTAATGGAAGTTTTTTAACAAGAGTCTTTTCAGAGTCCTGCTGGCATCAGTGAGTTATGAACCAATCTCATGGTGATGTCTTTCTTTGGGGAACAATGTTGTGCTATTGCAAACAGGTTAGTATCAAGTTTTGGAGACCTTCTGCAGTTCTGATTCTTGTAAAATGGGATTCAGAAATCTGGACACTCTTGGCAACTTGTAAAATCTTAACTAATAAGCAACCCACTGAGAATTCTCTTTGTGTGTATTTTTTCTGGTGAAATAACTCAAAGACTTTTTTTTCCAGAATAATGAAAACCAAGGTAAGTTGAATGGTGAGGCCCAAGGATTATGGTTTTTTATAACTTCTCCATCTTTTGTGCCTTTGGCACTCCTTCTCTTGCAACAACAGATATCAGGTACCTCACTTAAGAACTGCTTATTAAAGCAATAATCACTGATCTTCACAGTGGGAACTTCAGAGCTGAGCCAAAGTCACAGGTGCCAACTCCACCATATTTGGCAGCAAATCTTTATACATCATCTACTGTCCTGCTGCTTTTTTGGCCGTGAGTCTAGGAATTCTCGGCAATTGGCAGGCTTGTTGGAGAAGCTCAATAGCTCCAGTGAAGCTTCCCTGTGCTCAGATATCTTGAGCAAATGGCCAGTGCAGATGTACAAATTGACTTCACGTTTGTCTAAAGGATTAGATATGCAAGATCAGCTGTATCAGTGCAGCAAGGCTGCAGCAAGTAGAATTCCATGGCTATGCCCATGCTAGTAAGCAAGTCAGTGCCAAGGGACATTTATGAGAACAGGATCCTGCTTCTGTTCCAGCACAGTGTTCGAATGCTTCTGCCACAGTTTTGCCTTGGTCCAACTTGAAGCAGCTTTGTCACAACACTCTGGTGCTACAGCTGAGTCAATGTATGTTGTGGAGAGGGAGACCTCAGTGGCTCACGCAGGGAGCAGTGCTGGTACAGCACAGCTGCTTTTGACAATGAGCTCCTATGTGCTACATAAAGCCTTTTGGGTTGGCATTAACTGCTGTGTCTCAGAAACAGACACTGCAGAATTAAAAGGTGCTCCTTTAAGATGAAGAGCAAAGCCTACAAGAAGAGGAAGGTCAGACACAGGAACAGAAGTTCTCACATGGGACGTGTGTAAAAGCATCGGAGCAATGTCCAGAGACACCTGAACTGGCTCCAACACCATCAGGACAGAGGCATTGCACAGCCTGGCCCTGTGAGCAGCAAGGTCAGTTGCCTTAGAGCTGTGTGTGTCTCTGCTGCTGAGAAGCTGGACTTGTCTTCTTGTTCATCACCCTGTCCTGATGCTGCTAAGCTGGTGCTGATTCTGGATCTGGCAGGAGATTTCTGCCTTGCACTCCACTGCACAAGGAAGATGTGTTCCAAGGTTAGCATAAATCCCAAAGTCAGTGGTAAACACATCCTAAAAGCCCAGCTGTTACATGGACTATTTCTCATCAAAGCTATTACACTCAGGCTGTACATGTTCACACTACACATATTCTGCCACATACATCAAAATGAAAATTGATCAGACACACAAATGTCAGAAACTGGAAAGAGGCAGTTCCACTATTAAAAGTCCTTCAAAGTTTTGCCAGGTTCAAGCAGGCCGCTTTAGGCAGGAGATTTAACCACTGGTAAGTTCATAAATATCTTCTATATCCAGTGAAGAAAAAGAAAATATAATTTAAGATATTAAAAATTACCTTTTGTTTTTTATCTACCCTGATTATTCCAAGCTTTATTGCAGTTATAGGAACATTATTGGAGTGACGAGTGAGTAATGACCTCATCACAGGAGAGGGGCTGAGCATGGCTCCCCAGGTGTCTGGAAATGTGCCCTTTGTTTGTGCTGCAGCAAAACTTTATAGCAAAGGTTGAAACTAGAGTGTAATTAAAATATGAGTACATATATCTGATGCTTTTTATCATACTATGATTTCATTTAATTTCAAGTCATAGAAAGTTCCTAAGTGTTCTCTTTTTTAGCATTGCTATCAATGATTCTAGCAAGTTCTTTTGAGAAAGAGATGTTTTCCAAGTTATGCTTCCCAAAAATTAAATACACTATCTATAACAGACTGTTGGTTAACCTCTATCTCATTTTTTTTCCCTATGTACAGACTGAGTTTGAATTTCCACCTGCTTTTCCTGACTGACATCCAACATAAAGCTAGATAGATTTATGCATATTTTAGTATATTGCCTTGAAAGTAGTAAATGTTGTAGCTTGGCAGTTCAGAAAACATGGAGGTGAAATAATTGTCAGTCAAGGCAGTTTAAATTATTTTGACTTTTATTCAGACAGAAAAAATTGACAATATTTTGAGTAAAAAAATGCTTTGTTTCACTTAAAGTGAATTATTTTGATTCCTAAGGCATTTTACTTTTTGACATTTGAAAAAATACATTTGAAATACATTTCAAAGCTAAAAGTCACTTCAAATGGGAAACCAGAAATCTTTCAACTTCTAGAGTGTTTTCCAGTTCTTTTTTGTGAACAATTTGTTGGAATCAATTAAAAGTCTTAAAATGCCTGGTCTTTCTGAACCCACATTTTCCACAGGAAAAAAAAAAAAAAAAAAAGAAAATGCCATGAGCGATTAATTTATCTACCCAGTGGAGAAATAAGAAAATAAAGAAAACTAGAACCCAAAACAAAGTGGAAGCCATGTAGACAGCTCTCATGGACTTTCTTGCACTTAGTTTCACATTTTTCTTGCCCTGCTGACAGACCCCTCACACTCACTAATTGTACAGAGAAGGAAGGAAGTGGTATATGTTCCTTTCCAAATTGGCCATCAGCTACTTGGTCACATATTTGCTACTTGGTTGGATTTTGCAGAGAACTGGTAATATTTTATTCTTTCACCCCCCCCCCCCCAAATGTATATTTCAGCTCCTGAATTTCTAATGTGTCTTGTGTTCTACCACATTGTGTTACATATTTTCAGACATGGTAGTATGAAATAACACAGTGTGACAGCCAGTAGCCAGTTATAACTTGAAATGCTGTACAGCTGGGTGGAAGAGACTTCCACATTTCCTCTTGAAGGTTGTTTTGTAGCAAAAAGTAAAGTTAGCATGGCACAAAGATACAAATCCGGTAATCTTATTACACATGATTTTGAACAAAGTGATACTGCTGAACATTTCTCTAAAGTAATGTACAGTATATACTATATCAAAGCAGAATAAAAGAAGGTTATGTTCACCTTTATACTTAGCTGCAATAACAAGTTTGACTGCTTAGCTGATCTCAGCAGAATCCAATTCAAAATCAGTTTTGTGTTTATAAAGTAGTAAGTTTCAGAATTACACAGATGAACTGGACAATCATTGTCATTTTTGTTGACATATTTAAATACCTTTGACATCCTTCAACGCAGAAATATGACAATTTATTAATCTCTTTCCCAAATTGTATACTACACCTCAAATTTTTCATATTATTAAAACAGATTAGATTCCTAAGTTAAATAAATACTTTTAAGAGATGGTTGCTAATGGCTCACAAATCTAGATGGGTTTTTCCCCCTAAAAAATTGGGTAAAATTTGTAAAAGGCCATGTTATCTGCAACAAGATCCTCAGGGAATTAACAATGCATGTGAAATCCAGTCATTTGGATTTGTTACAGCACCTGGTTCTGAGATCTCAGCCTTGTCTTCAGTGCAGCTTGGAGGTGTGATGCCACCTCACAGGGATGTGCCTGACTTGCCAGATGGGGGGCACTGGGCTCTGGCTGCCCCCATTTCTTGCACTCCACTGATGCAACTGCAGCCACATCAGCACGGGTACCTTGCTAGATGTGTTAAAATAAGCTTGAGGAGGTCTCTGGAGGCCAACCATACCTGATTGTCACACTGACTGAGCCAACTAGATGTCCCTCTTCCCTTGCATAATGATGGGAAGACAACTGAGTCACTTTGTATCACACCTGTCTGCCTTTGATGACCACAGAGGGATTCAGCTCAGAGCTATCTGATTTATACTCCTCAGTGTTCAGAATTGAAGTCTGATTTCTAATAAGTAGGCAGTTGCTTTTCTGGCATGTTGTTTGTATGAAAGCTGCATCACATCGTGGTTTTTTCTATACTGCAGTATCATGCATGTTTTTAAGACCCAACTATGAATTTTCACATTTTAATACTTAATATTTAACATTTAATAGTTCACATTTGAATACTTGCTGGTTTACAATTTAATTCAGTTAATTAGACATTTCATAATATACAGTATAGTTATAGAATGCATATGATTTCAATAAAGAACACACACACACACTTCTACATGTGAATTACATCTGCACAAGCTCTCTCTTCATGAGCAGATATGCACACTCATGATAAATAGATCACTCTGCATACAAAGGCGGATGAATTTCCTTGTTTAAGACGATGTTTCTTATGCACCTACGCAGATTTCATAGAATAAAGCTCTGCTGGAATTTGCCTGAAAATAACAGGGGGCAAATTAAATTTTCAAGTGGAATTCAGAACAATAGTAATATTTCCTGAAAGGCTACTAATTCTAGCGAAGCTATTTCAAAGGCCACATTCTTTACAGGTCGCTATGGAAGGCTTGCTCATGTTATAAAATGATAGCACCCTTTTGTGGTCTGAGCTCTCTGTTACACCTGCTGTGCCCACTTTTTTTCTCTCCTCATTTTTTGGTTCTGCTTGGTCTAACACGGACTGGTGCTGCATGAATACAAAGCAGTAATATAAAGAAACCTGCCCCATATCTCAGAGATTTTTTTTTTTCCTTTTTGACTGTGTCTAAGATGCAATTAACTTCTCATAAGACATAAAATAACAACATTCAAGGCCAAAATTACTAGCTGGTATTATTCCGTGTGTTAAATTACCAGAACACTGAAGCTAGAATGGGAAACACCCTATAAAATAACTCATTATGAACAATGCTGGTTTTCTCTTCTTGTTATTTCGGATTTGCACATCCCTTTGATAAACTTTGTTAAGAGGGACAGTGCACCCACTCTACTGCTAAGGGACTACAAGAAAAAAATCCTGTTCCAATCATAAAATATTTTCAGATGAACCAGTAGGGAGTAGGCTATAGAGCTATTTTATATTTATTTGGGTTTCTAGGAAGATGCCAATATATGTCCATCATACTTTTAAATAAGCTCTTTCAGACCCTGAAGAGAGTGTATCCTGTGGCTGTGCAAAGCTCAGCCTGCTTTTGCAAAATCTGTTCATAACCAGTAAATTCTCAAAGGGTGAATTGAATCTCCCTCTTCTATGGCTAAACTGGTGTCAAAAGAGTTTTAGTCACAGCAATACATCTGCTCACTTTTAATAGCTTTCTCTGGTAGTTTTCCATAGAATCTTCCTCATTTTTAGTAAATCTAAAGCTTGTTACTTCTTTCTCTCCAATGTGACTTGTCTGATCTCTGAAGTCCTACTTCCTCTGTCTAAAAGAATGCCATACCCCTGACCGATGTATCTTCATAACCCATGGTGAGTCTATTCCTGCAGCTACAGAAGGGGAAAAGGGAAACTATTGAAAAGGAACACACTTCAGACATGAGAGTCTTCTCAGATGAAATCAAAGGAAAAAGAAAAGCAGAAACTATTTTTTCAGGGAGCCTGAGATATAGTTTGAATACCAATGATATAAAATCAAGCAAAAAGACATGGGGGAAAAATAAACTGGAAAGTGCCTCAGACAGATAGGGATGCCTGTGAAAAAGCAATGCTGAGAGATACAGGAAATTAGTTCTGCCCTCAAAAAAGAGAAAAGTAGCAGATCGTCTTTGTATAGCTCTGCTCTTTCTCCTCTGTGCTGCTCAGGTCTGAAAACAGCAGTGTATGGAAAATGCTGACAACCTACAGAAAAAGGTTCAAGAAAAAGCGAATAGAGAATTCGAGGTTCCTGTTGATGAGTCACGTGCCTCTTCTTCTCATCACCCACCCACTGCAGTTATCTCAGATTCTTCCTTCTTTGTGTCTGTGATCGCCTCACCCCTCAGTGTCTTTGGAGCATCTCCAGTTCCCCACCTCACATCTGCTGGACTCTTTCGCAAGCCAGCGAGAAAGATTCATGTCCTTTCTCATGCTGAAGACTTTTCCACAGTGGGCAGGGTAGCCACATCTCTCTCCTCTACTCAGCCCCTGATTTCTCTAAAACAGTGCAGAGCAGAGTAACCTCTGTAAATACTGAATTTGGCCAGTGGCTTCCAGTGTTTTTAACAGAGGACTGAGAGATAAACAAATCCTGTGATCAGATCACTTTCATTTGTGTAGGAAATCAGGCTGAAAAATAGTTAAAAACCTCAAAGGACTGATTTATGAGGAAAGATGATCACTGTGGTATTTGTTGTTATGATATAGATCTGTCTTCCTCTCTCTCTGCGGTTTTGACCAAAAATTCCATTCTGGACCTTATAAAATTTTCCCAACAAAAGTTTATTAAAACTTGCATATTCCCATGGAAGATGTCAGTTTCTAGGACTGACATTTTTCCGATGAAAAAATATTTTCTTGAAACACTTGAGCAGCTCTGGTGGCCACATGAGCTGTAATAATTTGTATTTACATACTGGGCAGACTGAAGAGCAGAAAATGTTAAACCAAACAGCATCCACCCAAGCTAGAATAACTAAGAAGATTCTCAATCTTTATGTCATAGGATACTGCTTATCATTTGGGAGTGGGAAAGCTTTGATCCACTAACAGAACACAGTTTCAGGTTCCTATACAATAAATGAACTTATTTTGGCTTACTTCAAGATAGAAAGACCTGAAAAGTCCACATTTACTGAGAGGAAAAGTGGGATTTTTCCACCACTTTTCTTGGATGAAATGTCTTTAAACCTGTGAGATGCCTCTTCTCTTACTTGGTAGCACTTCATTGCAGAAGTGATGGAATCAAAATCTGTCCCTGACTGTGGAGTTCAGTAGCTCTTATCAGTGACTCCATTGCCAGGAACATTCACTGAGGACGAGAGGTCAGCTTTTGCTTGTAAGAGGTGGTGGGCTATAATATAACAAAGGAAATCCTTTCCATTTGTGTGCTGGCTGTTTGTTTGCTTTTTCTAAATAAAATTGTTAAAATTTTAGCTAAAACTCTGTCCTTGTCTTGTCTGGATTGTTTACTGGACTGTTGCAGTCCAATCCCTGAAAAACAATAATTAGAGAGCTTTGCTTTTCACTGTTGCATTGAAGTGTTCCTGGAGCAGTGGCTGCTCAGCTGGAAGAGAGAGAGCAGATGATATATCCTTTGCTTCTTTTAATCTGCTGTCCAGCATCATTAGTATTACAACGGTGGGCCTCCTGACTTTGTTCATTGTTTTTAAATTAACTGGAAAAATATTGCTTTTAAAAGGTGAAAACATAAAGAATTACAAGCCGCCCAATCAGTTTTGCTACATCCTTCAATGTACTACTGATCGCTGGAAGTCCTAAATCATAAGCTGAGACAGACAAGCCATTTTGTGTGTTGTGCTCTATGTATTAAGAGAACCTGAAGGTTTTCTTTCCTTTCTCTCTTTCCATTTAGCTCCTTTGCAAATGGAGCCTCTACTGACATCCACTGGTAGCCACAAGACAGCTGCACTCCAGCAAACTGCTTGTAACCCACCCGTGCTAATCCCCTCTCCTGTGCCAAATCACTGATTTAGTACTGTGCTAGATGTCAGCTCATATGTAAGGTCAAAATAATGTAATCCTTCCAGTTTCTCCCTCTTTCCCAGAGGAACAGCCCCTTTCCCTTCCATGGTAGTAAATAAATTCAAGAGATGAAAACCTGCTAGGAATTTCTTTGGCTACGCTCACCAATTAGCAATACAGAAAATCAAATCACAGTTTCCTAGGTGTAGTGGGAATTTATAGGGAATGAGAGGTACCAGGAGCATGAGCTTGTATGTTATTATACTTTTTTTTGTTTTGTTTAAACTTCAGTAAATTAAGATTTAATGATCAAGGGTGCAGGAATGAGGATTAGAGACCAGATTGGAAGAGCTGAGAGCACTTTGCTGTACATGCTGTGCCACTGACTCTTTCTAGTCATTAATCCCACGGCCTGGCCTGTCCATTAGTACTACAAATACCACAGTATGAGATGAGTGTGAAGATAATTAAGAATACACCTATCAGCAGCATTAGCTTCTTTTGGCTCTGTGTTACTCTTTCCAGATTGTGGGAGCATGTCTACAATATAATGGGCGTGTGGGATTTTGGTTTGGGTCCCTGTGAATTTGCATGTCTTTTCATGAAGGAAACAGAGAAAAAATTATATTGTGAATGTTGCAAAACTTAGTGGGTAAATCAGGAGCCTGAACAGGGTGCTCAGGAAAGTTTGGCCAAGTATATTATTTTTTGTATACTTTTAGGCAGTTCTTTGCACACTGACTTAGTTTTCTCTTACTTAACTCATTTTGTAGTTATATGCAGTGATGAAATATCAACTCTTATACTTACTTGTAATCTCTGTTCATTCTTGTGTGTATTTTGGGTTTTTCTTAAAATCATTTTATGGTCATCTAAGTCACGTGATACTGTGATTTCTTCATGTGACTTCTTATTGCTGGTTTGATAAATTCAGTTAGTAAGGACAGCTGGTAAAGAACAGCAGGCCACAGTTCAAACCATTCACTTTTTACTTACAAAGTAAGAGCCACTTCAAGAATGAGAAAATATGGCAGAAATCATTAAGGTCTTTCATCTTTTTGGATCACAACATCAGTTCCAACCTGCATCACTGTAATTGGAGCACAGACCTGAATATGGTCATGGAAGCTCAGCAAAACATTTTGCTGACCCCAAATTTAGAGGTCTGCCTTACTGTCTTACCAAACCCAAGGTCTCCCAGCACAAAAGTCTCATTTGCTTGTCCTTCACAGAATTCTAGAATGGGATTGACTTAGTATTTTCTGGAGAAAAACACCAGCTTTCTGGTCACTCATGGTGCTGCTCCTAAGCCACAGTATTTCTAGAACCACACAAAATTCTCACTAGTGGCAGCTGAGAAAATTGAGAAAGAGCCGACCTGTTGAAAGCAGCAGCAGCAGCAGGAGAGTTGATGAGTACATGTAAATCTGAGGTCTTACACTGCAGCCATGCAGTCATTTCTGATATATGCTCTGTTTGCTGTCTGCTTTTACTTATGAGGAGCCTTGCAAGATGCCCAGGAGAGGCAGAGCTGCTGCTGCTGTGGTGACACCCACAGTGGCTACTGATGGAGAGGTGTTTGTATTCATTATGAGCAATACCCCCAAGCTCCCCAGTCTTTTCCCCACAGCCCAGCTGGCTCCCAGCCTGCATTTAGGAGGGTTAATTCACCCCTTCATCCTCGGCTGCCACGACATCAGGACTGTGTCTGTTTTGCCAAGCAGCCTCAAATGAGTCCTGCAGCAAATGGACAGTAGTTTTTGTCGACTGAGGTGTGGAAAAGCCTTCTGCTCCTTCATTTCTGCAGATCTTTAAGATTTATATATTTTCAAAACCACAAATGATTAATCTGTAAGAAAGTGAAGCTGAACAGCCGAGTGGTGGGGTTCCCAGGGATGTGAAAGGAGTTGTCCAAGTGGGCTGTTAGTGGAACCTAACTTTATTTGGCCAGATCTTTGAGCTCCTCTGTTCCCTCAGGCTATTTGATGCTATTTTCCACTGTGAATATGCATCTGTTCATGTAATTTAGAAATTAATAGTTTAAAAACACTCCAGAAAATTACTTAGTATGTTTCAGCTACTTTTAAAATAAAACCTATAAATTCTCTCTGAATAAAACTTGGAGGGGGGGGGTGGGGGAGTGTGGGGGGGGGTGGGAATAGAGTATACCTACTTCATTACCCAGGCTTTGGTGTGCCAACTGGGCCACGGGCATCATCTTTATTAAGGCACCCAGCACCTAACATTATAAGGATAAGCATTACCATTTTCTCCTGGACCTCAAGCAGTATTTAAATTGGAAGTTGGAATGTCAGAGCCGGGAGATCTGAGTGCACCTTTCCCTTATGGAAAGTTCAATGCTTGGGAGTTCTTAATCAAGATTGTCAGACGTTTCCTGCTCATTTTCAGCCACCAACGGCAGGCATAGGTGACTCCCTCCTTGCTGTCGAGGGGCGGACAGAGCAGTACTGTGTGATCTGTTGCCCACTGAGCCACCTGCAAGTCGTTTCGCTCCAGCTGTGGTAGACCTCATGCAGAAACAGAGCCTCAAAAGGGCTGGCCCCTGGCCAACAACACTGTTAGGGGTTTTTAGCCTAATTCTTTCACTGACCTCCTCCTGAGGAGCGTAATTCATTAAGTAAAGTATCATAAAGACCATGGCGATTAGAAACAGAAAACACAACCACCAGTGTAGCCCATAAAGGAGGGATCGACAATACAATGTGCATATATAAATATATATTATTTTTTTTTTTTAAAGTTCATGTTAGTTTATTCTGGTCTTAGGAGCTGAGAGAGAAATATCTCCAGCCTTGCTTGCTTGGGATCTCTAGGTATAAGTTTAGATGGATAATATTTACTCTGTGCTACTGTAAATCCCAGTGTGGGATACAGTAGGCTGTCCAAAGTGATCATGCTCCTGAGCAAGGATGTATGGCAAGGATAAGGGTCACTAATCAGAGCACTCAGTGGAGTCCTCTGCTGTGAATGGAAATGCAAAATCTCACATCACCTCACAGCATCACTACTTAAAGGGGAAAATAAAACAAAAGAGGGTAAGATAAGCAGGGTTAAGCATGCTTGGAGTCCATTTTCTAAGTTTTCACAAGATGAACCAGAAAAATTGTTATGTTTAAGAACAAAGATCATTCTGGTATCCTGCAGATGATATTTTGAGTAACTCAGGGTTGTGACTGCCAGGCAAACAGTCTTATTAATGGAAATGGTTTTGAGACATCCTAAAGGTGTAAGACACTGGATAATCCTTTCTGATCCAACAATCTCATTGAACGTAGGACTATTATGAAGCTATCATTAGGCTATACCCATATTTATTTTTGGATTACACCAGAAAAAATTCTGTACATCTTCAAAGTCTGATGATTTATGCAATGATTATTAGCAACAGTAGACTCAGAGGGTTTCCATGCAAAAGCTGAAGGAATCTGAAGTTTTAGTTATGTATTCATTGTTGCTCTTCCTTGTTTGATGTTTAAAAAAGTAAAGGAAGACCGGGATTCCTGATGAGGATCATACCTATTGCATGGCCATTATATGTTTAATCACAACCGTTCTGCTTCCTCTTCTTCAGTCTTTGGTTTCTCTGTTCAATTCTTTTGTCCAAGAATTTATCACTTTTGGAGCTCCACATTCTTCTTTGACCTGCCTGTGAGTGCAATTTGGATTTCATGTCTGACCAAGGCGTATAGACTCATAAATACTGAGTAAATTACAGCTGATTTTATTCAGATAAACACTGAATTTCTTTTTTTGCACAAAACTCTCACCTTCAGATATACATAATAGTGGAAGACTATGAGAAATGGAATTAACTAAAGAGTTATCAAGGAGTCTGCAATAAAAGCTATAGCATGTAATTTTTCCAACCTAAGGCATCTTATTTCAGTTCATTTGACTATTTTGATTGGTTTTATTCTGAACTGGAGGTTTAGTGAATCTTTTAAAAATTATGGGAGATATAATTCCTAGGGGAGAATGTGAACCTTAGGTTTGTTGTAACAAATCCTGCAGTAAATACTGCAGCATCAATTTACCTGTCTCTCTTCCATTTCAACGCACTGTAATTCACCATATAAATGATACAGGTTACATCCATTTAGAACCTCGTGAGTTCTTGAAGATCAGACCATTTTTTATCTGGAATAACAATTTTTTTTTTTTTAATGTACAACATGAAACGTTCAAAATTTAATACTTATCCAGCCTTTCTGGATATGGTTTCCTGAATCAGTAGCCATGTAAACATTAATATGAAAACTATTAATATGAAAACTTGCTTGCTTTATTGGCAACAGTATAAACTTACACAGGTATCAATCACCTCTAGGGCTTGAAACAGGCAGTCTCTCCTCATTATTGAAACACAGCACAGTAGAGCACACTGGGGGCTACATCATGCCCTGTACATCACCATGAATGAAGTGTTGAGGGATAACACTGTAACCATAAACTCCTAAGGCTTTCCCAGTTAGTGCACCCTGGCTGCCATGATATTTCACACTTGAAGAAAAGGCAATGTGCACCTTTTCCTTTCCTGAGCATTTCCCCTCAGAGGCTTTGATGGGCTTAATTTCCTATCTGATCAACTCAATTAGCTCCTGTTAATGAGAGAAGAGTCAGTCAGTTGTTCAGATTGGGCTTCTGGTCAAGCCATGCCATTTGGTAATAAAATTTCCTTACTTTTCCTTGCTGTTGGATACTCAGGACCAGATCCACAAGTAGAAGGAGTCATAGTATCCAGTGTAATGATATTTCAAAGTTATACACAGGGGTGGTATTCAAAATATTGGGGTTTCTGCCAAAGTTGCTGAAATATGCAAAGAGGAATGGTAGGCATTCCACCCTTACCTATTTGAAGTGCTGCCCAGCGATGCCTCTGACTTGCCACCCACTCTAGAGGGAGCTGTGGGTGTTGGTGGCTCAATAAAGCAGTTAGAGTGGCATAATTTGGGCGTATAGCTTCCTGGATCAATCTGATACTCTGCCCAGTTTCTTGGCTGAATATTTAAGTGAGCAAGTTAAAGGAGTTGAATGGTTAAGTTGAATGGTTATGTGAGCAAGAGCAGCCTCCTTACTTACTACTTGGGGAAGAGCAGCCCTTTGGGGAAGCCTGTGAGTTTCATCCCATGGGAGCAGGAAGGGTTAACCCTTCAGTGTTCACTAGGACCACTTAAGAAGTCATTTCCTTCTGGTAACAATGCAAAGCATATGCTGCTTGTTAATACAGGTGGGCAGTGAACTAGCAAGGCATATTTAAAGTCTTTCAGGGCTCTGTGGAGCAGTGAGAATATGTGTACTTGAGCCAATTAGAGATATATTTGTCCACATTTTCATTACTGTTTGTGTCTGAGTTAGTCTTCATTAAAATGATAAGTTCCTCTAAAAGCTGCAAATGACAAGTGACCTTATAATGTAACATGGTCCCTCTTAGTCTGCAGGAAAGTATTAAATGTCAGGACTTATAATTGTAAGGATTTGATATTTATGAAGGTCAGTTCAAGTGTGAGTAATATTACATAATATTGCATTTAAACTAAGATCTCTGTTCCTAGGAACCTTTCAAAAACACCCAGCTGGCAGTGCTGAAATAGTGAAATGATAGATGATGATTTTTTTTGACTTAACATGTATCGTGAATTTGCAATTCATGTAGGGTTTGTATTAAAAGCTGACACGACATTTTAATTTAAACACAGGTTAGATTATTAAAGTTAGTGAACAGCCAGAAGTATAACAATGCTAAAAATTGTCCATTTACTTGCCTTTTGTTCTCCTTTGTTTTTATTGTTAAAATACATTAACATATTCACCTGAATTGTTACTCATAATTAATATTTTTTGTTCAAAAATTAGCATATTTTGCCTTTATTTGAGGCTTGACTTTGCAAATCAGAATATAAGACATTTTTTCAGTCATAAAGGGAGAAGAAATCACATTCCACAGGTAGTATATCTCACTAACATTAAATTTATTCAGGTCAATTCACAATTCAAAATGCTAGAAAGGAAAGACTTGAAGGAGCATTTCTATTGTTAGTTTTTTTCTATTGTTAGTGTGTTTCTTGAAAAGTCAGTTTCTTGGGGAGATTTTGTTCCTCTGGAACCTGATGGCCACATGCTCACAAGTTAAACAGATACAGATTAAGCACAAGGTAATATGTCTTGATGGCTGCAGAATGTGCACAGTTATCATAAGCTGTAAAACCTAACTGGATGCCCAATATCTTTCAGCACCTGGCAGGATTATGCTTTGCATTTGTATCTTCCCTCTTTCCATCATCAGGCCATCTAATATCTAATCAGGAAAGTATGGGAAGTGCCCATGGAAGACAGAATGGATCAGAGCACAGTTTGATGCTTTTCCTGTTTTTCACAGTGTATTTGAGATTTTGTGCTGTGTTATTGCAGAAGGAACATGCCTAATCATTAATGAATTGCTCAGTTTAATTGTTGAGGTGACCACTGTGCTACACAGAATGTAGGGATGTATCATCAAGGAGCCTCCCTCAAAGCAAATGCCACAAAAAACTCCAAGAAAGGTGGGATCTCTGGTGATTCATGACTAGTATATTGCAAGGATGGAAAACTTTTTTAGTTATGAAGAGGTTATAAGATTGAGCATAAGTTTGGAGCTGGGCCCTTTATGGCTGTGGATTTATTGATTGAGCTGTGGTTTGTTATTTGAAGAGGATTAAATGATGTGATTCTGGCTTTTTAAATTCCACAAGCCTCCAGTGGAGGGATGTAGATACCTCAAACAGCATTAATACAGCCAAATGTAGGTAGCTATAATGCAGACTAGTCTGAGCAAATTATCCAAATTCCTCATAGAGTCAGCGGAGAGACAGAGAATTTTGGGATACAATTACTGAAACAGACCTCTAAGTTAAATGAATCATTCTCTGAAATAGTCTATTTCTTATGTCAACAAGATTTCAAATGAATATTTCAAATATAAATATAATTATCTATACTCTCTGTCTATGCAAGACAGTGAAACAGGCAGGGTCAGAGCAATGTGGGTATCTTAGGCAAGGGCCATTAATGAGTCTCCCTGGATGACTGTTACACTTGAGTCCAGCTTCATCTTTTCTAATTACAAACATTTTACTGCTGTGCTTAATTTGGAAATCCAGTCACCAAAAGTTGTCCTGCAGTTTCCAGCTGTCCTACAGTTTCTGTTATATGCGATAGAAACAGAGAGGTATATTCAAAGGAGAACCTGGGACTTAGGTGGATAGAATAGCTCTCTGTAAAAGCTGATTTCTGGAGTGTGCTGCCTATGAAGTGCCATGTGCTACACATTACAGAATGCTTGCAACGCCTTCAAATCCCCCTCTCATACAGAGCTACCTGGGTCGAGAGGTTTAAAATCCCGAGTCAAAATCACAAAAATATGCAGGCATCATTAGAAAATCTGATATCAGAGTTGCCTAAAGACAACTTTAAAGACATAAAGGACATAAGCTTCAGTCCCAGTGAACCCAAACCTTTGTGTGAAACAGTTTTGATCAGACAGTATCCTAACTTAGATGTCTCTTGAGAATCGCAGTAATATTCAATATCCTACATCTAGATGTCCTTTCTTCAGTTACCTCTGCTTCAGCTCTAATATGTCCTTGTCCTACACCTTCAGGTGGATCAAGTAACCATTTCTTTCTATAGGGAATGATTCCACAAGCAAAAGACAATGGGATGAAGAAAGGAGTATGGTTTTCCCATGCATCACAGCTGAGGCAGGAAGAGAAGTGGCTGGTTTGAGCTGCAGACTTTTCTTGCTCTTTCTCTCTACCTTCACTACCCCTTAAACAGCTTCATCTTCACAGGAAACAGAAGACTTCAGCATCCCTAGGTAATTCATGCTGGGAGAGGCCAACAAGAGGATAGAGCAACCCCTTATCAAAGCTTTCTTTTCCTCCCTCTTCATTAGAACTAACAGGTGAGAGCTGGTTGATGTTTTGGGAATGAGTATTTGCTGTGTTGGTAGTCTGCTGCAGCATATTTAACTGTCTGTATTCACTGAAAAAGAAACAGCTCGTAGAAGCTCAAAGAAGGTGAAAAATAGACAAAGTGTATCAATGTACATGTCCTACCTGAGAAAAAGTGGAAAGGGGAAAGTATCTATCTTTCCTATCTGGAAAGGGAAAAGTGTCTAATTTGACTAACAAATCCATCTAACACAAATGGGCTCAGTTTGCAGCAGGACCTGAGGTGTCTTCAGATTTTTGGTTCATTGCAAAAGGTAATTACAGTATCTGTATAGAGGAGGGGGCAAGGAGAAAAGAGGAGCCTTCACAACACTGAGGCAGGTGGCTGATGAAAAAGTATTGGATAAGTAGTAAGAGCTGGAAAAAAGAAATGAGGTGGGACCTTACAAGTTACAAGGGAAAATTTTCAACTTTCAATTTCAAAATTTTCAATGAAGAAGGTAAATAGGACAATATATGTAAAAGACAAAGGGGTTTCTTGGTACCTCTGGGCAGTGTAAAGAGGAACAATTCAGAAAAAGAAAGAGAAATTCCCTCATTAAAAACAAACAACATACAGCGAAGGGTGATCAAGTGCATTCCACATCAATGCAATCACACATCAGTTAAGCAATTACTAGTGTAATTGCACACAGAGAGAAGACTAGACAGAGAGAGAGTGATTACATAGGTGACCCAAGTACTCATAACTTTCAAAGTCTAAAACCACATAGCATTGCTTGTGAAGAAAGGTTGAGCTGAATGTATTTCGGAGATAGTGACACTTTGGCATATCTTTAATGTTGGAAGTGTATTTTGTCAGCTGTAAACCTAAAATTTGTACAGATACTGGGTATGTGGGAGGTTGTGGCAGCATAGTGGATCACAAAGTGCATCCGTGCAATCGTGTGCAGTTCTGCGTAGGTAGTGGTGGGTATTTTCAGTGCTATGATCACCTGGAAAAGTAATTTCACTAAGTTTTAGTGATTACAATCATAGAAAAGATAATTTAGCAATTTTAAGTGTAGTCTGGATTAGGCTGCATAAATGAATGTCTGTGTAATGGCAGTCTACATTGAACCAGCTATTTTATTTTAATAGACTGGGGTTACGAGCACAGTTGCTTTTTCAGTGTTTGCTTTTGGTGTTCTGTAGGATTAAAATGGGTTATAAAAACATTGGTCAGCCCAAGCCTACAGCTCCATCATCATTCACTTTGACTGCAGAAGAACATCATGATGAGGTGAAGGACTAACTCTGATGTATGAGAAAGAAATGCAGCATTTCCTTCTGCAAGGACCATGTGTTGTCTTTCATAGGAAAGTGTGCAAGCTTTTTTCCCTTTTGATCTTTATACAGTATTTTCTCTGTACTGTTGAACTACACCAAATGTCTTTTTGAGAGTCAGGCAAACAAACATTAACCTTTTGCCAACTGGTGTGAAATTAAAAAAAAAAAAAAAAGAAAAAAAAAGAGTTTTTAAAAATCTAGTTCAACTGCTTTTCTGTCAGACAATGATTGTGTAATTGAAAGACATCCAGTTGATAAAAAAGAACATGTTTTTTATTGGCAGCACAGTAACATGAGTTCAAAGACTGTATTTGCCAAGAGTGCATAACTCTATAATGGCCGGCATACTTTTACAAGTGTTCTGTGGTATTACTGACAGAAAGATCGCTTTGGTCCAAGACAGATGTAAAATACTTCATTTAACAAATATTTACTCCACAATTATCTGAAAACGTAGAAAGTACAACCTGACATGTTTGAATATCTAAAGAACCTGTTTATGGGGTATTCTATTATTGTTCCTACATAAAAATCCAAAAAATATAGTTGTAGGTGAGGCTGGATGATTTAGGATATTGGTAATAGGATACAAAGCCTTTCACTTCTTGGTCAGCAGTTCAAATCTGGCTTAGGTTGGTAGTAACTCAAAATGATTGCTGCACTATGTGACTGGGGTTAATCACAGGTTGGTACCTTCTAGTTTCAGAGTCCATAACGACTAAACTGTGAGATGACCACAGGCTATTGGCACTTTTGCAGAAATTAAAGCCACCAAAGAGAAGACCACAAAGGTGGTTGCAGAGATAGAGGACCCCAGCACCTCTTGCAAAGAACTGTGCAATTACCTACTACAGGAACCTGTCAGAAGTTTTGTCCTAACTCAGCAGTAGTGGAGGCAGGAAAAACTTCTGCCAGTTGAACATCACAGAATGTCAGCATGGAAGTGTTAGGAAACACTCATGTCACTATGAGCTGTCATAGCAACAGCCATGCTGATGGAGAATTGCGTGGCATAATTACTAACAGATAATCAGAAGACTGGCTGAAGGATGAGGTTTATCTCAGTTTTTATTGGGTGTTTTGAGTTTGGGAAGTAGCAGAATACTGAAGTTTTGGTCAGCAGTGTACATCTTATGCTTGAAAGTGAACATAGTTGCAAATACCTGTCCAACACAGAACGTCATAATAAAGCTACTGACAGACAATAACCACTGACCTTTGTGCTTGGGAACAGTTTTGGAGAATGTTAGTTGGCCCAGAGTAAAATCAGGGACCACCTGAGAGGGTGATAGTTCAAACCGTCCCGCTCTGGTGCTAGGCCCACACCCAGGCAGTCTTTAATTCAGCGGTGTAAGAAAAGCTGTGTGACCCTATCTAGGAGGTTTTGTCTTCCTCTCTGAAGAGAAAATTGCAGCATTTTTGATTCCTCTGCATTTGAAGTTTTTAGAATAAGATTTATCAACTGTTTGAGCCATGCTTCATAAAAGACAACAAGTTTGATTCTTATTGCCAGTCCTGGTATGCAAATAATTGTATGCGAATTGAAGTTCAACATTCACAAGGTGTTGCTGCTCTGGTTGATGTAATTTTTCGGCTTCCATCCCTCATATGCTGATATGTAAATGCTGTGTCTAAAGAATTCCAAAATTCTTTTGTGTGAATAGACCAAATGTTACTGATTTCATGTAAAAACCAAGCAAATACTGGGCATTTTAAAAGTTATTCCTTGCTGTCTTCGCAGCTATGGAATAGTAGGAAGAAACTGAAGAAGCAGCTGTGAAATGGAGATGATTTTATTTTCAGCTTCCACTGTGCATTTTCCATGGACCAGCAAAGGGGCATGTAGGCTTGTGGTTCAGATGGAGATGAGCATCAGGGAGTGTTTGGTTTGGAGGAGAGGGTGAGCAAGGGAGCACTCATATAAATGGCCTGGCTTGGGGAACAGAGGCAAAACCCAGGTATGTGGGGAGGAAGAAAGGTAAGATTAGAAGGGAAAGGCAAAGGATGAGAAGCTCAATTTGTCACACTGGGGGAGAGAGATCCTTGGAAAAGTGCAGATGCAACACTGGGACTTATGTTCAGGAATCTTAATTTAATGGATAAGTTTTTTGTTAATTATTAAACTGACAAAAGTTTTGCATCGTCTAAAACAATGCAGATTTTTACATAACCCCAGTTTACATCTGCAGTTTTCCTCTTTCAAACATATAGTGATTCTTGCGGTTAACCTGTCCAGAGCCAGGAGCTGAACTTCAGTGATCCTTGTGGGTCCCTTCCGACTCAGGATATTCTGTGATTCTTAGATATTTAACACCTTTTCTCTCTTTGATACTGGCAAATTTGGAAAGACTGCAGTGACATCTTGATGACTACAGTTTTCTGAGAAAGGGAACAGAGTCCAGCACTACCGCATTTTTTTTGTGTTTTTATAGAAAAAAAGTTTTAGGTTGTTCATACTTATTCCTTGATTTCAAGTTCAGATACTTAGCAACAGAAAGTGGTATCCTGATACCACTGCTTACAGGAATTTCCCAGAATGTTCCAGGGTACTTCTACCATTTCAGTCCTAATTTTCCTTCAGGTGAAAGTGATAGAAGTCTTTATTTTAAATTACATTCTTTCTCTCTGTCAAATATTGTGCTCTCTAGCAATGACTGATGACTCTGCACTTTAAGAAGTTGTTTAAAAATATGCATACCATTACAGGTGGTTACTTAAGTTACATAAGTTTAAAGAAAAATATTTAAACACAGAGGCCTGGATTCAGGTAACCCAATTAAGATGCCTGAGTTAGGATCAAAGCCACAGCTTGTTCTCTCTAATTTCTGGAGAAATAGGCACCACCAGGAGTAATTCAGTATCCTTCAGCATATGAATTGCTCTGTAAGACCTGAAGCACTCTCTGCAGATACCCGTCTGACTGATGGATAGGCACTGCACCTTAAAGGAGCTGACTTTCTTGGCTTTCAGCTGCTTTAAGGGTATATCAAAGAGCATTGTGGAAAACTTGGCCACTTTCAGGTGCCTGAGTCCATTTCAACTGACAGATTCAACAGTGGTAGACAATGGCATGGCAAAAGGCATAGCAATCCTCTCTTCCATCCTAGGGGCAGGGACAAGGAGAAGTCAGGTCATTAACCAGCTGCTCATCCAGGACATGTCTATTTGTTTGTTTTGGCCCTAGGACATGACAGTAGTCAACATCACTTCTTGTTCTTCAGGAAGAGAAAGCAAAGTGTTTCAGGCAGTGCAGACATCTTCACCCTGATGGTCTGTCAAGGGGCAGGCAGGACTATGCACTCCCTGGTTCACATTAGTTGCTCTCTGTGACAACCTTTACTAGCCACAGTACCCCTAAAGGGCTCCTTCTTTATTTTATGCTAGTTTTCCATCCTGAAACACAAATCCTATCTGGCAGCCATATGGGACTCTCCACCCTTTATCCTGCATTGGATGAGACAAAATGGAGGATCGGGGACTCTTTTCCCTCTGTACATGGTCTGTCTTCATTTGCAGTGTACAGACCTGTACTGGTCTACAGGTAAAGGCCTCCCTGTTTTATACATACCTTGCCTTGTCAGTTTGACAATGGTTGTTCATTTACAAGAGATAATGAAATTAGACACAATGGCACTGCATGGATTGAACTGAGAATGATATTTTGCTATTGTTCATGTACTTAAAAATGAAAGAGAAAAAATAAATTATATCCTTTAAAAATTAAAAACAGACATGAAAAAGTTGGTCTATAGATTTTTTTTTAAAAAGTGTACTTCTACTGACAAAGCTTATAAAAACATTCCAAAGTAATGTAGTGTGATGACCCTTGCTCATAATCACAGAAAGCCTCTCCAAGTTTTTGATTTTTTAATAAGCCTATCATTAATCTTAAGTGAAAATAATATAGATTTTATGAAGAAAGCTCACCAAAGTTCTTGGAAAACTTACAAGACATTTAACAGCTGAACAGTGTATCTCACAAATGGACTTTAAAGGTGCTCTTTCAAACTGAAGCCTTTATTTGATCTGGTTTTATAGTTAGCAATTGCTTTGGTCTGAAACCTCACCCATCCTTTCCAACTAATAAACAAAAGAATCCTGAAATATAGCACTTGTTGGAGGTACAGCATAAAAGACCCTGAACCAGTAAGTATTGCTCTTAGACCCTTGAAGTTGGATTTATTATTAGTTTTAAGATATCCTACTGTACCAGAACTGTATGTGTGTATATACTGCACAAAATAAACTATGGGACTAGTAATATTTATATATGTATAATAAAGATGTAGATGAAGTGATGGATTTTTTAAAATTTTCTTTTATGATTTTTTTCCCCTGTTTGGTAACATTGAGCATTGCTCAAATGTTTTCTCCAATAACTTTAATCTGGATTTCCTTTCTGATAAAACTCTGGTTGTTTGCAGATCCACCCGTCAGTTTTACGAGGGTATCTTTGAGACATCACAATTATAAAACAAACTGAAAGGAAGAGCAGCTGTACTTACAAACAAACATCACAGGCACAATTAATCTGCTTCTAGGGTTTATGAGGGGAAGCATAAAATATCAAATAAAGGGTAATGGGAAATATTTAAAAAATGCTGAAACTGGTAACAATCCACAGAGCAGAGCAGCCAGTGCACATTCAGGAAACAGAATGTAGCTAGTAACTCATTTGGTTGGAAGCCACCAGTTCTCTACCTCCCAAACTAAACTGTAGGGCTGTTTCATGTTTCTGAAAGAGATACAGTTCTAGATATATATACTCCATTTACTTTGTAGATTACAATTTAAAATATATTCCTTTTCTAAAAGTGAAGATGGCAATAAAATCTTAAGAGGCCAATTTTGTTTTTTGTTATTTGACTTAAAACTGGTATGATCCCGTTCTTGTAGCTGAAATTTATGTCCCTACTTAGATGAAAGAAAAGCGTATACATACACATGCTCTTTTGTTTTCTCTCTTTCTTTCCTCGCGTACCTCCAAGCCAACAATCATACTGGAAAAAGGCATTGAATTAAGCAGGTGTATGACTGCTTTGGATAATCTTTTTGAATGTCACAGTGTACTTTAAGATTCTAAAAAAGAAAGATTCTTCTATGCTAAACAACAGACATTATCTGCAACTCCAAAATTCCATTTTAGAATCTGAATTAGCTGGATGATGAGTTTGTGATTTTCTTATCCTTTTTGGTCTGGAAGTCAGCTTGAAGAAGACAGAAGTTTTATATTAGCCTGCACCTCAGGAAGTCTCCCATCATCCCCATATCACCATTGGTGAAACACCGCTCAAATCAGTCCAGCAGTTTAATTACCTGGGAAGCATCATCTCCTCAGATGGTAAAATTGATGCTGAAATAGACAACAGGTTAGCAAAGGCATACAGTGCTTTTGGTAAACTCCATAAAAGAGCGTGGCAAAACAAACACCTGAAGAAAAGTACTAAGATCAGTGTTTACAAAGCCATTGTACTGTTTACTCTTTTATATGGTTCTGAATCATGGGTCATTTACTGCCACCACTTGCGTCTCTCAGAACGCTTCCATCAGCGCTGCCTCCCTACAATCCTAAACATCCACTGGACTGACTATGTGACCAACACGTCTGTCCTTGAACAGGCAGCAGTCATGAGCACTGAGGCCATGCTGCTGAGAACACAGAACTACTCTGGCCTCCAATTGGGAGACCTGGAGACACACTATCTATAACGCTGCTGCCGCTTTTGAGAACACGAGCAGGATCACTCTCTAGGGGAAAAGACAACGCAGAAAGAATCGCGTCTTGTCGATATCACCTGGGGAGTCTGCTGTGCCTTCTGCAACCGGACTTGTCTATCTCGCATTAGCCTTTTTAGCCATCAGCGTGCTTGTAGCAAGCATGGGTAGAGCCCTTCTCAAATCTTCGTTTGCGAAGCCTAGCCGTGATGATGATGATGATATCCTGTTCTTAACCTTAATAGAAAGTTTCAGCAAGTACCAAACTGAAATAGTTAGGTCTATAAAATACCCTGAGCTTTAACATTTGAGATGGCATCTCATGTCACATGTAAAGCATCTTTATCTCTTTTTGTCTCGCTGTTCATGGAGTTATAAAAGTACCAAAGAGACTCTGGTGGTCTGATCTGCTCCTTGTTCCATTTCTACCATATATTTCTTAAATCACTCTCTTTGATGTGATAAAATGTGCGTTAGTGGCTAGATGTTGGCATTAATAAGATAGGAATTCCCATTTCCCCAAGAAAAGATGTTTTGTTCAAGATACACAACAAATGCAATCAGAATGGTTCTTTAAAGAAAAAAAGGATTGCTTCCTATCATGGGAACACAGTGCAAGAAGGTTCTTTTTTTATCATAAAGTTCACTTTGCTTTGGTTGTACATAAGCTTTTTATCAACAGATTGTCAAAAGGGGACACACAACAGTGTCATGCACTGTCTCAAAGGAAGCTGCATGTTAGATTGTTCTTGTTTGAGCTCTATAAGCAAGAAGGGGTTTATCCCAGGGACAGTTCCAACTTAAACTTTGGTTTCAAAGGGTAGTTTAATTAGTGGCTTTGAAAGGACCTGTCTGTGGTTGATTCTGATCTCACTTGAAGCAGTTGTGTAAATGCAATATGAAATCCTGTCTTGTAAAGCAGTTCCTTGATGCTTATTTTGAAGAAAATATATTAAAAAAAAAAAAAAAGTTTAGCAGAGAAAACAAATTAACTTTTTAAAAGTAGAATAAAAATCCATGCTAAAGAGCAAGAGTCCAGCGAATTTTTCCAAGAAGATGAAGGCATAGTGCCTTTGAATTTTTGCCTGTTTGTGCACAGGAGGAATGTTGGTGTCTTGGGATAACCACGCTCCTTGTCATGTATTTTGCTTTACATGGACTCAGAACTGTCATCGCAATGCATATAAACATTTTTTATTTTCTTCACCTGCTCATGTGGTGCACACCTGGGGCTTGCTGGCAGCACACTTGGCTTCAGCCAGCCAGGGAGAGACACTGCCAGTTTGGAAAGCTAGCCTTGTTCCCTTCATGTAAGTTAAGCCTATTCGATCCCCCGCTGTTTTTATGGAGTGGTTAAGGACAGGGCTGAAAAAGCTTAGCTTCTACTGAAAATTCAAAAACATGTGGGGAGAGTAAACATGTAGAGACTCAGCCCCATCAGTGCTTTGGTTAGACCTGTTTGGAGCAGGGGTCCCTCTCCTTTGCCTTTCTGCTCTGAAGTTTATCCCTGGTGACTCCTGAGTTTTCTGCCTTTGCAGCAGGAGCAGCATCAGTGCAAAGTGCTGTGCCAGGTGGGCAGTGAGCGGCCCTTTAGAAGTCAGCTACATGGCACAGGGCTCTGGTGTTGCTCTATTAATGTAGTGGCTTGGACTGAAACCTTTGTTGCTGCTTAGTGCTTCCTGGAGTAAAGGAAGTGTCAGCTGCAGATTGCTCAGAGCTGGCCGAAACATTTATAGAGGAACTGAAATTTTCATTGATTTGAGTTCATGGGCATTACATAAAAATTCAAGGCTTCCTGCTAGGTTTTTTTGCATTAGTAAACATTTTGTTGAAATGCTTTCCGGTGTCTGGTTGTCAGTTTCCCAGGCCTGAAAGCTCCAGGAGAATGGAAACAGTGTAAGGGGAAGCTGTTGTAAGGTGTCTTTTGATGAGCAGTGACATTGAAACATCCATGCTAAGGCATCTTCTGGACCATGAACAGATGCCATCCCTACAGATGTGCACACTGACACAGAAATACAGGTATATATGGTAACTGGGGGACTGAAACCTTATTCCTACTCAGAAGGAAGAAGTGTTACCTATTTCTTTCTGAAAAAATAAGATGCCTACTTGCCCTAATTGATCCTGTGGCCAAACTGTTTGGGCCATTTCAGAGTAAGTGGAGTCAGAGACCTGTCCCTGCCCATGCCTGCCTACTCCTCACTCACTCATGAGAACAGATCTTCCCTCACTTTGCCATAGTGAGACATGCTTTCCCTGGGAAAAATGTCATTCCTAAGCCCCTCTGTTCCTGCAGGTGCAAAACACTGTGGCCATAACTGAGTCTGAAATGGGAGAATTCTGTTGGTTTATTCTGAGGGGACAACTTGTGCTTGGAGTTAAGACTGATATTCATTACTGGCAGGAGTGAACAAATTGAACACACTTGCATTTGATTTATGGGTGTGATCTTTGAAAGTGAAACTCTGTGGTGATGGTTATAATGTAAATAACAGCACCAGAACCACAAATTTGGAAGAACCTGTGTACCTCTGGCATCCTGTTTCCTCTACGTATTCCGGTTAAGAGGATGGATGCCTACATGTATTTTTAATCAATCTAATCCACAACTATGTATGTGATCAGAGTATTTTCAGGTGCAGTGCTTTAGGAACAGCATTCATATTTCAGTAATCCCTGCAAGCCTGCCTTGGACAAGAGTCTTCCCACACACAGTGTGTGGCATTCTGCTGCAAAAAAAACCCAAGGGTGTTTCCAGTTAAAATTTGGCCTTCACATCAAGTCCATCCTTTGGCAGAAGAGTTTGTATTATGTCATGAAGAAGTCCAATAATCCTATAAACACAAGTCCTTGAGATATGGAGCTTTTTTAGAAATAGGACTATTTACCATGTTATCAACATTTATCCAGCTGGTCAGAAAATGAGAAGATAGAGAGTGAGAGATTATGCAAGAATGTATATGTCTTTAGTAGATTATTGAAACAAGCAGCAGAACTATTCAACTCTCTTGGGCCAATTCCATGGTGATTTAAAAGCAATGCTTATTACACAGCATGAAGTTCAGGCTGTGGAATTCATCTCTTTGCTTTCTGACTCTTTCCACTCTTCCTCACCAGCACACACTGAATTCAGTGCTGTCAGACAGAGTTTGTGATGGTGGGAGGGATTTGACTGGGCCTGTTTTAGGGATAGAAACCCTTTGAATAATTTGCCACCTGACTGAGGATTTAGATTCAAAATTCATACCTATTCACTGACATTTTTGCTACTGGCCACTGTCAGAGAAAAGATTTTGGACTAGATGGACTTTTGACCTGACCCAGTACATCTGTTCTTACAGCAAGTGGTGCTTTGCACAGGAAGTAGGTGATGCAACTTCACAGATTGCTGGTTAGGTCTGGACTGGAGTTAAAGATGTTCTTTCCCCCCTATAAAGCTGAAGATGTTTTGCACTTTGGCCACCACATAGATACATCTCTTTCCTTCAGGGACACTCCAGCTAGCTGTTCTCTGATGGAAGATAAGGTCTGTTACTAATACACTCTGCCTCACTGAACCACATTTTTCTGCTTTGGCCCATAAAATCCTGATTTGTAGATATTTGGAACATTCTGTCTGGTTTATTTATTGATTTATTTATTTATTCTTTCTGGCAGAAGGAAGGAAGTCGCTTATTTGTGGGACAATAATTATGGATTTTATTCTGAGGTCTTCATGAATTAGTTCAATTAGACTCTATGATTTTCTGGATTTAAACACCTGTGGAAGGTAGGGGAAAGGATTCTTGAAATGCTTCACAGCATTCTTTGGCTACATCAGCAGACCAAACAGATCTAGAACATGCAATCACCCCTATTGTCAAGTTCTTCACACAGTTCTGGGCTAGGCAGCATTCCCCAGACAGTTTTACCCTACCATCATGTTCATTCCTCACCTCACCTGACTTTACTAGACAATGCTTTTCTAGAAGTCAATGTTTTGTCAGTTCTTTGAACAGTCTTGCTGAAAAGGAAAAGGCAGAATATCTGTTAAATTAATTATTTCCTTCTATCTGGGACTTGTGTCACCATATCCAGAGTACTGAATCCAGTTCTGGACTCCCCAGTAGAGGAAAGACATGGGCACACTAGAGCAAGTCCAGTGAAAGGGAATCAGGGCCTTTCTGCCGCCTACGCCTACCTAATGGGATGGTACAGAGAAGGAAGGGCCAGGCTCTTCTCAGAGATGCTCAGTGATTAAATTCTGATGTGAAAACCACAGGAAATTCCAACTACATATTAGGAAACAGTTTTTCACCATGAGAGTGTTCAAATACTGGAAAAGGTTGTCCAAAGAATCTCTGGAACCTCCATCTTTAGAGATTAGTCAAAGGTTGTCTGGACAAGACCATGAGCAAACTGCTCTAAGTTGACACTGTTTTGAGCAGAGAGATGAATTAAAGATCTCCAGAGGTTCTTTCTCACCTAAATTATGCTATAAGTCTATGATTATAACTGAGAGATAAATCTAAGGGAAACTTATCCTCTTCTCCCTCACAGACTATTAGTACATGTGGTTTCTAACTGCAAAAAGGCACATATTTTGTTACTTATTTGGACTTTTTTCCTCTTTATTTACATCACATATATCTACAATTGTGCAATTACACTCTTTCTATATAAAATTCATACTAAGACAATTTCATTGACATTATTTTGAATTTGTATCTCTAGCCTTCCCTATAGAGAAAAGTAAAGTACTAGTTCAGAGGACTATGGGGCTCATTTCTAAAAGACTTTAGACATGACTACTAATTTTTGATGCCTCAGATTCACTTAATTTAAATTCATTTAATAATTTTTTTTAAGATTAGAGCTTGTTATTGTGGCCTCAGTCAACTGTACTCCAATTGCTATTAACAAAAGCAGAAAATACATCAGCACATCCACAAAACAGGAAAGCAGTTTTTCAAACTGGATTTGCAAAACCAGACCCTTATAAAATCTGAGATTATTTCTGAAAACTTGGTAAATGCAAGTAAATGAAATCCAGGAATCAGAATAAGTGTAGAATACTAATCAACTTGCAATCAGTTTAAATGCCAATAAAAATAGGGTCAATCATTTTGAACAGTATCCTTCCTATTCAGATATACAGCATTGTAAATAGAGACATTTAAATCACAAGATTAACCATAGAAATACTGTGAGGAAAAATAGCAAAGGATGTGATTTATAATGTTAATACACTGAGCCTGTCTGTTGTGAACGAGATGTTCCTGAAACCTGAGCACAATCATTCTTATTTGACTATTTATGGAGTCAATAAAATGAAAGATCTGTGTCTTCTCTCCAGCCAGATGACCTCATGAGTGTATGGTAGGTCTCAGAAAGAGGAGTGATGACCATAAAACTAGTGTTTTCCAGAAGAAAGAGCAGAAGTTTAGAATCTCATTTGGTTTTCAGACTTGAAAAAATGCAGTAAGAACTCTTTGAATTATACTTCTGAATTTATTCTTTCTTTTCTCAAATTCTTCTCATTCTTTGCCTTTTCACAAGTAAATTTAAAAACAGAAGAAGACAAAAATAACTGAAAACAAGTTTTCAATTTTGAATACTTGCAGCTACTGCATGTCAGATAATTCTACATGTTCTCTAGCAACTGGATGTGTTTGTGTTTGCCCAGCTCTGTATGTGTGTGTGTGTTTGTAAATGCACTTGCATTGTAATGAGTGGTAGGGAAAGGAAAACACAATCAGCTGCAATCCCACAAGATCAGAAGAACACTTACTCTGACATGGCTTGTGCTGATGTTATGAAAATGCTAGAATGTAAATACAAACTATTTTCATGCCAACATCCAGGCCTTAGTGAAAAGTGGTGTTCATTTCCCAGACCTTTCTGTGGAGTAATTTGCAGTAATTTATAGCCACTGTGAATAGCCACATCTCCTTTGTGAAGCACACATTTGTTTGAAATATTAATCAGTTCCATGAAAGGAATTGCATTTTTCAACGTTTTCCACTGATACATGACAGAATATACACTCATTACTCTTTTTTGTGGTTTTCCCAAAGGAATATTTTCCCCAAAATTGTTACATCAGGAGAATGGAAGGTGTTTTCAACACCTGCTAACAGTAGCTCCAAAATGAGAAGTCAGAAGGCCATCTGCTTGCTGGGCCTTCCTCTTGTTACCATGTTTACATCAACTCCTCCTAAAAACCACCCACTCTTTCCGTAGTAGAAGTATTCTTCACTTGTGGGGAGGGAATTACTAAAAAGACATATGTTTTTGTTTAATGATGCCAAACATCTTAATGGAGTTATATATGTCAAATCTTGCTTAGCCAATGCCATTTTATAGTACACAGATGACATCAGCTGTTTAGAAAGCTTCAGTCATGATGATCCACTCAGATATTTTCACTCTAAACAATTGCCACAGATCAAACAAACTGACACTTCAGTACTAGGGTGTTTTTTTTTTTTTTTGTAGCACTGAACTATCAAATGTATATTGAAGGAGCTTCCAAGTCCACTAGGATCTGGCCAGGTTCTTTTACGTATTCTACATGCATAATGTTTAATACCAGTTTTACTTATCTGAAGATTTATGATAGTACAAAGTGCTACAGCAATGTACTAAAATGTACACACTATAACAAAGAGAGATTAAAATAATTTCATGGAATGATGCCAGAAACAACATTAATATTTGTTAGCATTGTTCTACAAACAATTCACCTTTCCTGGAAGCCAGAAAAGCAGTGGCCTCTATAGTGGCTATTGCTGTCTAGCACCATTGAAAATAATCTGTAAATTATTATGTGTGATTAATTAACTGCTAGGTATAGATAGAATCATAAGATCATAGAATCATCGAATCATTAATGCTGGAAAATACCTCCAGGGTCATTGAGTCCAACCTTTGACTGAACACCACCACGCTAACTAAACCACAGCACTAATTGCTGTTGTTTCTTGAACACTTCCAGGGATAGTGACTCTACCACCTCCTTGGGCAGCCCATTCCAATGCCTGACCACCCTTGATGTCCAATCTAAATCTCCTCTGGCACAGGTTGAGGCCATTTCCTCTTGTCCTATTGCTGGCTGCCTGGGAGAAGAGACCAACCCCTACCCTTCTACAATCTCCTCTCAGGTAGAGAGTGATAAAGTCTCCCCTGAGTCTCCTTTCCTCCAGCCTAAACACCCTCAGCTCCCTCAGCTGCTCCTCCTATGACTTACTCTCTAGACCCTTCACCAGCCCTTCTCTGGACTCACTCCAGCACCTCAGTGTCTTTCTTGAAGTGCAGGACATCTCATTCCACCTGACTTGTAAATGTGGTAGAATCATTTAAGTCTTATTTTGAGGGTAGTCATCAGAGCTATTATGAGTATGTAGTGGGCTGGATTAATTTCTGCTACCTATAGGTCCTTGAATTATGTATGAAGTAACACTAGAGCTTTGGTGGACAAATGTGAAAGGGAAAAGGTAAGGGGTTTTTCAGCGCTAGCCAGATTCCAGTGTAACATGAAAGTACACAGCAATGATTTGCATTCTTGATATGTAATGAACGGGCAAATACCATCTGTAAATATTTGGTGCTTTATCACTCTCATGGTTCTTTCACCAGCTCACACATAGTCATCCTAATGGATGTAGAAAAGTTTTAGTAAGAAATGTGTTCTATTATGGTCTCCGAGGTCACCATTCTGAGTGCAGTGGCACTGCATTTTACACAGTCAGTGTAAAGGGAAGTGCTTGTCACTCACAAGAACACAGAAAATTGCCCCCTAAGACAGCCTATGATGAACATAGTGTGGACAGAAGTTCTCTTAAATTTTTCCAAATTTCAAATGATCTGTTCTTGGGCATTTCTCTGCTTTAAAGTTATTCCTGAGAAAATCCAAATTCCTTTCCTTGGCTGAAGTGTCTCTGAGAGGCTTCCCCCACTTGACTGCCTGATGCTGTGTTCCAGAATTGCCGATCACTTAACACATATGGACCCCAGAATATTAGCTTTGGCAAGATCCCCAGGCTCTTTGCAAAATAAGAATTCACACTTCCCAAGCCAAGTGTAAGTGGAAGGTTCCCACAACACTGGTGAATCCAGAAAGGTTCTTGAAGGCTGTTCACATCCAAACAACTGAAGAGTTTAAAGCTGTTGACTGGCAATACTGCTTACAGTCCATTCTTGTGGTAAGAAGCAACCTATTAAATTTTCCTTTTGAAGGCATACTGCTTGAAGATGCCAGAGAATTAGAACTTTTCCTAGCCAGTGTTAATAACATGCAGTTTAACCTGGAGAATTTCAATCTATTCAAGTTCATTTTATTTTGCATGGAAGAAAATCTACTCCTTAGCAACAACTTAAGTATGGCAAAAATAAAAGTTCAATGGGATTTTTTTTTTTTGTCTGTGAGTCCCCTACCTGCTTATCCAGTAAAAACATGCTTTCATCAGTCCATCTCAATGCTTGGAGCTGGAATCAGTGGAAATAAAATCACAAGCAAAGGAAAATTATACTCCCATATTGACTTTAATTTGGCTTTAGCAAACCAACTTTTCTCAGCTCTGTTGGTATCTTGCCTACTAACCCTTGACTCAGAGGCAAATATTAGAAGTACTTCTGTTACTTGGTTTACAACTTAGCAAACACATGGCGCTTGGTTAAAAATCTCTGACAATCAATTCATGGTCAGCCAACAAGGCAAAACTGCACTGAGGTGCTGCCACCTGGGAGTTGCAAGTGCAGGGGAGATTCTCCCTGGGGTTTCACAGAGACGTGGTGTAGCCTCGCACACCACTACTCTGTGGGAGGTTGATTTTAACACCAGGAGGTTCATACTGAGGATGGTTCAGGGGAGATGAAAGTTGCTCAGTGGTTTCTCCTTTACTGGTGGCAAAAAGATTTCCATACATTTTTTTTTAAGGATGCAGGGATATCAATCCATTCTTTCATCTTAAATATATTCTTCTATCGTGTGGATTCGGTTTATACAATAATTACACCTATATATCCATATGTCTGTCTTTGTAAGTTCAGAAACCTCGTCTCTTGATGCTGACATCAGACCAGGGTACAGCCTGGTACTGTATCAACTTTTTTTTTTTTTTTTCTGTATTTACTTTTGTACTGGAACAGACTAAGTCACTGTCAGCTTTCCAAAATATATATTCTTCTTTTTCATAAGGAATGGTATCATGATTACCAACAGCATATAGCAGGAAAAAATGGGAGACTATGGGTAAAGTTTGCTACAAAATTTTACTTTTGCTTCGACTCATTTCCACAAGCCAGCTGGTAAGAAAACATTAAAAAGTACAGCTGAAAATATTGTCCATTGGACAGTTTTGAAACTAAATTTAGCATAGGAGCAGGAGAGGTAAAATATTAATCTACCAATTAAGAGATTCTTGCAGGACTTATTTTTAGCTAAAGTGTATCTGGGTACATACCTATCTCTTTATAACTCCATCTAGAGTTCAACTACAGCTTATTTTTTATTATAATGGTATTTCACAACTTCAGTAAAAAAAGAAATGGTGCAGATTTATTCCAGGTTCTTTTAATCTGACTGACTCAAGTATCAATAATAGCCTGTGAGAGGCAACATACACCTAAGTATTGGCTGTGTGACTCTGCTTCTTTTCACTATTCCCTTAATTAGATAGATGGGGAAAATTAGCTTTAAGTATAAAATGTAATCAAGTACTTCTCATTAATCAGGATCACGTGCATAATGAGATTGACAACAAATATCAAGAAACCACAGCTAAGAGGACTACTGATGGTACTGGGAAACATGAAACCATTAGCAGATATATATTTACATGCATAAGTAGGGAACCAATTAAAAGAACAAGAATAGTTTCTACAGCATAGTCTGTACATACAGGACTGCTAAAGATTCTTTCCTTTCCTCTGTTCACATGCATTTGTTATCTCTTAGCCAAACAGTTTGCAAAAATATGAAGTGATATAACTAGCTCAGTCCCTACAGGGAAACAAACGCTTATCTGACGATGATGTCTCCTGGAAAAAGCCCAGCAGGCATGGGTCACTTGCAGATTATAACCTTAGGCCATTATCATCTCATAGCCCTTCAACTGCGTGTGTGAAATGTGTTGATGGTCTCAGTCCAATTCCTAGCAGACAGGTGTCCACATCGCTGGAATCACCAGGTGGAGATGACTACATTTTTCCCATTAAAAAAGGTGATTATAGCTAACACAGTCTAAAACATTAATATAAAGTACTTATAGTTCCCACAGCAGATGTTACAGAAACTTGGAATCCTTCTCACTGGAGAAAATTGTGCCCAGATGCTTGTACTTAAACTTTATGGTCCGAACTCTGCCCTCAGATGTACACATAACTCCCACAGATTTCAGGGGGAATAATGTTCATGGATGTCAGGGACATGTCTAACTCCTTTCACAGAGTCCATATTGATTTTCAAGTGTATTGTGGGACATGTTTTCGAAAACCAGCAGCATGGTTGATGATGAGGAGGATAATGCTAGAGCAGCTCATAGGAGGCTCATCCCACATCAGGGCCAAAAGGTACCAAGCGTTGCTCAAACACAGATTAGTGTTTTGTGTTCTAATAAAGCTTAGTTTCAGAGGCTGGGAGCTTTCAGACAGTTTCGTTTTCAAGAATGGTGCAGTAGTCCCCTGTGGAGATTTTAGCTGACTGAGTGTTCCTCTCTATTAGTGCTGATGGCAACAAGTTCTACTTGTGTATCAGCAGCTCCCAGAAGCTCTAGTTCAAGACATCAATGTCTGCACTGACTCAGCCAACACAGGTCTGTTTGAGGTCACATAATGTGCCTGTCACCATTGTATTTACATGCTTTTATATAATAGCTTGATCTTTGACACAGTTTTAACCACTACCTGAGCTGCTACACAATCATTATGGTAAACACATCCCAGTCTACTATTTGAGTTTTTAAACATTAGAGCATTATAAGAGTCCAAATGAAAACTGTGTTCAAATACAAGATTAAAGCATATTAATTGTTCTTTTCTTCATATTTTTGATGTTGGGGTTGTGATATGAAGTGCCATAAATTTACCTAACATACTGTGGGATTAATCTGTCAGCATAATCTGCACATAATGTCCTAAGGGCTGTTATAAATCAAGGCCTCAACAAAAGCAGAGGCTAGATATAACATTTTTAATGGTCATTAATAATGATATATAGAAAAAAGGGATTTATCACTTTAATGTGGATTTTGAAAAGTTAAGTTAGTTGTCTGAGTGCTTAGTGTCTGACAAGTACAGCTACATGCTCCCTATAGGAAAATAGACACATCAGAATGTTGTTTAATCCTGAAATGTTGCTTAATTCTGAAATGAGTGGAATGAAATCTCCCTGGAGATTCTTTCACCTTTTTCTAATGACTACTGAGTCATCCCAAGACAGCACATTTAAATGACATTACTAATTTTTAGCTCGCCCCTCACCAAGAAGATTATGCTGAAAATATCTGATTAACATGGCTACGTTTTCCACTGGGCAAACTAACATCTATGCAGGTATGGTCCTTTAAATAACATCTATGAAGATATGGTCCTTTAAGAAAAATTTTATTTCAAAATCTCAGTAAGGTAAAAGCATGTCTGACATATATGTGCTTCCTCTGATGGGCAGTTGTGGCCCTCAGTTCACCCTCTTGGCTCTGCAAAATGAAAATATTTCAGTTTTGGAAGAACCAGAACTTCTACTACAGAGACTAATCATGGGTTGAAAAGTATTTTAACGATGTCCTAATTAGACATTAAAGAGGTTCTGACATATTTTGGAGAATTTATTATTATTATTATTATTCATTATTATTTAGTATTCAAGAAAAAAGAACTGACTACCAGGCAACCAAATCAGACAGTTTTAAAATTTATCTTTGTCAAATTAGAAGCATCAGGATTAGGCAGCATTCTCCACAGTTCTGGAAAAAGGGCTCATGTGCTCATGGTCTGAGTACGAGCAGGAAGTGAGTCCAGAACCAGAGACCTTGCTGAAGGTACTCCCTGGTTGTCAGGTCTCAGTGTAGCCAATGTGACAAGTACTCTACTCTTTCATGGGATGGAGAATTGAATGTCTCATCCAACCCTCTTCCAATTTTTGCTAGGCTCTTGAATTTTAATGAAGCATCGGATTACTTCTGGTCAAGAAAGGAGGTTGCATGTCAGACACTGCAGAATTTCTGGAGAACTTCTGGAGAACTGGAGTTCTTGGGAATTTCACAGTGAAGGCAGTTAGGAAGCACTGTGCTGACAGAAGAAGGAAAGGCAGACAGTAATGCCCCTAGAACAATACAAATTTTTGCATCAGAAAACAAAGATCAGAGTTTTACTTAAAATGTGAAACACGAGAACTGGTAAGAAAATGAGGGTCAGTACAGACGAGATAAGAATTTATACATGGCACTGGTATGAAGTGCAGTAAGTACATGACCATATCAATAACAAAGGAGAGTAAACACAACTAATGATTAAATTAAAAAAATTAAATCATTAAATGTGAAACTTAGGTTTAGCTTGAAAATTCTTAGCAGATGCCCAAACTGCTAAGAAGGAAATTGTGTCCACCTATGCTAAAGGTAGAGTCTACAGGTGGGATTCTCTTGCCTAAACATGGGCAAACAGGGGCATTTGAGGTGCCTTGAATTAACCAAAATGTCTAAGTGGAGCTGGAAGACTCAGGACTTCAGAGAAGACTCTGCTGTCTTCTGCAGACTCAGGTGAAGGTCGAGTAGGACAGAGCTCAGGGCCTAATATTACACTGAATCCTTCAGTTCAGGCAATGCAATCTCTCCCTGAGTTGCAAAACAGATTTTGGGTAACTGCTGAGGTACCCTTATGTACAGATGGAGAGACGGTGATGTAATGAGCCCAACCCTCCTCTTCCAAGTTCATCAAAGATAAAAAGGTTTGTTTCACTACATAAAGGAAAATCAGGTACTATTAATGCTAAATTACCCCACCTGAATAAGACAGATGCATTTATTTAAAATTTTTTTCTGTATTTTCTGACAATTTTATTTAATGTTAATATGATTATAATTCAATATTGGAAAGATTTGTAGTTTGCATTTATATTCTGTTATGCTGCTTTTCGCATTGTGATTTTAAATTATTTCTAAATTATTGTCAGTATTGGTCACTATTACCAAACCAAAGAAGCACCACCAATCTTCAGTGCCTATGGAAAGAAGAAGGGTTCCTTTTTGGGGGACTTCAGGACGCTGGGAAATGCTGTCTGGTGGCAGCATGCTGCCAGAACTGAATGTCCCAAGAATTTAAAAATATTGTGCATGTTGATTGCCTAAGTCAGAATACGTTGCATACGGTGGGAGACAACTCTGCCTTAGACACTAAGTTAGCAGAAGAATTTCCAAGTGCTTGTGGTTCAGCTCAAGTGTTTGTGAGTTGATTGTAGTTGCTTTGAATAAACATAATAAATTCTAACCATCTGTGAGCGGCTGTACAATACACACATGGACACACACCCGCACGCACTCCTGAAGACTCACACACACACACACCCACACACCCCCACAAACACACACACACAGACACAGAGACACACAGACACAGACACACAAACACAGACAAACACACAGACACAGACACACAGATACACAGACTCACAGACACACAAACACGCACACAGAAACACACACACATGCACACACACACACACACACTTAGACACACACACAGACACACAGACACACAGACACAAACACACACAAACACACACAAACACACACACAGACACACACACACAGACACACACACACAGACACACAGACACACAGACACAAACACACACAAACACACACAAACACACACACAGACACACACACACAGACACACACACACAGACACACACACGTATGGATGCCTGCAGCGTGTGCGCCTGTGTGTGTGTCCATGGGTGTGCATTCCCCGGGTGCTTTAAACAAGGTCAGTTTCACAAAGCTGAAAGCAATTACCAACCAAATCATCTGGGAGGAAAAATTTAATCAGAAAAATGTGAACAGTAATTAAAAACTGTTTACTTCAGACCCTAAACGGAGTAATGCCACAACTGAAAAGCTTGTTTAAAAGAACCAAAACACTTACAATGAAAGCAGCAGTAACTATACCTATATCTGCAACAGGTGTAGCAAGAAAA
This sequence comes from Pyrocephalus nanus, assembly GCA_038380795.1. Lineage (NCBI taxonomy): Eukaryota > Metazoa > Chordata > Aves > Passeriformes > Tyrannidae > Pyrocephalus > Pyrocephalus nanus. The sequence continues at coordinate 9,414,053 of CM076260.1, read as the reverse complement.
CAATTTATAATGTGGATTTGGTTGACTTTATGTTGGAAGATGTAGAAACCTGACACTGTAAAAAGGAAATCTGACTGTTAGTGTTAACAACAACATGAAGAAAGCACTTTTAGGGAAACAAAAATAAAATGAACAGGGTTATTGATCCACTTTTAGAACATAAATAACAATATATACAAAGAGAACTGTGTTTAATAACTATTTTTGTTATTAATTGAATGAAAAAGGTAGATAATAAATTATATAAAATATTATTGTCTTTTAATAATCAATGTTTTCAAATAACAATCAGTGTTAGACCCAGATTTTTTTCATTTGAGAGTTTAAAAATAGCTGCCCAGGGAAGATTTTAGAATCAACAGCATTCTCTTTCAGTGAGCATTTCAAGATTTTGGAAATGCCAGACTGCTGGAAGAAAGATAGTGCCAAGACTGAACTCAAAAGGTATAAATATAATGATGTTAGTGATTACAGGATTGTCAGGAGGATGCTGATTTTAGACAAAAGTGTGGAATTTGTATTGGTCAACCTGATTCATAATGAATTTGAAGAATTTAATTAAAGGCGAATGACATTTGCTTATGAAAATAGATTTCAAAATACTTTGACATAGCAATAACATTTCAGCAACATATTACACTGATGGTAAGAGAAAAAGGTCAGTGTTATGTATTTTAGTTTTTGTTGATGTTCTTTCATTAAGATAGAGAGGACACAGAATCAGCATAACATTAAACAGAAGTAATCTGCCTAAGCAATAGATCCCAATAAATGATTTTAAGCAGGTAAAAAAGAAGGTAATTTCTTTAAAAAGGATGAAAAATTATGGACAATAAACAGCTGCAAACAGATTCTTGATGTGGACTCATTCATCAATATTTCTCAGATTTGATGCAAACCACCCCGGGGCTTTATTTTGATGTCCATAGTGCAAAGATGTATGAAGCACAATGAGATGGAGTCAGAGAAGAGCACCAAGGGGCTGTTCAGAAGAGCACCAAATCAGTTTGTGAAGAACTCACCTGAAACTAAATCTAATAAGCTGAGTTTTAACCATCTGTAAATGTTCACATGTAAAAAAGAAATGCTGCAGAATACTTTAAAATCAAAGGATCCTAGATTTCATCACATAGTTTATGCAGATATAAATTCCTCTGCCTTTGAAATATCAAAAGATAATCTTGAAGAATAATTCTAAATTAATAACGTTTTGCTATAGTTATATATCCAGTACACAATATTTCAGTTTTAATGATTATTTTATTTCATACATTTTCTAAAGAACTAAAACTGGCTGCTTGAGTCACAGAGTCTGAGCCCGAGATCACATATGAGTGGAAGTAAATAGCAGAAGCAACGATAAAGACTGATGTTTGCATCTCAGTATCAGTTATGGATTTTTGTGGATTGAAATATCTTTCAAGTATGTAACAGCAGTGTAACTGCTTGGGTCATAATGTTGTATTGGTGAGTTCCTGAAAGAAACAGATTGCTCCTTCCAGAAGGAAAGGGGAGATGGTGCCTTATGTAGCAGTAAAAACTGCTGTAAGGGTTTTTTATAAAGAGGTCTACACATCAATGAATCAAATATGCATATTGGGCTGTGACATGTAAGAAAACAGGAGAGGAAATGGACTGTAACAATTATTCTTGCACAATGTTTAAGTGGAATCCCTGTCTCCTCACTGAAGTTGTTAAGAGTGTCAGTCCCCCGTGTTGTGGAGGCTGTGGAGCTGTGCTGTGTTGTTACCCAAGGTCACTCCTGCAAATCATCTCCTTGTGACAGAGTCAGATGTATTGCCTGGGATTTGCAGAAATCTTGGAGCACCCTGGTAGGATAAAAGCTTCTTTTATTCCCAGTAATGTTTCTTTCAGTTGTGAGGACACATACAGGCGTGGTTGGGAAGGGCCTTATTATTTTGTACAGTCCTGTGTGCCTCAAACTACAGAGATACCCTGAAACTGGAGACATCTACTACTGCAGTGGAAGAATATCAGAGCCTGTATATTCATTGCAAGACACCCAGTGAAATAGCAGCTTATATTGCACATGGTCCAAATTTGGAAAGAACATTGTTTCCAGCAAGCTGTACTTTTATAAAATGCACAATACAGCAAAACGAACAGTAGAAGAAACATCTCAGACCTAAAAAGAAGGAGATAATAAAATTATTTTTTCCTCATGTTCCAAGAGATTTTCAAAATTAGATAATTAGAGGAAATATTTTTTCAATTGAATTACATGAAAATGCTGAAGTACTACATTCCATAAGTTGACAATGCATTGACCGTTACATTTTCTGCAAAGGAAAAGCTCCTAAACTGTATTCAAGCCTTTATCAAATACCTTTGTCTATCAAATGATTATTAAATAATGTATAAGTCAGGTAAGATGAAAATTAAGATAATGTAGAGATACTTTGGATGGCAAGGAACTTCTTGCATTTCTTTCAAATTGATGACAAATATGTATATTTAAATGTTAGGAATTGGAGTGCTCTGAACTTGTAATGTGTTGATGTTTATAACATGATTCTTAGAGTGAAATTTATATTACCACAAAATTTTCTACATCCTTTTCTGATCATAAGTGTAACTCACCTAGAAAGATATCATAGAAAAACAGAAATAATGGAAAGAGCTTTGGTTCAGTAGTATGTAGTATCTACCATCCGACTTGACAACTTGATTTCAGCAAACAGTGAGTTTGCTGTAATTCAGCTACTTCCTTTGGGAAACAAACATTTACTTTTCATGATTTCATCAGAATTCCAGAAGGACTGTAAAGCAAGGCAAAAGGCTCCATGTACATTGTTCAGACAAGGAATGCTCTTCACAGACATTCAGCAGCACATACATCCTTCATAAATCTTTTGGTGTCAAATGGTCTTATACTCCATCTTCAAATGCTTATTGTAGAAATGGGAATTTTCTTGCCTAAATTGTATTGGACAGGTTTTAGAAACCTACTACATAGTATTTCTCCTAAGGCTGCAAATTGGGGTGATTATATTTCTACATATAGAGTTCTGTAAACTTAAAGAGAAAAAAAAGTGCAACTTTATTAAATTAATTTTTTAAAAGTTCAAATGTTCTGTCTGAAAGCACTTAAGAGATAAGTGCATGGTACCTAAAGGAAAATGAGATTTCTCCTTTGTTTCTCTTAAGAGAAAGTGCTGTTTCTTATTCAAGTCCAAACAGATTTGTTGGGGACAAAGTGTGTGTGCTTTGGTAAGAAAATAATGTCAGTCAACTGGATATGATAATTTTACCAGAAACCTGTTTCCTGGAAAATCTGAGACATTTCTTCAATGTCTCGTATTCAGAAAAAATATTTTACTGTTAAGTGAGAAATAATATACACATCCAACTCCCTCAGACCACCCTCAACAAGCAACCAATAAACAAAAACAAGTGCAAATCATTCCCATGAAGACCAGAACAGAATCAGCCTTTCTTCAGAATCTTTCTGAATGGTTCCTCAGGTGCCCAGTAATGTCACCGTGCAGACTCAGCAGCTTTTCTGACTGTAGGGATGATAACCTTTGGTCTTCTCTCAATCCAGTTGTTTATTTTTCCAATCACTTAGGAGCTTGCTGTGTACAAGTTGTCTGTTCCCCCAACAAATGTGGTTGAATTTGGTGAACAAGCTCAAATTTATTGGCAATCTGAGAAATGCAGAATCACGAAATGGTTTGGGTTGAAAGGGACATTAAAGATCATCCAATTCCAATCCACCTGCTATGTGCAGGGACAGCTTCCCCTAGACCACACTGCTCCGGCTTGGCCCTGAACAACTCCAGGAATGAGGAATCTACAGATTCTCTGGGCAACATTTTCCAATGCCTCACCACCCTCACAGTAAAGAATTATCTCGTAATATCTAATATAAAATAACATGACTGTGGGCCAAATAAAACCCTTCCCTGCACTCACATTCCCTATCTCAAGCAGGATTGGCATCCCTTAAAGTGGGAAATACCAGAAATTCCTTGAACTTAATTATAATGCTGCCATTTTCAAGGTCAAGGCATGTGCAACTGTGATATTGATGGTGGTAGTTCCACCAATAGACACCTTCTTGTCTTATCCAAATTCCAGGCTTCCTCTGGAGCTGATGCTTGAAGGGATGGGGAGGGTGTGCAGGATTACTTCCTTCAGATTCTTATCTCTACCTCCCATCCCCACACCTTAAACCCATCAGGGTATGTACAGCCAGGGCCGCCCCAGCCAGGCTGAAATCACAATGTGTGCAGTTTCTCCAAGTTCTAAGAGTCTGCTGCAGGTGACAGAGCACAATCAGCTATTGGGTGTTTGCACCTTTTAGAAGGAAAGGTGAGTTAGGATCTCACTTGGTGTAGGTTTTTGCCACTGAACAAATCTTTTAACTGATTTTCAAATGCCTTTGGTATTTGTTAGTAGTCATGTTTCCCAATGGCATTGTGAAGCTCAGAGAGACTGGAAGTACCAGCAATTTGTGGATCTTGTATATTCACTGTACTGATGAAGTTTAAAAGTGCAATTATTTCAGATCCCAGCTGTATCACTGGCATCAGTTATACTAGTTCTTAAAATGCTTACTTGTACTTTACAACAAACAGTAAAAAACTTTGTGGAGGATGATGACTTCTCATTTCTTTAATGCAGGAAGTGGCATGGAATCCTATTTTTTTGTTTGCATTTTTTTTTCCCCAAGGTCAGTTAGTTAATTTTTCAATTGCCAAATCATTTCTGTCTCCCAGACCAAGACTAATGCTGGCAGTGTTTTCAATCAGCTCTGCTACTGGTATTTCCACAAGGGATCCTTTAACAGTGGACACAAAAAGTACAAATGAATATCACAGAATCAGGGGCCTGCTTTGACAGAAACCTTGAACAACCTCTTATTCCTTAATACCAATAAGTCCGTTGTTCATTCCCAGCTCTCCTATAAGAAAATTTATGATTAAGACAGGATCAACAAGTTGAGAGCAACCTGTATTCATGATTGCAAGTTGTTTTTTTCCTCATCTTACATTATTGCAGTTTTGTCCCATGGGGATTTCTAGTGGATAAACATGGTTAAAGAAAATTCACAAATATTTTGCTTAAGGTTTCATGAATCATTTTTCCTATAACCTATATATTCCATTAAAATGGTCTTATTGTGGCAGCTTTTAACAATGTTTGCTTTTTTAAAATAAGTTAAATATTCATGAAGATTTAAAAATTAAATAACTTCAGAATTTTCTTCATGAAAATTTTTTCATTTTTATCATTGCCACTAATATTAGTATGCTGAAGAGATATTTTAATAACTAGAATAGACAAACAGTCTAAAATTTTAAAAAATGAAAAGAGATCATAATTAGATTTATTGGTGCACTGAGTTCTAAATGACAAGGGAAATCAATTAGTCTGAACGTTTTCCTCAATGAATATGAAAATAAAATAAAAATAGACCTCTCCATTTGTTACAAATCATCTTATAAGAATTGATACTGTAATTACAAGTCTTGTGTAACTCTGAGTGCCAGTTATCTTCCTGAGCTGAGCACATTTAACAGATGAAGTTGAAGAAGTCAAGCAAACATTTTGCAAAACAAGTCAAAGATCTTCTGAGCTGAGCCATGGCAAAGTCCTGTCCTTTGGGAGAGGGGGAGCTTGTTATAGGCATCCAGTGTAAATGTTTCTGAGTAATTTCCTTTCTGACTTCCATAAATCACAGAGTACTTTAATTGCAAATACATTACCAGCAGACCATGGCCTAAACAGGATTATGGATTTGCATTTGTTCATAAGATTAGCCCGCATTTTTGTAGTTTACTTAAGATCCTTTCAAATGTTTTTCTCTTATCTATAAACTAGAGTAGTGATTGCATTTCAGGTTGCTTAATTATTAATCTCTATTAAACAAACTTAGTAATTAAATACTACTTGATATAAAGCATACTTTTGTTAAACACTGAGTTCATTTTCTGGATACATGAAATGAGAAGTAGGAGAGGAAAAGATGAATATTGAACTTTTCTCATTTAAACTTCACTTTTTCCAAGTTCATAAAGTAGTTGTAAAAATGAATTAATTTTGCAAACTTCTGATATTTTACAAAGATGTTTCCATCCAATATAAAATCTGTCTGCAAGTTCTAGAAATGTTTTTTTAAAACCTATTTTGAAACAGAATGATTGGTTCAGATTGCTCAAGTCAGTCATATGGTGTTTGTTCTGTTAATTAAGTAATTCTTAATGAATTCTGAATCTAGCCCGTTTAGTCAGGGAGTTTCAAAACCAAATGTTTGTTTTTCAGGAGTCTTTAGAATACAAGATGTAACTAGTTTAACATGCAAAGATGGACAATTTTGTTATATATTAGGGAAATACTCCACAGTTGAGGAATGTAATAAATTTTCTGGAGAGGTTGTAGAGTCCTGGTCACTGGAGGATTTAAAACCAGAAATGCACATACCTGTAATGGTGAATGGTCCACACAAGTGGACCTTGTGCAGGCATGTGGATATATTAAACATATTAGTAATATAATCTGTGCCCCCTTGTTATCCTCTGATTTTATATCCTTTTCCTAAGCTGCCCTCAGATTAGCCGAAGGATACTTGGTGTGGAATGGAAAGAAGTATGTACAGAAGGATGTGCTGCTTCTGAGGCAACGTGGAAAAGGAAAGTAATGAATGACAATGATTAGGAACTCACAGTGTATATGACAGATATTGCTCATATCACTTAACATGCCACTGGTCAATGAGTAGAATTTAGTGATGGAAAGCTTATAAAAACTAGACTAGAAAAACTCACCCCGGCCAGCACAATAAGGAAAGGACACATTCTTGACTGTTCCTTCATCCACAGTGGAAAAGAACAATACATCTGCAAAAGCGAGTCCAGAGAAAGGCAGGCAGTACGCCCATTTCCAGAAGGAGACTCATCAAATGGTGATGAGAAAATTAAATTTTCTGTTTCAAGGCAGAATATGTGATAATGCAGTTGGATGGAAGTGTCCCCCATAGGGGTGGTCTCTATGGAACAGGGAACTGGATTTGGTATCGTCCTTTGTGTACTCCAGCAGCCATCCATCATGAGATAATATTTAGAATTTAGAGATGATTAAGCTAGCTGAAAGCTTGCCTCTGTACAGCTTGTTTTGCTGTTGTTTATATTTCCTGTACTTCTATATTTTATGGCTTGGATAAGTAAACAATAAAATCTGCCTTAACTCTATTTTATAACTTCTACTAATAAATAATATTTTGGACATATTTTGGGATCCTGCTGGGTTACAAATTAGCCTTCCTGCTACTCTTCTGTATCAGTATTAATGCCATCTACTTTCCATAGAGCAATGCTAGGAGTTCTTGGAGGTCATCTACTCCGATGCTAACTCATTTCAGTTCCTATCTCGTGTTGAAAGCTGGTGAAGATGTTGTATTTCAAGACAGGAGTACGCCTTGAAGAAGATATTCCTGGCAACATTATCTACAAGCTAATCAACAAAAATCAAGTGTCTGCTACTAAATTTACAGGGTCTGCAGGATTTTTCCCTCTAAATATCCTGTCCTGAAGTTTTAATGTAGCTGCTTATTAGTCAAAACAATGAGAGGAGCTTTAAGGAACTGGATGCAATGCACAGAGAGCCCTGTGAGCACACTGACAGCTACATGAAGCCATGGGAAAGAGGAACATTTAAAAGACTGTACAAGACTCACACACCAAAATAGAGTTGCCATGGATATGGGTGTTACATATACATATCCATGTTTATCAAAAAACACTGTAGAGGTTAAACTTAACCTAAGGCTGTGTATAAAGCTTGGGTGAGAGAAAGGTTGTGTTGCAGAGCGATGAGGATGGAAGAAAAAAATCTCTTCTTTGGTGAGAGGTATGGGTGGACTAGAAAACAAAAGCAAAACAATGTAGCAGTTGAGCCAAGATCATGCACAAACAGAAGAGGAGAACACCTGCACCACAGAACCTGAATATGTAAAATAAAATACTCCACCATGACAGAAGTAACAGGTTAAAATAGAAGGGGATATTTCTTTGGCTCATTGAAATTAGGGTTAAAAATTCTAGTAGCTTCACAGGAGCCATATACTTTATCCTTTTTTTTGTTTTGTTTTTAGGACTTTTAATCACCTGATTAATGCCAGAATTTCTGACAAATGCATGTGGCCAGAGAATATCTTTTACTGAGCAAAATTTTCCTCTCTTCTTTTTTTTTTTTTAGTTCATTTCCTTTTCATAAACATAATTGCTATTGAAATAGGTGGTTATAGAGCTGTCCTTGTCTGCTGATAGGATCACAGAGGAGCTGAGGAGGTACCTCCTCTTTGAGGTAGGTGTCAGTTTCGAGAAGATCATTTTTTGATCTGTAAATAATTAGAAGGTGCATCTCCTGCCACAGGCCAGAGCTTTTGGTATTTCCTCACAGAAGGACTAAGAACAGATCCTTACATACATAACCAACATAGTTTTGAATAGAAATTTCAAACTACAAAAAGAGTTGTAGAGTTTCAAAGCCATCAGTCACTGATAAAAATTCCAGTGATAAGTGAGTTTGAAACATCCAGGACAGGAAGAGCTGCTACAGTTATGGGTTATTTAAGAAACCTCAAGGTAATTATTTGTGCTTACAGTCTCTGTCAAGCACAGTCACATGGCATCTACAGGCAGGATTTCAGGAGGATACGAAAATCCACTTGTTTGATCCATATGTCCATCTCCTTCTCTTCTAGTGAAGTATTCATGCAAAACACTTTTTGAGTTTCCGTATTTTTCTCTCTTCTACTAGACTCACCACAAGGCCACACACCCTGAAATGACCAAAGAAGAGCATTGCAGCTGTTTCCTTACTGCAGACAGAATATTTTTGCAGGTATTGACCCTGTGCTGAGTTGAGAAATGTGTCTAGACCAGGTTCATCAATTTGGAGCAACCGTTTAGGAGGCCATCGCTCCCAAAGATACCTCCAGGTCTCAGGGACATGACACTCCCAGGGGACTTCAGCAGACTCCAGCAGTCTCTCCTGCTTAACTTACTGAGTGAAAATGAGTGAACAGAGGTAGTGGAAACCAGGTCAGAGCCTCACATGTCATTTGGTGGTCTTTCAGTTGTTGATTGCTTTCTCCATCGTAAGGTCTTTGATTTTAATCGGATCATTGTGTGCACATATGGATATTCCTGGTGGCCTAACTAGTGAACATAATTAAAAGAAATGATTGCCTTTCACTTTAAGCAAACATCTGGTTTTACTTGAAACAAGATGACTTAGCTGTTTCAGAAACATTCTTGTAACCCTGGATTCACATTTTCATCTTAAAATATATATTTTCTCTGTTCAAGCAGCATGTTAATGTAAACACTATATATAACTGACAACCAAAATTTTCAGAAGTATTTGGTGCTCTGAGCATTAGTGAAACCACAAGAATTATTACATTTTTGATTTGATCTCTGTAAATCTGTTTCAACAGTCACTCTGATTTAAACAATTATTCTGATTTATATTCCAAGAACTATAATTTGCAGAAAATGTAACCATGTGAAAACATGTTTTTGTATAGTATATCTTGGCAACCTTGTTTTGTTGTGATGTCATTGCCTTAGGTTTCATGGAAATACTGAGGGAATAAAAGGAAAACAAGACCCTCTCTTTGAAGTATATTCGCATATCCCATCTCTCCACCACTAAAAATATTTTAATGTCTTTTTTTCCATAATGACGCTGAATTTTCTGTTATTGCTTGACTGACAAGATGGTCAGAAATGTACTAAAGACTCTCATGAAGGGAATTTAATTGAGACGGAAGGATTTGTCACCTTTCACTTCTCCCTATCAGGTAGGAATCATCGTTTGTATAACGAGCTATTTTGAGATCCTGGGTTTCTTTGCTTTCATGTTGTTACAATGACAGATTCTAAACAGTTAAACACAGGCACGTAGGCAAGGTACATAGGACAGCGAAAATGAAATTTCAGACCATTTATCAACTGCAGAGGTAACATTGGAGCTTTATCATTAAAAGTCTATCTAATCTGGTTTATTGTAACATCTGAGAGAAGATGACTGTGCTTTATTAAACCAATAGCTCTCATTCACTTCATCACATCTGCTCTTTCTAAAAAAAATAAAATAAAATAAATACAAGGTTATTAAGAGTAGCCCTTCATTATAAAAAGCATAAGTTACAGCTACATACAATAGAATGAAAAATGGCAAAAGAAAATGCCTTCATATGGAAGCAATCCATCTGGATACACCTATATATGCTATATGGGGATTTCCAGTACTATTAAAAAGGTTATCCCTAGTACAAGATATTAAAAATATGCCTTGTATGATTTAGGGGTTTTAAACATCTCTGGTGTTTTTACTGAAAGAAAAGGAAAAGAGAGAATGGGGGAAAAGGAAAGCATCACATTCAGAAACATTCCTAACGGCTTCACATTTTTCTTTTTCCAGCACCAACAAGAAAACGCATGAGACACAAGCTCATGCCTGTCAGATGTGATCATATGCTAAAACAAATGACACCACTTGCTAATTTCATTTCCCCAGCACGTGCCCTTGTGCCTGTGTCTGGCTGTTAAGTGTCTGGTGTGTTTGGAAACTGCAGATTTTTCTTATCTACTTAGTTGCACAATGAACTACAATGAATTTTTCTATTGGGGCTGATCGTGCACTTAATCACTTTATTGTTCATCCCGAGTAATTTAGTTGATTTCAATGTATCTCTTACCTGATTAAGGGAATGGAGAGCTCAGCTACAGTTACTGACCCTGTAAATATCATCAGCCACAGCACCTGGCCACTGTGAGTTCTCCCTTTTGCCACTCTCCCCCAGGCATGGGACTAGACAAGTGATGTATCCTTTGACTAGTACTGAGTCTTCATAGGATCAGATGGTCAGTAGGTATTTTTAAAATACAACTTTCAAGGAGTTAAAAGTCACAAATAGTTTCTGTTTGCTATTAAATGAAATTTATCATTTAGTCTGCCTTTACATATCTACTTTTCATTGTATTATTATCAAAAAATCCCTTTCATATTGTGAACTGGCAAATATTTCAACTCCGCCTTCAAAAGTAAATGAGCAAAATGAACATTGGACATGACCTCAGCACTAGTCATATATTATGTTCTGACTACTGAAGGCAATGTTCTATAAATCTCTACAGCTATATCCATAGATTTGAGTAATATACTGTATTTTCTTCAAAATGCCAATCATGGACTATGTCTCTAGTAAATTTGGTACTTGGTACAATAAATAAAATTAATGTTCACGTATTAAGAAGAGTCAGACGTATTAAGAAGAGTCACTGTAAATCATTGCTCCCTCTTTAAGGACTATTGCTTCAGCAGTCAGTGTAGGAAATGAAGTCGTTTTGGGGAGTAGGAAACAGCAAGACTTGTAGAGTACATTTGAAACCTGAGTTTAAGCTGATCTCAACCTACCTCCACGCTAGTCATTTCAAGGTCTACTGCAGGTGGTCTTCACACAGAAGCTCAAAAGAGGCCATTTGTGCCAAAATGTGGAGCTCGGAGGGGTAAGTGATGGAGCACTCACAGGGAACAATAAAGCTTTCATACTATGGAGAGAGTGGAGAATCAAGCTGAGCAATTTGGAAAAATGTTAGTGGGTAGAAGGTAAAAAAAAGGCAAATAATTTCAAAAAGCATGTAAGAAAAGGAAGCACAGACTTTGTCTCTGGATAAATGTGGAAACAGTTCCAGAAGAGACACTGCTAAATTGCTTATCTTCTGCTAAAATATTCTTCATAAAATAAGTAGAATCTAATCCTAGCTGAAACTGCACTTCAGCATAGACAGTTTTTCCCAATTCTACCTTAGTTCTCTCCCAAAGTTGGCTTTCCACCCTGCTGGAACTTAAAACTGAGGGTTAAGTCTTGGCAATTCTGAAGTTAATATAAGTTCAGCCTCTGCAGTGAGGTTTGGATTTTACATAGATGTTTAGGAAGTTCTACAAGAGCATTCATGCCTTTACTCAGGCTTTTTTCAGTTAGGTATTAGAGTTTCTTTCTCTCCACTGATCTGAAAGGAGTCCGGCTTATTATTTGACATTAGGGACTTACTTTGCATTCCAAAGTGTCATTGATATTATTTTATTCTGAATTTCAACAGTTAAGTGCCTAAAGGGAGTTATGAACTGAATGTCCTCCAGGCTTTGTGTAAACCTGGGATAGAGGAGGTAGCAATTCCCTCCAGACATGACAAACATGGGGTGAAGGCAAAGAGGTGTCTCTCCTATGAAGGCAGGCTGAGAGATTTGGGGCTGTTCAGCCTGGACAAGACAAGGCTCAGGGGTGAACTTACAGCATCTTCCAGTACCTAAAAGGGCTACAAGAGAGCTGGAGAGGGACCTTTGACAAGGACCTGTAGTGACAGGACAAAGGGGAATGGCTTTAAACAGAAGGCAGGTTTAGATTAGATGCTTTGAATAAATTCTTCCCTGTGAGGGTGGTAAGGCTCAGGCATAGGTTGCCCAGAGAAGCTGTGGATGGCCCATCCCTGGAAGTGTTCAAGGCCAGACTGGATCAGGCTTTGAGCAACCTGGTCTAGAAAAAGGGGAGTTGGAACTGGATGATCTTTAAGGGTCCTTACAACTGAAACCATTCTGTGATTCTAAGTAGTGCAGAAAAGGAGTAAATAACATTGTGGTAGCAAACATCAATTTTCCTGACTTGTGAAAGCTAAGGTTACTGAAAATTATGGATATCCTACTAGGGGATATCTTTGACTATTGTGTTTGTTGTGTTTCCCCAAAGAAGATTCTGTCTAATTGTCCTGGACCGTGGGTTTGCATGAGAATAATAGAAGCAAACAGAGTCAGGAGATCCCATTTTACACAGCAGAAAAATGAACTCAGAAAATTGCCCACTTTCAAACTGTGCTTGAAGATAATGGTTGTGGCTTTGCCAACATAATTTCTTTGGGCAGTTTGATGTTCTTCTGCTCAGTGTTTAAGCTAGGAGTCATACTGTAGCTCACAGCAGAAAAGGGGATCACAATTTATAACTCATCTTCTATGGATAAAAGCTAAGTACCAAATCCCCTTAGTGCAGCAGACTAGATTTTGTTTCACAGATATGGCTTCATGAAAGCAAAACAAATTCAGCAAACAGTTGATCATTACTTTAGTGGTGTTAGTGATGGAGTGGATGAAAGCCACATACTTAAATTTTTGCTGAATTAGGGTCTAATTCTGCTGCTTTATTCTCAGAATGTATTTTAAAAAAATTTGGAACTAATCAGTGGAAAAAAGAGCCTGAACATCACATACCTGGTATTCCACGTGACAAACTTAATGAATTTTCCTGTAGAAGCTGTCTGTGTCTGACTTTGCTTTTGAGTTCAGTACACAAGTAGCACTTGTGTTGTCATTTCCAGGTGACAGATTGACAGTGGTACAAGGAGTTGGCTTTGTAAGAGCATCGGTTCAAGTACATGAATGAAAAACTGACGGCATCATTCAGCTATTGTTGATGGAGACTTATTGCTGCTTTAAGAGAGGAACGGTCTCCACAAAACTTTAAGTCCAATAATGAGAAAAACCTCATAATATTTATAAGTTTCAGAAACACTGCTTTTGGCCACTTCAAGTGCTATTACTGCTACAGTATCTTATTGACAAGTGATCAGAAAGCAATTGTAGGTTAGCAACACTGTATAGGATACATAACTAAATTTTTTACAGGGCAAAAGGAACCTAGTTGAGACAGAGTATCTCAACACAAGCTGAGTTTAAGATTTGCTGGATTACTATTTCCCCACAGGAAATCAGGGAGTAGAGTCACACAAGGGAACTGACTGTAGTACTGAGCTTGTGGGTCTGAAAATTTTCATAACCTATTCTTTGTGCAAGATAAAATTCACCCTTTCACTGTTTGATTTTTAGGGCTCCTGAAATTTGGCAAAGCTCATCATGGACCTGAAGTCTATTTCTACTATATAAATTAGTGAATCAGTGGCTAACACTAGAACTAAGTCAGCACGAGATTACAATGCATGCAAATTGTTGCTGCTGCAATTATATGTGTGGTTCAAACAGGTATGCAGATGGAAGCATTTGTGCCATTTACTGTGTGTTTAATGATCAAGTAGAGGGCAAAAGTAGCATCGTGCTCCGTGATGTGATGTGATGATGTGATGTGATGATGTGATGTGAGAGGGGCTTTGATGTTTCTGCTACTACAACACACAAGTCTCAGTTATGGAATGCTGCCCTGACTGGAAGAATTGACATCCTCACCAGCTATAACATGGCTAATCTACACTGTCTCCTCATTAAAGCCATATATACAGCAGACATATGCTTATACTGGCTAATTGCCCTCTCATGTAGGAAGGGGAATGTGGAAGAGTGGTTTTAGACACTCATATGCCTGTGTGCATGCCAGCCCACACGTATAATATTCCTTGCAGAATGAAAATTACACCCTGCATTCTTCTCAAAGGTACCTAATTATGTAGAATGTCACTGAGCCATTTAATGCTATAAGGCAGGCAGAGAGAATATCACAACTGCTAAGAATACTAGGGCACCTGTGGAGAACTGTAGAGAAAATGAGAATATTTGGTTAAGGCCCACAGCAGGCAAGTCACAGCTCCCCCACGTCTCTCTGTTTGCATTGACGGGCACCAATTGCTCTCACAGCTCTGCACACCAAACTCCCCTCCTGGGACAGGGCCGATAATTTGTTTGACAGCACCAAGCAGAAGCCGTGCAAAGGTTTCACTTTCCCCTTCCACAATCAGCCTTTTCCCTTTGTATGGGAAACAAACTTCTGTGAGAATCCCCCAAATCTCTGGGTGAGTCGGTCTAAGCTGGAACACATTAGCATTTCTCCATCAGAGTTAACTGGAACCTAGACAGGCTAAAGGTCAAATGAAGCAAACAGTGATCTCAAGCTCCCAGAACAAAAAAAGAGAAATAAGAGGGCAGGTATATTGTCTGAAATATTGCCTAGTTATTTAATAAACTAACTTAAATTTGCTCAGTACTGTGAAAACATAAGAATTTTGAAACATTACATTGGGTGAATCAGTCCTTTTTTTTTCCTGATGATGTTTTAAACTCTTTCACCTTCTGAGTGGACAGGCCTGACACAGAGGCCTTCTGTCTAAGTATCCTGAAAGATATTGCATATATCCTTCTGGTTCACACCTTCAAGACCTGAAAACACTCCTGTGACCACACTGTAAGGTATGTTAAAAAGAACACTATTAAAAATTACTCAAGGCAGGCCCAGATCAGTTGTGTTATCCACATGTGAGCTCAGGCATACTCTGAGAAGACCTTCAGTCTTTAATCAAAGAATGGAGGGTCTGTCCTAAAAAAGCTGTTTCAAACATAAGTTGTTCTGACTGTGTGAAATGTTTGTCTCACTTTTATTCTGAATGTTGGCAGAGATTTTTCAGGCTGGAGGAACGTTTGCACTACAAGTCTTTATTTCTCAGGTGAAACTGAGCTTTTCTAAAGTAGACTTATAATTTTGTTTCCCCTCCATCATCCCTGAGATGTGCTAGTCATATACAGTCCTGCACACTCTTTTGCTGAATTATAAGCTGACAGTGTGCGGAGAGACAATTGCAGTAGTCAGGTTTTGTGTTGTTTGTTTAAACTTATTTTAAATGATGAATCAGCCAGGATAACAATGAAGCCTGGAAACTGGTTCCTGGCTTCCAGAACTATTCTACTCAGTACTAATTCCTGCAACTATGCATTTGCACATGTGCGTAATACACATAAATTTATATAGAAGATGTATATTTCCATATTAAAGAATTTCTAAACACATATTTTATATATATATATATATATATATATATATATAAAAGTCCCTACATATAGTAAACTATATTTAACATAAAAAGGGCCTGGCTGATTCAGAGCCTTCCAGGCTGGCAGAGAGGCATCATCTCTCAGACCAAACAAGGAAACATTTCTCATTCACCTACTTTTTCTTGTCCTTTCTGTTAATACTGCTATAACTGTGCTTGTTCACAGCTCCAGGTTCCTCCTTGTGTTCAGGTTTTGGGTTGGGTGTCTGTATAAAACATGAAGTAAAAACACCCTGGCTTTTCTGAGTCTTATTCTTTTCATTTTCCTTTCACCGGTTGGCTCGTTTTACTGGCATCATCACCAGTGCACTAAGCAAAAGTAATGAAACCACAAAGATATTTCACAAAATGCAACAAATACCTCTCAGATTTCACCCTTTTGACTCCCTTTGGACCCTACCAGTGTGATCCAAAACTTTTGATTTATAAGAATCAAGTCCCAAGAATCTGTTCAATTGTTAATTAATAAACTATGGCTTTAGTGTCACCTATTTGGATTTGATAAATACAAATGAACTCGGGGTAATAAGCCTGCTCAAAAACAGTATTTTACAAGAACTGAAGCAAAACGAAGCCTTTTTACAGAGAATTATTCAAGAGAAACTTATGCTGATGAAAACTTAAAGTACAATGCAAAACTGCACTTTTTGAGATACATTAGATGACTGCAAATTTTATATATTAAACCACAGAATATTCCGTAAAACAATGGTGCCCTCTTTAATGAAATGTTATTAGAGAAACAGACCTGTCAGGGGAATACATTTTTATATCCAGTTAGGTTTTGCATTTAACAGATTCCCACTTTGTATATTTTTCTGTGGTAGCTGCTAAGTAAAATATATATACTCTTGAATGTTTGCTTACTTCTGGAATGGGAAATTTCCACACAATTTAGTGATTTAAGAACTGATTCTAATCTACTACTAATAATAATAAAAAAACCCCTTTTGGGAATACTCAGTGTCACTCAGTCTGTGGAACAACAGCCTTTGTTCATTTAGGACATCATCTAGTTTCCAGAGTCTTTTCAGAGTTTTCAAGGGGGGCTGAACTGCACCCTGAAGCCACCAGTGTGCCAAATTGCTGATCTGACTGGTGCTTGGGCTTCCTTAGACCTTCTGAAGAATTGCTCTGGGAGTTTATCACCTTTCAGTGATTACTCAATCACTCTTTCTCGCTTTCTTAAGTAGATGAATAATAAAGGAGCTCGATAATGAAGGTAGTCAAAGTCCAGGAAGAAGCACAAGAAGGCTCAGATAAATCGTCATGTCACTGTTCCTTGACAAGCTACAGTACATGAGGTGCTCCCCCTGAGTGTTAACACACTGTTAGCACATGGATAGGGCACGGTAATGCAACATAGCTGTCAGGGGCAGAGCATTTAAGGCTAAATTAGATTATATTTACAATAGTGTACGCATGGTGAATTGCAGCAGCTCCATTTTTGAAAACAAAAACAACAACAAAAAAACACAAACAAAACAAACAAACAAACAAAAACAAAAAAAACCAACCCAAACCAAACCAAAACAAAGCCATTTCCTGAGAGTTTCACTTACAGTGACTCCAACCCTCTTATTACCTTTTAAAATGATAATAAAAAGTCATTCAGAAATTGTCTGCAAATACCTCCCATAGTACCTGATTCAGAGTAAGGTAATTAGAAAGAGTGATGGTTATTTAATGAAAATCAGAAAGTGTGGATGGTGTGGAAAACTGTCACCTCATCTGTTCTCTTTTGAGATTGGACCCAGTTCTAAGTGTGTAAACCTTGGCAAGATGTTTGCCTTAAAGCTTAACATAGTTGTAGCCTCTGTCTAATAAAATATTCTATAAAATCTCAATGAGATATTGTAAAGAGACCCAAAGACACCGATTATACTTACTTCAAGATCTTTTTACATTAGCATAGCAGATATAAAATATCTGTAATACAAAGGAGAATACATGTACTGGATTCTAAAGCCTTTACTTTGTAGAGGGTGAGATAAAGGTTCTTTGTCAGAGTGTATAAATCCCGAATCATTCAGTTCCTTTGCACGAAACTTACTGACTGGAGCAATCCAACGATATGGTAGAAGTTACATTGTACCTCAAGCATTTCCTTCTGTTAAGGGATAGATCAATATTCATACTTGTAAAATCCCTTTGCCACAACAACACAGCACTTTTCCCTAGGAATGCATGTACAAGGGGGAACAGATGAAAAGAAAGAAGATATTTGTAGAAAAATATCCCTACTCAACATTTTCTAGTCTTGCATACACTGGTTTCATTTATCTGTACCTCTGCTGAAGTTGAGCCCTTCACTGAAACATCTTATTCTCTTCAGCACTTTATTTACAGAGAAAGAGGAGCCTTAAACCATTTGGTCCAGTTTTGCTGAAATTTTTTCTCAAGTGATTTTTCCTTTACTATTTGTTTTCATTTCTTCACAGAAGACCTACAGTATGTGAGATGTTTGGTTGCCAGCACAGAATCCTGATTACCAAAGACAATGCCACTATAGAGAACAAATATACATTTGTATGGCATTTGGCTCAGTGTCTTCCAGAAGGAGATAAATGAGCAATTATCCTTGGGCCTGTCATTGAAATGGAATCCCCAAATAAACTCAGTAGTGAACAAGGCCAGCACTTCTCAAGGTGGTGAATGCAGAGAACAGGTTGCTGCTTTTCTTTTTAGCCCTGTTATACGGTCAAGAGTTTAAAGCAAACACAATAAAAGGAAGGGGAAGAGACACAGTCAGGGTTGGATTCAGGCAGTATAGAAAGGGAAGGAGTGTTAGCCTCAATCCCATTATATTCTTCACATTGAGGGTAACCATACAAAATGGACAATGAATATTTGCTAGGTTCTGTGGCTATGCTTCATTTTCATTTCTTTCTGCCCTTCTTCAGGTTTTGTACACCTGTTACTCTGACACAAAACTTCTTTAAGGAGACCAAGTTGTACATCTAAATATATATATCTAGTGCTACTCTTAGGAATCCAAGTATGGTGGGTTGCCCCAGGCCAACAGCAAACACCCACCCACCTACTCTGTCCCTCTCCCCCAGCAGGATGGGGAGCAAAAAGACTCAAAGATCAAGATAATTGCTGTTTAATAGGAAAAGAAAAAGCTGTGTGCTCAAACAAAGCAAAAAGAGGAATTTGTTCAGTTTTTCCTATTGGCTGTCAGATGTCCAGCCATTTTGATGAAAGAAATATTACAGAGGGAAGACAAATGAAATAACCATACAATAACCATGAAAATCAGCCTTGCATTTCTTCTCCTTTCTCTGAGCTTTCATTGCTGAGAACAGTGTCAAATAGGGGGATCTCTCTTTGGTCAGCTGGGGTCAGCTGTCTCAGATGGGTTCCCTCCCAGCTTCTTATGTACCCCCAGCCTCCTTTCTGGGGGCAAAGCATGAAAGGAAGACTTGCTGCTGTTCAAGCTCTGTTCATGAACTGAAAAAACAT
The DNA here is from genome assembly GCA_038380795.1 of Pyrocephalus nanus. NCBI lineage: Eukaryota > Metazoa > Chordata > Aves > Passeriformes > Tyrannidae > Pyrocephalus > Pyrocephalus nanus. The sequence goes on along the minus strand of CM076260.1, from coordinate 9,394,731 downwards.
CATTGTGTTATTAGTACTGTTGCAGCTGCCAATTCAGAGCATAGTACCTTACAGGTGTTTATGAAGAAAGCAAGCTAACTCCACCCCAACCAGTCCCAGTACACCAAAGTACCCAGCAGACCTTGGCACGTAAGACCTGCCAAAGCCTGCAGCCTTCTGAGGCAGCAGTGAATGCAGGTAAGTGAAACACCTAAGACAAAAGTAAATAGCTATTTTAGGCGTATCTATGTTATGTATGGCTTTGTCTTGCCTTTATCTCCTTCCTATTAGACTTTTACCTCCCATCATGCCATATTGCTGCACTGCAGCAACCCCTGATTGATACTGCTGAGTGAAAAAAACAGCCTCAGAACACAGCCAGCCCCTGTTCGGAAAACATACGTTAAGGTATGTGGGTTTTTCTCTTGCTAGCCACTAATAACCATCTTCTAGCCCAGTTGAGCCCATTTCTAATCCTGACAGAGGTGTTGGTATCATATACTGTAGATCACTTGTAGAGGCCATGTGTCTTCCACAGCAAATTCTAGGAATGAGAAAAGAGGCAAAGAAGCATCAAGTGGTAAGTAATTTCCAGTCCTGGGATGGGACTTAGTGTATCTAGCATAGAGGACCAGTTTTGATGTGACATCTTTCTGTTGACTCAGTGCCTCTGAAATGTGTGCTAGCAACCAGATAGAAGTTCAGATGCTGAACTACTTCTGGCACTCTTCATTTAAACTGTAAATCCATGTAAAACTTATTTCTAGTGCAGAATTTATTTCCTGTAAACTAAGGAGGTGAATGTAACATATATTAACAGAGAATTATAATTCTTTTTATTGGTTGGTGGGTAGCATTTTTGGCTTAGTATTGCTTCAGAAAGGATTTGAGCAAGTTGTACTTAAGGAGCTTTTAATAACGAGGGAAGAGGGCAAGGGGACTTTACCTGTCTAGACAAGTGAATCTGCATGGGGTAATCCCATCTGGCAGTACAAAACTCTGGATACAATTAAGGTGCATCTCAGCCTTGAATCCCAAAAATAGATTAGCTTTCCAATTCAAAAAGAGACATTTTGAAGTGTGGGAGAGTCACCCCAGACTTGTCCATGGGTGTCTCTGCTGCTGTGGAATTAGAGCAACTTCCCCAACCAGCCTGTCTAGCCCTTCCCTGGATGGGATGGCCCTGTTTGCTGCAGATCAGGGGAATCACTGCCCATGACCTCAGTAGTGAAACTCTCCCATCTAGGCAGACCCTTGATTTCAAACTGATAATTTATCAGCACCTAAATGCTGTTGAAAATCACATCATTCATAACTTTGGCACCAGAGTAAGTGTTAAATGGCTGTCAGGAGGGCTATCTGCAGGGGCATGAGTGTTGTTTCACACCTAATTATCACTTTCCAGTGTCCTCTGCCTTGATAATTGAGAACTGAAATAAGGAAAGGTTTCAGAAATATTTTGGAAAGGTAATTACCTAGCTAACAGAAATTTAAGCTATAATAAACCCTCTTTTCTGTTCTTTTGCAAGTGTTCTCTATTTTCTTCTTTCTGGAAACAGAAATTGGCAGAGGAAGGGTCAGTTTTTCTTAAACAAAACAGGCACAATCATGTCTCAGTCTTCTCTCTTTCTGTAGACAGATTTACTGCAAAACATTACAAAAAATTATATCAAATAAGAAGAGGTACTCAGCAATGGCATGTGACAAGTGGGGGGGGGGGGCCAAAATAATATTAAAAAAACCAGAGAGATTTCTTTCTTGCCATTAGCTCTGTCCTTTCTGTGAGGGAGCTGGGTGATGACTATAGTAGTAGTGGATCTGGTTTCAGGACTACAAAAAAGACCAGAAGGAGATACTACCAAGCCCACTGCTGCCATAGGCAACCCCATGCAAGAGGTCTTTTGATGAAGTTATAAACTCTTGAGGGAAGGTAGAACCTATTTGTATTCCACTCTCCCCCTTTCAACAGTACTCCACTCCCAAGATTAAAAAGTAGTTTCTTTGTTTTTACTTGCTTCCCGCATTTTTTTGTAGAAACTTTATAACCATTTATTCTTCTGTCAACATTTTCTTCAGCTTCTAGAAGATTTGTTTTCCTGATGCCTGTGTTGCTCCTGTAGCTTAAAGAGTAATTACATAATTTTTTTACAGCTAGATCAACAAGTTCTAAACTGCACAGGTGCTGATTGTGGCTTCCTGTAAAAACAGACCTTGTTCCTGTCATAGATTAAATTCGTCTTTACCAAAGATGGAGATTCAGGAAGGTTTTAAATAACCCCATCACACATCTCTATCCAGCTGCTATTCTTTGCATTCACTGCTGTTCTCTATAGTACCACTGGAGATATTTCTGGTTGTCTAGTATCCTATGTCATGGAGAAGTTGCTATGAGAAATTACCAAGAGAAATCAGAGGAAGAAGCTCCTGGAAAGACTGGTGGTCCACTGGGATCCGGAGGAAATGAGTTGAGAGCTGGTAGGTTGGATGGCTCCTGTCTCACAGTGGAGATTAATAGGATAACTCAGCTACTGATTAAAAGCAGCTGAAAAGGGGATTATCAACAGCAAGGGACTAGTTCATCCACTTGCTGCTTTCAGCAAGAGACTTTCTGAAGTTAAGGAGGAGTGAAACAAGCATAGAAAATCATTGTGCTGGTAAAATAGGAGCTGTAATGTGGAGGAGACATTTTGTAACCACGGCTGTCCAGGTCATATACCACCCCTTGGTAGTTTCCATTCTCATTACTGCTGATAAACCCTGTGCTAATGGGACAGCCAGAGCTCCAGAACTTGTCACATTTATGCTAAAATCTCAAGACATTGCTTAAGGAAGCGTTCTTCTGAAACCTGGATTTTTATGCATTTTGTTGCAGAAGTCACAGTATACAAATCAATGTGATATAAAACAGAGTAACAATTCAGAAAGAAAGATGATACTTCAAATAAATCATGTAGTAATACTGATACTTCCAAGTCAGCAAGTCTGAGGCTCTAGTGCTGAATCCTAATATTTCCATTTAGACTGATGTTTGACAGCATTAGAAAAAATGGTGATGTCAAAAGAACTACTGTTCCCATGGCTGACAAGGAAACTATTTTATATAATTGTTTCAGCCTACAGAAGAGGGTAATTCCTTTGGACATTGCTGGGTTTTATTTTCATAAAAGTGAATAAATTATCTCAGTCCCCTGGATCAGAGGATGTTAAGTTCAAATCCTGTTGCTGGAATAATCACTACAAAATAGTTCAGTGTTGATTCTGCAATTTGTGGGTAGTTTTGGTGGGAAAGGCATTTTTCCAAGTTTGCTCTCTTGATGTGTTGAAATTACAGAAAAACTGAATTCTCAAAAGGGTGGCCAGGATAGTCAAAACGGCAATTGGGTGAAATATGCGCAATAAAAAGCAGACTAAATTCAATAAAATGCTGCCCTGCTCTTAGATTTTCATCTCTACAAAAAGCCTATGACAGCTTAACTATATCTAGCTATATTTATGATTTTTAAGGTGTCTCCCTTAGAAGTCCTAGGGAAAGAATCCATATGAGTGTTAAGAAATCTCACACTGGGTTTCTGAAGAATTTAAAGGTGTTTACTTGTGAGGTTTTGGCTGACTGATGGTTAGGGAAAATCATGATCAGTCATATCAAAACATCTGATACCCATCACTTTATTCAATGTGGATTTCATTTGTGCAATTCACATTTCTATGGGATTTAAATTTCAGATTTAATACATTTTTATTTTTGTATTACTTTTATCAATCATTTGGAAAGTGAAGATAAATTCCCTATTAGTTTACAAAAAACTTTGCAGAGAAAATAATCAATATAACAGTGCAGAAGCACAGAAATAAGAAACTCTTACCTTTCTAGTGATTAATCATTCATAATATTTGATTACATTATGAAAATGTTTCTCTTCATGTTCTTCTAATCTGTTCATCTTTGTCCCTAAAGAACCAAATAGGTATTTCTGAGTTTTAAAAGGTTTTGTAAGATATTTCTTGTGTGTTTTATTAGAAATGTAACGTTATTGTTCACAGCCAATGTGGGATCACAACTGTGAACCAACTATAGTCACTTCACCACTCTGCTACTCCTCACAGCAGATGCAGAAAGAACAGCAAATGAACGTCTGTCACTTCATTTGATATGCAAACTAGTCTTCTGGAGATTGTTTATTTTTTTTTAGAGGCAAAAATAGAAATATATTAGCAAAAATAATTCTAAGCAAGATATAGAAGAAAATTATGAGAAAATTCCTTTTGCCTAGATAATATGAATGCAAAAAACCAAAAAGCTTGAGTTAACCCTTGGTGGTAAAATGATGAAATAACAGCTGCTGGGAAAGTTACCCACAGTGTGGGTAACTCAAAGTGGGTAAGAGTATGTGGAACTGTATTTAGATTAATTTTACTTTAAGTCTTTAAAAGGTGGGAACAGGTAAAATGGTGCTCACTAGCACTGACAATTTATTTTTCATCATAACAAATGACCTTTTTTGCGCCTTATTCATTTGGCTGTTTTCACGCTAAGCAATTCTTTTCACGACACTCCATTCTCAGCAACCTGCAAGATCAGTGTCACTAGTAACAACAGAGAAGTCATAGAGGTTTGAGTGGTGAGCAGCTCTCTGTTTTGTTATGATTGTAGCTAATTACTCTTCAAGCTCTGCTACTTCACAGAGATTTCACTCTTAGGGTCTCTGAACAGCAATCAGTTAGTTTTGGCAGCCTCTGGTCTGCTGTGTAACATTCATCAGTGTCTTTCCCTGGCGTTTCAAAGGCAACACTTACATGTAATGGCTTTGCTGTGAAAAAAAACAGAGAAAGGAGTATTGTGGTGTTGAAAACACATTTCACAGAGTTGTTACAGGTTTTTTGGAAGGATGCCCTTTATTTAATTAATCTTCCTGCATTTTGTTTTTGCATTTTCCATCACCATTTTATTATTCTCCGAAGGACTTGGTCCCCAGAGCTGGCTCCAGGGAAAGGCTTGCTGGATTAGGCTGTGGTGCCTTCCACCTGGTGTGTTTCCATGAGCCCTTCATGGTTAGCAGTGTGGCGTGCAGGCCTACTGCGAACGATCAAATGATCTGTTTTCTTTTCCCTTGAGGTGAACCACATTCGCTTGCATAAGAAAGCAAAACCTCCACAGTAGACCTGAAAAGTAGCCTACTGCTTTGGAGAGGGCTCTAATAGGCCCTGATGTAAAACCCTGACCCCTGTTAATGGGATTCTATTGCCATGAAGCCTCCTTCAGACGTTTATTTATTAGGCATGTATTTATTATATAAGTAGGGGATGCCAGCATGCTCTGCTGGATTAAAGCTAGTTGAGCTTCATGATTATTCTAGAAAGATTTATTTTCCTCTGAACGCAATTACACACCAGTTCAGTGAAATGAGCACAGTGGAAAATCTCACCCTACTGCTTTGATGGACTAAGCTGGTGCCATCCACAGTCTGCAGACAAGGACTAAAGAAACCGGGACGTTTTCATAATGTCACTGAATGAAGCTAAGGTGTTAAGTAATTTCTGTGGTAGACAAGCACCTGGAAGCAAAAAAAGTAACTTGTCTTTGGCAGAGCTATGGCTGAACTCATTGTCCAGGCTGGGATCTATCCAGACACCTCATGGCTTTGGCTACATCTAAATAAACAGCTTTGAATGCTGACTTAGAGGTATTAATGGGTTTCTTGCATCATTTATGACTATGTGTAGTGACAATTGTGCTGCAACAAATCCACCACATAAATCAGGTGTGTATTTTGGCATGGTCAACCCTGCATGGAAGAGAGTTTTTAGGTGAGGACAAGAAAAGTTGCCTCATAAATGTCAAGAAGATACTCCTTCCATCAGCTGCCAGGAAAAAGAGAAAAGCCCCTAGCAATACAGCAGGGTTACCATCCATGCATGCTAATGAACTATCAAGAAGTGACTGTACATTCAAAATAATCTTTCGTTGTCACAACTATGCAGACAGAGAGATTAAAAATTAAGTTGGCATCACATTCTTTTATTATATATAGGGCTTATATACATCTATGTGTGCATACTTGTCACCACAGCCTAACTCCAGCTTATTTAAATGGTTTGGTGGATGATATATATTTAATATTTGGTTTAAGCTCTATTTGCAAGCTAAATACTGGCTGAATACAGCTGCAGTGTAAAATTGATAGAAAGGTGAAAATCTTTCTGTGTGAAGCAGTAAGATTGTCTGCATTTCTGTGCCTGATGGTGTGGATCCTCATTACCATAAGTGCATTGGTGGAAAGGTGGAATCACAATAACCACACATGACCAGTGACAGTCACGTATGAAAACCTGTCTGCTGCTGATTGCAGGACTGAGGTCTTGGTTTTCTGTGTAGCAAAGTCTGCATGAGCTCAAAGGCTAAGATGTTTTTGAAAACTTAAAAGAATAATTTCTATTTATTTTGATTTAGAATACTGGCAATTTTGAAATGAGATTGACATTTCCAGTGCTACTCTGACTTCTGAAATCTAGATCCATTTTGTGTATTCAGAGCCGTAGAAGCCTCTACACCCCCAACAGTCATTGGAAAAAGACGCTTCCAGGGCACAATTCAGAAGATGCACCACACTCTGGAACCTTCTCTCCATCCAGTAAACATAGGAGGAACATAAAGACTCCTCTAACTTTGTTACTCAAACTAAATGCCTGATGTGAGATGACTGAATATGAGTTTGAGTAATAGGAAACAGGTAGGTACTTAATGAAAAAAAAAAAAAAAAAAAAGACTTTACACTGATTTCTTTTTTTCCCCCTCCTCTTAAAAAAAAAAAAAAAAAAATCATAGAGTCAGTGATTCGATAATTTTTTACTGGCTTATAAGAAATACTCTTTGCAATATCTCATTTCCAGGTTCTGTTCTTCCAAGATCAGCCTGTGAAACAGACATTCAGGATACTTAATGCCAGATTATAGGCAGCTCTTTGACTGAGTTAGAGCAGCTTACCCAAACCAGAGCTGCCTTCTTAGGGAAACCAACACTACAAATCCTTGCTGCGGACTAAAAAACGCATTTCTGTTTCTGAAAACATGAGTGAACAGTCCATCAAAATAAATATTTCTCATGAATAAGCCTCTGAGAGACTCCCCAGTTCTAGCTCCCAATAGACATTGCCTGTGTTTAACAAAACAAACAACCAACAACAGCAAAACACCATAAGCAAACAAACAAAAACCAAAACAAAAACCCCAAACTCCAACAAGACCCCAAACCACAAATTTGCTGAAAAATAACAACTTGCCACACATTCCAGGGTGTCTTCCTTGAGCAAAAAGAAGTGACCCTCTGGATGCTATGATTTCCAAGATCTTATCCATGGGAAGCAGAACTGTAAATTACACTTCCCTTACACTTCCCTTACTCTAAAACACCTTAACCAGCAAGGGGTCATTTCTTCCCCTGGGGAGAGTGAGCCAGATCTTAAGATGGACTCAGTTTTTGACCTTCTGCATTATTTGTGAAGTCTTTTGTGAATGTACTCTTTGTGTGTGAATTTCAAATGAGGAGTAGGATGAGCAAATATATTTACTTAGTGAATGGCTACAAATAGTCAATAGAAAATAAACCTTTGGGAAGATGCATGATGGATGTGGTAAGGGCTGGAAAAAGTTAGTTTGGGTGGGACCTTGATTTCTGGCTATGGTTACTTCTGATTTATCTAAATAAATCTATATAATAATAATAATAATATCTAAATGATATGATAATTCAGGTGCTTGAGCATGTCCAAGGGTGCTGGGGCATGTCCAGAGAAGGGAAATTAAGCTTGTGAAGGTTCTGGAGCACAGATCTGATGAGGAGTGGCTGAGGGAACTGGTGGTATTTAGCTTGGAGAAATAGGGGCTCAGAAGGGACCTTATCTTTCTCTCCAATTACCTGAAAGAAGGTTGTGTTAAGTTGTGAATAAGTCTCTTCTCCCAGATAACAAGTGACAGGATGAGAGAAAATGGCCTCAAGCTCCACCAGAGGATGTTTAGACTGGATAATACGAAAAAATTTCTTCACTGAATGAGTGGTCAGGTGTTTGAACAGGTTGCCCAGGGAAGTGATTGTGTGATTGTTCCTTGTAGGTATCTTAAAGATGTGTAGATGTGGTGCTTGAGGACATGACTTAGTGGTGGACCTGGCAGTGTTATGTCGATAGTTCGACCCAATGATCTTAGAGGTATTTTCCATCTTTAATGATTCTATGATTTTATGAATTTGGTACCCAGCCAAGGCTATGCAATTGAGCCCAGTGTCCCATGAGTTCATCAGGATGACTCAGGTGCAGTAGTCCAAGCTGGAGCAGTACCTAGCCTGTAAGAAAAACACTCCTCATGGTTGAAACCCTGCTTTATAATCTAATGAAACATGGTAAGGAAAGGGTTGCTGTAACAAAAGGTAAAGTATGGAAATAGTTCTCAGTGTTCACCAAACCGTGATTTCTGTTTTAATCCTTTTGGCAACTTCAGGGTTTGGTTTTCACCTGTATTGCCAACACACATAAAACTCAGGCTCCTGGATTTCTGGTGTATTAGCTATTTTTTACTGAGGGTTAGCCTGAGTTGTTCAGGCTGTATTTACCTTCAGTACAGCATCACCTGTCTCCTGAGCAGACCCAAGGGGCTCAGCTGTGATCACTGTCAATGGGGATTGTCCAGTATTATTATTGCAGTCTAACCCTGGGAACCAACTTGAGCCATCCATCTCCTGCTCCCTTGACCCTCTGCGTGCCTCTGCTTCTCTAGTGCTAACAATGGCAGCATTTGGCCAGGCAGAGAGTGCAGACTGGCTTGCTCCAAGAGTCTTCTGTTCATGGGATGGTTTTTTCTCATGCAGAGGTATATTCCTTGTCATGGAGACTCTGTTACTTCTGGTGGTTTCTTTGACAAAACAGATTTGACATGAGAAGGTTGTTAAAGTTTATACAGTTTGTGTGCTATGAATGTTGTTTCAAACCCTATTTTAATTACTTTTTTTCCTTCTTAAATTTCTAAGCACAAACGGTTAAGTATTTATGCACAGGATTAAAGCCATTTTAATAATTTTCATAAATATGTCAAAGCCTTTCTACTTCTGATCAACATTTATACTTCCTTTGTATCTGCTCTTCTTGTTTTCACTCACCCTCTCCATAGGTCACTCAAATGAATATTAACAGCATGATATATTCCTCCAAATTTGCATTTCTCTGCCTTCCTCCAAACCAGCTGCTTGAAAGATGAAAGAGGAGTTTGATTGTAAGCAGAGCTGTACAGCTAAAATTCTCACCTTGTAGAGATACAGAATAAACCTGGTCCCCCTCCCTTATGTATCATTTGTCCATTTGCACTCGGAGTAAGATGCCTTAAGGAATCAGGTGAAGACGGGACAGAGGTGGCAGACACATTGACATTGTGGCAGCCCTTTTCCCAGCCTCACCATGTGAGGTGCTGCAGCTCCTAGTGGGAGTAGCAGTGCCAGGACAAAGGGTATTTGGAGTCTGTGTGGAGCTATAGTCATTATAGCACCTGCTGGGCTAATAGACAGATACAGAGACAAAAACCTCCAGTTAAAATGTCATGCAGTGTAAACAGCATTAGACACACATCGAGGGATCTCCTTTTGCTCTGTGGGTTTGCACCAATTCTGCTGGTCATAATTTTCTGTTGGTTTAGTCACAGTGGTAGAAAAGTGTTTATAGAGAAGTCCTTCATATTGAAATACCTCCTATGAGCACTATCATGTTCTCATTTGGAAGAAAAAATATATAATTTATAGCAAGCCTGACAACAGCTTTTCCATAGTAATAATCAGGTGCCTTTTCTGACTTATCTCAAGTTTTGGTGCTGAATGGAAAAAGACAAGTGAAACATTGTAAACAGTTGTCTTTAGCCCAATTCTTGCACCTTTTTCCTTTTCTCCTCATGCTGCCCCAAATTCATAAGCAGTCAGATCACCACCGTGTTCTCCTTTTGTCTGCAAATCTCATGAATCTATGTTCTATTTTTCTGCCTCAGTTTGTTTCCATCATATTTAGTTAAACAAATTTATGGCAATACAGTGTTGGAAAAAGAATCTTTCAAATAATAAAGTGCTTCCCAAAATCACATGAGGATTCAGTAGGAAGCCTATTAATCCAATGAGTTACTGAATGAATTAGCTTTCAGTTTTGAAGCGGATGTCTCAGATGTAAAACAAAAGCTTGAGCTGAGCACAACATAGCCATGTGGTAATTCTTAGTATGTCACTGTTTTTCACTGTGCTGAAATACAACAATAAGTTAAAATTACGTACATTTGTTGAAACGTAATGGAAAGATTGCACTGAATTACAAAATCCTAAATTTTGGTATAAAGTAATTAAAGTTTTCTGATGAAAACAACATTCGTTACAAAGTTTTGATTTTAGAGGATGTGTTACCAAACTGGGAAACAACAAATTACTAAATTTTGCATCCTTGTCCAGTTTCTGGTTGCTTAATTGCAGGCTGGCTCCGCTTCACTTCAGGAGGAGATGGCATCTCTCACCCCTGCTTCCTGTTTACTTGCACAGGGTTTCACCCTTCATTGAGACCCAGGCCCAATCTCACATCACAGGACCTACTTGAGAATCAGAGGAAGTAAATTAACAGTATCACCCTTTTTCCTGCTCTGAGGAGCCATAGAAATGTTCTCAACGTTCTCTGCTGTGAAAGAAGTAGAACTGAGGCCCTATAATCTTCCTGACTGTGGCAGAAACTCCTTTGCTATAGGATTTCATGCTATGTAATTGAAATGTTTGCCTCAGACTAGGAATTTACTTCCACCAGGCACCAATCTATCCTAACATGCCAAACTGGCAGCTTCCTTTGTTGTTTTGAAGAGGCTGGAAATTCTTTCAGGAATTCCTTAGGACCTGTGGGACTAAGCCTACTATTTAGTTGCTTTCAATTGTATCTTTGTGGGATACTGAAGGTTGAATAACGCCATTTCAAGGACCCAATTCTCATTCTTCTTTTCTTCATTATTTCTTACATGCTGCCAAGTCATAACTGTGATCCTCTTGCAGTAGGTGTTCCTTAAACATTTGCGCAGTTCCTCTTGCAAAGAGCTTGTAATTTAGCACAAAGACTCAGTCAAGGCAAGATTAAAGGAAAAAAACTCAGAAGCCAATCACTTGGACAGGATTGATATACGTTATGTCAGGCAGCACCAGCTATTTACTGGGGTGTTTTAAATTCCTCTTATGAACTTCTTGCTGATTCTGTATTATTAGGTAAAATCACAATATTCCCATGCATATCCACTTTTTTAAATTTCCTTCTCCTACACCTAATTCATTGACAGATGTTTGTGGATACCACAGACATCACACTGAGTTAAATAATATGGACAAAAAAAGCACAAAAATTTACTCTTGTAAAGGGGGCTCCATCTGACATCCTGTCAAAAGAGTCATTCCTTCCCATCAGCACACTTTATCAGGACAATAATCATTACTGAATGCACAGGGATCAAACCACCAAACATTTCTTGCTGGCATATCACAAAAAGTTTATTCTGTCCAAGTTATCCTTTGGCACCTCCAGTAGAATGTGGCAAATTCCAGCTATCTCAGTTAGGTACTTGCCATGATGCAGAAGTAAGTGACAGATGTGATTTTTCAGCTTTTCTCAGAAGAGGTGATATTGGATGGGAGATGGAGAGCAAGCAGAGATTGGTGGGGTATGGAGAAATCAAGCTTTAAAAGTTTTGGAGAAGGTTTGGAAGAGACTTTATGGTGGCCTGTCTTTATTTAAAAGGGGCTTATAAGAAAGATGGAGGAGACTTTTTACCAAGACCTGTAGTGGCATGACAAGTGGAAATGGTTTTAAACTGGGAAAGGGTAGGTTTAGCTTGGATGTAAGGAAGAAATTTTTTTACACTTAAGGGTGGTGAGACATTGGAAAAATTTGCCCAGAGAGGTTGTGGATGTCCCATCACTGAAAATATTCAAGATAAGGTGGAACAGGGCTAGTGGAAGGTGTCCCTGCCCATAGCAGGAGGGTTAGACTGAATGATCTGTAAAGATTCTTTCAGACCAGGACCATTTTGTGGTTCTGTCTGCATATCCATTCATAAATGTTCATCTTGAAGCTCAGCGACCATCTGTAACATCAGCATGTGATGGACATCCATCACATGGAGGAAGTGTTGGATATGAACCCCAGTGGATGAGCAGGAAGAACACTAAACTTTGTTGTTACTTGCATGGTAGTTTCTTATTTGAAGGGCCGGGCAACTTTCACCTTCTTCTGGCTTTGGGCTACTCAAAGTTGGTCTCAAAGGTCTCTGTGGACATTGCCTTGTTGTGCAGACACTGTAGGGCAGCCCACTGCCAGTCACAGGGGTTTTGCTGTGTACATTGCAAAACTTGTCAGATGTGGGGAGAGATAATTTGCCCTCTCATATTTGAGAAATAAGATTTATGTTATTTCCTTCTCTTGTACTTTTAGAGAAAGATGAGTGCTAATGTCTCTTTTCTATCACCTCATAAGCATTAAGCAATTCTCCAGAAATGTGCTAGAAAAAAACCTCAAAATGAACCATATCTGGGGAACATAAATAATATAATAAGGTTTTTAATCATGCCGTGGTTATTCTGATCTGTAGAAGACAGAGTAGATAAGCAGACAGAACAAAAAGTAATACTTTAACAGTGAAATATTCACATATATTCCTAGAAATACAAGAATGGAAAGCATGTTATAAGTGTGCTGTTAAAAGTGCCCAAAAGCCTGCCCATTTCTTGACACCATATGTCTGTTTCTTGTATTAAAGGGTTCGGAAACATTGTTTATGGATTTTGCATGACCATGAATGCCAAAAATAATAATCCTATTAGGTTTAGTCCAAATAGCATGTAATGAGATTCAAAATGATATGTTAAATACACACTCTAATAATGAAACTCAAATTGCTTTACAAATAGCATTGGAGAACATTAGCCTATTTTGATTCTAATAATTACTTGCATCCTGTGTTCCAAATCTATTCAATATGCTTTTCGTAAGAACAAATATTTGTTCTACTAATTGTTCTGCAATTCTCCTGGTTATTTTTAAAAGGCTAAAGGGCTGCACAAGAGCAGCAGTTGTCTGTTAGAATAAGATCTGGTTGTTTTTTTTACTTTAATCATCTTACAGTATTTGAAGAAATTAGGTTCTCTAATACCTCTGTCTTTTGTTCAGATTTCAGTTGTCTGTGTTTTGTATACTATCATTAAACCACTTTTCAAGTGAATCTTTGCCAGACTAAACATAATCTTTCCTCACAGGACATTCCATCCAAACCACATATGACCACTATAGCCCTTTCTGGATTGTCCTAAGATGTAGATTCTTGATTTTTAAGCTAGGCACTATTTCTAGTTTATATATTAATTCTTAAGTATGAATATATTATCATCATATCATATTATGAGTTAATGAGGAGCTATAGATACATTTTTGACTGCAGAAAAATGTAAACTATCTATAAAGAGACCATATGGTTTAAATGTTTTAAAATATTGTTTTTAAGTAGAGACAGAACAACTATGAATGGGAAAGGAGCTCAGCTTTGGTTCACTTCTGGCTTCACAATGAAACAGCCAGGGATCTCAGTGGGTATTAGAAATGGACCAGAATTGTATAAATGCTACTTTATCCACCCCTTGAAATATTTATTCAGGTTTCTCTCCTTAAGTTTTTTACAGATGTGAAGTCGATTAGTCTTCAGTCTCACTGCCACAATCTCAAAGACCCAGTGTGTGGCCTCCAACACATGGAAAGATGACCAATGTGCAAGATGCACAGGGGACTTTTCAGATCTGAAGCCAGAAGTCTGAAAAATAAAGTATCCAGGGAAAATGTGTCTTCTTTCCACTGACAGTGAGATCAGATTCAAGAAGAAGCTAAGCATGAGATTTAGATACCAAGACAAAAGTCAGGCAGACAGAACCTCGTTATCTTCATTTTTCACCACATTGTATTTGTATTTTGTTATTTTAAAAAGGTACATTAATTTCATTATGGACCATCCAAATGGAGATTTTCTGAAGACCACTGTAAACTTATAACTTTTTGATAACTTCATCTCTTTCTAATTTCCCTGCATCTTACTTAAAGAACAAAAGGAGAAACTGTTAGACATCAAAAAAGCCCATCGCAATATCCTGGCCTTAAAAATATCCTATGTTTTAATGGAGAATCCTTTTTTTCTCGGCTGAGTTGCATGTAATTCTTTTCACATATATGGAATAGTCCTGGGTATTGAGTACAACTGGGATTTCTGAATACAAACACAACCTGACTGCATACCATTGAAACAGAACTCAGTTGCTTGGAGAGTCTATTGGTGAATTCCTTAAGTCTCATTAATCACGTATGTGGTGACACTGGAGGGGGCTCTTTACTTTTTTATTTCTCATTTGTCTCTGATATTCCCTGTTTATTACAAAATCCCTTCCTGTGCTGGATTTGTAATGTGGCTATTTTCCAATACAGTTGTATCCTTTCACTCCCAAAAGGAGCCACCCATGTGCGAGGGCTGGGAGCCTGGAGCTTTTTGATGAATATCCTGATTCGCCACAGAGCAAAGAGACCATGACAGACCTTGGAGATGCTTGACACTGTGGCCCACCAGGAAGATGATGATTACAAATGGAGTTCGCTGATTCTGCTTGCACAGTCTGGTTCCAGTTCCCCCTGTAACAGAATGTGTCTGTCCCTCTGCTCTTCTTCCCCAAGGAATTTGTAATTTCTCTTTATAAATATTCATGTCTAACTAGGAAATTTATTAATTAATCCTCTTTGCAGCACAGATTCTGTCTTTTTATGTTAATGCTGAGATGAAAGTTTACAAAGATTTTTAGGTACCAAGATATCTTTGAGGGTCAAGGCCATGGGGGGTCCAGGTACCAATCCCTCTAATTTATCATCTTTCCTATTTTCAGTTTGCTCACACTTCTACTTCATAAACAGATTAATAATTTAAGGCTGAAACTTTACCCTTAAAAGTCTCTAGTATAGGTTCTTCTCTTGTGTATGTGCAGCAGCACATTGTGGCCGCATGCTTTGAAGTTCAGTTTTTCCAGGCAGCTTTTTACACGAAGGTGACATGATAGGTATGTCTGCAAATGGGTTTGCAGAGGGATTTCACTTTGTGTTGGCAGTGTGGCAACTGACAGTGCTCTGGAGGTCTGCAGTGTATGCTCTTGGGGCTCTGAAACTCCATTTGATTCAGTGTGCAGGGGACAAATTTTCAAGTGCACATCAAAACCATCACTTTTTGGGTATCTAGTGTTCATATTTCATTTGTCCAGAGAGGTAAGGGCTGAACATGAAACCATCATTATCTCTTAGGAGGCAGCTAAGGTTCTTTTGCTAAACTCATAGCAAAGATATTTTGAGTGGAAAAAATGTGGCCTTTCAGAAGAAAAAATGTGTAAGGGTATAGGGATCAAGTCAAAGTCGCAGATATACAAAAACTTACTAATCTTGGAGAAAGGAAGGATAAAGAGAAATTTTAATTCTGTTTTAAAACATGCATTGACATATATGCAGCATATGGAATGTCTAACCATTACTCATATAAAATCAACAGCACAAATAAATTTATAATAGGACTCATGGAGTCTGACACTTCTTTTCCTCATTCCAAATAGTACTTAGGTGGTGTTTCTTCTCTTCATTTGATGTAGCTAATTCCCTTTTTGGTTTTGTGGTAAGAGTTTGACATAAAAGACAGCACCACTGCTGTGATTTCTACTAATTGTCATGTTAAGTAACTTGATGCTAAGAGCTACCATAGGTGTTAACAAAAAATTGCTTCCAGAACATAAATGTGTGTTGCCAGCAGAATTTAACCTCAGGCTGTAATAGTAACACTGAGACATGGGGAGGTTGAAGTGGAGTTCTGCCAGATTTCTTTTTGCAGATTATGCAGGTGTTTCCCTAAAAAGGAAAAGTTGATAATAGATACGATGGCAATTTCTTCCTTCCAAATGATAACATGGGCAAGTAGACTTTTTGGCATGAGTTTTGACCAGGAAATAATTCTGATCTCCCCAATATTACTTAAATACATTTTTATGGAAAGCATAAGGAAATTTATGTTAAAATATATCACGTGTCAAAATCTCTCTATTTGATAAATGAAAAATGTTGGTGGCTGTTCCCATAATGCTTTTTGAATTAGAAACATGGGGAAGAATCAAGAAAATGAAAAAGGTAAATACTTCAAAATGAAAACATTTGAAATAGAGAAGGTTTCTTTTTTAAAAAATCAGTTCTACTTGGCAATTTCAAGAAGATTTTGCTAAAACTTAACTTGCTGACTCTGCAGCCTGGGAGGGAAGATTACTTTTCATTGCCTCAGGTGCCAGGATCAGTCCAAATAGGGAAAGGACAGTCCCACTGTGTCCTTATTTACAGCAGTTTCATCCCCAAAGACACTAGCTGAAGTCACATCTTGGTAGAGTGCAGAACTATAACCTGTAGTGTGGCTTCTTCTCTCCTTTGTAATGGTATAAATCAGCTAAAATCAATGGAGGTCTGAATGAGAAATGGGAGCAGGTGGAAGTTGGGCTTCCAGATTAATTAATTAATTAATTAATTAATATTCATGACAACAGAGCTAGATAACTAAGTTGCTAAGTTGCTAAATTGCTAAATTCAGATGCTGAGGGATTCAGTAAGACAAATATTCAGCACTTTGCACTGACAAACACTCATGCCTGGAGAGATGAAGCCACAGGGTGATATTTCAGAGCAGAGTAGGACAGGTAAGATTGGCAGATGACCCAAGTGAGCATGGATGTAGCTCTGACTGAACTTAAACTTCACTCTGTGTCCACCCACCCAACACACCCGCTCAGCTTGAGCTGTCACACAGAAACAACAGACACCTCAGCCCATTTGAGAGGAGTTATTTTTATTGAGAAAAGCAGGATGCAGTTCAAACCCCACTGCAATTGCTGAGAAAGCTCCCATGTATTTGCATGCTATAAGATGAAGAGTACAGAAATGGTTTGCTTTGGGAGATGGCATCATTGCATGAATGTATCCTGGAGTGAACCAGCTTGGAAAAAACAGTCTCACAGCAGTGATGATCGAGTGGGATCTTCCTCTGAACATCCCTGTGTATTCCCTCCCCGCCCTGCCATACATGTACTGTAAAAGACAATTGAACTCAGTGTTGAAAGCTTAGAAATATTGTGAGAAACATTATTCTTGGAACAGCATATGTATGAGTTGAGGGATGAGAGTGAACGTATTCCAGTGTGGGGTGGTTGAGGGGGCTCCAACCACATTTAAATTAAGGCCAGATTTAGGCTCAGCCTATGAACTTGGATGGATATCTGTTTCCTGTTTTCCAAAGCTAAAAGCTGAAATAGAGGACAGCTAACTGATGGAAAAGAGGCAAAGCAGCATGTTTACAATGTTAATTTATTTGGGGTATGAATGGAACAGGTTAAAAATGGGGCTTTATTAGTAAAAAACATACACTGAATAATTTCCAATGTTTGTTGTAAAGACAATCACAGTTTAACAGCATTTTGAACTGTGGGATTTGCAAAGCAAACACAGGCCTGGAGCTCTTGTCTATGGCAAGGTTTTGTCCTGTCTGCAATGGGACAGTAAATATTCATCTGTGGCAAAGTCAAGGCATAAACTCTGCTAATTCTTCAGCATAACCTTCTCACATCACTTGGCAACTGCCCATTTCACTGAAAAACTGCTTTAGGAATACACTAACAAGATTTAAAGATCTTTTTTACAAGATCAACATATTTCTCTTCTATATAAACTATGAGAAAAAGGGTAACTAGTAAATAGAGCTGTAAATCCTTTCACTCTTTTTGAATTCAAATTTTAGCTTTACTAAAGTAACATTTTTTTCTAATTTTCCTCTTCAAAATATGACAGAAGTACTACAAAAAAGTAAGATGATTTTTCTTTGTTTAGAAATAAAAAAATCTGTTGAGTTCTTTCAGATGTTTGTTTTACCTTTTTAAAAAGAAAATTGATTATGAGTGATACTGTCAAAACTTGCTTTTTTTTCATTTTTCAACATAATTTTAAAACGAAAAATGTTTTTAATGCAAAATATGTTCGCCAAATATAACAATACTATGTTTGAAAAGTACATTTTTTTAAAAAAAGCAATGCCACTGGAGATGGTCAGACAGTCCCTGATATTCCATGCAGCTCCTTGGTTTGCAGTGAGTGGCATAGGAAAGAGGACTATTAAAATTCAGCTGATATTCTAGGACAGCTCCTGTGTCTTATCACCAGGGCTGCAGAAAAGGAGAGTTTTGTTGCTGCTAAGAGACATTTAGGTTGAGTTAGGTAACTTCAGGACTTAAAAAATAATTCTCTTAGGCTCTGCTGAAATGTTTTTTTCTCTACAATTTCCTCCACAAAAGAAAGGACAAAACAGAGTGGAATGGAGAATTTGAGTCATGCACAAGTTCAGTGAAAAGATACTTTTTAGCTTTAAAAACCAGCTTGTTGCCAATTTCCGTCAAAATAATTCCCCAGGTTAAATCCTGGTCCTATTGAAGCCATTGTCCAAATGCTCATTGGCTGCAAGGGGAGATCAGGATTTGTCCCATTCAATTCATTAGTGATGGTGTGAACCCCAAGTAGTATTATGCTTCCTTTAAAGAAAGAGAAGCTCCTACTTACTGTTTATATACTAATGTTATTTCTCACACATTTATTGTGTTACTCTCCTTAATTTGGTGCCATGCTGGGTCCCTGTGGGATGCCACTCAAACATTATGTCAATGATCTCAAAATTGAACTCCAGTGCTTTATTTTACAAATGGCTTCTAGCAGATGTGTGGCACACTTTATTAACTTAAGTACCCATTAGTTGAAAATTTCATTAGTTTGGGGGAAAGGGATCAGTTTCGTCAAGAGATCTGGTATGGGTGGACCCTTTGTGTCAACCTGACCCATATCAAAACGGATTATTGTTGTAAGTGAGACAAGTGACCTAATGTTCTGCCTATTATGCACACATGATCTATAACCTTTTAAAATACTAGTGTGGGAAAGGAGCACACTTCACTGCATCCCCAAACCACGGATTCTTAACAGGTGGCAGTCCCTCTCTTAGCAACGTTTGCCATGGGCTGTCTGTGTGAGTATATGAATTATCAGGGGGTACAGTTTCCAACCAGGTAACCAGGGGAAAACTGGGATGGAGAATGAAACCAGGATAATGAATGGCCAAGCAGAAGTTTTAATGAGTGCAGAGGCAGGCAGTGGACCTGAATCTGTAGTGCCATCGTCTGACTGACCAGCGAATTTCCACCAAGGCATTTCATGTGCTGCCTGGATCTTTTGGGCTAATAAAGTCCAAGAGGTAAGGCTGGATGTGGTTGCAGCAGGAACATATGGTACATTTTACTCCACAGTTTCAGTGTTTTGTTGCTGTTTGCTCTTTGAATGATGGCAGCAGTAGTTTCCAATGCATTCACTTGATCTTGTTTTGGAAACCACTTTAGGGCCAATTTGAAACTCCATGCAAAAATATTTGGCGGGACCACACACTGAAAGGTGCACTACATAACCCTTTGGCTGTTTTGTGCAGCAGTTCTCACACCTGCCCTAAACTCATTGACCTTCTGAAGAGGGAAAAGTAAACCTGTCTGGAAGTGATGAATCATAGAATCATTGAGGCTGGAAAAGACTCTTAAGATCGTGGAGTCCAACCATGAACCTAACACTGCCAAGTCCACCTCTAAACCATGTTCCTAAGTGCCACATCTAAAAGTCTTTAAAATACCTCCAGGGATAGTGACTCAACCACTTCTCTGGGCAGCCTGTTCCAGTGCTTGACAACCTTTCCCGTGAAGAAATTTTTTCCTAATATCCAACCTAAACCTCCCCTTGTGCAACTTGAGGTCATTTCCTCTTGTCCTATTGCTTGTTACCTGGGAGAAGAGACTGAGCTTCACCTGGCATAAGCTCCTTTCAGGTAGCTGTAGAGAGTGGCTACACTCTCTACTATAAGGTCGTCCCTGAGCCTCCTTTTCTCCAGGCTAAACACCCTCATTTCCCTCAGCAGCCTCTCATAAGACTTGGGCTCCAGACACTTTGCCAGCTCCTGCACCCTTAGGATCTCCTTCTTTCAGAGTATCTAGCCTTCCTACACTCCTTTGCCCTTCAGGATTGCCTGCTGTTGCAGGGAAAGTCATACAGCTCACTTATCCTGATCTGCACTCTGTGGAGTGGGAAGCAAGAGTTAGGCTGCCTGAACTGCCCTGTCTGGGACAGGTCACTTCAGCTGCCATCCTCAGGGCAGTCCTTTCCCTCCTATATATTCCACACCAGAACACTGGTGATGTGATTAGAGGTGTGAGAAAACCAGGGACATACCAGCTGGGGTGAACTGATCTTGCTGGAGTCATTGACCTGATCTGCAGCCAATTCCCCCCAGCAATATCTTGGCATCCCACAGATGGGACTGTCCAGACAGAACTGACATGGAAGAAGGTGTTGTTTTCAGTGTTGTAAAATTGGGAAGCAAAAGGCGGATGCTTAGTGTTTGTAAAGAGAGAATCAGTCATGGAGACACCTGTTTATCTTCAGTAATAGAGGTGCATTTTCCCAGAACAAGACACTTCCCTCTGCTGTTAATTAAAATCAAAGGCAAAACACAGTATCAATAAACTCTAACACCAAATAATTTGAGATAAGCAAACTTGATTTCCTAGTTTAGTGGTAGCTTCTTCCTCCTTCTGTTAGCTCTGATTCCCAAAGTTTATTTTTCTGTCAGTCAGCTGAACAGAGAGAGGTTGTCTAGCTGCTTCAGGACCTCACAGGCATGCATTGTTTTCTCTAGGAGATGCAGGTTAGGTACAGAAAAAATGGCTCCAAAAATCAGAGGGTTGTAATATGTGCCTTGACCAACACAGTCACGGTTGGTTTTCTCAGATTCTAAGTAGTTGTGAGACACTTAGTCCACTTTTAGTTGCACATGCTTGTTTCCCACCTCTGAAATTTAGTTTTATTTGCCTCCTACAAAAGGTGTTTTCAGGTAGACTGAAGAGAATTTTATGAGAGAATGAAGTATATCAATTTTTATTATATGCTGTCGCATCATCACGAATCGTGTTCTGAGACAAACCTATGCTAGTATTATCATGCTTAATATTCTGTCTAGTGCTGAACAGACAAAAAAATTTATGAAAGTTTAATTGAAGTCACAGCTTCTGCCGACAAACTGAGGTCCTCCCTCTCAAAAGTCAGTAGGGAAACATGTGCTCAGTTGCTTCTTTAGCTTAGGTTCATTGCAGTAATTTCAGTATATTTTGCTGCAAAGTGCTTTCTCACAGCCAGGTCTCCCATGATACCAATATGAAGTGTACACTATATTCTTTCCCTGTTTCCTCCAGAGTCCAATATATTCTTTGCAGCACTTTCAGCTTGAAATGAAGTGTATGACCTAAAGTCTAAAGAATAACATGAATCACTGTACAATAATTTGTAGGGTCACCTTATAATTACTATTGAGTATAACATGACTCTGTTTATTGGAACATGTACAGGAGAAAGGTTATTTTTGAAATTTTTCTTGTTTATTCAAGCCAACATTGCTCCAGGTTTGAATGGATTTATTGATACCACATTAAAACTTATCTTTGTCAAAGCAACTGGGAGAAAAAAAATTTAAATAGTAGAAAATTCCGGCTGCTGAATCTTCCTTGCAGGGATGTAGGGAGCAGTCTCTGAGAAGTTTCCTGTGAAAAGTTGATTTTTTTCATATCTAAAGAACTGAGATCTGCTTAAGGATCAGTAATAAGAATGGACTAACTGAATGATAAGAAAGCATGTTGCATGTTAATATTCCCAAAAATCATGTTTTATTTGGAAGGGAAGCAGGTTAAAGCAAAGAAGAAGCCAACAATTTAAAGGAGGAAAGTTATATTTTGGATTTGTTTTCTAGACTTCCAAGTTTCTGCATTTGCTGAGCCTAAATTATAATTCCCCATCCTCTTGTCCATGGAAAATGTAGAAGCAGTGAGGGATAAAACAGGCAGTGCTCAAACCAATGCAAAAATCTTCGGGTAATTCCAGGGGAGGTGATGTGTAAGAAATTTACCTTTGGTACACATTTGTGGGACCAGAATCAGAGACCTTGCTGACTTTTACCAAAATATGATGGGTTAAAAAGCACCAAAACTCTTCACACTGCAGTGGTGTCCATAGAGGCTTAAGAACCAGAGAATATCAAAGCCTGAACAATAAATATAAGTGCTGTGCTTCAGAAGCACAACTTGTTGCTCTTCTGGTATCCAGGATCTCTTAACACCGTCACACATTCCAGATGTGCATTCCAGACTGCTCCAGTTCTGAACGTATGCTTGGCTAGACCAAACATGGGGGGTTTTATTCCAAGTAGAGATGTATTCATTTGCAGTCATTAAAAAATGTATATTTATGGAGGAAAGTTTGGGTGCAGCATGCCAACACACCAATTATGAGTGTGTAGAGTAAAGAGGTACTGTCAGACTGCATATGTTTTAAATATATAAATTCAGAGATGAAAATACTTAGGGACAGCAGATGGATTAGTGACACATTCAGAAAACTATGGGTACATGTACTCTGGTAAATTAAACAGTGTCAAGGCATGGGCACAGGCACTGGAACTTACTATATCCACACTATTCAATTTTTAGAACAGTCCTTGTTGTGGTTCTGGGCTAGATCAACTAACAACCTCCCAAACAATTCCTAGGTATGTCTTGTGAGTTAGTTCAGGCCAGGGACCATTGCCAGTAGGCAACATGCAGGCAGCTGTCCTGTGCTAGAGGTTAAGAGAGTTTAATATTATGGATGCAATCAGCTTGTTCCAGATGGCTGGATGGCCCTGACACTATTTAGTTTACTAATATAGATTTAACCTTTAGGTTTTTGTACTCATCCACTTGGACCTGTGACTCACACACACCAAACAAGCAGCTGTGGTGATTTAAGATGTTATTGCACCTGAGCTCTTTGTTACTGGCTCTTGCTGGAGGTTGCTGACCCCACTGTAGAGCTGCCAAAAGTAATGTACTTCAAGTGTTTTAGGACCACTGAAGGTCAAGCCACGATGTGAGGTCTGTACATGTACCGAATATAGGGAAAAGATCAGTTTAAGAAGATTCTTCCTCCTCTCTTTGCATCCATGTATTTATAAGGCCCAAGCCAAGGCCAGAGCTCTTACTGTTGTTGCCTCTCTCTCCAGCACAAGATACCCTTAATCATGAATGATATTTTGGGTAATGACCCTTTCCTAAAGCTACTCTTTGGCTTCCATAAGCTGATCCATTTTTCCTGAATCTGTGTTTTTATGACTGTTGCTGCACAAGAGTTTTGCACCCTCAAAACTACATACCAGTGATATTTTCCCCAATTGTAATCACATTTCTTTTAGAGACAAATTAACTTTATAGAGTTTAATGGGTGTTCAGTTGTGCCAGGCAGGTTTATTGTGAATAGAGTTTCCAGCTGCCAGGAGGACTATGATGGGGTATGGATGCAGTAGGTGCTGGGTGCTCCTTTGTCCATGGCTGTGAGGAACCACCAGCTGCCAGTAGGACTACAATGTGGTACTGACTGGGACTGTGTTTCCTTATGCCCTAGGCCATTTTGCTTTTAGAAAGTTGCAACACTCTCTGGCTGAATATCACAAGCTGTGGAGTCCTCATTTCCATATCCAGAACCGTGGCTGGAGACAGGAGAATCAGCAGCCACCCTTTAACTCCATGGAGAGCTCTTACCTCCTTGCCTAGTGGTCTCCCAGCCTCATGATAAGACTGTCTATCCCATGTCTCCCTTATAGCCAGGAGACACCTTTCCTAGGCATGTACACCACTTCCCTCACTGTTGACATGGCCCACCCTGTGTTCTGCCTGCTGTGACATTGCCATGACAGCACCAGGGGTGATGCATCACTGGGACATGGATATTGTCTCCTACCACAAAGTGAGAAGAAAAAAATTAAATAATAAATGACAACTGATAATGTTGTGGAGGGATATTAAGCAGCTGTAGCAGCAATTTAAAAAACACCAGATCAGCATAGGTTAAAAGAGAATTAAAAGCAGCACATCCTATCCACTGCCCAGTTTTAAGGATTATTGCTGCTGTTTGCTGTTGAGATTTGTGGGTCTGAAGGGTAAATTCTGGAAGAAAAATGTTTGTCAAGTTGACTGAAGGTAATATTTCACACTTTTGGAGTCAAAGAATCCAAATCCTGCATCCACAAGTTACTGTTGGCAATGAGGATGTTTCAGCGTGAATCATAAAATACATCTTTCTCTCCATGACATGAAACAGAGATTTTGCCTGGGACTGCCTTGTGTTTTGCACTTCAGCTGGACACTGGAACAAAAGGCGTATTAGATTCTACATCCTTGGTTCACTGCAAAGTGTTGCACTCTCTTTAACTGGCAGGACCAGAGGCCATGGGCACAACTGAAACATAGGTGTTTCACTCTAAACATTAGAAAATATATTTTTTTTATTATTTATATATATATATATATATATATATATTTTTATGAGGGAGGCTGTGGAATCTCCAAGGGTACAATATGGAGAAATCCCCCATGGCTTTCTATCAGACACTTCTAGGGCAGTATCTGAAGGAATATGAAAAGGGCATAAACAACTCTAAAGAAAAGAGATTTACTGTGCTCTGAAAAGGTTCACAACCTCTGGTGATACACTGAAGTGCTACAGACACTCTTAGAAAGATGTGCATGTCTGCGTGAAAGGTCTTTTTTGTGTAGTTTGCTTCCGAGAGGGCACCATCTCCAGCAAATTATACTTCACAACCTGATAATAGAAGGCAAGCTCAGAGGTTAAAATAGTCAGACATAAGCTTTTTTCTCCTTGCTTTCTTACAATGCCTCTTTGGCTGGAGAAACACAGAGCAGTAAATGTAATTTAAAAGGCATCCTCAACATTTGTGAGATCCTCAGCATCATAGCACATGCCATTCTTGTCCTCCAAAATATGTGGGGAAAGTGTGGTCATTTCACACAGTGCATAAGGACAGCTGCTGGTTAATGGTTCTGCTAATCACAAGTGCATTCTAATAACAAACAAATTTTACTATGTCTTATTTTAAGCCAAGTTTATGTGTTTATTTTAAGAACAAAGGCTCAATTGCATAAAGTATCAGTGTTGCTCTAGCCAAAAAATTGTAGACAACCCACCCCTCCCTTACCCAAAAGAAAAAAGAAGCCTTATCTGGTTGACTGCAAGAGCAGCATTCTTAGATTAATCTCAAAAAGACATCTAATGAGTAAGAGGAATGCATTACATCAAAACAAGAGATCACATTTATTGGGCTATATTTCCCTCAAAACAGTCTCTACATGTGTTGAAGATAAACAACAGCAGCAAAGCAGGGAATCTCTGACTATAAAATGTCATCTAGGGCAATTTTCTTTGACTTTCAATGTGAGTGGGAAACATGAACTTCCTTCGCTTACGTTACACTAAATAGTTTTGGGAGCACAAGAAGTGCTGAAGCCACATTTAATACATATTTGTGTTGCATGGTTGATTATGAGTTCCACTAGAAGATTTTCCTGTGTCTGAGACATTCATAACTAAGCTCTCCTTTAAGAAATCCCAGCCACTAAATAGGTGTGAATTTGCAGCCTTTCACTTTTTTTGAGGTGCTTATAGCATTTAGGTCTTATCATGAAATAAAGTAATTCAGAATGTAGTGTAGTCCTGGAGGTCACCTGATCCAACACCCCATACAAAGTGGGACTAACCTGGAAGTTAGGTTGAACTTCAAAGTTGGATGAAGTTGCTTTTGACTGTGCCCATCTGAGTTCTGAACACCTCCAAAGAAGGACATTCCACAACCTCTCCTGAATCTGCGCTGGTGTTTGATTATTCAGAGGGTAATTTTTTTTATCCCTCATATGGCTTTTATTAATTGCTTTTTGGCTTTTTTTGCTCTGAGAAGGGATAGACTGTCTTCTCTATAATCATGTAACAAGTCATGGAAGACAGAAATAATGTCTCTCCTTAGCCTTTTTCTCTTAAGTCTCAGTAAACCCATCCATCCACCTCTTGTTTGCATGCTGTGTGCTCCAATCCCCTGACTTGGTTGCTGGCCACTGCTGAACTCACTCTGGTATGTGAGTCCATGGCTCTCTTTCACTGGGGATCCCCAAACCAGACACAGTAATCCAGATGTGGTCTCACAAATGCCAAATAGAGGAGAAGGATCTCTTGACAGACCTTCTAGCTACAACTTCCCAGTATGTGGTTAACCTTCTTGGGCAAAAGACCATATTGCTAACTCCTGTTCAACTTTTTGTCATAGGGAGAGAGTGCAGATAGGTAAATATAACATGTAAAAGTATATATTAGACATTGCACATTGCATATTGTATCTATATATATCCTAAATTTTATCCTCCCCAAGGGAACAAAGTGTGCTTAAAGAGTTCTGTTGCAACCTTATCCACAGCGGAACAAATGGGCTATCTGCTAACTACATTATGGTGGATATCAGTAATCACTGTGGGAGTACTCGACTTCAGAAACAGAGACTGGCTGCACACCAGATCCAGAATAGAAGTGGAAAGGGGGTGAAGAAGCAGCTGAGCTTAGCATCAGACTTTCCAATATGTGCTGACTTTTTGGTATCAATCTTTGCAGGCTAGGATTTTCTACTTTAAACACTTTTATTTTTTTTTATTTTTTGGTTGCAATTATTTGATATTTTAATGGAAAAATAAGTAATGTAATTTTATGAAATAGATCATATTGTCCCTGTAATATTGACTAGTTTGCATGTCTTGCTAAACATTAAACCAGACGAAATGGGACTTGGTTACATACAGTTAAGTGGCATGCTCTCTGTGAACAGTAAATGAGATTACTATTTGTTATTTTTAAACAAATGTTCACCCGTAAAAAGAAACATCTCTATTAGACAGAAAAGTGACTTCACAAAGGTGCATTATGTGGCAGCCAGAAATTGAAACGGGTGGCAGATTATTTCCAAAGTTAAAAGTTTATGGTGAAACCACGATATAAATTAACTGCTAGCAGCCGTTGAGTCCATTCCTCGGATCATTTATCTGTATGAGAGTGTTATATGTTTGATGCCTGGTATGTATGATGGTTTTGGGGTGGACTAGAGTGTTTCTGAGTGATTTAGCACATGAAATCAACTCCAAGTTTCTAAAACAATAAACAGGATGATAGGAGAGAGAAGTCAATACATGTATCTTGATTTCTTGTTGCTATTATAGTGTGTCTATCTACTTCATGGTCTTCAGTGCTATGAGACTTATCAGATTATCTCCAGGTCATGAGTTAGTTTTATTCTGACAGCTCCATTGAAATGCAGAGAAATACAATTCCCATTTTTCTGCTGGGAATCTAATATATGAGAAAATGAGGTGAACAAATGATGCAGTGGATCCAAAACTAGGCCTAGGAACTGAACCCCAATCCAGTAAATTAACAACTAAAACTCGACCCTGTCTCTGTGATTAGTATCATGTTTAAAAGGAAATCAGACATGGGATATATATTTAGAAGATTTATAAAAATTAAAAAGATAGTGATGTTCAGTGGAAACCTTGCAGGGAAGGCATAGAGTCCAGGTGACACACACATACACATAGCCACAAAGAAGTCACAGGTCTTTTCTGAACTAGCAAAATATTAACGTACATTAAAAAAAAAAAAAAGTTTTTCTAAACAGACTGGAAAATTTCAGCTCAGATCTTTTGGAGGAGAAACTGGCCGATGTTGAATAAGATTAAACGTATCACTTCACAAAATGTACATCAAATTCATCAGCACATTTCAGCTGAAATGGAGAAAAAAAAAAAAAAAGGCAAGCTGCCTCACTGCAGAATCTAAAAAATATAACTTTCTGATTTTGTGTTTAAAAAAAGTCAAAGCTTTAGATGATGTACCTTGTGGAACACCACTGGTGAAGCTGCTGAATTAATGGGACCTGAGTGGGAAGAGTTACGTCACCTAACTGCTGACAGGCATGTTGGGTAGGCTTGGCTGGCTCCATGTGCTGAAATGAAGAGGGTGACCTAAGGATTAAAGATTAACTTTAGGCTTTTAACTTGACAGTAATGTACATAGTACGTGTGCGTGTGTTTGCATGGATGTGTGCACATATAGACAGATGTGTCTGAGAGAGAGAGATGAGGTGGAGTTTGTACTTCTGTAATATGGGCTATGTGTGAGGGATGTGTGTTCCTTCAGATTTGGCTGGTTTTCTGCTCTGCAGCTTTAAAATGAAATGCTTTTGCATAACTGTCCATATCGTTTATAAATAGTTATAAGGCAGTCATTACCATAGAGAAAAACAAAGGCTTATTAAAGGAACAAATATAGTAACAATAGAGAAAAAGCATTATGGAGAGACAAACAGCCTGCTAACAGTGGGAAATATCTGTCCTAAGTGTCATGCAACACAAAGGCATTAGGTGTTTGTGAGACCTTTTTTTAATTTAACATCTCTTTGAGAACACTTGAAGGTAGTAATCTTGAAATAGATTAAATTAACACCTAAACTGAACTTCAGAGACAGTGATACCACTACTCCACTTTTCTTCCCTTTTTTTTGCAGAATTATGTGGCGCAGTCTCAGTGGGAGTGTGAAGTGTGAGGAAGTGAGCACATACCTGGGAAAAGGGGAGTTTCTGGCTAAATGCAGATGTTTGCTCTGGTGGCCTTAGCATAGGGGTCTAATAGCATCTTGTAACAGGTTTTGGATCTTTGCTTCCATCCAGGCTAGCCACTGATTTAAAACTTCAGAATATTACAGGTATTAGAAGGAAAGAAATGGTGACCTTTCAGAGTCACTGGTGGGTGCTGTGTGGGGCTGTTTATGAGACTGGCAACAAAACGATATATTAGTACATGAAGAGATTTCTGGGTGTTCCAGCACAAAAACCTTCCACTACCAGTAGAGCTGTAATTGCTAGAACTTTCAGAGCAGTGGTAGTACTGAATACAACCACCTTCTACAGAAAACAATTCTGAATAAAAATTTTCAAGCTTTTTAGAAATAAAGTCCTACAGCAATATACTACAGCAAAATAGCAGGCATGTTAACTTTTTTCTTTTACTTGGCAACAACACTGGAATACATCTTGACTGTGGCAGAGGTAGGGCTAGCAGGGGAAATGTGCAGATAAAGAAAAGAATGTTATAGAAGCTAAGCATTTGGTTTCCATCCTTGGTCAAAGCTGAACACAAATTAGAGCAGAATATTATCTCAGTAAGAATAAACAGGTTGCCCAGAAACGCAGGAGTCCCCAGCCTCTTTCAGTAGCCTAATTATAGAAGTAGCTGGTAGCACTCAGAGAATTGCAAGTCTGAAACTTTTTCCCCATGCATTGCCTTGATTAAGACCACCTTTACTCATCCAGTGGCTTCCTCTAAGTATCTATCCATGCCATTTGTAGGGTAGATGTAGTAAACATTTTCATTCTTCATGCTCCCTCTGCTGCCCATTTGGTTCACTCCTTGCTTCAGGCCAAGCCTCAGGTCCCCCAGGCATCTATGCTGCATATGGCTTTTGGCTTCCTCTTTGAGGAAACTTGGATACTGAATAGAGAGCTGTTCCAAGTCCTATTTCCTATAGGCTATATAATATCTGAGCTAGCTCATATCACTTGTTCGGAGACCAGAATTTGCTCCTTCAGTCCCAAAGGCAGTATAGATAAATAGATTTATCCATAAATTCAAGATTGTTTCTAGCATGTCCCCTTGAATTCATTTGCTGGGAAATCAATATTAGGTTATAACTTGTGGTAGGTCTCTGCTTACAGCAAACATCTGGCAAACTCTTCACAACAGAAGCGTGGTGCAAGCATCTTGCATGACCTCTGTTACTTCCCCAAGTTGGTGGTGGCAGTGCTGTTCACTGTGCTTGATCCTCTCTCGCTGCCAATGCCCAGACTAGCAGAGAACTCTTCTCCAGCCGTTCTGAGAAGAACTAATGCTGCTATTTGTTCTTCTAACAGCTACCAAGATCACTGTCAGAATATAAATGGTAATAACCATAACATGCTTTTGTGTTCAGTTCCTGCATATTGGGAAAGTGTCTATAAGGCAGAGGGACACTTCTGTCTAAACTGACATGGAAAACAAAGAAGAGGAAAGATGCAGAACCAGCTGAGAAGATTTCAGTTGCTGGAATGCTTCAGGGTGTTTTAGGATGCTGGCAAAGTGAGTATGGACCACATGAAGAGTATGAGATATGATTGTGGGGAATGATCACATCAGCCATGGAGAATTTGTCCTACATTATTAACTATCCTATTCACTTAATTTTGCAAGCTTATACTCATGCAGGTACATACCCAGTGTTGCAGGACTGACTGGCTGGTTGTGGACACAATTACATATCCAAATGCTGAGCAAGATAACAGAGAAAAATTACTTTAAGGAAAGTAAAGGCAAGGGAAGGCCTTGACCTACCCCCACTGCAGAGAGATTCTCATCAGTAAGAGAAACATGAGGTGTTTCTTCTTGTGCAAGAGTAGGTGAAAGAAAATATTTCCAACACAAAGATTAAAGCAAGTTTGAAATCCCCTGGACTCACAAATTCTGTTGGGCCCAGAACTCAGAAATATTAAAGAGAAATTAGGGAAGATTTCTCCAGAAGATGGTCCAGGTGGATAAAAAATGAATATTACATGCATTGAACTTCAAAGGAAGTTATTAATTATTATTCAAAAAATATGACATAGCTGACAGGAAACACTCTGGGAACGGTGCACTTTCCCAGGTTGTTTGTGTGTCTTATATATGGTTAAGGATGAAGCTATTTCCGGAGAGGAGACAGCTGGAAGAGACACATGGTGGAAGCACTCTTGCAATATCTTACTGCCAATCTAAAGACAGAAATCGAAGCCTATCAAACCTTCCCCTTGACACCTACCTCCCACTAGTTTGTTCCTGATGAACCCAGGTTGCTTGATCTGGAGATAAAAGGTGGACAGATGTGACCTAGTTTGCCTTGACCTCTTGCTCTTGAAATGTGCCTCCATCATACCAGTACATTTGTATTCAAAACTTATGGCAGTCCTCCAACTGGGCTGTTGAATGTTGGATATAAAGATTTTAGCAGAAATACTCCAGTGAGTGGTGCCAGAATCAAGGTAAGCTCATGACAGAAAGTATTTAGATTGTTGGTTGCACTCAAGTGTGGTACTGGGGACTGTGCCTCATGGCTGCAGTCAGAATGAAGATACTTTTACAGGCAGGGATACCATAAAAATTGTCTTTTGTGTGATATAGTAGAATGATGATGAAGCCGATTACCCATAAACCCCATTTACCAAAGGGTTACAGTGTCAGGTACAGTGTTAGAGATGGCAACCTAAAGCTGTATCAGTTTAATCACAAGAGAATCACAAAGTAACTCAGGTTGTTGGGTTGCTGGGGGAGTCTCTAGTACAACCCATTGCTCCAAGCTGAGGCAAGCTTTAACTTAGATCATGTTGCTCAAAGCTTTGCCCAGTTGGTCTTGCAAACTTCCAGCATAGGCTTTTATTCTATGGTCCCAGTTTCCCTTAATGCCTCAGATGGATAATGAAATGAGGGAAAGAGGGATGAGAGGTATATGTATATTTCTGTGTCTAAGACCTGGGACCAGAACCCAGAATTCTTGGCCCCAGCACACTTTGGCTGTGACACTAGGTATAACTGGGTAAAAACTTATAAAAGAAGCTCTGGGTAGTGTTGCACAGGCAAACTTCATTCTGATCTGTCTTGAATTAGTTAGTGATTAATTTTCTTGTCTGCATGCTTTTTCAAAGAGATTTTTGTGTAGAGTTTTATAGATAATAATATAGTTTTGTCCTACAGCATCCCAGAGTGCTTCTCAAGTTATACACCTAACTGGCCAAAGCCTACTCCTGCTGAGGCCAATAGACATTTTGCTATCGATTTCATTTGGGGCAGGATTTGGCTGTGCAGAAATGGAAAAGAAGCAATTCTGTATGTCCATATGGCCTTTAATAAATTCTGGTTTCCCACCTGAACAATAAATCTGCCAGCAGAAGAGTAGTACAGAATTTGATGTCACTTACTGAACAACTGAATATTTTAATATAAATTTTGAAAGGTATCAGTAGGCCATAATGGCAGTTGCTCTAAAAGTATCAGTAGCATAATTTAGAGACAGAGGCAGATGATGGTGTGCGTGGATGTGGATATGTGTGTGTAGAATCTCTGTATATGCAGCAAATTATACATGCATTTTTAAATCACTTAATAAAAGATCATCTCTAGCTGGTTGCATAATCTAAAATTCTGGAACATTTTTGCTGTCCTACGTCTGCAAAAGTTTTTCATTTAGGAACACACACGTTTCTTGTCAATGTTATTTCTACAATCACTTAGTTAGAGCAGGGCATATTGTTCTCTCAATTTCTTGTTAAAATGTTTCACTTAATTAAACTTTTACAACCAGTTCTGCTCTATGTCTGATACTTGCTGTAAATTATAAAGAAAAGCCCCTCTGGCATTTATGAGAATTCAGATGATGAAGACTATAGGAAAAAAAAAGAAAAGAAGCAGTGTCACTGAGCCCCAGATAGTTACTGATTCCCTGTTATCTCCCACACAATTCAATTTAATGAAATATAGTATTTCCTATTATATAAACAAGACGGAAAAGAGGCCAAAATAGAATTAATAATATTTCAAATTTTTGTATTGCAAATATTTCATAGGTGGAATTAATTGCAACACAATTTGAATAACTGTGGGTTTGTTTATATTTCTGTAACATATCACATGAAAACAAGGCTAAAATTTGCTATATCCTGAAACAAAACAACAACAACAACAACCAAACAACAAGAAAAATTATGGAAATTAAAGCTAAACCTGGTTGTGTGTGCATGTGGGGTGTACACACACAAACATAACCAACCACTTCTTGCGTCAAAATATTGCCTGAGTTTTCAAAGAGATGCTTGAGAAGGCCCCTCTGGTGTGGGGATTTACAAAGCAGCTAAGTTCCAGTAAGACCTCATTTTTGAGAGCAACGCTGTACTCCCAGGCCCTCCCCAAACCAACTGTGGGATGACTGAAGATGGCTGTCACATCGATCACCAGACCAAGAGCTTTAATCCAATTGGCGGCAATGCTGCTATGAGACTTGGAAATCTCCTCTAACCTCTAACCACAGTTTAGTGTGCAAACTATTGTGTTTGCTCTTGGGAAGCTTCATTCTTGCCAAAAAGAGCCAGTATTTATGCTATTTGGCATATTTATTATTCGGTTAACCCGTTCCTTATAAGTAAATCCTTTTTTAGAATTTATAATCCTTTCAAGAACTATGGATGATGGACAGAAATAAACTGCCATGAGGGGAAAAACAAAAGAAAACAAAACTTTAAATCTCTCTTCTCCCATAACTTTCATAATTTATTCTATTGTCCTTTGTTTCACAGAGCTGTTTGTCATGACGAAGGGAAGCGAGAATCAGACAGTGTCTGAGAAATCTGGTTGTGCTTAAACATTTGTGAAATTCAGGGAAAAGAGTTGTGCAATCTGACATCAAATAAGGATCAGATGACCCATAGGCTTCAGTTTCCTTATGAATGAAGGTGAAAGGGCTCTGCAGGCCACATCTTTATTTACTGGGATACTCAATAGAACATGTAAACAGGGATTTTTATACCTTTAGCCCCCTTTCCCCCCCAGGGCAGGGTGACATATGCAGATTAGTTCTATTCAGAATCAAAACTTCTTATTTTACAGTTCACAGGGGACTATTCCATCTCTTATTCTGAGAAATATTGCTGCAATTGTTATGGCTGACAGCTCTGAAGAGGAAATGGATTTACCTTACTTTCTAGGAGATGCCCACTCTGTTGACAGCTAGATGGGTGTGTGTACACTACTATGCTTGTCAGATTCTGATTTTGGGGTTCATGTAGCTTATCTGATAAGAATAATTACTGGCAGAGTTACTCAGGCAATAATATTATCTATCAATGGGGATATAAAAGTCGTAGTGCTCCATTGTGTCATATATGTACTTCATCATACCATGGGATGAAAACAGACTCTGTTTTCCCATCAGTGAACAAGTGACAACCATATCACAGAATTGAACTGATTGCATCAAAACAGACATGTACACAAAATTTCTAGTGGTGTTTGTCAAAGACTTTATTCTCAAAGAGGCAATATTGTTTCAGCCTGAGCATGCCTTTCTCAGGGACTATCTGTATAGTACTCCAACAGCTGAAAACACACTGTAGTAGGTCCACACATTTTCCACTCAAAAACAGTCCTATTTTGTGAGTGACTTCTTCAACATTCTCTAAATTCATCTTTAAATTGAAAATTCACTTAAATGAGGTCTAGGCTTCAGCATAGGAGGGGAAAACTTTTTGACTCCCATTATACATGATGCCAGTGAAACTTTGACAATTAACTAAACTCACAATAAGTAAAACATAGAAAATTTGATGTGAAAACAGAAATATCATAGGGAAACAGGTGAGAAACCCCTGTATTTCTGAAACATAAATTAGCCAGTAGAAAGAAAACTCATCTAAAATTCTTGGCATAGTTGTCTGAAAACTGATATAGGCATAAATTAACTTTTTTTAACAGAACATTGATATTATTATCTGCAGTTTTCCAGGAGTCAGATTTCTGCACGTTTATATTTTTATGTTATTTTTCAATTT
This sequence comes from Pyrocephalus nanus, assembly GCA_038380795.1. Classification (NCBI taxonomy): domain Eukaryota; kingdom Metazoa; phylum Chordata; class Aves; order Passeriformes; family Tyrannidae; genus Pyrocephalus; species Pyrocephalus nanus. The sequence goes on along the minus strand of CM076260.1, from coordinate 9,360,017 downwards.
TTGATGTTATTTCCAGAATTTATCAATGTTTTAATTCATGTTCTTGTACATGCTCTTTTCCTCTTCTTTTTCTCTCAGACTTATCTCTGAAGGTGTTTCTATGCTGAGAATCAGACATGTTTCCAAGTCTTCCTTCAACTGGCTTATGAATGTGACCTTTATCTTAAAACCTGTTTATTCTATGAACTTCATAGCTTTTGTGACTATTTACAATATGTATTGCACATTATTGGCTTGATCCAACATACAGTGAAATCAAAGAAAAGACTTCCCATTGACCTTGACAACTGTTGGATTAAGCACTATGGTCCAAGTAAAAGTAGCTGTAATAAATGACACAAAAATGTAATAAAGAACTCATTTATTGGCTTATTAAGCTTATTAAAATAACCTAGTGTAGATTATTAAGTTTTCATTTACAAATTCAGATTCAAACAGTATCTACCTGAAGCCCCAGTATACTGATTGCTGTTTTTTTTAAATACATTGTGGTACAAACTTGTTACATCTCCTCTTCTGCATGTACATTCAGTTCTTCATGTGCTGCTGAATATTTTTCAAAACCTGCTGAAGACCCAGTTGCTCAGTGGCGAGTTGTTCATCAGTGAATTGCTACATTTCTTATTCCCTGGAGCCTTTCTCAATGGCTTGCTGAATCAGTGTGTGCGTCATTTCCACTTTGTTTCTGAGTTCCTCTGCTGTTTTGGGGCATTTGGTAAATGGACTGCCAGTCACATGGGCACATTTACTCTAAGCTCTCCTTGACGAACAGCTATATATGGCTTTATGCTCTCAGCTGTTATTTGCTCAAACCAACGAAGGATCTCTGAGATATATTGCAGGAATGCAGAGTAATTTTCTACAGTTAGATCAATTAACCTTTTGGCCTCACTGATTAGCTTTTCTTGGGAATGACTAAGCTGCCCATAGATCTCCCGGAGTTTTTCTTTGACTTGCTTGTTATGTTCATCGATTTTCCTCTTAGCAGCTGCAGACCAATATCGGATTTTTTCCTGAACAGCAGATGAGAGTTCTATGACCTTCTGCCTTCCTTTTCCTTCAAAATCAGTTATAAGGTCATAATATTCCTGGCTGTAGTTTTCCACCAATTCTCTTACTTGGTCAGTCAGGCGTGTAACCAAGTCAGCGAGATCTTCAACATTCTTCTTATGCCAATCCATGAGAACATCTATTACATTCTTCAGCCATCTTAGTGCCTTGTCTTCCACCTCATAGTATTTCACTGACTGTCCAAGTGTAGTTGGATCAAAATATTCCTCCCGCAGTGACTTTACATAGAGGAGCAGCTGGTGCAGCTTTTCTGAAAGGTCCTGTAAAGTCTTCTGGCTAAAATCTTTGAACTGAGAAATGTATTTTTTAACTTCTTCTGTCAAGGATATCAGTTTCTGTGTGTAGTCTGAAGCCATTGCGCTTTTGTACAGCTGTTGTGTTTGGACTTTGATGTCTTCAAAATTTTTGGATTGCAAGCTTCTAATCATTTCTTCTACCTTCTGAAAAACTTGTTGCACTACTTCTTTCAGTTGCTTCAGTCTTCCTGCAAAGTCTGCTTCCTGAAGAGTAGCAAATGTTTGCCTGATTTTGTCCTGCAAATCTTTCAGCATTTCTCTGATTTGATCAAGTACATTACGACCTCTAAGAATTGTTTCAGAAGCAGGAAGTCTGACTTCCAGCTCATTGATAGCTGCAATCAAAGCATCAAAGTACTCCTGAAGTTTTGAAAGGCATAAATCAGCATTTTTTGCTACCTTCTCTGTAGTCATGATGTATATTTCTTCACCGCTGTACTTTTCAGACAGCCCAGGGACCTGGAATTTTGTGGTTTTCAGGAATTCAATGGCTGAGTCAATTAGGTGTTTTATTTTCTGGTGATAATCTTCTATTATGTCAATTGTAACATCCAAAAGTTTTGCTTTTATTCTCTGATAGTTGAACTGTTCAGCTTGATCTGCTGCTCTTCGATACAGCCTTTTAGCTTTGAACTTCAACTCCTGATATTTGCCAGAGGCCTCGTTGGCAGCGGTGCGAAGTTGAGCATCTATTTCATCTATTTGTTTTACAGCAAATGTGTATGCTTTGTCAGCATTATTCTGCATCATGTTCTTCATCTTTAAGGTGGCAGCACTAATTTCCATTCCCATATGCTCCTTATGATACCGATTAACATACCTATAGACTGCATTTGTCATTTTAGGCACTTTTTCTTTCAAACCCAAAAGCAAGTCTTTGGCAGCATCCTCATTCCAGTTGAATTTCATGTGAATCCAGTTAGGTTCTTTGAAGGATATCTCGCTTGTTAATATGTCAATGTCCTTCTGAGGAGCAGACTGAAAATACAAAACAGGATAAGAAAAACGTAACTTGTATATACAACAAATCTAATGTTATCTCTGAGCATATTTCAATATTCTCATTGTTGCATCTTTAATTTTATCATATATTAAGACAAGCTACTTTGAGCTTCTTGATACAGCAGGACCAGAACATAACTTAGTCTGGTCTTTCTAAAAATTTGACTCTGAATATGATTTTTCCTACCTTTATATTAAATGCCTATCATGCCTCATAAGATAGGTGAATTACTTTGGAAAATGAGCTTTCAACTCATTCTTGAAATAATTTAAAGTGAATACAAAAAGAATTTTTTTCATATAGAAATATTTAAAAAATTAATTTTGTAATTATTTAAATAAATTATACAATTTATAAACGTCTCAGAGTTATTAGTAAATCCTCAAATAAGAATCTACTTACATGTACAATTTTACTATTTTATAGTAGTAAATAGTGAATTATGAGTCACTTGTGAACCCTAAATTAGCCTATCATTTTGGAAGGTAAGATTTTAATTGTGAAATTCTTGTAGTATGCCAATAATAAAAAGTATGTTTTGCTAGCAAATCTAGTAAGGTTTTTAATTCTCATTATGTATTGTAACATATTAATGGATTAGGAAAGGCACTTTGCAGATGGTCTGACCACTTCCAGTGGCCTGATTCCTATAACGGCCACTTATTTCTTATTTTAATTCTAAGTAGCCTGACAGCTACATATTAAACCTGATGGGTGGCTCATCTAAAACTGACTTTGCACTTTCTTGACTTTCAGTGGGTATGTATTCTTGACCATAGCAGAGGGCAAAAATAACTGTGTGGAGGAGCTGAAACAGCCTCTTCACACAGAGAAGTAGCAGAAAGGCCAGTGTAGGAAATAAAAACTTTAATTACTGATAATATACTGCTTATTGGGTGGTTAATTTATATCTCAACATAAACACAAACAAAATTTAAAGGGAAACTTCTGCTCTGACCACACCAAACCTTTCTGCTTTTTATTGCTCATATCAAGCTTACCTGAGTTTGGTAGTAAATTCTGCCAGTGAGAATTTCATCATCCACTTCAACGACATAACCCAGGACCCCAGCTGAGGGAGAGGATACTGAGCCGGATGACCTCGTTTCATTCTCTTCGTAATGCACATGGACATCAGTGAAAGTGGGGCTGATGATATCTAGTGATGCACTGTTTTTCATGTCTCTACAACAACAGTAAATACACAGCTATGAAGGAATGCACAAAGCACAATCCTAACGCAGTATGTCTGCATAAAATACCACCTATTATTTTATATATATGTATGCATACAATGCCTTTTTTGTGAAAAGAAAATGTAGGGTTTTGCTATCCACATTTTTGAGAATTTAGCCTGACACATTCAAAAGCTCATGTCACTCCAGTTTTCCTGTTTTAGATAAAACTAAATTGAACTCTGTTGCAAATTTTCATTAAATTACAGCAGAAAAGCAAAACCTGTAGCTGTACCACCATCATGTTTCTACAGATTTCTACAACATGATGCAATTTTTTCCACCAGTGCAAGCACAGGCACTATTGTTTATCTGCATTTGTACTTGCCTTCACAGATTCTGTCCCCTGGATGTATCAATAAAATACTTGCAGATCAAAATAGTCAGTGGCCAACTCTGTAATTCCTGGTGCCAGCACTTGTGAATAAAAACTACTCTATAATGTCTTTTGGTGACAGAGGGATCCAGTGGAATAAAAAACTATGTTGATGGTCAGATCTAAAACTGCTCTGAATATAAACTACTATGTTTATATCTCAGTACCTTTCTGAAATGTGGCTGCTGAGAAAAGCTGTTCTAGAAACACTGAGAGGGAACAGCTTTCAAGCTATCTTGAGAGGGGAAAAGACATAGCCAGTAATGAGAGGGTAGCTACACAGATTCTTATTAATTACAGCAAAGCCCTCCGGAATATTAGGGATCAAAGTAACAACACATCATGGGCAATTATGCCTATTAGAAATTATATTATTAGAGCAAATCGTTACCCAGTTCCTGAAAGAGCAAAATCTTCCTGGTAGTTTGCACTCATGTCACGATGAGAGAAGCTGCCAGTGGTCTTCATAACAAGCATGTCTTCCTCGTATTTATAGTTTGAAACAACTGTGAAAAAGATTTCAAGTGTGGGTATTACCAGAACATACCAGCAAACAACACAAACTACATGTTTCTAAATGACCATAATGTCCCAAATGAAAAGATATGAAAATATTTGTTCAACTGGGCTATTTTAAAATTCATATTTTTTATCTCAATATGGACACAATATTTTTCAATAATGCAGATCATAAGTGGGCATTCTAATTTCTTGAGAGTTTAGAATTTTATTCTGATCTATATTTTTATTATTATTATAAAGTCTAGAACTCAATGCTATATGGGACTTCAGTTTTCTGGCTTGAAAAAAATTTTGAAATCAAATCTTTTTAGTTCCTAAGGAAAAAGATGGGTATTTCTTCATTTGAAGTAAAACATTTAAAAGGTCAACCTGTCTTCTCTCCTTTACATGTATTACCATAAGTAATGGGGGAATGTTATTCTGTTTCACAGTTTAAAATAAGAAACTGCTACACAGAAAGATATTTCCCATTTTTTCACAGTATGTCATTTTTTATATATACAGTCATTAACCTTCAAGGTGACTGACTGAGATTCTGATAATAATTTATGAAAAAATGCTGCTGCTGCTGCTGCTGCAAGAAGTATCATCTAATGTCAATGCTAAATAGACAGCAACGCCTTCATATGTGAAGCCTGGGGAAAATAGTAAATCTGAAAAAGTGTAGTATACAGTATTTCCCCTAAATCATGACATATAGAATTTTAATGTCTTACCATTCAGGTCATATTCCAGGAATTGCAATGTTGAGCTGCAGGTGGAGTCAACAGAATATTCAAATGAGTCCTTCTTTTTTGTCAGGTCGGCTCTCCAGGTGACATTGTACAAAGGGGAAGCAACTTGGAAAGATCCGGTCAAGGCACCAAATGATGGGATGTAAATTCCAGCAGGCAAGGATACTTTGAGAGGGGGAATCTCAATTTTCTGTTCAGGAATTGTAATTGTAGGCAGTTCAAAATCTGCAATCTTATTAGCTATTTCATCCAGATCTACATGGAAACTGCCAAGTGAAACACTCTTTGGAAGAGTGAATTGAGACACCATTATTTGGTATTCAGGTATTGTCACCTCAAAAAATGGCATTTTATATTCTTCTAATGTAATATAATTGGCTCCTACATCCACTTTGGGGAATCTTAGTTTTGGCAGCATGGGTAAATGGACATCAAATGGCATTGTGCTTAGTGTCTGTGGAATTTTGATGTTGCGCAGGTCAATGGTGTATGCTGGGACCTGGAGAGTGGTGAAAGGAAGGCTGAACTCTGGAGTGTTGAAAACAGGGCTTGGAGCCTTTAGGTGTAACTCAGGAATAGTGACAGTGAAACCATCGGTCAGCTTATTCACAGGTATAGGGAAAAAGTAACCGTCCTCACTCTTCGTGTACACGAGGGATATCGAACCATTCAAGTATTGTTTCCTGTCAGGCCTGGTAGTGACGTCCAACTTCAAGATATCCCATAAGCTCTTCTCTGAAATGGGGTACTTTATGTTTCTGAGGAAGCCCATGTATGCTTCCAAAGATCCAGAAACATCAAATTTTACTTTTGATTTGTCATTTGATAACTGCATATTATGACTGAGAGATAATGACTGAATTTGGCCTTCACCCTTCCAGCCAACTTTCTGGTTTGCAAGACCGATTTTCACTACAGCAACCTGATTAACTGATGCTGTGTCCAGGAAGTAATTTGGCTGAGTGGCTTGAATCTGAAGATCTGCTGATACTTCCCAAGGAGCCAGCTCTAAGGTTGCTTTGCATCTCTGAGCCCCTGTTGTTGTGAAAATAGGCGTGTATCGTGCATAGTTCTTCCCATTGTGCTCCCAGACTGCATAAATATGAGGGATAGATGCTTCAATTGCAAGTATTTCTTTGATTTCACTGTTCCAGAGTCCATCTACTTTAGAGTGGGCCTCAAACTTGAGAGCTGACCGAGCCCCGTTAGCATTCAGGTAGGTGTTTGCCTCATGGTCTAAACTTCCAGAAAACGCATTTCCAGTGTAAAATACTCCATCAATATCCCCTGTTGTAGAAGTTTCTACTGATATGTAATATGTAAGGCTCTCTAAAGCAAATTTGTGAGCAATTTCTCCCTTAGCACTGGTGCCATATTTGGAAGCATTGAAATCATATATTAATTTTATGCCTGAGGAAAGAGTGGGCTTAGATTTTGTATTTCCAGAAAGTTCTTGGCTGAAATTAATTTTTAAAACTGGTGTATCCATTTCTATATTTGTTGCCACTGAAGCTTCCATGACCCTCTTCAAGAGAGTAATAGTGCTATCATGGTTTCCTCCTAGATATTTGTTATTACTCAGGGACAATGCTGTGGCCAGCTTCAACCCTCTTTTCCTTGTCAAACTTGTTGAACCATCCAGCTTAAATTGCAGTGCATCAATGACAGAAGAGGATGAGACACTGAGATGCCCAACAACATCTGACTGATTGAACAGCCCAGCATTCGCAGTTAAAGTGATCACACTGGATTTAAATGAAAAGTCGTAAGTAATGTTACCCATGGCAGGAATTAAGATTGCTGGGCTGTTGATTCTGAATCTAGGAAGCTTTAAGGTGCGTAGATCCTGTGGGACGTGAAGGACTGGAAGCTCCAGAGAAGGTAAGACTAGTGTGTAAGATGGAACTGAAAAGCCAATAAATGGGACTGTGAATCCTCTTGTGCTTATTTCTTTTGGGAGAGTGTAACCAAAGGTTGGCATCTCAGCAGTGAAAGGAGAAACTTCAATATTCACAATTGGAATGGTGTATCCTGGAATTCTGAAAGTCCGTGGTAGTTTGTTCAGTGATGTTTGTATTTTGTATTTGTCAAATTTTGTTTTGGCTTCATGATACGACTTTGTGAGAAAATCTAAAGCAGCATTTCTTCCTTTCTCAAAATGCTTGTTGAACAAAATTATGTTTTTATTAAGCACTTCATGCACTGCTGCTAAAGGAAGTGTGATTACATGCATGTCTTTGTTTTTCTCATACTGAGCATTCAAATTTAAATCAAAGGATTGTCTTGTTGTCTTCAGTAATTCCTTCAGGCCTACCTGTTCCCACAGTGAAAAATCTTTTAGCTGAGGAGTTTTGAGTCCAGTGTAGGGAATCTGAATCTGAGGGATGGTTAGAGGAATATTTAGGAAGTCCAGGTTGGCATCACCATTCATTTCGACATGAGCTTCAATTCTGTCATCATTGTTGCCAGCAGACATATTATGGGAATATCTATACTGATTGAATCTGCCAGTAGCTTGCCAGCTGACCTGTTGAACAGATGAACTGAGGGCAAACCTATAGTTATTCAAGAAGTCAATTTTGCCAGTCAGTTTCATAGGGAAGCTGATTTTCACATTTCCATCATTGTTTGTTAAAAGGCGAATTTCAAAAGGCTGTGCCAAGAAGGAAAGCTCATTATTTACAGTTCCAGTAATCCGTCCATGGAGCCGAGCATTGTGAGAGCCTGTTAATTCTACTTTCATTTCTCCAAGCTGTCCTGTGCCTTTCACATTCAGAACACTACGTCCCACACGCTGTGACTCAATTTCAGACTGAATCTGAAGTGTTGCATAATTTAGGAAACCACATTCATATCTCATAGCTTGGTTGACTCTCAGGTGCTTATCATTTATTCTGTTGTTGGCAGAAAATGTAATAGTGGGGCCCTCAACCTTGAAAATGGCATGTGAATCATGAGTGCCTTCATCAGAGAAATTAGGTGAAGCCAATTTCCAGTTTCCTTTACCAGTGGAGGTAAATGAAATGTGTCCTGCTTCTACCTCTGTTGTCATGTTATTGAACAGATCAGCCTGGCTGGAGAAACTGGCTTGTGGAATATTTAGTCTGTGGGAATATGCCGTTCCACTCTGCATCCAAATTTTTCTCTGCAGCTTGAGCATTAAATTGTTCTGTAGTTCTATTGAATTTTTCTTTGTATGTAAATTTGCTCTAGTTTCAGCTTCACCTAATACTGAAGTCCCTAGAAACACCACTTCATTTGAGTGATCAACTTTAAGGAACATATGGTTGACTTTCACGGCATTTTTAAGGTTCAGCTGCTTCATGTCAGGGGCCAAAAGACGTGAATCCGCCACAACACTAAAAACTAGGAAGTCTAATTTGGACGTTGTTTGAGCTGAAATGGAGGTCACAAATTCTGGACTGTTTGCAGATGTTGTAGCATTACGAAGCTCAGCTTGTGTAGACAGTGTAAAGAATGGAGAGGTAACTCTGAAAGCACCAGACAATTTGCCAAAGGTAGGGACAGTCACAGTATGTGGGATACGTGGAAGCTGGAACTCTGGTATCTTCATGTTAGGAATCTGGAGCTCATTTAGATTTAGTTTTGGAATCAACAATTCTGGTATTTGAAACTGAGGCATTTGTATTTCTGGGAAAGAAATATCAGAAAAAGGCATATCTCTCATCTTCAGATCTTTCAAATAGAAATCAATAGCTGGTAACTGAAATTCGCCAGACATGAGTTTGTCTATTGTTCTCACAATCAGAAGCTTAATCTCTATTAAGTCAATTGTAAAGGAAGGAACTTCAAAGGCATTTAGGATTTTAAAATCTGGGGTAGTAAATTTCATTGGGATTTTCATGTCCTTTAGTTTCTTAATATTGATCTCATAGGAGGAGATATACAGATCAGTCAGTGGAACAAAGAAGTCTGGTGTTCGAAATGTTGCTTCCCGAAGACTTCTCAGACTAACTTCAAAGGGAGGTATAATGCCTAGAACAGTCCTGATCTTAGGGACTATAAATCCTGTTTCAACAAATTGGTTTAAATTTTCAACCCAATTTTTCAGATCATACTCTTCAGCCAAGGTAGAAATTTTTTTAAAAGCTATGTTCCATTGGTCAGATATGTATATGACAACAGAACTGTAGAACTGACTTATCTTCTGAAGACACCACTGCAATTCCTGGGAAATATCCATTTCAGAAATCCTCTCTCGCAGGTCTTCCAGGTGTTCATTTACCTTGGATTTCAGATTAGCAAACGTTGTTGAGTTTATGAGCTCCCTGAACCAGTTGATTATTGCAGCAAGCTTGGTGTCCCTTAGTTGTTCCATGTATTTTGAAATCACAGCTCTAAAATCTCTTAAATACTGTTTCAGTGCTTCTGCTTTCTGTGGAAGTTCTAGATTTCTGAGTTCCTCATTTATTTTCTCGGTCACTTCCCGGATTTTTTTGTTTGTGTCATCAACAAATTGGTTATAGTCGAAAGCCTGTAGCTTTTTAATAACCATGTCAAGGAACTTGTTGACTTCTTTTATCATCTTTTCATAATCAAAGGTTTGCACTTTCTTGACAGCATCATCAACAAAAGCAACAACTTTATCAAAGCATGACTTCACATCAATATTTTGCAGGTAGATGGTCAGTTTCTGGACAGTTTCTTTTATTCTGTACTTGTTAAGCAGTTCTATCATTCTGTCAATTAAAAAATATATCTGCTTATCAATTTCATATTTTACAATCAGTTTGTGCATATGACCTCGGAAAGCGCTGATCTTCTCAGATACTTCATACTCCTCTATCCAATTTATAATAAAGTCTTTGATTTGTTCAAGAATTTCATGAATTTTTTCGATTGGCAAGGAATGTTTAAATTTTTCTATAATTTCTTTAGTATCAAATGTTTTAATCTGCCGTCTCAGATTTTCTGCAATGCTTCTGACATCAATATTCTGAATCTGAATCTTGAGTTGTTCTAGGTTTTCCTGTATCCTAGCTGTAATCCTGTACTCATCATCTACATTTTTAATCCAAGCCAAAGTGCTGCTTCCGATTTTGTTAAGATCATATTGTTGGAAAAAAACCCGTAATTTTTCAATGATGTTGATTACAGTTGTTCTTACCTTATATTTGTTATCTAGAGCTGTCATAGTTTCAACTATTTGATCAAGAAGCTGTACAATAAGTGCTTTAATGTCATACTGCTCATAACAGTCTTTGATGTATTGCTCAATTTCTATCAGATAGATCTGCAGCTGAGACAGTATTTCTTGAAGATTTTCCATGGCTTTTTCCAGCATAATTTGGACATCATCAGATGTTATTCTGTAGTCCTTTGTGAAAGCAACCAAATTATTTTTCATGCTGCTAACTCTGCTTTTCATATCCAGTTTGTCCATGTAATCATTAATGTCCTGTGGGAGTTTATCCAAAGTTGCCTTGTATTTTCTCAAATGTTGTTCTACATCAATGTTCTTCAGGTAACTTTGTATGGCCTGCAGCGTGGATAGAATGGTGCCTCTGAGTTTTTCAAAGTAAACTGGCAAACTTTCCAAGAAGGGTAGGCTAATCACATGCATATCTTTATTTTTGTCATACTTCATAAAGCCAGAGATGCTGAATTCTTGAGGCTCTGATATGCTGCTCCTGAGGCCCAATACATCAATTAAATTAACTTCTTCAGATGTTAATGGTAGTACGACTGATGTGTCCATTACAGAGAGATCTGCTAAAGCTCTTCCACTAAGTTCCACACCAACCTTTTCTGCATCATTGTAAGCACTGAGATCTTGTGTATATACATTATTGTTTAGTTGACTTTTCAATTTCCAAGCACTTGACTGCTCTGATGGAGTAAAAAGCATGTGAACTTTGTTGTCAAGCAGCGTGGTGTATCTTCCACTAGACTTCAAGGTATGGCTGGTAGATCCTCGGTAATCATGGGAGAAAGTGAAAGCAAGAGGCTCTGCCTTAAACAGGAGTTTGCTGTACAGGTCTCCTGTGTGTTCACCCATAGCAATCAGCTTTCCATTAGCATTGGTGTGTATGTCAGCGGTGACAGCAAATGGGGCCATAGTGGAACGCAGAGCATTGCTGAAACGGAGAGATTTGGAATCACAGTTTGTGTTCATAGTAAGTGAGGAAGAAAGTCCTGCCACATCCAGGTTAACTCTGTGACTCACCGCTGCGCCTCGAACATTTGCCACTGTGTCTGTTTTCAAGTCCGCAGTTAGACCAGCACATGCAAGGGTATAGGTGTGCCTTATTTCATCTGCTCCGTGGGCTCCTCTGACATTGCCACCCAAGTTCATCTTCAGAGGCTCGAGAAGCAGTTCTGCTTTGTTGGAAACTTCTGTTTTAGTGTATTTAAGGTTATTGGTTAGTTTAGCTGTAAGTGAGCTAGGCTGCAGTTGTAGGTCAAAAATATGCCTGTGGAATTTGTCAGCGCTGAAGCTGTTATCTAACTTTGAAGCAAATGTTAAGGATAAGCCAGGAATGTTCAAGTCATTTGTGTACTCCAACTTAATGTCTTTGAATGATCCTTGCAAATTATTTGAAAACTTGAGTCCTTCTCTATTAACTCTGAAGTTTAAAACATGTTTGTTGTCCATACCCAGAACTGTACTCTGATACTCGCTTCCCAGAGTTATTTCTCTCAGGCTCACTCTCCCACCTAGGTTGAGTTTTGCATTGTTTTTACCATAGCGCCCAGAAGAGGACAGTGACATGGAGCCTCCAGCATTGTCTAGTTTGGCATTCATTTCACTCTGCATTGCCAGTGGACTAAACTGCACGTTTGTGGTTGCGCTGCTGGCCAGACCGTACCGATTGACATTGAGTGATGACTTATGTGCAGCTCGATTTTTTTGATCAGTCAGGGACACATCAGTGTTGAAAACAAGATCCTGGGAACTGAGAGAACCTGCAAATAAGGCAGAATACTGGAGCTGCTTGTAGTTGGCTTGGTACTCAGATCGAAGTGCTGCCATCTTCTTAGACAAAATTGTTTCAAGCTTGTGGACAGCTGCAGCATGTCGATACCTCCCATTGGTTTCAGATGACATTTTCAGCTGGCTGTTTTCATACTTCAGTGAAGCTGTGTTCTTTAATAGTCCACTTTGTACATCAGAAACTGAAGTAATGGAAAATGAACCATCACTGTATCTGCCAGACATCTGATTGGTAGCCTGAAGGTAAGAAGAATCCATCTTCAGATTTGATTTTCCTTCTAAAACCCGTCTCTTTTCATTGTATGTGCTTGTTAGAGTGTAAATGCTTCTTGCAAAGACAGAGGCCACTTCCAGTTGCCCTTCCATTTTGACATTATTGATATTCACGTTATTTGTCTTTTCAGAAATAATATCACTGGAAAACGAAAGCTGAGGACCCAAAGTACTTGATGCTGTAAGAGATAAGGTGTAGTTTGCAACTGGATCAGGTTCATAACTCTTTCTGCTGGACAACTTTAGAACTGATGTTAAGACTCTGTGTTTCAGGTGATTTTCATATGTGCAAATGAATCCATTTCTATTATATGATGCTTCTCCAGAACCTGAAATAGGAAAAAGGCAATGAGAGATTAGTGTCATCTATACCACTTTGTCTCTAACAATTTGATGCCACTGAACTTCTATGGTACTGTTTGAACTGCAATTACTGTTATGCCATTTTGTTTTAAAGGCCAAGTGTTTTGGTAAATCCTTAATATTTCTGTAAAAATGGCTATTTTTTTGATATTTGAAGCTAAAGTCTTGAACTATGAATAAAGTCCTTACACTACTCTACTAAATATAATGTTGTAAAATGACACAAAATTATGACATTATTTAAACTTAAATTAAGAAGATGGACTTTCAAGAATAGCCCATATCTAACATCCTGTTTTTTTAATGTTTTCTTTACCATGCTTCAGTTAGGGTGAGGAGTTTAGGAAAAAAAATGAAGTCAATTTGTTCTCTTGGAATTTGAAAACTCAAACTGCAGTTTTAGGGGAACTAACTTAAAAATACCATCCTGTGGCAATATATGGACATAGATCAGTTATAAGACAATTTTATATATATATATATATATACACACATACACACACACATATATGTATACATTTGTATGTGCATATATACATATATATATATATATATATATATATATATATATAAATAGACTGAGAAATAAATTGTGGGCATATCTACACCTGCACCTCCACACCTGCTTTTGAAAACACTTGACTTGTCAGCTACACAAGTGTCTGTAGAATCCTGCCTTCAGTTTTGAGGGGCATTTTGCTCAATTAGGAATATCCAGCAAAGTATGGACCTTAAAATACTTTTTGGACTAAATTGACTTCACCTCTTCTGCCTGAATAAACAGACACATAATATTTTTAAAAACAAGGTGATTTGAGATTATGCAACACCTTTCTTTAAATAAGCATAGGCAAATTCATGTGTTGTACCTGCTACAGGGAAAATAAAGCAACTAAAATAGTTTTGCCAACACTGCAGTATTAGCACACATTCTTACCTTTCACACTGTAGGAAAGTAGGTCAAAAACTGAGTCAGCATTCATGTTATAAGTAGTTTTTGTGCCGGATGCTCTCTCTGTGGTGCTGTTGGTCAAAGTGTACGCTGCTGTCCAGTTGTAATAGTTGCTGTACACATTAGCAGAGACCTCCAACTTGCCCAGTAAAGGCACACGGAAGGGATAGGATTTTGGAATACTAAATGTTGGGATTCTGTATTCCCGAGACGGCACACTTATTCCCATTGACTCCATTACCAGAGGAGGTGTTTTAATAGTCTGTGGCATCTTCATGTCATTGGATGATCTTCCGCCAAATGGCAACGGGATATCAATTACAAAGCTGTTTTTATTGAAGTTGTGTCTGATCCGGCCTTCACTAGAAAATAAAAATAACTCAGTTAGAAACTGTAAGTTCATAAAGCACATACAGAAAATGCCATGATTCCCTACTCTGCCCATGACACTGAGCTTACTTACCATGCTTATACCAATGTCCTGAGAGAAATGTAATGATTATCTGGTTTTAATATTTTTAAGCACTTGTTCATCAGAATGTAATGAAAGCATTTTTGGTGCCAGTGAATTCTGTCAATGTTTCTTCCCCTCATTTCATAATGAGGGAGACTTATAGGTCAAGTAAAAAAATTCCTCCAAAAACACTGCCAGACTTGTGGGATGCTGAGTACCAGAAAAAGGCAATTATATTCTTCCTAAAAAAAGCGATGCATTCTTATAGAAATGCTTGAAGTCTTATTAGCTTTAGATGTTGTAACAATCTAAATTATTAAGAATTTATCTTTCTGATTATAAGTGTTTCAAAAGTTTCATCCGAATATTCAGCATTTATTTTATTCTGAATAAAAAGCAATAAAAATCTAATCACTTGACTAGGAGTGAGGACTGGAAAAAAATGGATTGTCAACTGGAAAGCTTATGGGGAAAAAGTGTGATTATGAAAAGGAAAAACAGAAGGAAACTCGGCCTTAATTTGTGAATGAACAATAGGCTGGCAAAGATACTTTTCTTGTTTGCTTAACTGGTCTTTTATATTGCAAAATCTTCTTTTTTTTTACACTTAAAGCTACGTCCTAGGATTAAAATTAAGCAAACACTTTTGAAATTTGTACCTTTACATAAAAAGCAAATAACCGAGCAGTAAAAAACCCTATTATTATTATTAGCATAGATGATAAGAATATAGGAATAAAACCAGTTTCTTCCTTGCTTATACTTAGCTCAGGAACACAGTTGAAACAATAGAGTTGAGTGCCACTAACATACAGTTTCATATTACCATAATATAATACATGGAAAAATAGATCTAAGACAGACAAAATGCAAGTCAGACATGGAAAGAGGTCAGGTGACTCTACTGGTGAAAATTAACCAGCATGTGTAGGAGATGGGAAGATCTATCCAATAGGACTGCTCAGGAAAATGCAGAGCTACTAGGGTTATGGCCAAAGATAAAGACTCTGTAGGGTTGCAGGACACATATCTATGGGAAATATGGCTTCAGTAGCTCCGTGACTTAAAATCTGTTGAATGCTGCATTTTCATTTAGTACTCCTTACAATATAATACAATACTTCAGGTTATATTCACGTACTGCATAAGTGACTGCTGTAAAGTCAGATCTGCATTAAAGAAATGCATCAATTTCTCCATATAATTTCATTTCTCTGGTCTTAAAATTCTCCGTTATGATTCCAATTTTATCCTATTGTTTACAGCAATTCCATGCTGTCTTATAAAAAACAAAGTAAAATAAACACAAAAATATGAGCAAATAACTATTTTCAGTTTCCTGTGTCACTGTCTCAGTTTCACCCCCCACCTTTTCAGGAAAAGTTCTTCAGGAATGGTGAAAACAGGCAGGTTAAATTTCTGAATGTTCAGTTCCTGCAGTCCACTTAGTTTGTCTTGCAGAGTCTGGGCATAGGGGACATCTTTTGAAGCCTTTTGCAGCCAGGTGTTGGTTGCCTGCAATGAGGAGAAAAGTTTTTCAAAGTCAATAAAAAGTTTTAGGACTTCCCAGTAAAGTTATCTGGAAGTCCTTGTAACTATCCATACACTGAGCCCTAGACGTCTGATAAAGTGATTAGTTCAATCAAAGTTAGAAAGGTACAGCTGATGAGCTGTACAATCTGATGAGCTCTTTTACAAGTAGCTCCTATTTTGGTTCCTTGGGGGAGGCAAGAATTTGTCAGGGCTATGTGGTGGAGCTGCAATATCTACTGTATGTTGAACCATACCACGATAAATTGTGACACGATATGTCGCAGTGTCATGTCCGTGTGAGCCACTTTCCGATCCAGCAGTTCGTTGGTGTGCTTCTCTAAAGCTTTTGGGTAGTCTGAAAAGTCGACTGGGAAGCCAGAAGACAATTTTTTCACAGCAGCAGTGACACCTGAATTCCACTCTAGCTCAACTTTCTCAGAATCTGAAAATCAATGAATTTAAAAGGAAAAGGAAAAATCAGTCATATTCTGTTGAGAGATATACTAAAAACCAATGTAAAAATATGTTTAAATTTATAATTTGTATATATGGATCATGACTTTGCCCCTACCATATCTGAGAAGAACTCTTTTTGAAACTGAGTGTCCAGGAATTGTTGCAGCCGAGCTGATCTGAAGATATGCTTTGTTTGGTGAATAATTAGCCAATGCTTCACTTCTCAGTTCGGTTTGCAGGCGAGGAATAGAAACGGTGCCTCTTAACATTACCTCTTCCTTTCCAGCATATCTGTGAAAGAAAAAAGTAAATGTGAATAAAAATATTGCACTATACTTTTTTACTTGTGCTTCAGGAGCAATTTCAGCATTTAAATCTATAGCAGAGGCATAATAGATATTATAACAGATTGAATCAAACTCATAAACTCTATTCCAATCCAATGGATGTTTTCAGTTTCTGTCAGTTAGTTTGGAAAACCTGTGGTAAACTATTATAATGCTGCTATGTAGATACACACAATAATGAGTCTGTGTTAATTTCAGAAGACTGAAAAGGATGGAAATATGTGCCTGTCCCGGTAATGTTGTACCAGAACCAAATTCTGAAACTCTTTACTCAAGTTGAATTCTGTATTAAGGATGGCCATGAACTGGATAGAAAAAAAACACTTGAAAAATATATTATGCCACTGGGCTTCATTTTCCTTTATTCACATTTATTTTATATCTCTGTAACTCTGTTGACTTGAGCAAACTTCTAATATTATGTTAGTGCAAATGAAAGGGAATTGAAGTCCCTGACATCTGTCCAAAGCTCCCACTGTTATCAGAGGCAATTCTGCATGAACAGCAAAGACAAAGACTCCCTGGGGCACCATCAAGATCACAGAATTCCATGGAAGATTGAGGTTTATTAAAGAATGTGATCAGCCCATTTCACTATGGGCTTGTGAGGCAGACAATTTTAGAAACCCTGGCAGGCTGAACATTTTTGTTAGCTCCCCTGTAGGTGTTCCCGGAAATATTCTCATCATGAAGCGTGGGAATTTTTACAGGAAGCTCTCAGTTATTTTTGGTTTTGTTTCTTATTGAGTGCCATTAGATTTCTTCATGGGGAGATGTAATAACTTTTTTTAGAGTCAAACACATCCAGTAAAAGATAATACCTCTCTGAACAAACCTTGCCTTGTTTATATCCTTGGATATAACACCTGCAATAACACCAGTACAATGCATTCTTGTAGTCATATGTGTGCAAACATGGAAGAACTAGCTCAAGGAACTTGTAATACAAATTATATATATACATATAGTAAGAAAGATCCGTTGGTGTATCACACATATGTATTCGATGTATTACAAATAAAATAATTTAAAATTTTTTAAAGGGGGGTTTAATGACAAGCTCATATGTTTCTCTATTTAAGAAATTCCTCCAAAATAGGATAAAATTTCCCCACATTTTCTATATTCAATAAACCCTTCAGTTATCTTATTCAAAGGTAGCTGTAAAATTCTAAATGTTTTTCTGAGTTACCTTATCTGGCCACTAAGAGTAACTTCAGGAATCTTCTTGTTGTTAAAGTCTAAGACAAAGGCGAATGCTTTCTTCCCAGGAATGGATTCATCAGTAATTCTCAGGTTTGTACCAAAGTCAATATCAACATCTGGAATGTGGACATCACTGGTCAAAATCTTTTTGTCTCTGTTGTACCTGACAGTCAATGTGGCCTCATGTTGATTTACACCTAGAAAATATAATGTACTTTGGTTATTCACAGCCATGGAATCTGTTTGGACTTTTCTTAAAAGGAGAATAAAAAAGGATCAACTTGAAATTATATCATATTAAAGATCTAACACAACATTTGACAAATTTGAATCAGAAACTTGGTCATCTTTTTAATTCTCGTCTTCTTAAACACACGATCCACCAACGCCATCACTATTTTTATTATCTAAGTGATCCTACAGATAATTCGTACACTTTACTTCCATATTTCATTAGAAATAGTATTTTTCTCTTGCTTGTACAGAACCCAGTAACATCTCCACTTCCTTGCTTCCATTCAACAACTTCACACTTCTATTTAAATCACGAAATACAAAATCAGTCTCTCACCATGAAAATCTTGCACTGGGATTGCACACATATAAGAAAATGGAGTTAAAGTGTTGGACTATTTGAGTGTGAAAACAATATTCTATTTTATACTGTAAAAAATTATATTACGATTTATTAATAAAAATCTCTTTCCTAATAAATGAAACATTTCAAAACTGAGCTTAAACATATTGTTTTTCTCAGACTCTTACCTTCTGCCTGGAGAGCAAACTTTAAGTTGTCTATCAGGTCATTTCCCTCTCTCTGCAGGTCGTAGCTTGCACTTGCAGAGTATTCCTTCACTTCATTAGTGGACACTATTTCAACTTCAAATCTAAAGAAGGAGTAAACAAATGTCCTGTAAATAACTATTTTGTCCATGACCTCAAATGGACGAAATCATATAGTTCTGAACAGCTTTCTGATCTGCTGATGTTAGTCTGTTTTTAAAGATCTGAAAAGGTAAGCTTTACATGAGAGAACACTGTAAATACTAAACCTCAGGAAGGAAGGATAGTTAGCACAAAATAAACATAGTTTAAGTTGATATGACTTACCTGGATTCTCCAGTCAAGGGGAAATATGGAGCTACCTCTGCGTCAGTGGCATTGGAGTACAATAATTTGGTGCAGAAATTTAGACCAGGGATAAAAGGCTTGCAAGAAGTCGAGGTTTCTTGGTTCTCGGTCAGAGATGGAATCTCTTCAGTTTTGGCTGGAGACACCAAATGCAGCGTATTGCTGGAACAGAAAAGTCAGTCATTTATTCCCAGGACAGGTGCTTAGACATTGTCCTCTTAACAAGGTTACTTCTAAATAAAACTCACTTATTAATGTAGGGGCTAAATGAAATAACATTTGGTGGTTAAATGATCAAGTTATTTATTAAGTTTTATTGATAATTATAATAATAATGTATTGAGCAACTGCCCTCACTAAAATTAGTGTAAGTAGTCCATTTAGATTCATCTAAAATAGTATTGCTATTATATTAATTTTATGTGAAAGAAAACAAATAATAGAAATGGTAAGTCTTGTATAGAATTGCAAAAATAATGACAAATTAAATAACCTGTAACCCATGACTCCAAGTCATCACTTATCTGGGCTATTTGTTATCTTATAAAAGAAGCTATCCCAGTTTTACAATGTCTGGGATTTTTCTGAACTGAAAACTTCTCCATGCCTGCCCTATCATTTCAATTCCATCACAATAAAAGCCAAGAAGAGAAGGAAAAGCATAGCCTTGAAATTTCTCATTACCTGATACTAAGGAGCTTCACTGGACTCTTTGGAGCAGGAATGCTGAATTTCAGTTGTCCAGCTTTTACACCAACATTTGCTTCAATTCCAGATTCATGGAATATATTAGAATTCATCTCCACACCACTTCTAGCAAATTCAGGCATGTTTATTCCCAGATGTGTTACAAACTCAACTGCTACTGAAGGTTTAGCAATGAGATCTGCCTGCATCTATTTAATAAAAACAAAATAGGGTATTTATTTGCCCAATGCAATTCTTGCTGGTTATCTAAAGCAAACATAATACTCCTGATAATCTAGAGGTAATTTTTTTATAATTGACTTTGCTATTCAAAAAATCTGATTCCCATATCACATAATCAGAGGGACCGCATAAGTCATAACTGTAATGTAATGAATACAGCAAGATGGAAATGCCAAGGATCCTCATCTACTGTAAAAATACTCATGCTTCAGAAAGATTTTGTACATGGAGCTACTTGCATGTATTTTTAAATCTGAAGACAAGAGTCAGTTTTCCATTGTAAAAAAAAAAAAAATCAGCTATTTTCAAGAACAATGAGCAAACTATTTGACAAAAAAGAAATGGATCCAAGATCTGAATTTCTTTAAACACAAACCAGCTTATTTGCAAACTTTTGCTTTGGTCATTACAGAAAGAAGGGACAGAATGCAAAATTCTGGAAAAGATTCCAAAGCTAACTAAAGGACAACCAGTAATAATTTTCAGCATTTATTTTTTATTATTATTTAAATCTTATATATGGTGGAAAATTGAAAGTTTAGATAAACTGAAACTACTAAGAAATTTTTATGAAATACTGACAAAATAAAAATAGAGAAAAATAGAACTGTAAAAAAGAATGGAAATATTTAACCTTTTAAAATTTTAACTGTATAATTAATTTTGTGTCATATGCTCTTTCATTGTTACAATTTCAAAATGTTTCCTATCAGTTAAAGAAATGTTTCTCTTGATTCACTTTTCATTATTTCTTTGAATTGATAATCAAATTTTTCACTTTGAATTGGCCACAAATAATGTTTTGTTAACTTTTTGGCTTGAATAGCAAATTCACCAACTGTAGCTTTTCTACCATTGTAATTTGAGAGCAGGGAGAGAGAAATAAACAGCGATTAAAATGATTGTTTTTGAAAGAGTGATCGAAACACTTTTAATTCATAAATTTTATTGTGTCTCATACTTAATTTATTTTATGCATTACTTCTCAAATTAATCTAAATGTCATCCACAAAATAAGCAGAGACCTCTAATGAGGGTGGGTTTTTTTATATCAAGAACATTTTGTAATCTTTAAAATTTTCTGTCACTGCGGTTTATCCATAAATGAGATTATTAGGAAGAGAAATAAATATAGACAGCTATTGAGACTTACACTTTTTTGCTGAAGCTTCACAGCTACTCTGGCCCCAGGTGTTGCTATTCCAGACAAGGCAAACTTCAGTTGAAAACCTGCTCCAGTTGGAAGCTCAAACTCATTGTCCATGAATATGTAGTGGACAAATAAATCCCTATCAACACCTTTTGAGATGGCTTGTGCAATCTGTGAATCAAACGAGGAAATGAACAATAACAAATACACATTTTGAAATATGAGCATTTATAGTTTAAAAATTGATCAGGGAATGATTGCAACTCTATAATGCAAAAGTTAATTTCATACGGAGTAGAGAATCTAAATTCTACAGATTCCTTGCTTCAAAAATGTACTTTAGACCGTTTAGTGAAATCTGAACTTTAAACAAATACCAGATTTTTTTTACCTGCCTACATACACAGACAAAGGTGAATTTGGTTTGGATAACATTTAATATTATGGTTTTACCAAAGTCAATGGCAAAGCATTTTTTGTACTTCAATAAAAGAAGAGTTTTACCAAATATTCTTAAACTATACTACATCTCCTTTTCTATTTAACATGACAAATTGCTTAACATATATTTTCATAATTAGAAATTTAATAGTATAACTTAATGGCCAGTACTAAGATTTTGGGCATTGTTCCAGTATAAATCTCAATAATACAATAAGATCTGAACTTTCTCTTTCTTCCCCCTCACCAGCCTTTCAGGAGGACTCCTCTTGGTTATTGAGGAGTCTTCATAGATTTCTCAGAGTCCTTCAGACCATTCGTGGATATTTTATTTTAAACAATTTTATTTTCATGCTGGTATAATAATAACTATATAATTAAATACGATCCAAATCTTAAAAAAATCTGGTAGAAAAAAATTTATATTGCACATTGGTGTATCAGAAACATACCATTTCGGGAATAGTCTGAAGAGTTTTAGCACTCTTTAAAATCAAGCTTCCCAGCAATTTGAAATCATTGAGTTTCATGTATCCAAGTTCTTCTCCCAGGATTCTCAGATATGCTCTTCCTTCAGGAGCTTCTTTGTTGCTCAATTCTTTTATCAGTTTTTCGAGGTTAAGTATTATTCCTTTTGTGATATCCTGAAAATTCAGTCAGAAAGCAGCAAAACAAACTTTAGAGAAAGCTGTAAAATCATATATGTAGCACAGTTATTTAGTGAATGTCAGCTATTCTGCCTGTGCTCTTACCGATTTGTCTCCAGGCAAAGACCCCTCCACAATACAATTAAGAAAACACATTGTTAAATAACATTTTGGGTTTGTGTTTTAGCTCATCAGAAGAGGAGAGGCAAATATAGAAAAAAAGGGTAAATGCTGTAATTACTGTGTAAAAATAGGAATGTTGTGCTGCACAGAAAATATTTTCAAGCTGTACCTGATCCTGCTTGCCATCCTGGGAGAGACCAAAATAGTCAAAAAGTGCCTTGGAAACCTTCTCTGGCACTTTGCCATCGACCCAGTACAGGGCCTTGGTTGCAGTGTCTGGGAAAAATCCCTTCTCTCCAAACAATGCTTCCAGTGTTGGTTCAAACCCCTTTCCATCCAAGCCAAGCTGAAATGAACAGGAAGGACAACACATAACTGAGACACTTCCCCCACTTCTTTGGAACTTTACAACAAAACAGACTCTCTTGGAAACAAACAATGCATTTAAAGTGTATCCTATAAGTCTATGACACTTAAGGGAAGATATGGAATACTATGTCTTGTAACTGATTTTATCTCTGTGGTGAGGTCCGATGAAAAATCCCCACATAGGCTGCATATCACTTAAAATCTACTATGAAAACTTCAATGTGCCAGTAATGATTCATTAGCATGAAGTCAATTTGTTACAGATGGGTTCATTTTACCCTAGCTGAGCCCTTTAATAACTTCAACAGGGTCGTGCATCCAGTCAGTGGCAAGTGACATCACATAACGGATGGCTTGCTCTAAAGCTCATTGAGATCAAATCAAAGTCCCCTTGTAGTCATAGCTATCCTTAGATTTCTCCCAAAGCTTGTAAAAACAATACATTATTCACATAAAGTTGCTATAAGAAAACAGAAATGAGAAAGAAAACAGCTGAATCCTAGCAAACGTTTTTGATAATTGTTGTACCTCAAAAATATCACTTGGCTCAAATCCATATGCATGCAGGGTGGTTTTTAGCATGGTCTCTTTAGGAACATAGCTGTTTGGGTCAAATACCACATTTCCTTCTACTTTGGCAGAGATGGGGTCAATTCCTGGTACAGAAACTCTTTTGGAAATCTGATAATTTCGTGAGAATTTTTTGAAATCTTTGGCTGTTGGAACCTCATTTCCTTTCAGAGCTTCTTCAACTCGGCTTTTTAGACTAGGGAAGAGGATAGCAATTAAAACATGATTAGTATATATTCCAAGCACTCATTTAGTCCTAATTTTTTATGCCACTTGCAGACATTCATACAGCTGAGGTGATGACAAATGGCTAGATCTTTGCACATATTAATAGAAAACAAGACTTAAGGGAAAGACTATAATCTGGCACTGCTCTGACAAAGCCATAGTTTACTCAGCTGATATGTTTGTTCAAATAAATAAAAAAATCCAAGCAAAACCTTCATAGCTAGATAGCTACCACTGCAGTTACAGTCAGAACTTTGTTTTTCCTAAGAGAGCAATATACAACTAAATTTTGCTTACTCTTCAATGCCTAGTTCTTCAGAGTCTAGGATGTTGGCAATGTGTGAGGCAACAAAGCTTTTCACTTGCTCGTTCTTCTCCTTCGTGAGGATTCTCAAAATCTTTGCAAGATCACCTGGGGAAGGATTTTTCATCAGTATGAGATAGGCTGCCAGACGTTTTTCTGTAGGTACATCCGACTCTTGGAATGCTTTGAGAAGTGCTGAACGGTCCTATAAAAATAGAGAAAGGTTTGCAGTGATAAACTAGCTCATATATGATCTTGCTTAATGCCTTTAGGAATATATTGGGTGAAGTAATTTTCAGAATGCAGTATTTTCAGGACTGCATACCTATTTCTGTACTTTATTTCTAGAACAAATCAAAATAGTTTCTTTGAAGCTACTTTGTTAAATTTTCTTTTGCTAGAAAACATCATAGAAATTATGTCTTTATTAAAACTGATTTTCATAGAATCAGAGAAACATAGAATGGTTTGGATTGGAAGATAATTTAAAGATCATCCAGTTCCAACACCCCTGCCATGGGTAGGGACACCAGAAACAAAATCTTCCACTAGACCAGGTTTTTTAAAGCCCCATCCAACCCGGCCTTGAACACTTCCAGGGATGGAGCACCCACAACTTCTCTGGGCAACCTGTTCCAGTGCCTCACCACCTTTAGATTATACAATCTAAACCCACCTTCTGTCAGTTTGAAACCATTATCCCCTGTCCTGTCACTACATACTCTTGTAAATAAACTCTCTGATCCTTTATTTTCTTATATTTTTTAATCATTTTGGTTGGTTGGTTACTTAGGTTTTTTAATCCTTTTTTATTTTATCGTTTATTTTCTTATCCTATACATGGCAGGGTAAATTCTTCTTTAGAATACCAAGTTTTGATGGTTCGGAATCAGAAGTATTCTTGTCTGCACGTAAATTGTCAAAATTTAGAAACAAGATCACTTGATTTAGGAAAAGAAGGTGATCAAAATCCTCTGTTGCAGGAAAATTAAAAACATAGTTTAAAAATAAGCAATAATTAAAAAAAAAATGCTTTAAACTGAATCTGAGGATGTGAGCTTCAGGTGTTTCCAGGCTCCCAAACTTTTTAAGCCTTATCTGGAAACAAGAGCATGTCTCTTAGACTAGAAACTTGATGTTGAAGCTGTCTCACTATGCTGAGCTGAAGCGCTCTCTATAATGACACCTATTCTGTAGGGGATGCTGTAATGTCATGGTAATGTAAACATAAATCTAACCAGTACTACTAACAGTGACAACAAAATATCAGTATAAAATAGGGACCTGATTTTTTTCCTAATTAAACACATTCAAATCTGGAGCAATTCGTTAGTTAACACCACCTTTGAATAAGTAGATCTCCATTTAAGACACTAACAGGAACAGATCCAAACTAAGACTATCTATACAAAGCAACTGCATCTCAAAAGAACAACACCCATTGAGTCAGAAGACTGCAGAACTCCTCAGATATGTGCATGGAAACTAGATAAGGGAGTTCTAAAAAAGGTGAAAGGGAGATAGCAGAACTATGAAATAATGGGAATTTTTTGCATATTCAGTAACTCC
Organism: Pyrocephalus nanus; assembly: GCA_038380795.1. Classification (NCBI taxonomy): domain Eukaryota; kingdom Metazoa; phylum Chordata; class Aves; order Passeriformes; family Tyrannidae; genus Pyrocephalus; species Pyrocephalus nanus. Next base: position 9,334,779 of record CM076260.1, on the reverse strand, counting down.
TTTGAACAGCCAAGTTGAATTGAGGACAGTTTATCCTGGTTCTTGTGACCCAATTTACCTCTTCAGTAATTGTCATTTTCCTGAATGCCTGGATGGCTGCTTTCTGAACTGAAAGTGACGCAGCTTCGTTTCTGATACACGTCTTCAGAAAAGATTTCACATTGGGTTTAGCTTTCTCCATTACTGCACCCATGTTTCCAATAGCCTATCAGTGATGAAGACACAGAAAGGTGACAAACATTTTTTATCCATTAAAAGAAGCAGAGTGCTAATATGCACTATAATTTATAATAATGTCCTACATGAGGAAAGAAGGAAATAAAAATACCCGAAGTGTGAGGTACGTGAGTTCATCTTCCCCAGAACAATCAGTGCCAAGCAGCGATACCATGAAGTCTGCAACATCTGTGATTTCCTCTGTCACAGTCTTCTTCTCATTGTAGAACCTAAAGAAATATAGAAACACATTAGAAACAAAAGGAGAAAACGGGAAATGTCTATATTTTGTTCCTAAAGAGCAAATTCATGACGACAGCAAAAAAATCCTTGAAAGCTGAGCACTCTTAGGGTTTACTTTAAGCATTGTAGCCTTGAGGTTATTTTGTACAATTGCATGTTGTCATTACTTACTTAGTAACAGAATGGCTCAAGCCATAAAAAGAAGCTCTACTTGGCTGATACTGGGCCATGTTAAGAATTTCCCGTATTCTCTGGGGAGTTGGAGAAGGCAATAGTCCCAGGGTGTACGTGACCAGGTCTGCCACGAGTGGATTCACATTTCCAGTTCTCAGGATTTGAAGGACTGCACTGTAGCACTCTGGAGTCCCACACTGAGTCAGGGCCTGAACAGTGATGGAACTGAAAGGAGAAAAGAAGACTTTGACTAATTAACTTTGACTGATTAACTGTCTTTGCACTTATTGTGGATATTGACTGTTTGAAACAAACATTTGACGGGTTTATTAAGGTGTTTAAATATAAATGGTGTATAATTTTTTACTAGTTATATTAGTAATACAAATAAATAAGAACATCAACTAAATATAAACAGTATCACCAGCCCACAGCCATACCTTGTTTTTTCTTCACAACAGATGCTCCCACAATTTAAATATTATAAACTAATACAATAAAACTAGACTGAGACTCTAGTCCCTCTACAAACTGAGGGCATAACATTTGTGTAAACTGACTCAAGTCCAGCTTGGACAGAAGAGTAAGAGGAGTAGAGGGCACGGTCAGACCAAAGAATAGGGTCTTCCATGTCTCCCAAAGTCTCACCTTCAAAACTCTGTTCTTTACTGTAAGTCAGACTTGGGAGTTTGGAATTACAGCCACTGTCCTTGAGCAAAACTGCATGAAAGATCTTTGGCTATAATAACTATCTACAAGATTGCTCCTGGCACACACACTTGGGATGGTGGAGGGGCTGTACTGGACTGTGTTATACTCCAGTTCAACTTCTCCAGTTAATTTGGAATATTTGATGGGAGAATGATATAAGCAATATTAGTTCTTTATAGAGGACTAGAACTTTCAGATCTATTTGAATTCTTATACTTTTCTCATACATTTAATATTCAAGCTCCAATTAACAACTGAGCATTTATGACAGAAAAATGTAAAATTCACAGGTTTTACTCTCCCTTCTTTATTTCTCTCTCTGGATAATTCTGGCGATACTTATCTTTCTGAAAGACACCCTATACATCTAATTCACTTCTAATTTAAAACCTCTCACAGCAAATCAACAGCAGAATGGTTTTGCCACGACATTGACGTGTGGCATACTTGCACACTGCACAGCTGTACCGTACCTTGAGGTTTCCATCATCTTTGGTACAAGAGAGCCAAGAGTGCTGTTATGTAAACTTCTAAGCCCAGAAACAAATCTGTAAAAGAGCCTTGCTCTCTGCTGGTTCTGCTGGGAGGCTGTAAGTTTCTGCAGTTCCTGAAGGGTTTTCAGAACAATATCACCCTGCTTGGGGAATTTGGCATCTGTACTTTCCAGTGCAAGTCCCTTCTCTTCCAGTTCAGCTAGAAATTAAAAAAAAAAATTGCTTTTGTTATCAAGGAGCTATGTTAATTTTTATTATCTGTCTTACATTCAGTAAAAATACAAATGCTGTCTCATGTTTTCCCAATTTCTACTCAACCTTTTAAATTTCAGTAAAAATTACGGATTGATTTGGTCCTCTCAGGGGCATCTTTAATAAATTCACAGTTTAAAATAATCATCTCTGTATTTATATTTTGTTCCTGTGTTTGTGTAATAGAGAACTGCAGCTCTACCTCCATCAAAATATTTGTTATTGATCTTCGGGGTATCTTCAAGCCTCAAGGTCTGGTTGACCTCTGTCATCACACCATAGCGATTTCTAGGAAACAAAGAAAAATTCACTGCATTAGTTGAGTCTAAGTACTCTTGAGAGGTCTTAATATGTCTCCTGCCTTCTTAAAAATAAAATGTATATTTGAAGTCAGGGCAGAATGTGGTACATCATCATTTAAAACAAATATTTATGAATAAAGGGTAAGGATTAATAGTGAGCAACCTACTTGTATGAGGAAGGCAGAAACAGGTGTTTTTCACTGCAGACAGCATCTCTGATATGCCTTTTCTTTGCATCAATATTGTAATGACAGAACTGAGTGCTCTTTAGAAGGGTAGATAATGGGGTGTTCTGTAAAATAAATAGTTTGGCAGTCATTTTACTGAGTAGCATGGAAACTATCATAGTTTTAAAGGCTAACACAGTTTTACTGTAATATTAAAAATTAAAGCATATTGGAAGTAAAGGTGAATAACTGGAATTATTCTCACACAAAGACAGAATTGTGCCAGTAATAATCTTTAGTCATAAGTTTCTTCACAGGCAAAAATCCCACCAAAATTTTCCCTCAGGCCTTATCGAGGTGTTTGGGTTGGTAGTTACTTCATGATTGATCCCCTGCTGCCTACAACAAAGGACTCCTTCATAAAACCAATTTGTAATTTTTGGAGTAGTTCAGTCCCCTTGTAACAACTGATGCTCTTTTTAATTTCACTCTTGTACAATTTTTAAAGACTTCTACAAAAAACTGTAGCAGTGGTAGAAATTATAAAAGGTGTTTTCAGCATTATATGGAACCTTATCTTTTTAAAGTTAAATCACTCTAAAGCACAAATGCCATTTTACCAGAAAGAAATCTGACAGTATACATGCAAGCAACTGCATTTGATCATTGTGGATTAACAGGTAGAACAAAGAGCATACTTAACCACTTCTTGAGGGCATTTAAAGCCTTCTCCTCCTTCACATCATACACACTTTAGGGTTTGGGTAGACTATATGTTTGACATGAAATTGGAATTTTGAAAATTTTGACCCACAAAACTAAAAATTTGGCTATAATCTGATAGGTTACCATGTAATCAATAATCCTAACTCCATCAATGAAAAGCTTTCTGTATCATTTTTTTCTCTATTGACTGCCAACAAAACCACAGTCTGATATAATGGAATTGTGCAGAAAAACTCTTTAAGATTTTAGAAAATATAAATAAATACAAAACTTAGTCATTGTAGTAGTTGTTTCTCATTTTAAACGACAGTGAGAAAATTGTTACGTCATATAATTTTTAATTAAATACTTACCAGTCCCTTTACAATGGCAATAGGGCTGACATGATCTCTGATGGGACGGAAGTTGTCACAGCCTTTCAGGTACCTGGTAATCGAAATATCTTCTGCAACATTTCCTTTTCTGGACTTGAATTCAACTTCACTGTCACACTTTCCATATACAGTATCCTGGAAAGAAGAAAGAAATCACCATCTCCGCTCACGCTGTCAGACATTTTCTGATCTAGTTAAAAAGGCACCTTTTCTGATCAGAATTTCCAGGTCTTTTGAAAATGAGTAACTCTACCTAGGTGAGCTTCCTTCCATTTGTCAAGGGAGCTAAGGGAATACTTTCAAACACCTACCATTGAAATTGTTTTTTCATTTTCTACTGTTTCTGTTGGCACAAGTAGAGCTGAGATGATCCCTCTCTTGAGATTCAGTACATTCAGAGGTTCGTCCTTCTCTGGATACAGCTTGACTTTTATTCCATCCTGAATGCTAAATTTTAGCTCATGCCTGGTGCCAAAATAACAACATTAGAATGAAATATTAAAGATACACAGTAATGAATATGTTATCAGTAAACTACAGGGCTACAGATAAAGCATCATGCTTGCCTTGGTCTCCCAGTATTTACTATTCACTACTGTTACTAATAGGAAGCATTACTATTAAAGCAGCAAAATTCTAACCAAGGACATTCTGATATCACCAGATTACGTCATATAAGGACAAGCAAATACCAAGAGCAGTGGCTGGAAGTTGGAATTGCATAAATTCAGAGAGAAGATAAGTAAATTTTTAGAATGGGGTAATTATTAACTACCACAGTAGGCTACAAAATGATGGGAGGATTCTCTACCAGTTGCAGTCTTTAAATAAAGCCCTCATGATTTTCTGAAAAAACATGTTTTAACACTGTCTCAAGTTGTTTTGAGATCTATGGCTTGTGACACAAGATGGATACTAAGGCACTAAAACAAACATGACGGTGCATGACTAAAATATGCACTGACAAGTACCTGATACTAGCTGGGTGGAGGGAGTAATTGCAATTAGTTACGAAAGCAGATAAATAAAGAAAAGATAAACTGCACAGGCCATTAAAGATTGGGATCAGAAATCTGGACTTCAGACTCAAACAAGCTGGACTTCAGCCTCAAATGCCTTTCTATTGCACAGTCTGCACCATGTCAGTGAAGGAAAATTATCTTAAAGTGGCTGCATGCAGCCACTTGAGAATGTGCTTACAAGAAGGAACATTACACTTGCAATAATCTTTTGGGGACTACAAAACAGTTTCCTGAATAGAAGATAGAAATGACAAAAACATTCCAGGTGAAAATTCCGTATCTCAAAAAGCCTTCCCTACTAGCAATTGAGAGCTATGCCGTGTTAACCATAAGTTGTATCAGAGGGAATTTTGCTGTGGAACCAGCTTACAAATCTACCATGTTATCATGAACTGTGTTCTATACCTAGAAAAACATAGGGTAGACTGTAACATTGCAACCTGTTCCATTTAAAGGTCACAAGTGTTGATGATAACTGATATTACCTACCTGGACATGGCACTTGCAAAGTCCTCAGAGTTCTTGGACTTTTTCAGAATAGCCCTTCCCTCGGAATCAACACCAAATGTCTCCCTCAGGGAGCAATGCATTGTCCTCAGGATGAAGCGGCACAGCTGTGGTACCTCCAGTTCAACCTGAAAACACAAATACGTTCATCTTTTTTTCATTATCATGTTTCCAGGATCATCCAGTTAGTTACCACTTTGAAAATTCTTTGGGTTTTTAAAATATCAGAATCCCCCTGCAAGCAGCTGTTGGAAAAAATGCCAAAGTGCTCTAAGTAGCTTAAGGTAACTCGAGGGAGAAGATATGAGGGCAGGTATTTGCTTGGCTAATGGCATGGAGTATGGTAAGCAAGCAACTGAAAATTTAGAATGTTAGAACTGTATGAAAACTTAAACCATTACACTGTTCGGTGTTTGGACTCTATTAGAGCCATGTGTGCTAAATAAAAAATATTTTTCCAAAGTACTCAATTTACAGAAAAAAAACCCCGCAACCCAGTGATGAGAAAGTTTTGGGCAAAATGAAGGGACATTGGGTAATTTAATGGCCTATGGGACCTTTTATTCCTACAGTCCTGGTATTGTCTTGGCTGTCACCATTAACAGGCTATCATGGTCTTCATGGCTTCAAGGCGCTGTTGTAATTCAACTTCTAGAGTTGTTTGATGGATATTGGTAGACTCGGCCTGGGAGCCAAGGAAAACTAAAGTACCAGGTTTTGCCTCTCTCATGTAAAAGTACAACCAGATCAGGTTTGAAATGCACTGGCACAATGGCATGAAGGACCTCTGCCATCCTCAGTGCCTTCTGTCTAGGACAGGGATGGCTTAGTCTTTGTGACTCTCAATGTGCCTTTCAGAAGAATGGTCTTGTTTGGAAAAACATTGAAGGATGCTTCGCAGCTGCCAGCTCCCATGTTGTTCAGTATACAGTCCCAATTACTCCTCTTTGCCTACCTTGCAAGTGATCTTTGAACCACTTCGAGAATCTGCTGTTCCTGTGATCCCATTTGATGTTTCTGCTTCATATGAGTAAACATATTTTCTGAGGGGTTTAAATCTGGTTGCATCTTCTGCAATTGGAAAAACAAGAGTGGTTTTATGACTTGGGTAGGATACGCACATGTAATCCTTACAATACATGCTTAGTATTGTCTAACTAAAATGACTGCCACAGATAAAGGAAACATGAAGACTCATCCTCCCTCTATTTCCTTTCACAGAATAGCTTTGAGACAAAACTGTGATGCCTTCATATCAGCTGGATTATTTCTGAAGCATAAGACCAAACTTGTGGGAGCAGCATAAATTTTGGGGTCCACTGTTCTGTTTGACGGGATCTGCCAATATAACCTCATCTGGCCTTCAAATCATGACCCATTAAAGCAAATGACAAAAACAGGAAAAAACTTATGGTGTGGAACTGTTTAAAAAATTATGCTATTGCCTAGTTTTCAAATCAGTAATAAAATTATTCATTTCAGCTCAGATTTTTCCATCATAATGACAATGCAAGAAGCTGCTTTACCAGTCACATGATTGAGACTGAAAGCAAAGAAACACAAAAAGAGATAGAACACCAAAACTAGAATTCCTCAAGACTCTTTCACTTGAATCTACAGAGGATTTTCCTGCTCCAGACTCTCCTGAAATGTGATCTACTGTAATTCACTTACTAGATCAGAAAATTTTACCAGAGTGGACTATTTTTAATGGAGATAAATTTTATTTATATGAAGAGCATCCAACAAGGGAAAAGCTTTAAATTATGATTAAGAACAAGACAGGAGGGAGTATTTCAAGAGCTGTTTCTCTTTCAATCAAAGGAAGCTCCAAAACCTAACAGGCTTCCTCAAAGGAATGAATTTCACCTGTGTTTAATCTCCCCCTGTTGCCTTCATTTGTAATTTTAAACTCCACAAGCAGGAATGAATGGGGTAACAGAGACATTAAGAAAAAAAATAGTCTCAGTGTCAAATACAGGAATATAAGATACAATATTGGTATCTGGAATGCATAACATAGGCCAAACAGTGTCCTCAATCCCAATTTACTCCCATTATAAGTGCAGGCAGAGTTTTAAACTAAACAGGATGATCAGGCACTCTAAGTGTCTGTGTTGAAGCAGTTTAAGTCAATTTGAACCAGAAATTACTGTTCCCTCAGTTAAGGCTGAGCAACTCACAGGGTCTGTGGCTCTGTTGTGGTGCTGAGTGAAAAGCAATTTCCTAAATTGCTCCTCTGGGGTTATTTAATAGAATCCTGATCTATTTTATAGAAAAAAAAAGATAGGTAATTCTGGTGTAAACCCAAATGCCCACCATTAAATCTGTATGATTTGACCTGCCTAAACCTGCATGTATGTAGGCTACTCTTCTCTTATAAAATATTTGTCATGTCAGAGGCCAATGGCAATATAATCTTGCCCTTTATGTCACAGAATTTCATATTTAGAGGGGAGAAAATAGTACTATGCATCTCTAATTTCCTCATTGAACTATCACTTTTATAAACTTTACGTATTTTAATAGTATTTTATCTGAGATCACATTAATGTAATTGCTAAACAGATTTTAACTAATACTAGCTGTCATACCATAATCAACATCTTAAAAACATTTGAAAACATAATTAAATTATGTATTTAACCTTAAAATTAACTTCTATTAAAAATTCAACACTATCCGTGTCACTTTTGGCTATCCTGGAAAATAACTATACACTCTCACAGAATTTTGCAACATCAGTATCTACCATGCTAAAGCAAATAGCTAATTATTGCTTCATATCCTGCTTTTAAACAGAAATTAGTGAAAAATAAGGAAATTATAAGGTTAGAAATGCAAATATCAAATAATTTATTGGATCAAAAATAGACAAGAAATTGGCAATGAAGCTCAGCATTCTTTGAATTGGTTCAGTAAACCCAATTGCCTGGAGATGGTGCTAAAGCACCCAACAAGGAAAAAAAAACCCTGAAGACAAAGAACAAAACAACTCATTCAGTACTTTGACCCTGTGGTCGAACATTATGTATCTAACCAAGCAGTCAGGGCCAGTCAGAGTTCATTACAAAGATAGGGCATAAAGTCAGCATTTCCTGAGTCTGGAGTTGTTTAAAGAAATTGCTGTCCTTGCTGACAGAGTTGATGATTTATTCTACAGGTATTTAGTTAGATATCCAAGTGCAATTCTGTGGGCTTTACCACTGTGAAGGGTAAATAAAATGCAAGATTCAGTCCACAGTAAAGTGTAATGTACATAACCTCACAGCTAAAGTTTCACATTTGATAAATAGGGATTTTTAGATTAAGGAATTTGCACCTGACAATCAAACAAATAAAAAAGAAAAAACAAAAACCCAATGGAAAGTATTTTCTTAATGAGAGCTTTAAAAAAGTTCAGAAACTCATTCTCAGCTTGTCCAATCTTGGGGAAGTTTAACAATTATTCAAACCAATCCTTATAGGTAATTGAATGCCCAAAATAAAGGGCAATAAGTACTTCAGAATATTGCCATCATTTTAATTTCATTTCAGTTTCTTCAGAAGAAGAAATTAGGAAAGTGAGACTTTGAGATATGTATTCAGTTACAATAGTGATATAACAAAAGCAAATCAATTACTTGAACATCCTGGATTTCCATTTTCAGGTGTTTCTTCTTCTGTAAAAAAAAAAAAAAAAAAGTCACAAAACCCCCAAGAATTAAAAGCAGAAAAGCAGTTTATAGCTATAAAACAAGGGCTATTAATATATAAATGTAAATACTACATTTTCATTGTAAGACCTTTCTAATTCATACCAACTTCTGATGTAGTTTGAAGGAGCGATGTAAATAACAAAGCTACTGTTACCATTGGCATTACAGAGTCAAATCTATAGGGAGTTACACACAGTTGCCTTGATACAGTGAACCAAAATCCCACAGTAGGATCTTTAACCACAGAATTAAATTAATTTGATTTAAACTGAGAAGGATCAGCTTCTAGGTTGACAAGTATTTTTAAAAGCTCTGTGTTATGTAAAATAGACAGTTTGTAAAGGATGGGCACAAAATGAAGGGGTAGACTGATGAATGTACCACATAACATAGTCTACTTTTAAATTTTAGTCTGTTTGAGCATATGAAAATACTGTTAAATGGATGAATGGCTATACTTTGTTTTTTGTACATTTCAAAAAGGACACCTTTGAAAATTACTACTAAAATTCTCTGCTATGAAATATTTTCGGAATATCGAGAGTTCATTCTTTATAGGAAAAGCCTATTCAAGTTAAGAAGAATCATTTGCTCTAATCAGTCTTAGGTATGTTCCATATGACCCTATATAAACCAAAAATAAATATAACATAATCTAGTAAATTTGCTGCATTCATTAGATGCTATGTGTTTTTTTGGGATATCACACATGAAGGCCAGCATTTTTCTCTGCACACTTTACAAATATCCATTCTGGGAATTCTAAGGTAGACCACTCTATAGAAATAGACTCTAACATTAGTCACAGTAGTTCCAATGGCAACAGAAATATTATTATTACTATTAAAATAATATCAATAACATTATTAATAACCAATAAAACAAGTTTTATTGCATAAAAATAAAATTGTATAACATTTCCTGTTCTAAAAAGCCATTTCTTGGGAAGCAAGGATGGGTCACAATCCACAGCACCATGTTGATCTCGGCTGTCTTTTCTGACCTTAGGAAAAAAAAATCTCTACTGACCTACTTCTTTTACTACTTTTATTGATGACTGTGTCCCTTCAACACAAAACTCTATTTCAAATGCCAATATTGCCTGCCAAATACAATCTGCTTTACTGCTCTCTGTCTTCACATTTGTCACAAAACAGGTTAGCAACAGCTGGGCTAAGTCTGCATGGGATCTCCAAGCTACAGTAGCTCCACTAGTGGGCTTAAAAGGACAACATTACAGAAAAATGCCTTATGAGTTGCAAAATACATTAAATCTGCACAAAAGACAGCAGGCAACATTTATGACTTCTTCTCCATTGGGATCCTCCTATAATTGCCCATTCCTGTGAAGGGAAAGGGCAATATCTTTGCCACACCGAACTTTTCTAATTCTATAAGCCAACGTTCTGTTGGCTGATTTTTTTGCAACATTGCTGTTTTAACGGTTCATAAATAAAGCAGGAAAAAGCATTAACATAAAAGGCAGTACTTACGTGTGAGAACACCACTGCTGAGCAGCAGGGAGAGCAGCAAGAGCTGCACAGGGCCCATGGTGAGCCCTGAAATCTCTTGCTGCTCTTTCTTTTCCTCTTTTTCCTTCCCTCTTCAAATCTTCCCTGCTGCCTCAGAGGGAGAATGAGCCTTCTGACTTGGACCTCCATTTATATAGTCTGTAGCAAGCAGCTGAGTCAAACAGTTTAGAGAGCTCAGAGCAAATTGCCAAAGGTCCAAAGGTGAGAGTCCCAGATCCTCACTGGGCTCCACACAATGCTCTGCTTTGGTTACAGGGAGTCACAGAACCATTGAGGTTGGAAAAAACCTCTGAGATCATCAAGCTAACCTCCAGTAAACTGAGAATTCTCCAGTTAGCCATGACTGCTCATAAATGACTGAAATTGTCCCAGTGTCCCTCACTTCTGCTACTTCCCCATTCTTACTCCTCTGAGAATCAAAAACTGTAATTTCATGAACTCCATGATTTTGTGATGAATCAAAACACTCCTAACATACAAGACTATCCCACTGCCTCTGCCTCAAAAGCAGATCTCCATTCCCTACCTCCACCAAGAGGGCAGATCAAAGGGCCTTGGTAGGACACTGTCTCTCAAACACTGGCATGGTGCCCCCAGGTAGGACAGAAGACTGAGCATGTACTGGAGACAAGTCACTCTTTCAGTTCACTGATTTTTTTTTTCCTTTCTTTAACAGTTTTAAAAGCAAAATCCCTCAGCTACAGACTCTAACAATGTAGTCAAATAATTTTACCACATCTACATAGGAATGAATACAACGCATAGAGATGGAAGAAGTTATCACTACATCATGCTTTCAAGCTGTCATCTAGATGTTGAGAGGCTTAAGGGTATGAGTACTTGAGAAAATGAGAGTATTGTGCAATTACAGGCAGGAGAATGAAAGTTTTTCTTTTTCCTTTGTACCAGAAGTAGTCATATACCTTTCTAAAAAAAATATTACTTTTACTTGCAGTATTGAGGTAAATCAGATCATGTCCATGCTGAAAGTAAGCTCTGTATTCTTTTGTTTCCTTATTTTGATATTCATTAGCAAATAAGTTTGCTAATACAAAAATGTGAAAAAGACTACATTTTATTTGAATGAGGAAGGTAAACCTATGAAGAAGATAAAATTGATTAAAATAAACCTTTTATGGATATAGAGACTGGGTTTATGTCATGAGAAATTCTAGTCGTTTGAATTCTTTCTCTATTCATGTCTATCAAAACTAAATGCAGTAAAAAAATTTACTATGGAAATAGTTAAGAACATTTTGTTCACCAAATTTAATTTCCATTTATCTGATCAAATGGAAATGTTTTGACATTCAGAAATAAAAATATTTTCCCTTAGCTTGTTGAATCAAAAATCAAAATTTTGGCTTAGCTAAGCAGTAATTTCTTTAACCTTGTAAAGTTACTATTTTACATCATTGGTAGTTATCTTTTAAGTCTCAAATTTTTTCATACCCTTTCTCTTTTGAACCTAATAGATGGATTACGTTTCCCAGGATGCACTGTGATCATGTAACTCCTGACATCACCTCAACCAAATGGCAAACATTGATGTACAATGGGATGTACTTTCCAATAAGGGAAGCATCTTCCATATAATCAGGATTTTGTCTGATGACATTAACAGGAGTGTGTAATTTCAGAGAGATTTCTTTTGTGGGTTCATCGGTGTTGGAGACACCAGGAAGGAAGTATTTCTTTGATTTTACCATTTCAGTTTCTGTCCTTGGTTTAGGCCAATCACAGATAGAATAAACCAATAGAGATTATTATTTTTTACTTCCCAAAAGCAACATTGTTTTCTGTTTACTTTTGTGTCTACAGCTGCCTCAGTATGCACTGTGATATGTAACGATTTTACTTTGCAGTATGATTCTGCTAAAGAGACTTTACGAAGATATAATTTTGCCCATAGCATTTGATCTTTTTCTGCATTCAAACATCAAGGTTTCTTAAAATCTACTTGTTCACTGTAGCACTACAGATAAATAGAGCTCTTCAATGCCCAGTATTTAGAGTTGGCTATTTCGCTATTTTTCCTGTGTCTCCTCACTGCCTTCAGGTGGTTATTTGGGCTGAAGTCGAACCTGACTTGATTAATATCACATTGCAAGGCTATAAAAAGATTACAAAAATTGTGACTCAACTCATAAGCACACAGGTAACATAAGTGCACCAATCCACTGACAGGTTTATACTGCTGTATTGTCTAGTGCCCTGGTTTGGGCTGGGATAGAGTTAATTTTCTTTTTGGTGGATGGTACAGTGCTGTGTTTTGGATTTAGTAAGAGAATAATCTTGACAACACACTGAGGTTTATTGCTAAGAAGTGTTTACCCTAGAGCAAGGACTTTTTAATTTCCTATGCTAATTTCCTATGAGAGTGAGGAGGTGCTTAAAATTTGTTTGTAAGCCATATTGTTCATTAACACTTAATTCTTCAAAAAGTCTTAGTTGTAGTTCTGAAATTCAGAGTCTGAATTTGATTCTACTAAGAACAATTTATTTTATCAAACCCTGTTTTTGGACTTCACTATACCTTTTTTTCACACTTGTCTTTTCCAAAGAGGGACTACTTTTAGTCTTTTAGTCTTTGCTTGATGATACTGATTTTCTCTCACTGGAGACTGGTCAGGTGTTCTGACAGTTAAGAGAGGTTGTTGCATTGTCTTAGGATAAGATCTTCTTAAATTAACTCATTTAGATACTTTATTCAGTTTTGCACCTCATTTTTGTTGAAAGACTTTTACAAGGCAACAAAACAGGCAGTTCATGGAACCTGTTATGGTAGGTACTAAGTTACTTATATTCCAAAGAATCCTTTTATTTTTCCTTCTGCCCTTCTCTCCCTTCTCTTTTTCTTTCTTCTTGCCTCCATTCCTTTCACCTTCCTTTCTCCTCCTTCTTTCTTCTTTTCTTTTCTGAGAAATAAACCCACTACCTGATCTTCATCTTTTTTTAATAACTCTTTCAGGTTAAGGCCCAGCACTTCTAATTGTTTGGGAGCTCCTTGGAAATACTGGTCTTAGTCTTCTACTGTGTTTCCCAGATCACAGATCTGTTTAGGTCTTAACATGTCCCTCATCAGAGAAAAATGGTTGTATTTTCTGGTGAAACACCTATGGTGCAAAGTATAACCCATTGGCAACTGGGGAAAACTGTCTCCCAAAGGAGGTGTTGAAGGTGCATAAATATACCCTCTGTTTGTCTAAGAATCACTGCCAGAAGCCTGCTGAGGCATCAAGAGTAGAAAAATATTTGGCATAAGCCATCTCCTCCAGAATTTCTCTCCTTGTAGGTAGTGGAAAATGTTTCCTTTTTACATATTTATTTAGTTCTTTTGAGTATGTTCCTGGGAAAAGGATCTGTCTTCTTTCAACTCTAACAAGAAAATGTACTGATTCTGTTGAACCTTTTATTCATATTCTTCTTTCAAAGTATTAAACCTTCCCAGTTCCTTCATCTTATCTTATCTGTAGGCAAAGAAATGTACTTTTCAACTGTGGTAGGCTGGATCTCTAAATTCAGTTTTGAGTTTTGCAGTGAGATTCCTACAGAGATGTTGCAAACCTCTACTTTATTCTCTCATCAACAAGGTTACATGGTGAAGTGCTTCATGTATTTCTAAACCAACATTTTTTCACTTCTTTTTTTTTTTTTTTTCTCATTTCTTTCTTATTTGTCCATGCTTTCTGTTCAAACACTTGCTTTTAAGCTCACCACTGGAAGACTGATCTTGTACTGTATTAATAATAGGGTTTCTGGTACAGATGTTCAGAGCATCTGTGAAAAAGGTAAGACTAAGAAATAACAAATTTACTTTCACAATGACAACCTGGGGATTTCTGTAGCAAAATTACATGCTGCTATTCTATTGAACCAGTGGCATTTTGTCATCCTTTCTGTCCATTTTGTAAGGTTTCAGTTTTGCCTGCCCTGCCAAAATTTTGTATTCCAATCAAGTTTCATGACATAAGGGACTCAGTGAACCGTGGTTTTTGAGAACTCCAGCTTGAAACTCTGTACACCTTTTTGCTTCATCTCTCCCATGGTCTCAACCCTCCATCATCTTCATACTGCTAGAGCTCATGCTGTCTCTAGAGGCTTTCATATACACAGGATACCATCTCTGCCTGCAAAGTTCCAACTGGTTTCCCAAAATTAATTCATACTACCACTGTGCTTTCTATGATGCTTTTCCTCATCTCTACATCTGGCCACTTCTCAGAAGCTCAATTTGTTTTCCAGACTTACAAGTTGAATTCATCAAAATAGAAACAGTTTGTTTCTTTTTCTTTTTCTATTTTTTTTTTCAAAAATAATTATTTTTTTCAAATACTGATCTGTCACATGTTAATTTTCTGCAGAATACTGTGTTCCTCAAAGAAACACACTAAAGTTAAATACTTAGCCCTCTGCACTTCAATTAAATGCAAGCTTTGAATGTAGGAATTATCATTCATAGAACTACTGTTTTTCTTTTTCCTGACTTCTGCTGCTCACAAATACACCCATGAGTAATGTTTAAACATTTTCCAGTTGTTCTGGGAGCTCATTTTTTCCACCACTCTGAACAGTTCATTCCTCTTTCTGCTTTTGAGAGCTGTTCAATAATCACTCAAAGTCAAAGAGTCTGACAGGTCCCCTCACACTCTCTGAGCTGATTCATCAATTTGATCCATCAGTTTTAACTGATTGATTTTGTGCAACACAAATTTCTACACAATATTATATGGAATATTACTAGATCATTCCTGAGTCTTTTTAGGGCACTCTTCTCCTTAGAGAGGTAAAAAAAAAAAAAATCCATCTTCATATTAGCAATAGGGATAAAACCACAAACAGACTAACTTGCCTTCCAGAGCACAGGAAGTCATCACTTCTAACCTTTTCCTAATGTTAGATAATTAATACTGCACAAGATGCCCCCTGTGACATTCCAGATGCTGGAAAGCCACAAGGAAGTCTCTGTTGACTAAGCTCACACATGACAGTTAAGGAAATAGGTTTGCCCAACATCTCATCCGAGGAGGAGAAAGAGATATCTATATATAAATTTTTTTTTGTTTTACTAAAGTGCTGATGGTATACAAGGAAGAAAAGAAAAATGAGTCAGTACTTTTGCATGATGTTACTAGAAACGAAAACAAAACCTACGAAGCCTCAGGAGTGATAGTAGATATGGCTGTCAGGTGGGGACTGAACTTTAATCTACATATTGACCAGGTTATAAATCTCATTCCTGGATGATGAACTGCACCTGTTAAGCTTGAGGCTTTGAAAAGTTAGAAAGAAAGGGGACATGTCCTTCATCTTATTGGTACTGACATCAAAGGCTTTTCACTTTCTGGTCACCTCTGTAAATATACTCTTAATGAGCAATGGGTTGTTTCCTTCCCAGGTTAAAAATGTTTTCAAAATTAGAAATGTTATTGTAGCGGCTGTGATTTTAAATTCTAGGACAGGCCAAGAGTGACACAAATTTCAGAAAAAATCCTGCCTTTTATCTCTAAAGATGAATTGTATCACTGAAATATGTTCAGTTTATGCATTCACCTGAGTATTTTGCTGATTAAACAGCACAATTCTTCTGATGATATTCAAAATTCTTCATTTTTAGAAGGTATCTGAGAAGAAAGGTCTTTTTACCCTGTCTCTTTTAAACTCAATATACCAGCCTAGATTAACGTACAACTAATGGGAATAAATTAATCTTTTAAAGATATTTTAAGATATTTATTACTAAGCTATTTTAATTATTACAATAAATACTTGTATGGAACAATATTGTGGTGTAGGGAAATACTACATACTTCCTCTTCACAGGTACAAGTCATGTAAAATGTGCTGTCAAATCTAAAATATTTTCAGTGCATTTTAATATATTTTAAAAATAAAACATTTGCTGTACTTTTTGAATTTTTAATTTTATTCATGTCATCTTTCCTGTTCTTTGTGAATTTGTTACTCCTTTACTGTCCAGCAAAATTGCAGTAACAAATATCCTTTTCATGGATTGTTTTTATTCCAGAAACTTTCATTTTAAGTCAATCTTATTGTCTGTTCTACACTATTATCTTTTTAAGGACTTCATATCCCCATTCAATGAACTCTTACTTTTTCCTGAGTACTTCTTCATTCCTGTCAATGGATTTTTAATACTAGATACCTCTGTAGTTGATAAGCCACTAATAGATGATGATAAAAATACAGTATTAATCAGCAAAAGGGAGGAAATGATGGGGGAAAAGGAGGTAAGGATGGAGCACTAGATGAAAAGAAGCAAGGAAGGGAGGAATGAAGGAAGGAAGGAAGGGAGAGGGAGGGAGGGAGGAAGGCTATTTTTGTCATCTATGCTCTCTGTGGTGGATCAGTGATGTACACCTAAAACCACGCCTGCATGTGGCCATAAACAAAAATAAATTCATTGTTCTCAGCAGAATGAGTTCAACACCGTGCATGAACATACGCCCCTCTCAGACAACTAGTGACAGGATGAGAGGAAATGGCCTCAAGCTACCCCAGGGGAGGTTCAAGTTGGACATCACCAAGAATTTCTTCACTGAAAGGATGGTTACGTATTGGAATGACCTGTCCAGGAAAGTGGTGGAGTCACCATCCTGGAAGTGTTCAAGGAACAACTGGATGTGGCACTTAGTGCTGTGGTTTAGTTGACACAGAATCATAGAATTATAGAATCACCAAGATTGGAAGAGACCTTTAAAATCATCAAGTCCCACCATCAACCTCGCACTATCACTGTAACTCCTAAACCATTAAACCATATCTTTCAGTGCCAGATCAAGATGCCTCCCTGGGCAACCTACTCTAATGCCTGACCAACCTAACAGTGAAAAATCCTAATATCTAATCTGAATCGTCCCTGCTTCAGCTTAATATTTTCTCTTATTCTCAGATGGAGATGATGGTGTTCAGTCAAACAGACATGGTGGTGTTGAGCTAAATGATATTGCAAGTCTTTTCTAACTAATGATTCTGCTTG
Organism: Pyrocephalus nanus; assembly: GCA_038380795.1. NCBI lineage: Eukaryota > Metazoa > Chordata > Aves > Passeriformes > Tyrannidae > Pyrocephalus > Pyrocephalus nanus. The sequence goes on along the minus strand of CM076260.1, from coordinate 9,317,361 downwards.
GATTAAAGAAGAAAAAAGGAAAAAAGTATCAGTCTTATAACTAGGATGAGACTTTGTTGTTGTTGTTGTTATTGTATTTCTGAAGAAGGAAATGAGTTTCTAAAAATTCACATTAGTAAGAGTTATGAGTTTGCAACTGAAATTCAGTTTTGAAGAAATGTGATTGTGATGGAATATAGATCAGCACGAGAGAAATGTGTTTATTTAGAATACTGGTTTGTCCCTATTATTTCATAAAGCAAATAGGAGTCCTGCTGTAAACATCTTACATGTGGAATGGTTATTTCTTCACTTGTCTATAGATATACACTTCTATGCATTGATTAATATGGATTCCTGCCAAAATCAAGGGGGTTCCAAATCTGAAGTTTTTGTTAAAACTTATTTCCAGTATAAGTGCATTTCTCTTAGTAAAATCATGTTATTTTTTTTTTTATGATACAGTCAGAAAGAATGGTGTTGGACACAAGGATGCTACCCCTTTTTGTCCCTGCCTACACATTTGATGATGTCCCAGGGACTAGACTGACATCATAACATGATTCCAGTTTTAAGTATCAAATCATGTGGCCATAGTCTCACATTGGGCACTGAATTCCTTCTGTATAAAGCTTTGATATTGGGGTCTGAGGGTTTTAAAATCAGTCCATCACATCTATTGAAATTGTGCCTCTCTGGACAGTGATGGTTTGCAGACAGTTGTCACTTAAGCTAAGACTCCTTATGTAAAGGGTTCAGTGAAGATGGAGCATTTTGTTTATTTTTGTGCCTGACTGTCCAATTTTCTCTGCTATCAACAATGTACTGATTTATTATGCCAATGATTCAAATGAAACCAAACTTCTTTAACACTAAGATAAGGTATAAACTGTGAAAAAAGGTTAAGGTTAATCTTTCAACAGCATCTGCGTCTCAGAAAAAAAAAAACCGAACATCGTGTTGTTCAGATAATACTAAGTTCAGATGTTATTTAGTAACAGAAAGAAAACTTTCAGAAGTTAATTTTTTTAAGTTCTTTGCAAACATGCTTAATCAAGGTAAATAAAACATATAACTATTTATTTAGTTAGCAAGAATGAAGATTTTTCAATTATACTTTTTAGCATAAACCCCACACACAACAACATGGCAATTATGACATACTTTAATGAAGAAGGAAGGGTTTCCTAGAGACATGTAATGTTAAGAGTCGCTTTATCTGCAAGAATGAATTGGCTGACCACAATGGAGTTATGTTAATCCATATGATATTTGGACTTGGCTCAATTCTAAAGCCACCTCTTTGTTGTCATTTGGTGTTCTCAGAGGCTACTGCTGACTGCTCCACATTTCGCCTTTCTATTCCTTGACCTTTCACTATCTTTCCCCTTGTATCCAGTATTTCTTATTTTTCATTGTTACAATTGCACTTCAAGAATTTTGTTTTCTAGTGTTGTTCTTTCATTTCTGCTTCCTGTTTTCTGTTGCAGCACATCACCCATACACCACACACACAGTATTTTACTGCAGGGCTTCCTGAAAAAATCCTCTGCCCATTTCCCAAGCTCATGATGCAACATTTGTGCCTTGTTTCCTAGTCTAGTGTAGACTTCGGGCCTACAATGCTCAGATGTTAAATTCAGATAAGATGTATTCCCCTGTAATGGTAAAGATTTGGTGTGCAGGGAATGTTCATGTAGTTGTGAGTAACCCGGGATTATGATCAATGTGAGCAAAAAAGCAAAAAGTAACAATGAAGAGAACGGAGAACAGTGTCAAAATATCCCAACAGTACTATAGTAATGCAAACAATGGTGTGTTCTCAACAGTAACAACAATAATAATAGAAGCAAACAGAGCAATTATTCAGTTCCTGTGATTCCCATTCAGTGAACACAGGTCAGAGCCATGCCATCTCCCATCTGAGAGACTGAAGACTGTAATTGTGTGCTTTGAAGAGGAGATAAGAAGAGTGATGATAAAGGCACACAAACCAATTACAGAGAAAGATGAAAAGCACTGAGGGTCTACTTTTCTTGCAGTACTAGAAGACATTTGGACAGTGCCTGTGTTTGAAATCCATTCCTGACACAGTGCCATCCAAATGTATTTTCAACTCATTGGATATCAAGGACATTATTATGGTGACTGGAGATAATACATGGATCTTATAGGAGATTTGCACCCTTTTCAGGTAGCAATTGAAGATCAAAGAAGATAACCCACCAAGAAAAAAATATACTATGTGTCTAGGTCTATTTAATCTTGCTTTCAATGAACTTGAAAGTTGACAAAATCTATGAGTGTAAAACCTAATCTAACTAAATAAAAACAAGCAGTAAACATGATTCACAGGTAGCTTTGGACACCTCTGGCTTAAGTCTGTTTATTTATGTACCTTCTGTTTTTGCTTCTCTCCTGGATTCTGGTTGGACTGTGACAGTATCACAGTTGCTTTTTACAAAGACAGAAAAGAATTCTTCTTTCCTTGAGTGAGCTAGTGATCTGAATATAACCAAAAGACACTGAAACAGGCAGACACAATACAAAAATACAGAAAGGATGTAATTTATACATTTGTCAAAACTTGGACATCTTAAGTAATTTCATATACTAGAGTATATCATCTGATTTCCAGCTGCCGCATCAAAAGGTTAAGAATCACTTTTTGGTAACATAACTGCCATTACTTCAAGAACACAGGGAAACTCAGCATCAGGCACTCTTCTAATTAAACATTTGGATCTCCACAGACTGTAATGGAAACTTAGACATTTAGATGACCTGCAGATACCCACACCACAGACAACAGAGTTTTGAAATAAGCATGTGAGCTAAGAATTTTCCTTCATAGGAAGGTAATTCTATAGCTTCTTCTAATAGATTATAGCATATCTCTCTGAATCACCTGACACTGCTGGGGAAAGAGTGTAGCAGTGTTCTAAGTCTCCTTTATATTCTATAAAAATCTATCTTTCAGTCTGAGTACTAATTCATGAGGCATGATTCTAGTGGGCCTAGAAAACAAGTTTCAAAGATTCAATTATGTTCACACATAGAATTTTCTCTCAACAGGCTTACATAGATAGACATTTGTTTTACTGTATCTTATGTAAAATAATTACTGATGCAACCAAGAGTGTAGATTAAGGAAAAATGTGGAGTATAGAATGTGGTTACTTGGTGATGGTAAAGTTTAAAAAAGGTAAAGCTTAGAATGTAAAACTCCAAATCTTTGAAATGGCAACTGTGCTCCGAAATTCAGGTTAACATTTTTATTATTCAGTTTTATGGGATTAATATCAAGCCTAAGGTTGAGTTTCAGTTATCTGAGATTTATGTTGGGAAAATGTTTGAAATTTTCCCATCACTCTATGCTTTGGTAAAAAATTATTCTGAAATGAAATTGCACATGGGCTTACGAGCTCTTAGCTGAGTTGGTGCTGGAAACTTTGAGCCTTTAATTACTGCTATGGACATCTAACTCAGCCAAAGCACGGAATTAGTATTAGATTGAAACACCAAATGGCCAGCAGTCAAATAGACCACAAGCAGGATACTTTGGATGGGATTTTCCCCCTGTTTCTTTAGAGTTCAGAGAGAGAAGATGATGATGGTTAGGAGAGAGTAATTCCAGAAAGCTAGAATGTGTATTATCTTTGTATGAGGACCTGGATGACACTATATATTTTAAAAGGTAGAATATAAGGGGAATAATATCTGAGGAGTGGAAAGGTGATGTTTAAATAGGGATGGAACAGAGAATTTAGGAATGTGATGCTCAAATATTTACACACCTAAAGATGTCCAGAAATGCAGACAGTAACTTTCACGAAAAGAAATTAAGACACACCTTGTGACAGAAAGACTTATTTGACAAACAAATTTGCTGTAGTGGAGAATAAAAAAGACACAAACAGAAAATTTCTGGCAAAGAAGAAAAGAAATTTAACTAATTCCAGAGAAAAAGTATGATGAGTACAGCTGGTTTTGTTTGTACTCAAAAAATTAAACGGGCCAAGGATAATTTTCTGGGTCAGAGTCCAAGGGTTGTAGCACAGTCCGTGTCCATCAAGTTAAATTCTCTCATGTCACCAAAATGCTCACATTCAATATGTGTACTGGGAATGGTTCCTGACTGGAGAGAAACCTGAAGCAGTGCCTGGGCATTATTTGGGAAAGTGCTTGCCAGGTTGGCCTAAGACCGTGCTGTTGACTCTGCTATTTAGCTGTGAGAAAAAGTAAGGCCCACTTGCCCATAGTTCTGTTTAGTTTGCTAGCGTAGGTGTAGCCTGGGAGAGTAGAGTCCAAGGAGACATGAAGATAATATTAAAAGAACTGCAATGGAATGCCATGACCTAAGGACCAAAGAAAAGCAGGGAGGAAAAATGCTGGGATTCCTCTCAACTCCAGGACAGGTCAGATCTAAAAGCCTGCAAAGCACCTTCCCAAGAATTAGTTAGTAAACCGTCAAAGGTATTATGTTTTGTCATCAAAGTATATGCAGTGAACAGAAGTATGCAATGCTACCTATAAGTAAGATTATGAGATATGAATGTGAGGAAGCCTGAAAAACTTTCTATTAATTTTTAGGCAGGATCATTCCTGCTGGTCTAGCTGATCCTGCTTCTTCTACTGAAGCAGGTCTAGATTATGTCAGTTTAAGGAAAACAGTCAAGAAAGTGGTGTTATTTCCAGTGATTCTTCTAGTGGAATTTCAGAGATTTTTAACCTCAAAGGAGGAGGGCAAACATTTGATAGAGGAAGGGAAATAGGTAGATTACTGATTATTATTCCTAGGAAACTGAGAAATGATCAGCAAACAAGTAGCATTTCTGAAAAGAACACAGTTCTCAGGGAAAAAAAATCAAATTCAGAGTATGATCTTAGGCATGTGGAAGAAGAATGTAACTTCTTCAGTGCAATGTTACTTTGGAATTTCCATAGTAAACATGAGGACAAAACTTGAAATGAAGAACTCCAAGCCTAACTGAATAAATCATTATATCAAAAAATACTATTAAAATAAACAAAACATTAGCAATGACTAAGAAAAATTAGCATATCAGCAAAAGAGTTAGATCTTGGAAGGGTTAAGGGAGACCTGCCAAAACCCAGAGGGAATGTATGAATGCTGCAAGAAAAAACGTTCAGCAAAGCAAGGACAGGAAGTAAGGAGTTGATAGAGAGATACTGTTAAGCTTGGTCTGAAAATTAAATTGATAACAAACTCAATTCTCACCATCAAAGGTTGGGGCACATGCAGGAACAGAACTGCTGTGACACTTTCTAGAGATATAGAAAGGTGCTTTGCAATGACACTGCCATCAGAGATGGGGAGCAACTCAGCACATACAGTGAATCTAAAACTTTGAGTGAATCCTATCATAACTTTCTGTGGATCTAGGGTATAGTCAACACAGAAGAGATCAGAAGGTCACCTAGGAAGGAACTAAAGAATCTTAAGAATTAGAACTTTCGGAATAGCATCAATTTCTGTAGTACAAAGGGAAAGGCAATTCATTTAGGAACAGATAGAGGGACTGAAAGTATTGTACTAGTGGTAGGGATGTATTACTCATTAGAATATAACAGTAATTACTGATTTTTTTGCCTGGTACTGCTGGAATTTCAAATAGAACATTCTAAGCACTTCTTGTTATTTATAATCAGCAAACATGAACTCAAACCAGATGGGAATGGAAGGGCTATTCAAATCAATAATGAAATAAAAAGTCTTTTTTCAAGATGAGACAAAGCAACCTGACAATTCTGTCCAACAAAAGTGTGAGAGGGTTATGACAGATCCCTGTAAATCCATAGGAAGAGAGAAAACCCACACAAGCTTAAGGGTGATGCTGTTACAGGCTCAAAATAAAGCAGTCAATGGTGCATCAAGGCTGAAGACTGGAAAATATACATCAGTCTATCAGCCTTTGCAGAAAAATGGTGGTATTTAAGGAACCAAAACTAAACATTTTGAGAGCCTAGTTTAATACATTTATGACCAGCATAAAAAAAACCCCAATTGCTTATGATAGGAGGCAGGACTATGATCTTAAGGATTTCAATAGTCCTTTCCAGTTTTCTGCTTCAGAAATGCTGCAGAACTTTGCTAAGCAGGAATGAATTAAGAGAACGACAAAAACACACAGTTGTTTCCTCTTAGACTAAAACTACAGAGTCCTTACAGAAACCTTTCTGTTTGCGTACATTTACACTTAAGGTTAAACATTACCCTGAAAGGTAAGGCCCCTCATTGCAACATCAGAAGGTATTTTTCCTCTAACACCAATGGGTTTTAAAAAAGAAAATAATAAAAAGACAAAAAATCCAACTAAAAACCTACACCAAAGATTTCAGAAATGCTTCTAAAATAAGAATCGTGTCAATGACTGACAAATATGCAGAAAAACACATATTATTAATGTCTTCTGACATAAAAATACTCAGGTCCAGTATTGTACTTCCTATGTTTTCTTAATAGATGCATGATTATGCCAGGGAACGCATAAACATAGAGGAAAACAAAAACTAAAATTTTCAAAGGCACCAAGAACCACTTATTTATGAATGGAAATTAGGTGCCTAAGTGGTATCACATAATTACATAATTAATTAATCACATTAATTATAATAATAATCACAGATTACATAATTTCTGCAATTAAGGATGTATATAATGATTACCAGTATATACAAAAAGTGCATGCAATCATAATAATAAATCTGGGACTTCTGCCAGAGCAACTGCTCTACAATCAGATACATTTCTTTCTCTGAGAAATTCTTTCCCTTAAAATCTTTAGCCAAATTTTGCCTTGACTAAAGAAATTTGCCTCATCACACCTGCAACAAAAATAAATGTGTTTATAATGCAAATGAATATTAAAACAGACTTGTTCCATGATGACTGCAAATGGTAGAAAACAGCAGTTTTCAATGAGGTATCTAATTTATTGTGACAATGTTATTCTTCCAAACTATCTGACAAACGCAAATCAGCCTGCTCCCAAAAACTCTGCCTGTATAAAACCCAGTTTTTATTAAACATTTCATTTTATTAATTAATGTAGAGTAATGATCTTTAACACAATTTCCTCTAAACGATTTAGTAAGATCTGGAGTAAGTGTGGATAGGATTTAAGGAGATTTATTCCCACAGATGTAAATTTCAACATTGTAAGAAGCCATCCATGGATCATCCCAGCTCCCTTCAGCAGGAGTGCTGGCCACCTGTCTGGACAGTCACACCTTGCCAGGTCCCATTTTATTCTTCACTGGCTTTTATCCCAAAATGCTCATAAAATTTTTTCCCTTCACTGGGGCTTTTCATCAAGAAAGCCAACTTTTTAAATCACTGCTTATTAGAATATACTCGATAATTTATACCATTTTGTGGAAAGAAAAGAAGGAATAGAAGCATTTCAATGAACTGTTGAATGACAGCAAAATTCACTAAACTCTCTTTGAACTTTAATTTATCTTTCTGTTATAATTTGTGAAATGTGATGGCCAGGCAAATAAAACATTAAATGTTGAATGTTGATACTTTACTGGTAGAAAGTAGTGACTATTCTCATATTTGTGTATGTTTGTGTGTGTATGTCTATAAATCTATTATGCTGCCATTACTCATGATAATTTTTTAAAATATTTTAAAGATTTCTTTTTACTGGCTTACAGTTAGCTATTTATATCAACAAAGGAATGAATTTCAAGTGATGTGGGGGGAAAACGTACATTGTGTTTCACTAGCACAGGCATAAATTCAAGAGTGAGAAAGCCATTATGTCATGAACACAGTTAAAAGAGGGACATTCTTATGTTACATATTTATTGGTTTTGATATAGACACTCATAAAAGTTAATGATGGAAAAGAGCTGAGCGAAGATGTTGAAAGAGGACAATAATTAAGATGAGGCTGCTAATTGGTAAATATGATTGCCAATTGAAAAAATTAAAATAAGCACCACAAAGATTTTTTTTCAGAATCTGGTAGCACCCATTAAATTTTAAAAAGTTGATTTAAAAGTTAATTGAATGAAAATTAGGCTACTAGTTTTCAGTACTTTATACAGACTTAGGAGTCTAACTTTACCTTTCATTCTTTTTTGGGGGTACATTTCAAAATTTGCTTTGTGTTCACTAATGTATTTGGAGAACTGTGGAATAAATCAGTTCTCAGAGTTTTAAGCCACAACGGTGAAATTTCCTCAAGTATCTGAAGTTGCTTAAAAGGAATAATTCTTGACGCACCATTTCACTGCATGTGCAGTGTGTGCCGTGTGTTGACTGGGAATTCATGTGAAACCCTGGAGAGAGGCACAGGTTTAGAACAATTGCTTCTTGGACAGAGCAGTAGCTGCTTTCATGGAATATCTCCCAGAAAGCAAGGGTGCCATCAAGAATGCTTTGTCTTAGAATTTGCATTCATTTTAGCACAATGTATTTCTGCAATTATAGACATTATAGAAATGCACAGCATTAATTATTTCTGCATCAGTAAAGCTGCTAAGATAATAATTTCCTAGCACCTTGCTACAATCCAAGTACCAATTTTGATTTTTAACAGCAAAATAAAGGAAGGGCTATTTGAGATTTTTCTCAGTCACCATAAAAAAGCAGCAAAATCCACTTTGGGAGCTCGGTGAATGACTGGCAGCAAAGGTGCTCTGAGCTCTGCCCTGCTCTGGCTCTGCTTGAGAGCAGAACCACTATTAGAGTTCAAGATCACCTCCATGTACTGCAGTCCTTGCTATACAGACACTTGCCAAGCCAAGCTCAGTCTGACTGAGGAAGGGGTCAAGGAGCAAAGTGCATGGGATAAAAAGAAGAAAGATCAAAGGAAAGAAACTCAGCATAAACTTGTTAACCTAACAGATAACGAAGGCATTAAGAAAAGAAGAAACTAAACAAATAATATTTTGATATGAGGGAGCTTGCCATGATATGGTTGACTGACAGAGTCTGTTTTACCAGTCAAACAAGAAATAGACCTGATGGGAAAAAACTTGAAGGGATATCAAGGCAGGCTCCATCACCCTTATATAACACCACCACCCTGTTCCATGGAAGTAGACAAGGATGTTTTGTGTCCTAAAAAAACCCCAAAAGGATCACTATGTGCCTTATTATGGTTCTTCATCTACTAATTTTTGTTAAATGCGTTGCAATCCTTACTAAAGTCTCTGCACTGTTGAGTTTCTGAATTATGGGGTTGCCATTTGACAAAAGCACAACCCAAGGACAGAGACAAATCAAAGCCAACAAATGTGACCAGATTCTTTGTTTGATAGTGCAGCTGAAGACACCAGAGAATGTTTCTAGAGCTGAGGAACAAGTAAACAACCATTTGAGGAAATGATGTTCAGCATCTTGAAATATGAGGCTAGGTACACAAAAAAATGATAATTTTAAAGAAGTTCTTTTTGAATAAGGGGCATGCACTGAGCCCAGAGTGAAATAACATGACACAGAACCAAAGTCTTCTTAATTGTTCAGTTCAGTAAAGCCTACACAATATTTCTGTTCCATACTTCTTCCATTAGGATAACATTTGTAAGCCACATTATATCAAATTTTTTATTCTTTTTGGGGTTTTTATTTTTTTAATATTATTTTTAAAGTATATATTTCATTAGTTTCTTCAGTGCCATGAGTCCTTGTGGTCCTCTGGTAAGATTTAACTTTGGAGGGCATTTTTCCTGAAGCGTGTGTATTTTATTTTCAACTACTTGAAACTTCCTAGGCTTGTAGAGGGACTTCCTGCACTAGAAGATTCCACATTATGGAAAGAAATTTTATACTAAAACACCTCCATTTTGCTATGGCTTTGTTTTCTCTTCATTTGCCACCTCAGGCAATATTTTAATGGCATTTAGCTATCAATAGATATGGAATTAAAGTGGGATTATTTTCACCTAATATGGGATATCTATAATTTATATTGGCCACCTAAATTAATCTGACTAAACATTTATAATAGAAATACATGTATTTCATCTGGAACCTCGGTTCCTCCCATAGCTAATGGGAAAAACTCATCTCCTTCTATAGTTAAATCAAAAAGGGAGCAGGTGACTTGTGCTAAATATGCCTGTTATTTCCACTGAACATTAAGATCTCTTGGACAGCTGGTTCAGATTTTAATGCTACACATTAAATATTTAAAAGATGCACTCTCCTAGATTCCAAAGTATAACAATATTTTATAAAATTTCAGAATGTGCTTATTTTCTCATTTTGGTGTTCAAGAAATTTTACAGTCTATCCCTTAGGAGCTTTTAGTATTGCTGAAATTGAATGAGATTATAAAGACCCTAATTATCTAGGAATTATTTAATCTAACTTTGTGCATCTAACCCAGTTTACCTTTGTTTAATCATTTAAAATAGACACCTTAATCACTTAAAATAAGTACTGCTTGTATCAAGGGCAGTGAATTCATTGCAAACAGCTATGCAGTTCATGTGTGATCTTCCCCACTCAAACACAGAGGATGTCAGCTTTTGCTCATGTTTGATACCTACAGTACAAAAATGTGCATGGCTCCAAGCTCCATGTCACAAGCAGATGTGGGAATTTCAAGTGGCAGTCTTATGTCTTGCTATGATTGTACAAACTGGGAAAAAGTAGTTTTCTTAAACTACTTTAAGCAATAAGTGCAAAGAAAATTTTTTTACCAAGTACCTCTGTAACTTGCAGATGCTTTCATTATAGGATGGCGGTGGAAATGATTAGACAAATGGTGATTACTTCACCTTCAGGCTACTGTTAAAAGGTTGTTGCTAAAACCCCTGGTTAGAATCACCAATCCTCCAAGGACAGGATTAAAAAAAAAAAAAAAAAGGAAAAAAAGCATAAACAAAAGACTTCTCTCCCTCTCTCTCAAAGGTATGAATCATCTTTTCTGTGGCCTTTACAGGCAGGAAGAATGTTTTCAAGGCTCCTCTTTGATAAGAGACAGTAAAAAGTATCATGCAAATTCAGCTATTTTATGACAAACTCTCATTTGTATCAAGTTAATTAGCAGTTCCTTGGAATCACAAAGAAAATGAACAGACCACTGCACTCAGCCTCAGTTACACTCCTTACAGGAAAGATGTCCCCATACTAAATTAAATCTATAGAACGTGTATGACTTGGGCTTTTTTGTAGAAAGCAGTCAGTAGTGGGATACTCATCTCTAACTCAAGCATACACATAAATGCCAACTAATTTGTAGATGTAGCTATATTATGGAAAGCAAATTAATTTAAATCCTCACCTTCTCTCATGTTTTTAAACCGTAATTTTAATATTTTGTGACATTTTCATATGCACTCTGTTAACTCCAGTTGTTACTTATCACTTTCTCTTGGAAAAAGGTAGAATAAAGACTGTAAAAAACAAATCCAGCTCTCACTTACTTAAGCATTAGCAAATAGCTCATAATCACTATAAAGTCCTGTGCCATTAGATATATAGCACCACTCTGCCACTTTTCCCTTATTAATTATTTCCTTTTGAACAGCAATCAGTGAATCCAGATGTCTGAACGTGAGAGATCTTAGCTGTGGCATCTGGATGCTTCACAGATTCCAAAAGTAAGTCTGTTATTGGCATTTAAACTGAATCACACTCCATCTAAGTATTTATACTGCCTTTGGCTTGCTGTGTTATTGTGCATTTATTAATAAGCCAGTGTGCTTACATTTTGACTTGGGAATACTCTGTGCACTTTGGAAGAAATCCTATCCCCATTGAAGTTCAATGGGAGTTTTGCCATCGACTACGAGAGCCAGGATTTCATCCTTTGAGTTTTTGTTCACAGAGAGAAATAGAAGGAAGGGCCTTCAAGAATCTTTCAGTCCTGTAAGATTTCATTACTTATCCATTTAAAAATCTGCCAAGGGAAGAGGTTAAGCCCAAAAATCCTGCTTGTTCTGTTTTTCTATTATCAGCACACTCCTAGATCTCTGGATTTGGATGAGGGTTGGCACAGATCATGCTCATATTGAGACTCTCAAACAAGTCAGGGAATAGGTGACAGCAGATAAAGGCTACTGAAATGTAAAGATTTTGGCCCAAAGTAACAGTCAGGGTCTTTTGGTATTACAGCCCTCCTAGAATGCTCTGGCTAAAAGCGGTCATATGCCATGTTGTCATGGACGCTCCCAGTGGTGGATTTGCATTTCTGCTTCCTTCAAACAATTATGCAGAGGACACAAATATTTATAGTTGAAGATGCATCATAAAACCCCCCAAACCAACAGCAAAAACCAAACCAAACAAACAAAAAACCAACACACAGAACTCAAATCTTTTAAACTCAGAATCATCATGTATCTTGTGAGTTTTTAAAAGCCTTTTAAAGACAGAAAACTTTTCCTGGAGAACTCTCCACAAATTTAAGAAGAATTTCTCATTAACAAATTCTAATAGAAAGCAAAGTATTTTGAGACTGGAGCTCTTTTTCTTGAACTTTAAACTATTGTTTTCCATGAAAAGGGAATGAAAAGTGCTGGGAAAAACTGTGTGTTTTTCAGTGTCCTGGTTATTTTGCCAAAGAAATCCAGGGCAAATTTATTTTAGTTAAACATTTATTTGGTGACCACTGTTTCTACAAAGCTTATTTTGCTATCCTCACCATTAACCATTTGTTTCCCTGAATGTCAGTGAATGCCATACAATTCATCTTCAAAGGGGTGTAGGGAAGTATTGTCTGTTAAACATAAATGGCAGAACTAGTTTTCATCATATGAAATCTTAGGTTTTGCAGCTCAAAATAATTTAGGTCATGAACCATTCCTAGTGCTCTACAGTGAATCATAAAACATATAAATCCCTATTACCTCAAAGAAAAGAAATAATATTCAAGGTATATGGCTGCATTTTTTTTTTTTTTTCATATGGCTGAATGCTTATCCACCAGGAATAGAATGAAGGTTTAGTTGAAAAGCCAAGTTACCAGAGTAATTCTCCATCTGCTCATTCCCAGCTTGCAGCAAATGCAACTCAATGTCAGGTTAAGTTCACCTCTCCATAGGGTTAGGCATATGTATGTCGACAGCTAGATCAGCTTAGCTGACATGAACTAACTTCTGAAGCCAGAATAAATTGAGCTCATATCTGAGTTAAAAGCTGAACACTAATATTTACATTTTATTTTTTTTCATTTTAATAAATATGGTATTTTGGTCATGGATTTCTGAAATGGTCCAGAATTTGGTGACAATCCTTACAACCTGTCTGCTCTTTACATCAAGCAACAAATGGTCAGCACATTCCTACTAGGGAAAAAAATTAAGTGAATGCACAACAAATGCTGAGGAAAGAAAGAACTTCATATTAATCTTCAAATTACTCCTAACCACGGTAATTTTTTTGGAACTGAACCTTGGCTTTGCCACACATTGACAATAAGGAGCTGGAGGCTTGTGTGGTGACTAGTGCAAATGTAGAAGAAAACCTTAGATTCACTGACCTTATCCAGCTTCCTGTTCTTAGGCACCCACCTGGCAAATCTTTCCAAATTCACCTATAGACAGCAGAAAGATGTACTTTCTTCCTGAGCATTTATCATGCTACACATTCACCACCAAGTACTGCATATCCAAAGGAGTGGACAAGTGGAGCTGACCTGCTCAGGCTGAGGACCAAGTAGCCATGGCATGCATGTTTTGCAGGCTTCAGACTAGTTTTGATCCAGTCCCACAGACAACACAAGTTAAGACTGGAGATCTTAAGGGGCACTCCTGGTTTAACCTAATTTCAAAGGAATACAGCCTGTGCACTCCAAGACAGCTCTGTGATGCAAATCAAACCAGGAAAAAGTGGGAGGTTTGATTTAGGAGCATGTGCTGGATCCAGATTAAGAAGTGAATCTTCATAGTTGCATCTTCAGATCATCTGAAGTGATTTTCTCCTTTGTAGAGTACCTACTTTCATCACAACTCCCTTCCATTTCCCTATCTTTTCCTCATAATAGAGATAGCCAAAATACTAGCCTAAAGGATTGTCTTTTGTTTCCTTTTACCCCTGCAACTGCCAGTTGTCACCAGGAAGTTTAGCTGTTTCTCAGCTTCCTCGACCATTCAGTGATTTGATTGGATTTTTCCTTTTTTTCCTCTCATTTCTTTTGATTGCTTCCTTTTAATTTCTTTACTTTTATTTTGTGTACTTTGTAAAATAAAAGAGCTACAGTGTCTCTTCCACTAAAAAACAAGTAAGATGAAGCATCACTTCTCAGAAAGTGGTATTTTAAGCTGAGGTTATTCAAGGAATCAGTAAGTTATCTCTATTATTATAATCTCCCTAGAAATTAAAAAGATGATGTTAGCCCGTCAGTGTTACCTTTGTAAGAATCAGAGCTTAGCCTTTGCTTGCTTGGGACTCCTTATCTGGATAGGAATTTTAATACAGCATGCAATTCTGGGCTATGCTACACAGACCTAATATCTGAGAAAAAGTAAAACCAAAATGTTATTAAAATTTATTTACTAAATTATTAAGTAAGATAAGTGGTGCCTGGTTAGCGTTGCATTTTTGTCTATCAGCTAAGGGGCTGAGCATTCACCTGAAAGCTGAGAAAAGTCAGAACATATATGGACTGAAGAAAGTCTGGAAACCTTGACTTCCATTTCCTGGACAGTTGGTTTAATCTCTAGACTGTTATACCCAAGCCTGATGCTTCCTCCAGCTGTACTCTTGGATGAAACTGTCTGTGACTGCTGTAGTTCGTGTTGAAATAAATGCTGTCCATGTGTGTTAGAGGTGCCGAGAGATCACTGGTTGAACTGCCCTCCCAAAGGAGCTGACTCTGAAATGTTTGTAAATCATAAACAGCCTGAAGGAGAGAGCAGCACTGAGAAGCCAAGACAGTGATGCTTCAGGGAACATAAAACATTTTGGCACCAAATTAAGTTTTCGCTGTAATAATAAGCACTCACAAGACCTCAGGTGCCCTAATAACATTTATATAAACAACTCTAATGATATCAGTTGCCTAAAATCCTAACTGCATTCAATTCCATGTGCTCAAAGGTCTTTTTTTTACCTTGCCCTTTGAAAACAAATTTTGGGTTAGTCCAATGCCCTTCCATGAACAGAATTCTGCACTCCCTGTAAAACATGTATCTTGAAAATAACAACGTAAGTTTAAACATTGTGAATTAAAAAATAGTCTTTAAATTTACACCTGCACTACCTTTTTAAAGGAAAAAGTATAGTGATTTGCTAATAGCTTGCATTGTTGTTCTAATCTAAAACAATTAAACCCAAAGAAAAGAGAAAAATAGCTACAGCCAGTTTGCAAAAGCATTCAGAATCTTCTGATACATAAGGGCACCTAACAGGAACAGCTTTTCCATTTACGCCACTACTTGAAGCATTTATGTCACTTGTACTTCGCTGCCTGGATGTCTTAAGAAATTCTCTTCCAGGATGAGTTCTCTTTGAAATTTCAACTCTTAACAGTATAACCACAGGTCTTTTCACTTGACTGAAAAATGTAAAGATGAAATTTATTAAAATCTCACATATATTTTATTTTCTTTTCCCAGGGAAAAAAAAAAAGTTTAGGTGAAAACAAATACAATACTATTTGAATTACTTATCTGGTTTTTACTTTTCCAAAGAGTGTATCAGCGTGCATCTGGCATTACAGTTGGCACATATTAAATGCTTTCTCTAGCCAAAAGGTACTTTTTGCTTTTGTTTATTTATATCTGACTTTCGTGTCTGAGTAAAATTCAAACATTGCTATAAAACTGTTATTGATTAACAGTACTTAAAGACAAAAACTTTTTTCCTCTGTTAAGGTATTTCCTTTATTCAAATAAATTAGAGCATACATTTGCTTTAAAGCAGTGGTTCCTTTTGCGTTTAAGAGTAATTTTACATAACCAACTTCAAGCAGTCTCTTTGTTTTTCTCTTACTAACTCAATGAGTTCACTGCCACGCAGCAGACATATTTATTGTGCTGTGCAAAGGTTACAGCCAACAGAGATTTGGTATGTGCAAAGTCCAGGTATCTGGGATCTCAGCAATTAAAGCATGGAATTCCTTGTTGCTTCTTTATAATCCAAATGAGTTCAGGTAGAACAGCTTCTTTATAACTTCTCTGATAAGGAATGGGGTAAACAGGAGGTACAGGCACTCACTGGTTTCAGGCTTGAGTTCGTTCTGACAGTGACACCAGTTTTAACCTACATGCGCAATACTGATAAACAGTGGTGGACTCAGCAGTATTGATAAGAGTTCTGCTCTCTATACAAATACTTCACATAGGCCTTTGCAGTTGAAAAGATTCCCAAGGCTGCTTGTTGAAGTAATTTTCAGTGAAAAACCTACTACACTGTCCCTGCATCTACAGAGTCTAACCTGTCTGAGCACCTGCACGTCCACATAGTAGACAGGAAGTATCAGGAGATAGTGTTGTTGTCTTTTCAATGAAACTGAATCTGGACCATTGTATCTAGGACAGTTTCATTGTCTGCCATTAGCTAGAGGTCAGAAGTATTCGTCTCACCTCATACTTCACAGAGGAAATTGTAAAATCATGTCAGAAAAGTGAGATAAACAAGTGAGCAAGTATACACTCATCAACAGTTATTAAATGCACATACTCCTGAGTAAGATGGTACAGAAAAGAACTTACTTATGTTCCACTCACAGGTCTTGGTGTTATCAAGAAACAGTTCAAAGTTATTAAAATCTAATTATTATTGCGCCCATTTTTCAGTTTTTAGAGCTGTCAGTTATGTTTGCTAATTACCCACAAGACCACCATACACTATACAAAACTGGGAACGAAGTCTTTCTGCTTCCAAAGAATAGGTTCCCTTTAATTTCTTATGACAGCTGGTGACACAATGGTGGCTCTGCCCAGTACTGTTTCATGGCTCAGATATGTGCTGATGTATAAGACTATGACAGGCCCTAACTGGATTTCGGTCTTGTTTCTTCCCCAGTACCAGGTTCTTTTTTTATCATTACACGCAGGTAGGTTCAGTGCATGTTCATTCCTTTCATCCCCAGGTGGGAAGGAAATAAACAGAAAAAAGAGAGCAACAACACCTTGGCTCCACCTTACCACAAGATCAGGCAACAGGCTGCTACTGGAAAGGGCCAAAAGCAAATTACCTCCTCTTTTAGAACCCCTTCCTATGACAGGCAGTCATTTATCATTTTACATGGAACTGGCAATGAAGAACATTTGACCCCTGAAGCACTTAGTGTTTTAGTAAAGATATAAAGATACAGTATAAATACGTTACATTGGATATTTCGGTTAAAAAGCACTAACATGAATGACAATGCTGTTAGCAATATTGGAGTTTCTGCTACTTAAGGTGAAAAGGTATTTTCAAGACTGAGCTATATTCTTTTGTTCTGAATGGAAGGTAATGTTTTAAAAATGGTTTCAGGATATAGAGGCTTTTCTGTGACATTACAGGAATTTAAAAGCATCCAATTGAGACAGCTGAAGAATGTTTTCAAAAGCTGGATCTTTCAAATCTAGACCACCCAAATACAAGATATTTCTTTCTTGTATTTAATACTAAATTAGATGAAATGTTTTGCAAATTTAAGCCATTATTGTTACATTTCTTTCATATTTCTGAGTGACCTGTGCTATGTAGTCGAATTTTTAGTTTTCCTGTTTTCTCACACAGAAAGTAAATTATTCTAACAGTTATGGATATCTTACATACATTTTGTCTTGATTTGTGGCAGTAACAATCCTATAATTCAAACTGTGTACAGGAAACTCCCATAAATTATGCGAGTTAGGCATTGAATGGTTGGTCTCCTTTATTGGTTAGATCATAGAATTGTACAGGAAATTAAGCTGGCAGAAAAATCAGGATGCTATCTGGTGCAATCATTTCTCAGAACAGAGCTGTCTTCAAAGTTAAATGAAGTTCCTTAGAGACAGGGTCATGATATCAATGTGTAAATTTTTAGGGCAACATATATGTTTTTAGCTCCAAAATACCCAGTTGTGACAAAACAGAAATACTGTATTGCAATTAATAAAAAGTTTAGTAGTCTGAGACATGGACCAGTGCTCTTGGTAAGCAAAGAGGAAAAAATAATCAAATCAAATAAATGGTAAAAGACAGATCTATATCACTGACACAGAAAAAGAAAAATGCAAATTAGTGATTACCAAGGCTCAGGAAGATAACGAAGGTCATTAAAAGCATCATTAATTGCATGGTAATAGTGTACAATCAATAGCAACATAGCAATCTTCAAGATAAATTCAGGATTTGCAGTTTCTAGATACTCACAATTTCTACTGTGAGTGTCTCCCAAATTTTAAGGTTCTGCTCTGCAGATTGAGCTATCTTCATTTGTTCTGCTTTATCATTCAATCAGGAATATACTGTTTATCTTTAGTGAGTCCCTCCCGTGAAATTACCATGACTTTGACTTAGTTTATTGATTCCAAGGAAAGGTTGATGTAAAAAGTAACATTACTAGCATCATTACCCCTTAGCCTATTTTCTGTAGGCTGGTTTGTGAAGCTTATCTGCAAAAGTTTGTGGTTTTCTTTCCTTGAAAATTATCAATACGTCCTTACCATTCATTTGGTTACAAGGACTATTTTCTTAAGTCACTGTTTAATTAGCTATTAGAACACTCTTGAAATGTGGCCTCATCCTACCTGGGCAAATGGACTTAATTAGCACACATTATGTTTCATCATATCCTATGAGGGAAAAATAAAATAATCAGAGAAATATATACTCTTGAAGAAGCCATGAATTTCTTATAAAGTAAGACTTGCCTAGAACAGGCATACTTAGGAGATGTCCATTATCAAGTCTTCCTTAGTTCTGAAGTAGCTGGAAAAGAAGACAGAGAACTGGATCTGCCCATCCCAAGATTGCTTTTAGCTTGATAGAAAATGACAGTCACAGCTTTACATGGCACTAAGTATCACTTATTGTTAATTCCATTGGAATTTTTTTGTATTCAGGGTGAAATAAAGCTTTAGAGACAAAATTTCAACAGAGTGCATGAAGATGGAAGCCTTGTGAGTTGAATAGATCTTAAGAGAAGCATTGGTATCATCACACTTCCTGATCCTCTTTTAGCATTTAAGTCAGACTTTGGGTTCAACTCCAAGTATAATTAGAGTTCTTTGCTATATATTAAAATTCTAAATGGCAATAAATTTATCAGAACTGGGCACATCAGCCTGCTTAATAAGAACTGAAAAAGGATACCACAAAGACAATTTGGCATTTAAAATGCAAAATAGGCAGGATTTATTTGCTGAAGAGAGAAATCTGGAAAGGCTATACAACCTAAAATCCCATTAAGCTGAGATGATTTATGCCACTTCAAAACTCGTATTGGTGCATTATATACATTATGGTCACTTTGGTCCTAAAATTTCTGTGTTCAAAGTATCAAAGCCAAGGACAAGGACACATCAGGACATAATTCTGAGAGTCTCAGAAGTTCTCATTTATTAATAACTATTCAAGGAAAATTTAAAATTGGAACAAAAATCCTATTATGGATATTTTTATTTGGCAGAAAATTTCTCAAGTCTGTTAAAGTTCTTAGCAAGTCTCTGGATTGTAAAAAAAAATTATTTTTATACTTGTGTTTGATTTTAGGTTTTAATAAATTATTAATTGTTCCCAATTATGTACTTACGCTATGTTATATTTTGGTTTGTTTTGCTGCTTGTTTTTTGGTTTTGTTTTTTTGTTTTTCGAGGGGTGGAAAAGTCTCCAAAATGCCAAGACTGTTAAGAAAAACATAAATCTTAGAAATTATATTTCTCAGTGAAACAATCCTTGGTTTCATCATTTTTCCTTTTTTTTTTTTTTTTAACATTTTTTGAATACTAAAAGAACCTAGTACATAGTTTGACTTTCAGTCATGAAAATTTAGAGTAGCTTTTCTCTGTGTCTGTTGACACTGCAACTGAAGGTGCCACTGCAGAAGCACCAAATATATTATTTGAAGACTGTGAACGTCAGAGTAGGAGAGCAACTAAAGCATATGCCTAAGGTGCCACATGCAATTGCACAAACCATGGTGACCTCTGTGCAATCACCTCTTTCCTGTTTACCTATGGCAGCCAGTTCAAAGCTACTACATTTATACATGCACTTATATTCAACACATATTTATATTCTGCTATTTAGTTTGCTGGATATGTACTCCTAGTGGTATATAGTTCTTCAATAATGTTATATTTTGTCAATTACTTATTTTTTTGTCTTTACAGACTTGATTATTCTTGCTGCAAAAGATTCCCGATAAGACCCTCTGGAGGTATTTCACATTGTGTAATTATTGGTGTGTGTGTGGGAAGGACAACACTGACATGGATAATGATAAGAATTAAGCAAACACTTTAGGCCTCAGATCAACAGATAATGCCCAATTTCAGAACAAACTGACCTGTCCAGCTGAAAGATCACCCTGACATAGAGCACATGAAAGAAAACGAGTCACTTCCATGAACCGCTTGACCATTTGAACGAATGTGACCACCAAGCTCCTCCTACCTTTTCCAGTCCCCCGCATTATCCCACGGAACAAAGAAAATTGCAGTAACAACCTGTCAGCTAAGCTGCAGATCGATTCTGTTTGGACAAAACAGAAACTGCTGGCTTTCTTCTAGTAAGGATGTGCTTTCCAAAGAAACACAGGAAAATGAGTAATTTGTACTTTCAACAACCTTTCTTTTATATTAGGGAAGTGACAATGTAGTTTATCCAATGAAATCTCTAGAAAATGTCACTATGTACCACTTTCAGTGGGAATGAAGGCAGGTTCTTAGAAAACCACACAAAAAAAGCTACATCTGTGCCCCAGGTGTTCCAAATAGGACTTGGAATTATTCTCTGCCCCTTCACTCAACTGGTATAATCTAACTGCACCCTCATCATTAAACCTCCTTACTCTCCAAAACAAGGTGAGTGCATCCAAACCTATTGTAATATAGGTCTCCAAGAAAAATTAGGTCTATAATCACACCCAGGAAGTTTTTGAAGGTTTGTGTTTCATGACAAAACCATGCCAAGGAATACTCAATACGTAAGAATTCACAGAATCATAGAATTTAATGTTTTCTTTCTGCTCAAACCTTATGTAAAATAGAAACACCTGCCACTAAAAAAGAATCTAGACCTTTCCAAATTCAATGGTAAATCTGTCACTGACTTCCAGAAGGGTATATTTTCCTATTTACCCATTCAATTCCTATTTTGAACATAAGTGCAAATTTCATAAAATATTATCTAAATGGAGCATTGAGATAATTACTGGTTATGGTAGAGGTAATGAAGTATTTCTTCTTTTTGTTTGTATCTTGGTTTTAATCCTATCCATAGATTATGGAAGCTTATGCATGAATTAACAGTTAACATGTCATGAAGACTGTCAGGGGTCAACTGTATCTGAACATTTCAACAAGAACAGCAGAAAGAAAAAAACCACTCAAACCAAATAAATGTCACCTGAAGCCTATAAAGTAAGAACTAAGTCACGTGTAAGACAGCTGGTGAAAGCATTAGTCTAGGTTTGAGAGATCAGGAGATCCCTTTCCGTGCCATGCCCTTACTTTCAAAAGCATTCAGGTTTTCCCCTAATTAGTACTGTATTTGCTTCATAGAAGAAGACCAGGAAAAACTCTATATAGACTGCAAATGTAATTTGTATATGAGGTTTCTTTTACTGAGCTCCTATTTACCTCTGTATGCAGTAGATACAGAAGCAGCAGCGTTAGCAGATCATCGCCATTTATTACTCTCAAGCATACTGGTTATCTCAAATGCTGGTCTCAGCACCTGAAGTATTTCAAGGAAAGATCACCCATT
The DNA here is from genome assembly GCA_038380795.1 of Pyrocephalus nanus. Classification (NCBI taxonomy): domain Eukaryota; kingdom Metazoa; phylum Chordata; class Aves; order Passeriformes; family Tyrannidae; genus Pyrocephalus; species Pyrocephalus nanus. The sequence goes on along the minus strand of CM076260.1, from coordinate 9,295,541 downwards.
ACATAAAACATGAGTACAAGCACTCTGGTGATATATACGTTCAGCAATATGTGAGAATTAGAGAGTTAATTTCATTTTGTGCACACAGAGGTTGTATATGAGCTGTGCATAACTGCTCCTTGGAAGTGATCTCATTTTGAAGATGACTGGCTGCCTCACTACTCGGAATAAATTCTTAACATTCAAGTTTGTTAACAAAATCCAGTAAGTCCTTATGACTTTTTAGTTTAGAACATTTCCTGTTACTGTATAAAGAAATCTATATTAAAAAAAAAAAAAAAAGTATTGTTATAAGAATTTACATGGATATTCATAGGGTAATATTTGGAACCACATTTATTCAGCCTTTTTAGGTACTCCTCGCAACACATCTATGCAGAGCATAAGGGGACTTGGTTTTGCACTAAGGCAATTGAGCTGGTACCAAAAACTTACTGTGTACAAGGCCTGAATATGTTTTACATGGCTTATACTGCAAGTAGACATAAAGTACATGAAGCAGAAACCTCCACCTGCCCAGAAATATCACTTTACATGACAGAAAAGGGGAAACTTAGGAGTGGTCTGAACACTGGGAAAAGAGCTTAGAGCAAAGTCTGGATTGGGAGGTGCAATTTACATCATCTGCTGAACATGCCCAAACTCTGGGTCAAGTGGGAGTGTGTTTCCATGAAAAATCAGGCTACTGAGTGTGTTTGGTCTTTCAACTGTGGCACTATCATCTTTAGAGTCTTGATCCTACAGTCAAATTCACAGATGAAAGTTTCAGTGAAACGCTGACAGGCACATGGCTGCACTTTTGTAAGTCTGACTATGCAGTCAGATCCCTAAAGTGAAAATGTTTTTGCTCTGGGGACTTGAGAATCAAAACCAATCTGCAGCACAAACAATGAAAATTCAGATAGACACTGAAAATCTGCTTTTTACTATCCACACATTATTAGTAACACATGTAATGTTTTTCTTGTTGCTTAAATATATGGAGTGAAATCCTTGCCCAAGTGAATTCAGTGGGAGTTTTGCCATTGATTTCAATAAGGGCAAAATTTTCTGCCAGGGCTGGTGTGATTTTCAGCCTGTCTTTGCCCCTTTAATACATGTGATGACAAACTCCTGTGCTTTATTTCCAAGGATGGATCAGCACCCTGCAACAATTAAAATTGCTGTAGTACATCATATTTATCCAGTATATTGTCTGGAAGACCATAGTGAAGAAATGTTTTTTGTTTTCTGCTATATAAATAGCTTCAATTTCCCAAAAAAAATATTAGTTTTAAGATATTTTAACTTAAATTCTACTTCTAAACTCTTCTCTAAATGGATCACAATATGCCTGCAGATATCCCAGTATGCAGCAAACTACCTGAAGGTAGGATTTGATCGTTCATTAAAAGGAGAACTATTGCTGAAGCCCACATACATATATGTGAACATGTGAGGTGCTAACATGAAAGAGCGGGTTGGGCTGGAAGTATGAAAAGTAAATGTATGTTGTAATTAGCATTGCCAAGGTTTGCTGGGGAAGGGGAACCTCAGTCCATTCCATCCCTATCAGTTAATGCCAATGCCAGCAGCAGATGCTAAGAGGCTGGAGAGGGATCACAGATCATCAGAAGTGCAGCACAAAGGAATTTCTGCCACTGTAGCCAGTAAGTCAAACTTCAGTTTAAAGGCCTTTATGAAAACGCACATAGGACAGGGAATAAACAGGAGTTAGAGATGTACACTCACCTGCAGGGCTGCGATCTTATTGGCATCACTGAAGTGTGGTGGGATGGCTCCTATGACTGGAGTGTTGGAACGGAAGGATACAGGCTCCTCAGGAAGGACGTGAAGGAGAGGCAAGGAGGGACTGTCACCCTCTATGTCAATAAGCAGATGGATTGTATGGAGCTCAGCCTGAGAATGAATAAAGAGCCAACTGAGAGCTTATGGATCAGGATTAAAGGGAGGGCAGGGACACGTGACATTACAGTGGGGGTCTGCTACAGGTTGCCTGACATGAAAGACTGACTGACTAAGGCTTTCTTTAGACAGGAGCAGCCTTACATTCACAAGCCCTGGTCCTCATGGGGGACTTCAACCACCCCAATATTTGTTGGAAGGACAACACATCAGGACTTAAGCAATCTAAGAGGTTCCTGAAATTCATTGACAATAACTTTTTTCTCCAAGTTATAGAGGAGCCAACAAGGAAAGGTGCTATGCTGGACCTCGTTCTCACCAAAAAGGAGGGTTTGGTGAGGAATGTGAAGCTCAAGGGCAGCCTTGGCTGTGGTGACCAAGAAATGGTGGAGTCTCTTAGGGCAGTGAAGAGGGTGCACAGCAAGCTCAGTACTCTGGATTTCTGGAGAGCAGTCTTTGGCTTCTCCGGAGATATGCTCCACTCTCATGAGACATCACTTGGAGTACTGCATTCATCTGTGGTACCCCCAACAAAAGTAGGTTGTAGAACTGTCAGAGGAAGTCCAGAGGGAGCCACAAAGATATTCAGAGGGCTGGAGCACCTCTCCTGTGAAGTCAGGCTGAGAGAGATGGGGTTCTTCAACCTGTAGAAGAGAAGGCACTGAGGATACTTTATTGTCACCTTCCAGTACTTCAACAGGGCCTATAAGAAAGATGAGGACAACCTTTTCAGCAGGGCCTGTTGTGACAGGACAAGGGGGAATGGCTTTAAACTGAAAGAGAACAGATTTAGATAACATATAAGGAAGAAAGTAATTACTATGAGAGCGGTGAGGCGCTAGAACAGGCTGCCTGGAGAAGTTGTGGGTGCCCTACCCCTGTAAACAGTTGAGGTCATATTGCACAAAGCTCTGAGCAACCTGATCTAGTTGGAAGATGTCCCTGTTCATTGCAGGGGGGTTGGACTAGATGATCTTTAAAACTCCTTTGCAATTCAAACTATCCTTTGATTTTGTGATCTTTAACATCCCCTCCAACCCAAACCATTTGAAAATTCTGTTGTTTGCACTATGATTTCAAATTTCATACAAATGGCCAATGACAATGACAGAATAGAGTTTAGAGAACTCATTCTGTTTGTAAACAGAGACAAGATGTAAAATATTTAACAAGGTGGATATAATGATTAACACTGCAGTCTAACATTGTAAGGTTTTTACAAAAAAACAAATACCAGATTAGCTTAACCCATGGACATCAGCTTCTAAAAGATGCTGAGCACTGCTACAGCAAGAAATGAAGATGTTCAACATCCCTAAATAGAAAGGCCTTTTACAGATTATAAACTGCCACATGAGATGGAAAAACTTAAGTTACCAGAACCTTTTTATTTTCTGACATACGTTTTTATGTTTAAAGGAAAATTGAGTATAGAGATTCCAGGTAAGACTATATTCCTTAAACATTATGTGTCCAATACACAGATGCATAGACAGTGCCTGAGAAAAAAATAATTATTTTGCTGAGAGTGGGGGAAGTTTGATTTTTTTCTTGAATGTCTAAAATTCACAAACAGGTTTGCTAAGATTCTGAGTATGAATTAAGTATTAAGTCAAGTGCTTCAGGTCTGCATAATCCAAAATGTGTACCTATAAAGACACTCATTCTGCTTACTAAACTCTGCAAGAGGCTGTGGCTCTTTCTTCACATACAGCTTGTAGGGTTGGGGTCAGAATTTAATCAACTGATTGAAATAGATCATAGAAAGGAATAATGTTAAAAACCTATAAGATAATTCAGTTTCTCTCTTCAGATACAATTAGACCATTTAATAGGTTTTGCTTCCACCTCTCAGCTCCTGTGACTTCACGACACATAGTTCACTAGTTCACCAGCCATCACTACATAACACAGTTTGTTCCACTGATTGTTCCACATTGAATTGAAATACTCAATATTTCAAATGACGAAATTGCCACTGCATATGCAAATTGCTTTTCCCCCTGAGGATAAACTAATGTCAGAATTAAAAAAAACCCCAACCAACAGACCGACCATCAGATTTTTGATGTGCAGTTCTTTAGAAATATAGTAATTCCTATGCAAAATGGAACTATTTGGATTTAAATAATTGAAATTATTATAGTTCTATTCTGAAGATGGTTAACACTTTTCCTGTATGGCCACTGAATCTCCTGTTAGCCCTACTCCTGAACCACCATGCTGAAGAAAGGGGAATTCACCCATGGAATACCTATCTTTCCTCTGGATTGCTTTTACATTAGTTTTAGTTAAGAACAGGAGGTGAATCTCCCTACCATTCCCACTTATCCAGCTTTAGTCATCAGTGTAGAGCTATTCTACCACACACAAACAAATGCTTTGGAATGAAACTAATTCAGAAATTGTTCTCAATGCTAGAAGACATCCAGCCCATGTGACTACACTAGAGCTAGTCTTAACTAAACCTCCCTCCCTTAAAACCCGCTGACTTGGATATTAGGTCACCAGCACTAAGCATTTAACTTTGCAGATCTACTCAGGAAGTCCCAGTGTAAATGGACTCTGACACCCTTTCATCCCCTACAGCAATCCAGGTACCAGTGTAAAGCTGCAGTGCAGGGTCTTCTTATACACAACTCTGCATTCTGGGCCCTAATGGTGGTTAAGATGACACAGCGATGTGACCTTACCACACAGCCCCATCCTTATAAATTGCACAGCAGAGAAAATCTCACCACTGAAAATGGCTCTGTATCTGCACAGCTGTACTGGTATGGTGTAACCCGTATGGCAAAACTCATCTATTTTGGGAGGCTGCTTTTAGCAGAAATTCTACCTTCTGCTTTGTCCCACTATTTAACCAGTCTCAGTTTGTTCTTTCACCTGTAAAATGGCCATATCTTCTGACGCAATGGGAAAATCCCTCTGCTCTGACACTAATTGTCCCTGAATTGTGCAATGGGTATTTCAAGAAGCAACAATGTGGAAAGTGTTCCTGCCCGTGGCAGGAGGGTGAAGTTGGATGGACCTTTAAGGTCCCTTCTAGCCCCAAAAATTCTATGACTCTACCATCTGCTACTGATAGTATTTTGTAAAAGCTGTTTTGATCCTCTGCTTTCTTATATGTAAACTGCTTAGTAAATGACTAATTTCACGTAAGTGATGATATTAACACGGTTTAAAAAAAATCTAGAGGTGGTAAAATTGACATGCGATTTAATAAAATATTTGAAATGAAATTTTGACTGCGTATTGAGTAAATAGGTACTGTAAATAGATTGAAACTATTTTGAGAGTTACTTGAGGTTACCTGAAAACAATTAAAGTGGCTTCAAATAGTGTGCCAAAAGTGACGACCGTTCTGATGAAACTCTACAGCACGTGCACCCTCATATTTCATTACGGGTCTCACTGAACTGAACGCTCCTGTTCTCCTTCCTTCTACCGAAGGAACACAAGTGTATTTCCAAGTGTCCTGCTAAACTCGTGGCTGCTCCTGCCACCTCGTGGCTATCGCCCAGCTTAACAGAAACACAAATCAAGAATAGCACATCGAGGACACACTTTGAAAGACAAAATAGGAAAGTGGGCACAAACTTTTGTTTTGAAATGACACTTTTGAGTCCCGTTATTTTTCAAGTATGTTGACTCCTTAAAAAAAAAAAAAAATTAAATCTTTTGGACTGACTTAAGGGAAAAAAGAAAACCTTTACACTGATCTTGTAGTATCAAAGTTTCAGAAGAGACACAGATTTTCTCAGGAAAACTTTATAGAACAATATGATTATTTTTATATCGCTTATTTGTAATTCTAAATGCCGTTGTTTAAAAAATAAACTTGGGCTTACCTGGAAAAAAAAAAATCCAATTATTGTTAGATTTATCTTAGGCAGAGGTGCTTTCACTCTTCATTTTCAGAACTCTGAAATGTCCTGTATTTCTGCTGCCACCACTTACTCAGACCTCTATGTTTCCAACAGCTTCCTTTTTAAAGCTATTTATTTAAAAGACAAACACAAATGATACAAGAAATGCTGCAGTGTCTTTTAGAAAAGCAATTGATTACATACAATAGAAAATGTTTATGGTAATCAGATATCGCTGATGTATTTGCAGGTTTGCACAATAATCAAGCTGAGGAAGGTGGAACTAAGCCATGGAGTGCAAATTTCTCTCCCACAAACTTTAACATGTCATGAACTAACCAAAGCCCATAGGAGAGTTTAAAAGTACTTTGTAATGACAGATCTCCTTCTTAAAAGTGAAGAAGTATAACAGTTATCTGTTTTAGAAACAGTTTTATGATATTAATATTCAGAAACAACCTTAGCAAAACTGAGGACAGATGTCAGAATAGTTGTTGGGATCAAAAGTGGGATATGTGTTGCTTAATTCTCCTTCTTTCCCTGCGTGGAATCAAAGCAGCTATGATCATTACATAATTCTTCGTGCAAGTCAGGTGCTGCAGAATGGGATTCATTCCAGTCAGCACACAAAGCATAGAACCAGCACCATGAGTGTTCAGCTATTTAGTCACCCAGACAGGAAACATTAAGAAGATCAAGACTTAAACCCTTCTCTGTTTCTACACTGGGGACATACTCATATCCTTTTGTAATCTGTATACCTCTTCCCTTCCTTGGAGATAGATGGTTATTTTTTCCCCCCTCAATGAAATCAGCAAGACATTTTTATTTTAAAACTCAAACGGAAGAAAAGATGCTGATGATTCCTCTCCTTCTTTATATTGTATCTTACAGATTGCAGTTGTCTTGTAATTTTTCTACTGCTCAAATCAAAGCAAATACATAATTACCACCCTCCAAGAACAATCTAAGAAGGTTGCAGACTACTTTTGGTGTTTAGATTGCGAGATGAACGTCCATGTAATCCAAAAGCCATCCTTTGGATAATATTTTACAGTCTGCCCCTCAGTTTTTACAAGAAAGGACAACTTTGTCTTACGTCCCCTTGCCTCAAAACTAGTTTTCTTAAGTGTTGGAAGTTAACTAGAGCTGTGATTAGATACTCATTATCCGAGTTCAACAAGGCGTTTACTCAGACAGTGCTATGTTCTACCTACTGGCAGGCAGCTGGCAGCAGAGCTTCATTTATGATCTTCTGTTCAACTCTAGAAGAAAGCTTTTATTTTCTTTATACTAGGCTTGAATCTGTAAGGAAAACCAGAACCCATTTCTCTGCACAGAGTCTCACATGAAGGTATACTGAAAATAGGCCAACTCTGAAACAGACCACCATTTCTTACAGAAAAAAAAATGGGTATAAACAGACTCTTCATCCTATGAGCACAGAAGGCTATTTTAATTTTAGGTTTTCATTAACTATTTTAAAGCATTTACAAGAGTCATAGGAAAATGTTCCTGATGAGAAAATATAAAAATATTTTGGAACACATGAAGTGTGTTCCCTGTTCAGTAGTTTCATACAAAGAACAACTCGGGGTTCACTTTTGGGGTTTTGTCTTAGTCAAGATTTGTTAAGAACAAAGCCTCACACAACAAAATTCTTTTTCTGTCAATTTTATTTCTGTCAATGAAATAAAAACTTGCTAGAGTATGTTAATTATCATATAACACCAACTACATAGATAAATTCAGCTGGAGCTTCAAAGCACCTTAGAGAACAGAAAATTTCAGTATTGTACAGTTTTCAGCAGTCTACTGCTATGCTAAAAACACTGGTATTTTATCTTTTTTTGTTCAAGGTGACACAAGTAAGCTTAGATGTTTGGCAAGGTTCTCCAAAGCCTTTAGATACACTGGATGTCCATCTCTTTAGAATAGTTTTCTTGTAATGACATGTGTACTCATGCAAATGTAAATTTGGAATAGTCTTAAAAGACAGCCCACTTAAGCCCAACGAGTACACCAAAACAGAATGTAGCACCTCAAGTAAACAGTGCTCTTAATGAATAAATAAATGCGTGGCATACACTAAGGAGATAAATTATTTGCCATCCCAGAATGGAAATGTTACAGACCCATTTGTACTTATAAGACTAGAAAAGCTTCTTGAAGTCTGCACCTTCTGTAAAGGGGTACTTGCTGAGGGTAAAGATGCTTTCTGTGGGAAGGCCTTCTGGAAGAGCTGCATAAAGAAGAGTACATATATTCAAACCCCAAAGCATGCTGCTGTTACCTAAGTGGACAAAAATAATAATAAAAAAAAGGACACACACACAAAAAAGCTGATATGGGATGAGTCCAAAATGAGAAGCCTGGGTACAGAGGGCAGCGCACAGGACATTAATGTGTTGCATTAGGAAAATAAACAGCTTTACAGTTCAGAATGAGTGTGTACAATGTTACTTTCTGTTAAAGAAGTAAACAGACCAGAAAAAAAAAATCAAAGTAATTAGAAATTGGAGTTGTCCAGTAGTGGTATTCTGTTGACCAACATAAGAATGCAAGAATAAACTAGGCATTATCCAGAAATATAAAGTTGAAGTTCAATCAGTGACAAATCTGTATAACCTTTGTTCTGAGTAGCTCTTACAAATGCTTGAACATGATAAACATGACCACTTACTCACAAAATCAAAATAAGAGTTCCTATCAGGGTTAATCCAAGTAGCTACAATACCACTTTAAATGTATATTATACAGACTTAAACATATTAGCTGTATTTGGAAATTACTACATCTCCAAGTGTTGCGAACCCAGCTTTTCTCTCTTAATTTTGCAAAGGGTAACTAAGGTTCAGTAATTCTGACCAGCTGGGGGGAGGGGGGGTGAAGCGTAAAAATTGAAAGTAAACCCTTAGAAATTATTATACACAGTTGAACTCTTTTTTAAAGAGTGCCATCAGTTATACACACACCTGCATGTTAATATTTGTAGGACTATACAGCAAATCAAGTTTTCTTGTTGTGATCACCTAAACCTGTACTCTTTGTAAAAAAAAAAACAAAACAACAAAAAAACAACCAAAAAACCCACAACCCCCCCCAAAAAACCACACACACACAAAAAAAAAAAAAAAAAAGCAAACCAAACCAACCCCTCACAAACCCAAACAATTCAACACCGTCCCCAAACCTCTCCCCCCCAACAAAGGGAAAAAAAAAAAAACAAACAAAAAAGGCCAGGCATGCCCTCAAAAGCAAGTGAAGCAGCACTTTGCGCCCTGTTAAGATGTACTTTTCACAGCCTGGAGAATTTCTTTTTGCCAGTGGGAAAGAACAGGAGCTCTCAAGTCCTCTTTAGGCAGCCACAGGAGGCCAAGCAGCCCACAGGCACTTTACTCAAAGTTTAGGGAAACGCCTCAAGAATGACAACTGCAACGTGAAAACGCAGCGGAAAAATAACGCCTAAACAAACAAAACCCACAAACAACAAAAGGCAGCACAACTTTATACAGAAACCCAACGAGCCCGCGCCGCCCTCAAGCGGAAAGGCGGGACTCGAACCGCGGTCCTCCCGTCCAGCCGTGTCCTCCTCACGAGAGGCGCGAAGGGCGCGGGCGGTGCCGCCGCGCACGCGCGTTCCCGGGCAGCGTGTGCCCGCCGCGCCGCCATCTTGGCCGCGGGGCTGTGGTTGCCGGTCCCGCCAAGCGCTCCCGGCCCTCGCACGGTGCTGCCTCGCCCGTGAGCGGTAAGGAAGCCTCGGCAGCTGCTCAGGGGTGCCGCTCTTCGCTCTCGGGTCTCGCCCGGCGGTGGCAGCGTCCGCGCGGCGCGGGGCCGTGCCCGACTCCGTGCGGGCTCCTCTCAGGTGAGCTCGGCGTCAGACAGCCCCGGGCAGGGCGGCTGCTCCGGAACGTGTCCCTTGTGCCCTGCACTTGGTTGCGTTTAAAAGCCCTTTTGTTGTGCCATGAGTTGCCTGTATGGTAGGTGGTGTGTGATGCAGTGTGCATTTTGGTGGCTAAAGCGTTGCAAGCAAAAATAACTTGAGTGGCCGCTCCTGCTTAGAAAGTAGGTGGTAGATACCTGCGTGGTATTTCTCTAACTGGGGTGGTTTTTGAGCTGCAGTGGAAAAAGAGTGGTCAGACCATGCTTTCACGAAGGTAGATTCAGTTTCGTGTTAATTTTGTGGTGTGTTTGTTTTTGTTTTGTTTATTTTTTTTTTTATTTATTTTATTATTTTTAGTAATTTCAAGGTTGTAGTTAAGGTAGGTGTGAGGAATTCTTTCTTACAGGGTGTGTTTGTTGGGCAGGAGGAGGATTTAGAGAATCACAGAATGGTTTGGGATGGAAGAGACCTTAAAGATCATCCAGTTCCAACTCCCTGCCATGGGCAGGGACACCTTTCATTAGAGCAGGTTGCTCAAAGCCCCTGCCAGGCTGGCCTTGAACACTTAAGGAATGGGGCATCCACATCTTCTCTGGGCACCCTCATAGTAAAGAATTTCTTCCTAATGTCTAATCAGAAACTGCTCTCTTTCAATTTGGAGCTATTTCCCCTTGTCCTATTGCTCTATACCCTTATAGAAGTCCCTCTCCAGCTCTCTTGTAGCCCCTTTAGGTACTTGAAGGTGCTGTAAGGTCTCCCTGGAGCCTTCTCTTTTCCAGGCTGAACAGCCCCAGCTCCCTCAGCCTGTCTCAGTGGAAGAGGTGCTCCAGCCCTCTGTTCATCTTTGTGGCCTCCTCTGGATCCTCTCTAGTATGTCCACTTCTTTGCTGTGCTGAGGATCCCAGAACTGGATGCAGCACTGCAGGTGGGGTCTCAGTAGGGCAGGGCAGAGTGGGAGAATCCCCTTCCTCTGCCTGCCCCCCATGGTGCTTTTGACTGCAGACACAGAGTGCTGACTCATTTTGGGCTTCTTGTGAACAAACACCCCCAAGACTTCATCCTCAGGACTGCTTTCGATAAGAGAAGTAGTAAAGAAATTTAGTTATGATTCTCTAGTGATTTTTCTACCATCCTAATGATTTTTTTTCTACCATCTTTCTTTGTAGAGAGATGCAGAGTTTTTAATAATGGGCTGCATTTTCTTTAGAAGGTGTCTTCTTAGTGCGTAAGCCTTAAGTGGTGGAAAGGTAAGTAAATACCAAAAGGCCATTTTGTAAACTGTAGAAATGTGACTGTATCAGTGTGCTGCTGTTATTTGGGCTGTAGTAACAGGCAAGCAAATGTTGATGTGCAAATTGTTTTAATTTGTTATGTGTTTATGCAGGCAGGGCTATGTTTCAGTGAAGGAAAAAGAAAAGGCCTCAGAGCATCAGTGATGGTCCTTGAAAAGTTTGATTCTCTGTAGTGATCAGGTGTTTATTCCAGGCAGAGAGAACCCTTCTCTGAAGGCTGTTTTCCTTCATTAAAAACACCCCAGAATTTAGCTTTCTGTTACAGGGAAAAGTGATAAAAAAGGGCCTTGTTGGAGCAGGTATTTGGCAGATCTGGGTTTGGTACTACTATTACTGGTTTTTTGGTGGTTAGTGGTTTTGGAATTTTGGTGGGGTTTTTTTGTTGTTTCTAGATGTGATGTCTTTGTCCTTCTGCTTTATAGTAGGAGTAGTCATTTATTTACTAGGGATTTTTTATTATTTTTTTGTGGGAGTAAAATGATAGGGATCAGGATTTGTTCTGAGGAGAGCTTCGTGTGTGCTTATACTGAAAACTCTCATGGCAGTTCCACTGAAGATTTTTTGCAGGCTGAGGGGGATCTTGCCCTAATAATTTGTTGTTGAAAGTTCAACTTTCAGCTTTACATAAAAATGCATAAATCAAGATTTTTGTCCAGTCCATCCACTGTCTTTGCATTTGTTGTTGTCCACCTCTAATTACTCTGTTAGAGCAGAGGTTTATTTAACTGAAATTATGGTCATGGACAGCATTTTTAGACAATGTGAAATCACAGATCCATGGAGTTATTGACTTCTGAATTGAACTGGAAACTGAGTTTAAAGACCAGATTATAGATAAAGATCAGAAAAGTATCTGAAGGTTTTGAAGATATTTAAACTGTCAGAATTGGAACACTGAGACAGTACAAAACACAGCCGGCACAATTGTTACTTGATGGGAAGTGCAGAAGTGTTGCACATGATGATGTGCTTAGTATGTTCTTTCAGTCATGAGAATTTAAAATATGCTATTGCTATAAATGATAGAATAGAGGGAGCCAGAGTAAGTAAACAGTAAAGCACAGAGTTATAAGATGTCAGTGATTTGAAGAAGTGATTTAGACAGAAAAAGCAGGGTGAGTAAGGGATGAGTCCTTGGTCACTGACATACTAAAAAGAAAGAAAAACAAACTGGAAGTACTTCTGCGGGTAAGGTCTCTTTGTAGCTGCAGTTCCAGTGCAATGAAACACTGAATTGCATCTCCTTTGGAGAGATTTGCAGTTGAATTTACTGGATGCAAGTAGCAGTTGTGAGATGAGCAGATGTTACATAAATGACAGGAATTGCTTTCCACTCTTTTCTCTTTGAGAAGAAATACAGTCTTCCTGTTCCTCTGTCTTTTTTATCAGATTCCACATTCCTGCATGTCTGTTACCTCCCTTGTCCCTCCAGTTTTTTGATATAATCTTAAATTCTCTCTGTTATTCTGGGAGCAGCCTTTTTGTTAGAAATTAATCTCAAGTGATAAAATTAGCCTGTAGCCACAAGAGTGAATCCAGAGGTACTTTTTTCATCTGAGCATGTCTTTCAAAGGCAATTGTGTCAAGTGTATCCCAGTTGCATAAAACATGAGGTTCTAAAATGTTTAGCATATATTTTAATCAGAATTTTAAAAATATGCTGTTAAAAGATTTTGAAAACAAATGCCACGTAAGTAATTAGTTGCAAAGAAAAAGTATGGAAAATGATCAGAATGATCATACTTTTTTTCTTTGCAGACAGGATGGAATCTCTGACTCCTTTACCAGACCGAAGAGATATGAAATTGGAGATAACTCACATAGAATGCCATCCTGAGTGCTTGGTTATAATGTTCCATGCTCAACACAACACAGGGTGTGAGCCTGACTATTACATACTGCAGAATGAAATACAGCGTGTGTTCAAAGTAAGAGAGAATGTTTGCGTTGGTGGATCTTGCTTGGTGGAAGACAAAGAAGGAGAATGGCACAGGGGAAGAGTTCTGGGAAAGAAAGGGACTATCTGTGAGGCTTTTCTTATAGACACTGGATTTGTGTTGGCAGTTGAGGAAACACATGTTGCTGCTGCTTGTGATGAATTGTTTCAGCTGCCTCCAAAGGTGGTTTCGGGTGTTTTTGCAAGCATACTTCCTCTTGGAGACAAATGGGGTCCAAACGCCGTTAACTATTTTTCATCTCTGGTGGGATTACAGATTACAGGACACGTGAAGGCTGTTACACCACACCAGCTGTTAATTCTAGAAGTGCCAAAGATTATTACTGATGTTCTTGAACTGAAGTTAGGTAAATTTATTGATGGAGATTCATTTTGTCTTATTGTAGAAACTTTAAGAGCATTGCCCCAAGGAGTGATTTGTAAGAGAATGCCAGAATTATTGAAACAGAAGTATCCAGACAGGGAATTGTTTACCTTAAATAATTCTGAGAAACCAACAGATTTTTGTCATGTTCCAGATGAACTCTTTCCATGTTTACCTGTTGGCAATAAAGAAAATGTAAAAATAACTGGTGCAGTAAGCCCAAATAAATTTTATTGTCAGATGCAGAAGTGGCAGAAAGAGCTGGAAGATTTGGCAAGATCTATGCATTTGTACTATGAAGCTCTTGGAGAAAATACTACATCTTGTGATAGTTTAGGGCTACTTTGTGCTGCCAAGAGGCAAAATGGGCAGTGGCATAGAGGAGTGATAAAACAACTTCTTTCTGACCACGTGGAAGTCTGGTTTATGGATTTCGGTGTTACTGAAGCTGTGCCACCTAGTTGTGTTCAGAAACTTAGAGTTGAGTTCACGATATTACCAATGATTTCGTTTCCATGTGCGCTGTCTTGTTTTGGTAGTCAGGATGAAACAGTAATAAAATTTCAGCTGAAAGAACTTATGCAGGCCTTGATAGGACAAACTTCTGTGTGTGTCCGTGTTGATTTATACAATAACACGGAACACCTATATTATATTACGCTGCAAAAACAAGATCTTGGAATTAATACTACGCGTCCCGAAAACCCAAATGAGGCAGCTGCATCATGTGTCTCGCCTTCGGAAACAAAGCTCACAAGTATTGCTGTAAACTACAAACCATGTCCTGAGAGATGCAATTCGGTTAAGAATTTTACTGGAAATAAAAATACAAAAACCTGCTTACCTGAACGAGATATTTCTTTCTCCAGCCAGTGCAAAAGAGAAGAGATGCAAATTAATTCTTTCTATCAAGCTTTTGTGGTACATATCATAAACCCATCTGACTTTTGGATTCAAACTTGTAGGTACCGGAATGAGTTTGAGGCCTTGATGACAAATATTGGCCACACATACAGTCAGTGTGGAGCTGATGAAATGGTCCTTAAAAAGCCAAAACCAGGGTTGCTGTGCTGTGCCCGGTATAGCAAAGATGGGTGTTATTACCGGGCTGTTGTCACAAAAGTGCTTCATGTAAACATTACTGTTTATTTTCTGGATTTTGGAAATACAGATACAGTACCCTGTCACCATGTGAAAACATTGCTTCCTCAGTTTTCTGATTTACCAGCCTTAGCTATGGGTTGTTCCCTTGCTTGCACGTTTCCTGTTGATGGTGTGTGGGTTAAAAAAGAAACTGATTTCTTTAAAAGTGTAGTGCTGAACAAAGTACTGCTGCTTCATGTTATTGGAAAGCAAAACAACAAGTACATTGTTAATGTGCAGTGTAGTATTGGTTTGCAGCAAGGAAGTGTTGCTGCGTGTATGGTTCAAGCTGGATATGCTGAATACTGGGAAAAAGCACCAGATTCTGTTCTAAGGTCAGCACAAAAAAGGCACAACTGTAAAAAATCAAAAACCAATGCAGAGAGCACTGGTAATATTCATAAAAGTAAGATATCTGGAAACGGAAACATACTGCAGAGGGAAAAATCATTAGGTGTGTTTCCAATGCCTGGAAAATCTGTTGTGCCATCCTGTTTTGGAGAAAGTGCTGTCTCTAAAATATGTAAATCGGTATGTGAGGAAAAATTACTTTATAAAGAGTTTGTGTTTAAACCAGGAGATGTTTTTAAAGTGGTGTGTTCTTGCGTTTTTTCCCCATCAGATTTTTCATGTCAGTTGCAAAGCAAACTGCCAGAGCTAAATAACCTAATGGGAAAAATTCAAACTTACTATGAAGGTCATACCAGTCCTTACAAAACTGGACAGGTTGCCTGTATTGTTAAACGTCCCCAAGATGGGAAGTGGTACAGAGCAACTGTTGTGCAGGAGGTATCTAGAAATGAAGTTGATGTGGTTTTTGTAGACTATGGTTATCGAGAAAGAGTTTTACTTAAAGATCTTCAGGCTGTTCTTCCAGATTTCCTAACTCTGGAAAGTCAGGCATTTCGATGTAGACTTAAAAATGTACCCTTACAGACTGACTCACTCAGTGGGTCTGAAGAGGTGCTTAGACAATTTGAAGAATTTATTTCTTCTTCTGGAGGACCACTGACTTGTGTCATTTATGCTCTTGTTCTTGTCAGCCCCAACTGTTTATGCAATGTTGTTGACTTACAAACTCCACTTACTAGTGCAGAGGAATTCCTCAGAGAACGCGGTCTCACCCAGTCTGAGTGTGTTGGACTGAGAAACCTTGCATCTTTAGGTTCCCTGTATAGTTTTTGCTACTCATCTTTTAATATAAAAGTTGGAGGTGAGGAGGAGGTTTATATAACTCACGTAAATAGTCTTTCAAAATTCTACTGTCAGCTTAATCGAAACACTGAAACTGTGGAGGCATTGATGAAGAGGATTAGTGACCTAAGTAAAATGTTGAATAATGCAAAGTATAATACCAGTAATACACGATTATGTATAGCCAGATATTTTGAAGACGGTCTCTTTTACAGGGCTTTGGCTTTTCCTGTGGAATCGACATCCTATGTATGGGCTCACTATGTGGATTTTGGAAATAAGAGTATGGTAGAGAGAGACCAGTTGATGCCCATTCCAGAATCTGCCACTGACCTAATATTCACACCTATGCAAGCTATTAAATGCTGTCTGTCAGATTTTAGGGGGGGGAAAATTCCTGCAAGCATTACTAGGTGGTTTGAGGAAAGATTTCTTGGTAAACTGCTGAAGGCTGTAATATTATCCAGAGAATCAGATGGAAAGATTGTTGTGGATTTGTATGATGGTCAGCTCAAAGTAAGTCAAAAACTTAAAGAAAAAGTTTTTGAAGAGTTGGCACAGAAAAGCTGTATGGGACAATTTAGAAGGTATGGAAGAGTGAGATGTCACATAGAAGGTGACAAAGAAATTAATAAAGTAAGTGTTAAAAATCCTGAAATACCTAAATTGGAAACCAAAGTGAAATGCCAAGTATATGATGACTATGACCAGACAGATACTGGAGAGAATTTTGGAGATGAAGAGCAAACTTTATGTAGCACACCAAAATTGTGTAGTGGATCCTTAAAGCAGCAAACTTTACAGAGTAGCAAAGAGCCAGGCTTTAGAAATACTTCCAGTGCTGTTCTGGAGAACAGAAAACCTCTGACTGGAGAACCTGCTTCTCTCTCTCTCACTCATTCTGCTTTAGCTTCAAAGGAAATAACTGTAAATGCTCTCTCTGAATCTCATCATGAAAGACTGCATTGTACAGGTCTTCAGGAAAGGAGTAATAAAAATATACCTACATTATTCGGTCTTCCTCAACGTGATATCCAGGTGAATACTGAAGCAGCAGTTTATATTTCTCATATGAATAGTCTGTCAAGTTTTTATGTTCACCTTGCAGAAGATGAAAACTTAATAATAAAATTAGCAAATGATTTAAATGAAAGCTTGGAGAATAGGGATCTTGAAAATTGCTTAGATGAGCTCATGGTAGGAGATCTCATAGTTGCAGAGCATGAGGCTGATTGTTTTTACTATAGAGCAGTTATTAAAACTCTGAAATCAGGAAACTCCTTTGAGGTAGAGTTTATTGACTATGGTAATGCTGAAGTTGTAAGTTCCTCAAAAATCTGCAGGATTCCAGAAGAGTTCTTAACTCTGCCAAGGTTTAGTGTTCATTGTTTTCTTAGCAGTATAAAAAGTGTTCCTGATGAAAGCTGGACTAAGAAAAGTGCTGCTTGTTTAGCAAGAAAATTAAGTAATAAGCTAGTTACTTGCAAGTTCTTGCAGCAACATGGAGAGCAATGGGAAATAGATGTAATTTGTGATGGAAAGTCTGTATCTAATGACCTTCTGCAGGAAATAGATGGGGCAGGGTGGCAAAATGCACAAATGTGTCATTCTGACAACGGGCCAAACCAAAATTGTAATCCTCAGGATACAAAGTCTAGGGATGGTTTAGATGGTCAAAGTAAAACTGAGGCTGTTAGAATGAAAAATACTTCCCAACCCCCTATAAGTATCCTTCATCAAGTTATAAATTTTGGACAAGTAGAAGCAGCAGAAGTGGTTAGTATTTCAGAGACTGGAGAATTTTATGTACAGTTAGTTACAAATTTGCAAATATTGCATGAGTTAAATATAATGCTTGACAAAGAAGCACAAAGAAGTGATTTGCTTAGAGAGGATGACATTGAAAAAGGACTGGAATGCATGACACAATCTGAAAAGAACTTTAGGTGGTATCGATCCAAAGTGATAGAGAAATTTGTCAGGGAGAAATTAATGCTTGTTTTTTTCATGGATTATGGCACGTGTGAAATAGTGCCCTTAAATAACGCAAAGATGCTCAGTGATGAGATAAAAAATGTTCCTAAGCAAGCTGTGTTTTGTAAATGGATTTGGTTTAAAAACCTGAAGAAAATTCAGTTTGACCATGTATTAAATGCACTCCTGGATTCTGAAGTAAGGATCTTATTTTTGAGGTTTTTCAAATCCTCTGGTATCTGGGAGGTAGATATTTTAATAGGGGAAGTTATGTTTCAGGAGTATTTGAACGAGTTCTTAAGCCGTTGTCGGACAATTGTTGGACCAGAAAAATCTAGAAGTACAAACTGTGAGGAACTTGGTACATCATTCAAGATAAATTCAGTCATGTGGATGCTGCTGCGAAGTGGCAGAACGTATCCAGGGTTTGCAACTGCAGTTACTGATCCTTCAAACTTCAGTGTCCAGTTTGAAGTCTTCTTTGATTGCATGCGAAAGTTGTCCTTGCTGCTTTCTGACGTTCCTGACAACTTGCCAGCTCTCCCAGAAGAACACGTGACCCCTGGTGCCAGCTGTTTGATTAAGTTTGGACTGAAAGCAGAGTGGTACAGGGCAGAAATTAGTGAAGTAACAAGTCAGTCTGTTGTTCTTAGATTTATTGATTATGGCTTTCTGAAGAGCATTCCTTACTCTGACATCCATAAACTTAAAGTTATTCCAGAAAGTCTGTTTTACTTGCCACGCTTGGCACAGTCTTGCTCTTTGCACGATGCAGTTCCTGCCAAAGGAGAACACTGGAGTGATGAAGCTATACTTTTGTTTCAGAAGCTTCTTCTTAAACCGTTTCTCATATTTCATTTTATCCACTACGGCTCTGAAATGAAATTAGAGGTGGATATTCTGTACGATGACAGCAGTCTAGCTGATGTCTTAATTGCTGCTGGCCATGCAGTCTGCTCTCAAAGTAGGTGCTGCCCCATTCCAGTTGACAGTCTTAAATCAGAAGAAACAGATCTGCAGCCTGAGTGTCCAGATTCTAGTTACTGTGCTTCCCTTTGTGAACCAGATTGTAATTACGATGAAAATTCTGATTTTGCTGACAGAAGTTAGGGAAAGAAGAAAAAAGCTGTCTGAAGCACAGGGCTACCTATAATAGTTTCAAATGAGGACGTCTAGTACAGTGGCTGCTGGAGTATCATTAACAAAGGATCTGAGTTCACACAACACTAAAAGAAAAAATAACCTGCAAAAGATGGACAATACTATGAAGACATTGGGATTTTTTCAGCATTGTGATGATAAGAAAAGGAAAGTAGTAATACAGAGTAAAAAAATAATACAGAGTAAATCTGCAAGCAGAAGCAGTGGCTGAGACTTGTGATTCTGATGTTCTGCAGTCTGGGAAGTGTATGAAGATACCGTCATAAGAATTAGTTGAATAATGAATAGACTGGAAAGCACTACTTAAATGCAAAAAAAAAAAAAAATACAGATACTGCTCTTGGTATATGTGTTTTCCCCTCTAAGATCTCTTGCTATATTTAGACAACAGTGTCTTTAGCAAACCTTTCTCTTGGAATGTTCTTGCAGTTTTTGTGTAAAACTTTATTTGCAGTAACATCTGTTTTACAGTGGTGTTGTCTCCTTATTTTGAATGTTCAGAAAACAAAGATGCCAAACATATCCTTCTCTTTGTTTCTGATTCCGAAGTTTCCATGTAGGAAGAGTTTCTCTCATTAGGAGAATGAGAGAAATCTGGATCCCCATTTATGGTGGAAACGTGAATTAAGTTGTTGTCAGTTAGCTCTTGGTGTACAGATGCTATTGACCCATCTTAAGGTTCTTTTGGTATCTGAGTTGCATCACAGTTAGGGTCGTTCATTGTGCTGAGTGTGTGTTCCATTGATATCTCTCCTTCATCCTCCTCCCCATGTGTCAGAATGTGGAGAGGAAGTTTTCTCCGAGCACCTAGTCAAATCAAGGTACTGTTTTTACTTTAAAAGGAAACATTTGGAGCCTTTTCTTTTTTCCTTCTATATAAGAGGAGGATATTTCAGAACTGAAAAGTGATGGTATACTGGGTATATCTAAGAATATGTGTGTTTTTGTTTGGTTTTTTTTTCTCAGTATCCATTCTGAAGTTGTAAGAATTTGTCAGTTGTTTTTCTGATTATTTATTTTTCCCCTTACCTCCTTCCTCAGTTGTTTGGACAAAGATAAAGCATGAAGAGGCCTGAAGTGTGAGGAGTTTTCTTTGTATTGCGATAGTTTGAATTTCGATGAGAAAATGGATGCAGCCCTAATGATAGACAACACATCTAATGCATCTCTATAACAAGATCTAAGAACACACAATCCCCTGCCCCTCCCCTTCCCCCTCCCGTATCACGATGTATTTAATATGAAAAGGTGAAAGCTCTATCTGGAAAGCAGAATCTAATTTTTTTTAAGGGAAGGAGACATGTCTGGGAAAGTCAAATAAATAAGAAGTAAGACTATGCCAACTGATCTTTACAAGGTTTTCTCTGCTGATGAAGTATACATAAAGAAAGCATGTAAATATTTTCAGTGTACAAGTGAAAAATGCCCATTAGTAACAAATCAGAAAATGTGTAAGGCAAAGTTTCTTAAATGGTATCTAAAATATCAGAAATTTTATGTTAATGTATTGATTAAATAGAGGGGTTTTTGTAACAGTTTGTGATCAACTGTTTTCTTTATATTGCAGAATTTCAAGTTTTTCATATGTAAAATTAAAAAAGTTTACCTTCTCAATACTTTGATATACTGATTGCTCTTAGGATAAAACATGAAAGTTGTACTGTGCAATGTTACTTATGTTGAGTGATGACTGCACTTGCTGCACTGGGCTATGTTCATTGTAGTGCCAAGTAATAATTTTCATCTAGAGGCACTGACACTTAAGAGTTATTTAATTCTGACTCTTAACTTTTAGCTGTCTTTCAGTTGGAAAAGTAAGTGCTTCAGTGTCTCTTCTTTTTAAAAATCATTTCGATACCCTAAATTCAGTCCTGTTGTGTACATTAATGCACAACTCACATAATTTAAGTTAGATTTTTTTTCTGATGTATACTGTGCTTTAACTTATATGTAGCTGTAGAATGTTGCTTACCTAATGTTACAAAATGGAGCCTAGAAATGATGAATGATTAAGAAAAACAACTATGTGTGTACTATTTGTATGCTCTGTAAATTCCGAATGTTAGATTTATTTGCAAGAATGTGTGGGTTTTTTTAGCTTGTAATGAGACTAGCTCATCACAGTATTTCTGTTCCTGAAGATCTGATTCTCAAAGTGCTTCGAGGAAAAACTAGATAATTGAAAGCATTTTTGGTATTATACTGTACCTGTAAATACAGAGAACGTCTTGTTGCCACTGTTGATGCAGATTTTCAGAAGTGTGTTACACAAATGTGATGTGATCATTAGAGTAAGTTGCTGGGATGTCTGGCTGTGTATTTTATGCCCAGTCTTCTTTCTTTAGTGTGTACGTCTCTTGTCCCCAACTTCAGCTGTAGTAGCATTTTTCTTGTAAGTAGAAGCTGTAGTCAGAACCTAGTGGAAAGTAATTTATTAATGATGTGGAAGTTTAGGTGTGGGAAGTTAGGTGAGTTTTTGTATTTGTTTTAGGGCAAGCATAATGCTGAACACGCACACTTTGTGTAGTAGTGAATTTTTTTGGTAAAGTTTAATTTGAACTTATTGTTTATTTCTTAATTGTTGAATTTCCTAAATGTGTTTCTGTATTTGTTTATACTGTGTCATTGATTACTGTGATTATTTTTATTTTTAATCCATGAAGGTGACAAAGAACCAGTTTCATTCGTTTGTAATTAAGTGTTCCTGTGTATACTGCTGTTCTGTCACAAATTAAACAAAATAAATACAAAAAATAATAAATAAATAAAATGCTTATCTTCTGCGTGTAACTTGCCTTGCCTAAGACATTCTAAGTATTTTGAAGCTTTTTGTGACCTTTGAGGTTGGTGAATGCATAGGAAAACACCTGAAGCTACATTAGTATGTTCTTTGTTGGATGGTGCCAAGGAACAATCCTTGCCTTCTGGGCCAGTAGCTGTGGCACGTGTTACATCTGCTCTGTGGTGAATCAAGGTTTGTTTTTGAGTGCTGTAGAAATGGCACCGTATTTCTGCCCATGCTGTTTGCAGGATGAGATGCAGGCTGAGCTCAGCCTGCCTCTGCCTTGTGCTGGGCACATGTGCTCTTGCTGGCACACTCTGTTAAGGCAGACAGGCCTTCCGTGCCAGGTGGGCAAAATCCTGCAGTGCTGTTGTAACAGGTACTGGAGGGGGAGAGGTGTGCATGATCTTTTCTATTCAGGTTGTATTAACTGAGTTTTTAGTGACTTACCATGCAGTGTTACTCCTTGGAGGAAGTACCTCTTTCTGATTTTGCTGACTATTTCTGGCTGATTTAGGAGTAACTATACTCTGTTTCCAGAGGAAATATGTTCAGGCCTGAGCCACCAGAAATTGCAGGCCTGAGAGGAGTAGACTGGAGGTCATTAAGGATTCATGTAGGAAGAGAGGCAGAGAATGAAAAGGTTTCACTGGGGGTAGGAGATGGGTGGTTCAGGTGCTTTGGAATGGGCTGACGAGTTACTGAATGTATGCGCCAGGCAACATAAAAGTTTTGGCTTTCAGACAGAAATATAGGTTTCAGTGCTAACTTAGTGTGTAAATTTTTTTAAAATTTGCAATAAAAAGAAAAATAGTGTAGAGCTTGTAGAAGAGCTCTTAAAAACTAACAAATTATCATCTATTTAATAAAGGCAAATTTAAGGATGGAAAAGAGCCTCTGACAGTGCTTTTAATTACCCATAATGTCTGCAGAGGATTGCATATATGTGCTTGGGTGTGTTTTGTTAGATGCAGATCAGAGTCGAGGGACAAGTTTTACCACTGCGCATAGACAAATGCACTTCTTGAACTTACTTTTTGCTCCCCCTGTGGCGCCTTATTTTTGCCCACACTCCTCCCTAATAAACAGCCCATCCCAAATGTAATGACTGCATCTGAATCAGTGGATTCAGGGTACACAGGTAACAGCACAGTAGCCAAGGGCTAATCTAAACAATGGCCCCCTCCCAACCCTAGTGCTGGTCAAGGCCCTATTCAAACCAGGTTTGGAAAAAATTAATTTCTGTAGTTGATACGTAAATATGACTATGAGTCACTTATCTTGCTCCATAAATAGTCCAGGAAAGCCCAGGGCCCATTGCGTTCTCCTGGACAACAGCTGGGAGTAATTTTTTTGCATTGAGTGTGTGTGAGGCAGCAGGAAACACTTGATGTAAAAGGAGCCCCTGATACAGCTTAACTGCTCTTTGGATTCACCTGGGAGGTGTTTGTAGGGTGGCAGTGCCTCCTGGGGGCTCCTGCCAGTGTGCGACAGGCAGCTTGTCCCGATGGATCCTGTGAGCTGCACTGACACCTGCCGGCCCTGTGCGTGCAGGAATCGCTCCTGGCAGCACCTGCAGTGCTCACCCCGCCCTTGAATGTCCATGAAGTGAAGATCTCTCTGCTTTTGGCTTGAGAAAAGGTGAATCCTGGATTACTGCGTCCGGCTGTCCTCTCCTCAGCATTGGAAAGACACGGGACTGTTGAAGTGAATCCAGAAGAGGCCCCAAAGATGCTCAGAGATACTCAAGATGCTGGATCACCTCTCCTATGTAGACAGGCTGAGAGAACTGGGCTTCACTCTGCAGAAGGGGAGGCTGTGTTGAGACCCTCCAGCAGCATGCAGTACCTAAAGGGGGGGCTACAAGAAAGCTGAGGGCAAACTTTTTAGCAGGACCTGTTGCAATACGAGAAGGGGTTATTGTTTTAAACTAAAAGAGAGTAGATTTAGAGCAGATACAAGGAAAAAGTTTGTTACTATGAGGGCGGTTAAACACTGACATAGGTTGTCCAGAGAGAGGGTGGATGCTCCATCCCTGGGAACATCGAAGAGCAGGTTAGACGGGGCTCTGAGCAATCTGATCTAGCTGAGGATGTCCCTGCATGTAGCACAGGGATTCCACTAGATGAGCCTTAAAGGTCACTTCCAACCAAATCATTCTATGATTTGAGAATTAGGCAGCGTGGGAGAAAAAGGGTGGAGAGGCTGTTTTAGGGGATGCCTAATATAAGAAAACATTTGGTGGCAAAATCCTGCTATCTGTAGAGAAATAGATACTGTGTTTGCAGACTAAATTTGTATTTCTCAGTTCCCTTTTTTTTTTTTTTTATTTCTCTTCAAGAAGCAATTTTTTTCCATAATAAACATGGAGAAAACAAAATCTTGAAAATATTTATTCAGCTCTGAGCTGACTTTAGGGATAGCTATCTTGATTCCTGCAGATTTAATAAGAAAGTTTCTAGGACTACTATGTCTAGATCTGCATAATGAAGGAATTAAAACTGTGATTGCAGCATATTTTTTTTTGTGAGCAATAAACATTAGGAATCCTACTGGGTGACCCTGAAATATAATTAGGCCTAGTTCTGTGAAATTATTTTGCTGCAAATACAAAGAAATTGAATAAAAGTGGGGTTTAGATGGGTTTAATATTCTTTTTTTTGTACTTTAAAGGAATACCAAGGTGTTAAGAGAAAAAACACAATTTGACAGACTTTGATTCTGATTAATTCCTTAGTGTTTAATCACCATGATTTCATAAGAGTTTGAACTTAAAACATAATATATGATCAAGCCCTTTAATTATGTTTATTTTCTTTTAAGCCATGGAGCCATTGATCTCCTCTAATCTGACATTCCATATAACATGGAATTTCACTTACTTTTGCATTAAGCCGCTATTCCGCCTTCTGCCTCCAAGGGTTCAAACCTTCATCTCTCATTTCCCACCTTCAAGCTATAAGCTTGCTGCTCACCCCCTTGAAGCTGTTTCACTGTACTAAAAGTATTAAAGAGCTGTGATATGTCTCTCTCTCTCTCTAGCCACAGGAGTCAAGTCTAGGAACTAGACAATTTCTTGAGCGGGGGGAAACCTATGCTCCAGATTCTCCTCAAAGGAATTCTTTTGCATTTTCATATGAAACACTCAATGATGAAACAACTCTGGGAGCAGACACCAGGACTTTCATAATCCAATCATGTTCCCTGCATTTTGCACCCTTATTTGTCCTCATTAATTTTGGATCCTTTTCTGCAAAGCAGGACACCTTTAGCAAGAGAAATCAAATGACTGATAGCTCTTGGATTAAAGCACATACCTGAAAGAAACTAAAAATAAGAAAAGGAAAAGAAAAAAACCAACTTTAGTCTGAAACAGGGAATTAGCTTTGCATTTTCTTCACTTGGATTGATCGTACCAGCCTACTTAGTAGAGTGTACCCTCGTTTTGTGTTTTAAAGGATAAAGCACAGGAGAGTATGAGACAAATCAGTTTTATGAGAAGCTAAAGGGCTGTGAATGAGTGGACGGAGGAACCTACTTGCAGCATAAATTGGCTAAAGAAGGGTGGCATCTCAGGTCAGTGTTTCTGGTTGGCTGATTTAGGCATTTCTCCCCTCAGACTCATGAGTCATTAAGAGCATATCCTGAAACATCTGCCCTGTGCCATGGGCTGTGGAGTCTGCTCTGATAGCCTGATGAAACAGTTAAGTGAAACTTAGTATGCCTTATTTTGTGCTTAATGAGGAGTAATGCCTTACAAAAAGTTTATGGCGCTAGATCAAGCAAAGGGCTCGGACAATATCTAACATTTGGGTTCCATTTCACAGTCACAGAAACCTCTGAGAAGTCTGATCTCTCAGTGTGATATTTAAAAAATCTATTGAACATGATAAAACGTGAGGGTGAGAATGTATTCTAAGTTTTACACCTTTCTAGGAGCAAGGTGCTTTGTGTGAAGTAAGTAGAGACATCTGTCTGTGCAGTGTCCCTGAGCTACACATCTGAAAACGGCTCATTCTACACAGTAACCAGTCGTTCATAAAACACATCCACCAGTTAAGAAGATAATGCACATTTTTCATATAGTGTGTACTGTTTACATCACTTGCTCAGCTACTACGAGCTCAAAGAACAAGTTCCTAATAAACCCATAGCCACAACCCATGGAAAGCACCTACAGACTATGAGATTTTGAGACAGAACAGTTTCCCTTCTTTCTGAAGCTGTGCAGCACTGCAGGAAGGCATTTGGGATCCCTTGTGCAAAAGAGGAAAAGTATGATTTGGTAGCCTGGCTGCAGGGCACAGAACTAGAAGGATGAAGGTATGTGGTCTAAACATTTGCTTCTGTGACCTGTTCACTGCTTTGTCCACAGGAGAACAGTTTCAAGAGGAGGGAGTGAAAAGATTACTTATGTCATTATAGCTTGGTGATGTTTTTGGGCACTGTCAAGCTGAAATAATTCTCATTTTCTAGGTGAATGACTTAACCATTAAGCTGCTGATTATTAAGTGTTTGCTACACTCTTCTCTGTCAACTCTTAAAAAAAAAAAAGAGGAAAAGAATAGGCTAGGAGCACTGCCCCATGTTTTAGACAAAGTAGTCTCTCAGAGTATCCTTTTCAGAACTGGGGACCCCTAAGGACTAGAAAGTAAGAAAGTCTGCTTTTTGGATGCTTGGCTCCTAAATAATATCAGTTGAAATAAGCCCATGAGTGTATGTGATTCTGAGTGTATATGGGAGCACTGAAATGCTGAAACTGAAGTAGTTCAGGGCATGCTGGGGAGTTTAGTTCCCAGTGCCTGGGGAACTGGGAAATGAAACAGGGAGTCAGCTTGTAATTGAGGGTGCTTGCAGGTACAGCAGCTGCTGAACAAGGTGTTTTAAAAAAACAAGTTTGAACCTGGACAATATGATTCTGATTAATGCTTGCTGTAATATGTTATTACATTTAGTCCATGCACCCTAATTCATGCAGTTAGTTTTCTTCAGAAATATTTTAATGTATTTTTCAAGTCAAACTTACTGGTGATGGGGGTTTTTTCCGCCAAAAATCAACACTTTCTTGTATTTGAGGATGGATTAGGAAGATTGAGCTAGGGACCACTTTTGAGCATCCTGAACACACACAAGTCCAAGGGAGGGACACCTGGAATAGAATAACCCTGTACAACAGTCCAAGCTGGGAACTGGCTGGCTAGAAGGGAGGTCTGTGAGATGTACCCAAAATCAGATGTTTGGGTTTCTGATGGACAACAGGTTGAAAGGGAGTGAGCAGTGTGCCTGTGTGGTGAGAGACTGGGCTGGGTTTAATCAGTCTTCAACCACCTAAACTGAAGGTATATATATATATATATATATATATGATAATACAGCATAGAGGTAGTATAGAGATATCCAATTACCACATGCCACTCTTCAGGAACCAATATCCTTTACCAGAACTATCAGTAGTGGGGCCTCATCATCAGGTGATTGAACAAAGTCAGAAAGTATACTATAGTACCAAAAAGCCCTTTTCCTAGCTCAGTTATTTCAAATTTACATCTTCTGGTGTAATGGCTTTTTCCCAGCAAATAACTTCTATGGACATTTATGATTAGGAGTATAAATTTGTTTGATCTATTAGGGGTTATTAATAAACAGGTAGCTTATTTTGACAATGACTGTTTGTTTCATCCAGACAGAAAGAATTCACAGCGAGCTTTTGCCTCTGTTATTTTTACACTCCAGGTATTTTTCAACGAGGAGGTTTTCAGTTTAAGGGAATGGACAGTCACCTAACAAATCTTCTTAGTACTAATAATCCTAATTTTTGAGTGGGCTGTGTTTGTAGGATACATTACAACATTATTATACATGATATATATGCATAAATACAGCGAAATATTTTTACTCAGTTTTTACTTTTGTAACTTTTCAACAGAATTAAATTAATTTGAGAAGGAAAACCTTGTTGAAATCAGTAAGCTTATTAATGATGTTAAGGGATAGTTTTTTACAAAGAAAAATTACTGTTTACTGTATTTCAAAAAGGTTTTATGATATGAAGAATAATATGATATATATAACTAGAAGTAATGGGAGGAAATTAAAAATAATTTAAACTTCCTGAAAATGAGTTCTATTAGACTGTAGAATAAGTTCCCAGGGGAAGCTGTAGAAGCCTCATTATATGGCTTATTTAAAACTAGATTAGATGAAGTGCCTGAAGGGAGCAAGCTTGGGCTGTTTCCTGTAAGGCTGAAGGAGATTACCTCAGAGGTATGTTTTTCCTTCTGAAATATTTTATTCTGTGATGTGGTCTGGGAAAGTCTTGTTCATTCTTATATGAGAATGTTTTGCTCCTCTTTTACCATGAAAGGGTTTATAGGTCTTTATACTGATATGAATCACACTAACTGTGAGTAAAAACAATATTTTTTTTAAATATAACATCAGGAATAATTTGACAAAGGTAGAAGTATCCACACACATGCCTTAGTTTTTCTTCTTGGTTTTAGAGTTAGAAATTTGCTGTTAAGGTGGTTGTCTTTGCAACCTTGACTCTACATATCCGTGGATGGCCTGAAAGTTGTGATCATGATGCTTTCTTCTGTCCAAGGGGATGCAGCCAAATGGCAAGCCTGTCATACCTGTGAGTGCAGACTTGTACGTGCTGCAGGGTGATCTCAGCCCACACCCAGGGCTCAGCCACAGTTTGGATGGGTGCATGAGGGAGCCTGGAGGTTAACTGTGAAGCTGCTCTGTAAAAGGCCAGATATTTTTATTATTCTCTGCATCAGTGACTGTATAGCTATTTCATAGCAAGTGACACAGTCCCAAAATAAAGGATGTAGGAGAATGGCTACATAGGCATTAGTGACCGCATATCTGAGATGGCTGTTTGGTTTTCTCACCTGCTATTCTGAACAGAACAACACTGTGCAGTTTCACAGAAATTCCCTTCCATAAACATGGAAACTCTTCAACACTTGTTTTTTTGGGATCCCTAGCTTAGTCTCCATCATAAACTCATAAGACATATATGATCTGAGCTTTCCTTATTTGTAGTTTTTACTTCCAAAAGAGGAGATAGTTTCTTCTTCAGTGGCTTTAGAAAAGATTTTGTATTAAAAAAAATAAAAATTTGCTGGTC
The DNA here is from genome assembly GCA_038380795.1 of Pyrocephalus nanus. NCBI lineage: Eukaryota > Metazoa > Chordata > Aves > Passeriformes > Tyrannidae > Pyrocephalus > Pyrocephalus nanus. The sequence continues at coordinate 9,266,879 of CM076260.1, read as the reverse complement.
CTTATAGCATTCTATTTGATTTTTTGGCAAGTATTTAGTCAGGGTGCAAATTCTCAAAATAACTCAGGGCCTGTAAATTTACAATTCTGCGTGATGAATCCACAGTATCTGCTCCAACAGGTTATGATTTCATAGCTGATGCCAAAGGGAGTATAGACATTCATTTAATTTTGGATCATTAGATCCAAAGCTGTCCTGCTGGTTATGGCATGCTATTATTTTTGTCCCTGTCAAAACCAATGAACAGTTGTACTAGTGATTGGCTTAGCTGACCAGAGATGCTCAAAACACAAGATTAATGATGAAGAGCTAGATCATGCACCGAATGTTTCAAGCAAGATTTAAAGAGGGGAAATTGAGTTTTTGTTTGAAATACATTTACGTAGCACTTGCATTAATGTTACAATATAATTGCAATGTTTTCATCAAGAAAAAAATGTATAGTTTATAGTACATTTAAACAATTAATAGATTATTTTTTAAAATTTTTACTTGAAATGACTTTTCTTTGGCCAGTAGTTATGCAAGATCAATCCTGTAATACAAAAATATCTTCATCACCAGATGGCTTATTGTCATCCACTGCAACACTGCTAAGTGACCATTCAGCTGTCATGGATGGCAAGTGCAGGGATTTCTTTGAAATTGTGATTAAATTTCACCATTTCCAGTGCTACTGCTAGATGAATTTTCTGAGTGCATTTGGTATGTGTGACAGGGCTTTCATAGAAGGTGGGGACTACAGGGGTGGCTTCTGTGAGAAGCTGCTGGAAGCTTCAGTCCACCTCTGGCTGAGTCCGAACACATCAGTCACAGTGGGAGCACTTCTGGGATAACAGAGCTAAGAAGGGGAAAAAAGTTAATGGATGGGAGCCAGAAGAGTGAGAACATGAGAGAGCAACAAAGCAGACACAGGTCAGTGCAGAAGGAGCGGCAAGAGGTGCCCCAGGTGCTGGAGCTGAGATTCCCCTGCAGCCCCGTGGTACAGCCCATGGTGAGGCAGCTGTGCCCCTGCAGCCCCGTGGAGGTCCATGAGGGAGCAGAGATCCACCTGCAGTCTGTGTAGGGCCCCATTCCAGAGCAGAGGGATGCCCAAAGGAGGCTGTGACCCTGTGGGAAGCCTGTGCTGGAGCAGGGTCCTGGCAAGACCTGTGGCCCTGTGGAGAGAGAAATCCACAGTGGAGCAGGGGAAGAGTGTGAAGAGTCCTCTCCCTGAAGGAGGAAGGAGTGGCAGAGACAGTGTGTGATGAACTGACCACAGCTTCCATTGCCCTCTCATTGAGCTGCTGTGGGGAGGAGAGAGAGAAAATCAAGAGTGAAGTTGAGCCTAGGGAGGAGTGGAGGGAAGTTTGGGGTTGTTTCTCGTTATCCTACTCTGATTTGGTGATGATAAATAAACTAATTACCCCAAGTCTGTTTTGCCCATGTGAGTGATGTCTCCCTGCCCTTATCTCAACCCACAAGCCTTCTGATATATTTTCTCTCCCCAGCCCACCTGAGGAGGGCAGTGAGAGAGCAGCTTTGGTGGGCACCTGGTGTCCAGCCAGGGTCAACTCACCACACTGGGCTTTGTTCTTTCACCAACTTTCTTCCTCTAATTAACATTTTCTTACTTCAGCTGATAGGGTGTCCCATTCCTTACCTCCAAATGGGCTATGAAATTTTCAGTTTCTTACAGGACATATTTGCAGAGTCTTACAGTTTGTATTACATGCTACCCTTGGGCTCCTCGGGGATTGTGTGTATCAAAACCGTGTGATCAAAACAAGACACTGGCAAAAATGGCATGCTGATCTGTGCCAAATTACAAACCTAGGAGGTACTGAAGAATAGTGTTGCATACTCAGTAGATTAGGGATACTTTTTCTACATTTTTTTCACTATTTAATGATAAAAGTCAATTTGAAGCAGTGGCTTGGCTAAGTAAGAAAGAGATTAGGATATTATGTTGACCAGGTAGCAAAATGTTTCGATTTCATAAAAATTCAACTGACCACCAGGTGGAGACTTTGTATTAATTTTCCTAAACCAAAGCTACAAAAAAAGATATCAGCCTAAGAAGCCATTTGCACAAAAATAAAATAATCTCATTTATTTTCCAGGTTTTCTTGTAGATAATTCTTGCAATGAAAAGTTTCCCAAGCTGATCTGGGAAGGCTAAGCCTTAATTCTTTGAAAAGAAAAGAGAAGCATAGAGTATAAGATTTAACAACATATTGCTGAATTGTTTAATGAAATAATGGATTTTTTAAAAGTTAAATATGTTCTATCTGCCTGATTCTTCTTTTTAAGTGGCAAGGAATTGACCAATCTGGAATCATTGTCATTAAAAATGACCTATTTATAAATACTCTTTGGCCTTTAGAATTTGCAGTAGGTTTAAATAACATTTATCTTTGTGTAGCATAGTTAATAGCAAAGACATAATTGCATGTGCTTCTGTAAGTGGAAGTCTTTAAATGCAAATACTAATAGACAGTGTCATCTATAAAAATCTGCAAATTTATGGAGGAAATTAGTTTTTCCAAGCAAGCTATTTATTAATATGGAGGAAAGTAATATTAAATTTGGGCTCCACCATATTTCTTTACATTTTTATACAATGAAGCAGCTGCAGAAAGAGGTGAGGACCCATTGCCCTGTAACTAATCTGGCTGCAAAATTTCAGTAATAGGGAAGAAACATAAAACCATTCTTTTCTCTCTGAGGACTAGTTATTTGGGAAGGTGTGATTTGTAAGTAAATAAATAAAGGAAATGAAAGGCTGATACGATGAATCAGATGATTTAGTTTATGCAGAAGCTCATCCCCCCCAAATATGAGGGTGAGGTGATCTTGGATAGGACCTGAAGGCAGGTGAGGAATGAGGCTGTGATGGGAATGAGGAGCAGAGGGGTCTCACTGGGAATTCAGCAGCATTCTGCTACCCTGTACTTTGGTGCGCCTAATTTATTTCCTGGTTTTCATCCTGAAGAACAAAAAAAGGATACTACTCCTATTGCTCCTTTTGGCATATCTCATCAGCAGATATATTTGAAAAATGCTCATTTGAAAGAAAGAACAAATGGAATTAAAGCCTAAGACAGAGCTGGTGAATCTGCTTTGGGCTTGAGGACAAATACAGTATTTATTTGTAGCAATGAAAGGGAGTTGTGGAATGGAAGGAGATGCTCTGGTGGAAAACTGATGACTAACAGTGTTTCAAAAGAAGGAAAATGAAAGTTAAATAAATAAATACTAGAAAACCAGTTTAAAGATTCCAAAGGACTTCTAGGATCAAATAGTTCATGGGAGCTGGGCAGTTGAGGAATTTTCTACTGATTTTGGTTTGCTCTAGATTTGGAGTAAAACCTGCAGTTATAAAGCTGTGAAGGTACCCAGTGAGTTCTACTGGGGTTACTACTGCATCTAAATGTGATTCTAGGTCACACTCATCCCTTGTGTGCTGTGGAAGAGATCCAGAGTGCCTTAGGCTAAGGACTGGTTTTCTTTCTATTATCCACATCTATCTTCTGATTTTTTCTTGAGATACAGAACAAATTTTGAAAAGGTATTGCATCTTAATTTGAACTAATCACTTGACATCATTCATCGTGACTAATTGACCATTTGTCATTAGAAATGTTCGTCTTTAGTTTTATTAAGAATTTGCCTTTTTTAACTTCCAGGCATTGGTGGTGTTTGGTGCTTGGCAGTTTGGCTTTCTAAGGAGTTCACTGTGTATCATTAGAAAAATAGCCAAAGATTAAAAAAAGAGCCCCATAATTAATGTGCTTTAATGCTGTTTGTACATGAAGGATGTGTGGCACTTTGAGGGCAGATTCTCCTAGAGCGGACTGTTTGTGCAGTCAAACATAGTTCAATGACATAGTTCAGTGTGGTTAGAAGGAGGAGAAACTAGCACTTAAAATAAGATTTGAAAACTGTCCAGTGTCTCTCATATTATTGTATGTGAAAGGCATTTCATTTGGAGCCACTGTTAGTGTGAAATACTAAGTGGGGCAAAGATTGTGCTCACATCTTTAGGGTTCATCCTCATATCTACATTAGACCTTCTGTGATGGTGCAACCCACAGTTCTCCAAGGTGATGTTTTGCTTCTGTATTAGTGAGATTTGTTTTATAAAGGGGGACTGTTACATAATCTGCAGGTTTAAATATGTACCTTAATATTTTCCCTTCTTTTTAAATTTATACTTTTTTCTTCTGTGTATTTCTGAGCAAAAGACTTTCAACAGATTCTTTAAAGGGCATTGAGGTTGATAGACCTTATTTAATGATTGGCCAGTGTGCTTAAGCCAAAGAAGAACATTAATTGCAGCAAAATATTAAACCCCTTGTTGAGATTTTTTTTATTTTAATACAGCTTTTGAGATTTCTTGAAATAAATCAGAATAACATAGACTGTCATGGAAATTATTTGCATTTGATCAATTCATGTGCTGGCCTAAGCTGCTGAACTATTCAGGCTGAAGGTTTCCACCATTGTCCTTGTTCCTGCAGATATCACAGAGGAAAAGATTAAGAGCATTATAACTTTAACATAAAACTCAGAAGTAATATAATAGGAAAAGATAGTCTACATACAACAAAAGGAAAATTTGCACGGGCTTACTTTTATCCAAACATTTGACCTCCAGCTTAGATGGCTTAAAAAGGAGGAGGAAAAACCTGTACCCATTTGTCCTGGTGCAGTAATCTGAAAGTTAATACACTGGGAAATATTTCTCACTAACTCTGAACTGGATGTGCAATTTTATTTTTTTTTTAATTAAACCCTGCATTTCTCATTCCATTCCTGTGATGGCTAGCCAACCGTCCTGTTGGAAAGTAATAATATTTTGCATTTACTTAGCATTCCTCATCGAAATATCTAGAAATCTGCTTTTTCTGATATATCACTCGTTTCATCATTCAGATCTTCCACTGGCTCTTTCTGTTAGCAACACTGAGTTTGAACTGTCTTCAGAGCACTTGACAGCTCTGTCTCTGGTTGTATCTTGGATTTTGTGTTCTGTCAAGTCCCCTTGACCTGGCTTTTTAAACCTTCCTGAGGTTCAAACACTAGTTTTGCTGGTAGTATCCTCACAGTAGTTTATGATTTTATCATGCCGTCCTTCAGGAGAAGAACATTTCTCTTTTCTGCAGTCACTAAACCACTCGTGTCTCTTTACTCAAAGACATAGAATTTCAATTTTTGACATATATACTAGAACTGAGTCTATAGCAATATAAAATAAACTAAAGGAAAAGGAATTCTTAAATCTGAATCCCCCTAAAAGTCTCAAAGCACAGACATCTGCCATTTCAAGTTGATAGAATTTAGCTTTCTCTATTTGTGATGAATTGCCCAGCACTGAATACAGAATTGATGGCTGTGGAAATCACTTTGTGCTGTGCAGGTCTTGCCACTGGCAGGTTAGAGGCACCTAAGGAGAAAGGGAGGTTGAAGGCATCATTTTTTGCACATTTATTGTTTTCAGTATTATTAATTTAAAGAAAAGTTTCAGTTCCAAAATGATGGCTCAAATTTTTACATACATTCTTAAATTCCAATAATGCTGGATTCAAGAAGAATTGTAAGGGAGGTTCTGCAGGAGTCTATCAAAAAGTACTCACATAGCAACTTCACAGTCATCCTCTCTACCCAAAATTGGATCTGCAGGGATTTGAATGTGCTCACTGCATTTCACTCTCTCTTTATTTGAATCCATTATGTATTTTATGTTTCTTATTCTGACAAAACAATCAAACAGAATGGGAATGACATATTTAAGGGTGGTTATAGGAGCGTTTAAGGCAGTATAAAAAAGTGAGATGGTCTGGTTACTGAATCATTCTAATAAAGGACAGCTTTGCTTAGTTTTATTTTATGGTCCCCTGAACAATAAAAACAGTAGCTTCTCCACTATTTTCATTTTTAGTGAAAGCAACTGTTCTGGAGAATAAGATGGGAAAAACATCAGAAGTATTGAAATAATTATGCTAATATTCAAAACAATGACTTGCAAGTCACTGCTATATTAAAAATGTTTCTTTTTCTGATTTTTTTTTTTTTAATATGAAACATCTATCAAGTAAACAGGAAAGGAAAACTGTCTTTTTCTGAGTGGTTTCATTTCCAGTGTTTCTTTGGCTTCCCCTCAAGGGTCAGACTCAATAAACAGCTGTGCACTGTGTGTGAATAAAATCAGTGTTGCAGAACCCAATAGCACACCAACAGAAAAGGGTTTTAATTCTTTTCTCTTTGAGTGTAACTGGGACACTTATGAATTTAACTTTTTCTATTCCAGTATTTGCTCTCGGTGCTTTCACCAAGGAAGAATTCAAAACAAGAAACAGCTGGAGCCTTTTCTTTACACTTCACCTGCTATTCACATCAATAACCCTTCAAAACACAAATGTGCTGGCAACTCACACACAATTTTCACTGCACCCACTTTTGTGTGGAGAACAAAAGTAGCTTCATCATCTCACTCAGGATAACAAATATTAGAAATCTGCATGACACTATTTTCTGGGAAATCTCTTATTTCCTATGTTACAGGACAAAAACCTGACTCACACATAAAGGATATTCTGGTCTATATTTAAAAAGATACATATATATTCTTCATTTGTGTGCATTTTTTTTTTCTTCTTGAATCATAAAGATTAAGATATACCTTTTATCAGGCACGAGACACCAACAACAGCATTTATGTGTGCAGAGTGTGTATTGTGTATAAGTTCCTCAATGGTTGTTAGGCACTTGTGGAGAGGTCCTTGCCTGCATGATCCTTGGCTGACCAGGTAGCTTCTGCAAGGTGAGAATTGCCCGTCGATGTTAGTTGTTGATAGAAGTGCCTTTAAACAATGGAGTTGCAGAGCAGGGGACAATGGTAGATGCTTACATTGTGCACGTCTGTGTTGGGGGAGCTGCAGCACATTACGCAGCTGTTGGTTGGTCCATCTTTTGCCACAAAGATGGCCAGGTGTTCTTGCAAGCACCCAGGAGATCTTTAGCTGCCTGTTTGGGCTTCCTAAGTGACCATGAATGTACACTGCACATAAGGACACTGTGGGTTTTTGGAATAGATCTCAGGGGCCTTCAAATTTCATATAGCTTGTGATAGATTTCAGCCTAAGTGCATCCCACGTGGTTTGCAGTGGGCAGTCATGGAGAAGAGCTTGGGTCTGTGTAAATTTTTGTTAGCAGATGTAATAAAAAATATTGGCTATATAACCAGTTTATATAGGTCTTGGCATTGTTTCTCAGGTAGTTGCCTGAGGAGGCCTTACTGATAGGGGCAAGGACACAGAGATGGATGGGCAATGGAGTGTTGCAAATCCTCACAGATTTACTCTGGGAGATTTTAGCGTTTCAGAGGAGATTCCATATTTCATTCTCTGCCAGGCTAGCCTGCAAACATGGACTGAATGAGTCTTCCTGGGTTATCAAATTAATCTTCTGGCTGTTTTTAAGTCATCCAGATAAATGGCAACAGTTTTGCCTTGATCTTGCTGATGTATCAGAATGGCACAAGAAACATCTCTTCTTCTTCCTGTTCCTGTAGGATCTAATGTAACTAATAGCAAGACTGTTTTAAAAGTCCTTAGAAGCTTTTTTTTTTTTTTTTTTTTTTTTTTTTTTTAAATAAAACAATATTTTCTTTGTGCACATGGCCAAGTAGTCCACACAGAATGAGGTTTTTTCTATTGCCTTTCAGAAATGAAAACTGGGATAATGGTGGTATCATGTTTCATGGTTAAGATTTGTAAGAAGAATATATTAATGCTTTCACTTATGTAACTTGATGGTAAATGAGCTACACCAGCTACATTGTCTTTTATCTCCCTGAAATGTGCACATTTCATTAACAGCCCAAGATGACTAACTCGGATTTTCTGAATCATCACACTAAATCTCAGCATGTCATTTTTAGGTGTTAGCTTGCTTTAGGTTGTTTGAGTCTGACCTCCAGCCTCTATAGTGAAAAAAACCCCATTTCTATTTTATCCATTTAGCTACTTAATACAAATTATTTCCTTGTAGGTTGAGCCTTGAACGAGACAAGAACCTTTGTGTGAATTGTTGGTGGATCACAATAAAGATCACAATAAAGATCTGTCTGTGCACTAACAGTGTATGCCCAGGGACAATTTCTGCTGCACATTGACAGTTTGACAGACATGATTTTTTTCCTGATCCTTAGAAGAAATGATTTTTCAGACTTCCTAAAGATGCTGATTCCCAAAGCTCTATGAGTTTTTTATTAAAGCATTCCAGCGTCACAGCATCCAGACTTGTGCCCTCGTAGTTGATAGTCAGGGGGGATATTTGCAGGACTGACTGCACAGTGACCTCAGGTTTCCAGCAGCAGCAAAAATGCCTCGGGGAAACTCAAGAGATTTATCATAATGCTGTTTGTTTACAGGAACTTTCAGGTACAACAGAGACTGACAAGTACTGTACCACACAGCTTAAACAGTAAAGAGCTTACAATAACAATATAGAGAGACAGGCAGTCCAATATTTACATCGTATACAAAATTTTTCTTTGCTCGGTGGTGTTAAGAGTTCCTTAGAGCTGTTTTCCGTGAAATGCTGACGTTGCTGGGCCTGCAGTTCAACACACTGCTTTGGGTATAAATTCATGGGGCTTTTTTTCTCTCTCTGTTTTTCCTTAAGGCTGGTCAAACTTCGCAGAAAGTTAAATGTTTTAGGGAGGATTTGGCTTACTAGATCCGTGCAATTTTTTGTAGGCACTGCCATGATCATTTGATACAGAGGTAGAATAAGGTAATGAAAATTTGCTATCTGCAATTTGGCTTTCCTGCATAGCTTGTGTAAGGGAACGATAAAGTCCTCACTGGTGAACTGAAGAGCTGGTTAGCTAGAAGGCAGTTCCAAGTAGAGACTTGCAATTTTTCTTTGATGTCAAGAACTCTTTTAGGTACCTGCATGGCCTATTGCTGCAAAATCTGAGTAACTGACAGAAATATATTTTCCTACTAAACTTGCTATGTGAAAGAAAGGGACATATTTGTATCCTTTCTGTACAGATAGTGCTCTGAGACTAATATCTCAGTTCAAAGACCTTTGTGCAAAATCTGAATTTTAAGAGATTGAAAATGAATCCTGAATTCCAGTTATTAAAATCTTTAATACCCCCGGCCTTGCAACAGGCTGCTCAGGGAAGTGTGGGAATCACTATCCCTGGAATTGTTCAGAAGGCCTGTGGATGTGGTGCCTGGGGACATAATTTAGTGGTGAACACGGCGGTGTTGAGTTAATGGTTGGACTCGATGATCTTAGAGGGCTTTTCCAACCTCAGCAGTTCTGTGATTCTAAACTTCTAGATATACAGATTTTTGCTGGTGAAATTTCCTTAAATGTTTTTTCAGGTCTTACTGTGGGATGAATCGCTCTCTGCATGTTCTTCACTGACTACAAAGGAGCATCAGCTTCCAGGTGAGAACAGGCACCTGCTTTACATGCCTCTAAAGATGCATGAGAAATTTAGATGTAAACCCTAAGTCCCCAGGAGACATATTTTCAGGCACCAATCCCACCTTGTTGTTGGTTATTTGGATAACTGTGCTTGGCAGACACCCTTCTCAGAGCTACTGATGATCTCTGGGATGTAAGCCCCTAAAAGTTTGGCAAGTACTTGGATGTAGATCACATACCATAAAGCTCCTGAATTCAGGACTGCAAATTATTGGAATGTTTTTCTTTCCAGTGATTACCATAAATGTTTAGGGAGCTTGTTTCAAAATATTTTGCAATCATTAGGTAATTTTTGGCCATTTTTACTTTTAACAGTCAAGGCAACTCAGATTTCAGCTCAGATTAATATAATTCACCTTCACAAACATCTCTCTCAGGTTTAGTTACTTTTTTTTAAAATTTACCTTATTTACTGCGTTTACAGTTGAAACAGATACAATGTCCTGCAGGAGATACCACCTTTTCAAGTTCTGTGAGTTGAATATGCAAGTTATTAATGTTCATGAAAAATAAAATAGAGCCATACATGAACCACAACACTTCAGAATTTCTTCTCTCCCAAACAAGGAAAAAAATTTAATTTACAGGGTGGATGATAGCAGTATAGAGAATAATAAAAACAAACAAACAAACACCTCTCCACTAAAAAAAACCACAACAAACCCAAAACAAACCACAAACCACTCACAAAACCTGTAATTCAAAAGTCAACCTTTTCAGGATTTTTAAAATATATATATATGTACACATGAGTATGAAAAACTAATGCATAATCTTCCGATCAATCACCCTTGAAATAAATCATGAGCAAATAGGACACAGAAATGACACCTGTGGCAGCCATATAATGGTCTCCAAAGGCAAACCTCCCCAACTATTGGTCTTACAAATTGGTGGTTGATTGAAGTGTAGACTGCAAACCTCATTGGATTGTGCAGCTCTGAAACCACACAAGAATGGAAAGTATTATAGCAGCAGCTGTTACCATGGGCGTTGACAGAAATCTGAAAAGTGCAAAGGATAAACATAACAAAAAAATAAAACCTTTCCAGATGGCTGTACAGCTTCCTAAAAATATACACTGCCACTGAAGGCTGGCTGGATTGAAAAGATATGTTGTCTAAAATAAAAAAGCGGTAGAAGCTGCTGTATGTTAAAAAAAAAAAAAAAAAGAAAAAAAAAAGAAAAAAAATTGCAAGATGTTGGTAAGTGAAATTTTTTCTCCAGTCTCTGTAGAACTTAACTATGCAATATAAAGTGGCAGATGCGAGCTATAACTACGATCGGTGCATAGATAAGAGTGTAAGCACCATTTTAAGAAGCATGGCTGGATGGTTAAATGATAAATGCCATTTGGCTGCATTTTGATAAAACAGTGTTGCTGGAGTAAGACAGGCGACTAAACCCAGTGCTGACTAGCATTTCTGCCAGCCTCTTTTCTATGCAAGTCCAACCACGCATGTCTATGCCTGTGTGACCTCAAGATTAGACTAACATAACTGATTTATCGGGGTCTGTTTTTGGTATGTGGTCCCCAGCAAGTAAAAGAAATGAAGCTGGAACTCATGCATGAGGGCTTGTCAGTGTCTGCAAATTGTAGTTTCCCTGAATAACTGCCTGCTGTTTAAGATGAATGGCAATTCCATATATCATGGCATGTAGTGTACACCATTAGCAGATTTATTTCTGGATGTCAAAGAGCTCCTGATTACCTTCTACTTTCAGAAACTTTAGCCAGTTTGGCTGAAAGTTTCCTGACCCATTTGTCTGCAGGAAAAAGATAAAAAGGAGATAATCATCACAACTCTTCCCTTATCAAGGCTTAAAGGACATAGGGCTGCATTTCATGTGTTCTAAAATGAGAAGCTGGTCAGTGTTTCACAGAATTAAGACTACTGCAGTTAGAAAGTTAAAATTTAGCAAGTTTTTTTTGCTGTTATTTCTGTCATCAACAGGCTGTTCTAAAAGGATATTTCTTTTAGTCTTCAGTTTCAAATTATTTGTGGCAGATTTATACTATTTGTTCTCATACCAACATTATTCTTCAGATTTAAATGGTCCTTCTTTTTTGTTGTATCATCTCAGATATATTTCTAATCAGCTTCCACTCAAGTTTGATTTGACTAGAGCAAACAAGCCCACCAGCCTTCCTTCACTTCTTATAAAAAGTGTTTTTCTTCCCTTGATCAGCCTACCAGCTTTCCCTGCATTTTTCCCTGTTTGATCACGGACAACAGCCAGAAGTGTGTGTGTGATTTTCCAGTGCTGGTCACGCACTAGGAAACAAGGAAAGGAGCAAACCCACAGCCTGGCACCTTAACTTAAGAGTTGTTATTTCTGAGCATTTATCTGTGATGTCTTAACATCTCTAAACATTTCTAGAACCATAGAGGCACATGTAGAACAGAGAGTGAAATTTTTGAAATAACTATCTAAACTTCCACTGCCTGTCAGTGTAATTCCACACTCTATTGCTAATTTCAATCTAAATTGCTTCCTTTCAGGCCTAAAACCATGCAATCTAAATAATATATTAAACATGAAGGATCCAAATGAAGCCTGGCAGTCACTCAAGGTGAGATTACAGCCTGTTTAAAATGAGCATGTGCTATTTTAGAGGCAGGTGTCTCAAAGGTAATTGTCATCATCTTCTCCTTTGGATTATTCCAGAAATCATCAGGAAGATTGTGTACTTCCATTAGCCTCGACAGCTGGTTCTGCTGACGCCGGGATGTCATAAAAAGTGTTGTTAGAGTGATGCATTTCTCATGGAGAGCACATGGGCGCATGTAAGAAATGCTGCTCTGAACCAGGTATTCGCCTGAATGACTCCTTCCTCCTGCAGGATAGAACAATCGCGTATTATTCAACTTGAAAGAAAAAGACGCTATCCAAGATACTGTCCAAGCTTTTATAAAGTGCCTTGGATGCAACCTCCAGATACAATTTCCTACTGTACAGTCTCTTACAGGAAAATGATACAACAGACAGCTCATTTCAGATGATAGACTCTGATTTCCTAACCACATTTCCTAGCCAATCAACAGAATAATATTTTTTAAAATGATTTAAAACATATCTGTGATTTTATGAACCTATGGACATTGTATATGGTCTGTGCTCTCTGTATCATTCCACAGATAAATTAGGAAGTTGAATCCTGGTTTGGTAAAGTATTCACGTAAACAACAATTATTTTCACAATTTATTGTGGTTACTTAGGTGTTCCCTTGCTGTTTTGAATAATTAAGCCTCCAGAAAACCTCTCTCCCAAATGTCAGCAATCCTTGTTTATTAAAACCATTACACTTGTTTCTCAGGATCTTCCTGTTGAGCTATAATTTCATTATCTCAGACTGGCTCCACTGGGGTGTTTCTGTTTGAATGCAAGTTAACCCTTTGTTTTGTACCCTGTAAATGATCTCTGTCACCACTATAAATCAGTCATTGTAACTTAACTTCATACAGTAGCTCTAAGAAAAGCAGAAGAAGCAGAAAACAGTTCTAAGAAGCAAAGGTTAGGTTGCTAAGTGTGACAAAATCCAGATAATCTCTATTCTAGGCTGAAGGAATCTAGTTCAGTAAATGCCAAGTCCAGCAGCAAGGATTTTTAACGGACTTTAGGATTATATGATCAGAGAGTGTCAAAACCAGTAACAATTTTTTAGAAATGACTCCACCCTCCTCTCCAACAACCTTCTGCTCTTTTGCTTCTCTCAAGGGCCAGCTCAGAGCTTCTTTTGGTGCGAGCAAAACTGAAGTTTGCCATGGCATTGGTAAGCATCAGAGATATTTATTTAACCCTCATTGTTTGTCATGTCCCTTCAGTTCAAATAAGGATTTTGGGAGGACAGAGTAGGCAATAAGGGGCTTGAAGAAATTTTTAAATTTCTAGTGAAGTAGGGACAAATAGAAGAGGCAGGTGTGAGGAGCTTTGCTTTTTTTTTTTTTTTTTTGGTCAAATCTGCCAATAATTATCTTTATTGTATTTGTTGTATTTCTTCTTGTGTAAGGTGATAGAGTGGTATTATCCCTTTGGATTTCAGAAAAGCACTTTCCACCATGCTGCATAGGAATTTCCTACTTCAGGTGGAGATGATGGCATTGCCATTACCAGAGCATGTGGGGTAGATTGAAGAGCTGTTGAAAGGGGAGACTGCAGAAGGGGACACTGGCACAAAGAAAGGCTACTGGTATTATCCTCAAGGGATAAATCTGAGACAGATCGTGTTTAATGTATTCATTAATGATCCAAATATAGAGAACTAAATATGGGATTCTGAAATTCAGACCTGGTCATAAAAGCTGGAATGTAATGCTGGGGAATGGGGAAGGAATCATCCATTAAAAGAAGGCAGGGTGGATCAGATGACTCAGGCAGCTGAAATGAAAAGTATGAGATAAACTTGAGAGTTTCAAATTACAATACTGAGCACTCAGAAACCAGTATTAGTTTTGGAGGTGGTGGGGGGTGTGTGTTTTTTTGTTTGGTTGGTTTTGTTTTTTTCCTTTAAATCATCATGGCTAGGCTTCACGAACGAAGATTTGAGAAGGGCTCTACCCACTCTTGCTTCCTTTAAATAGAGGATATCGAAATTGGAAGACAAAAAAGGGTCATTCCTTAGCTGACAGATGAAGCTATGAACTACCAAGGAATTTACTTGGCTTCTGGTGTTTTCTATTATAAAAAGCAATGGTTAAACCTTAGATGACAGATTAAAAGACTTTGCCTTTTTGACCTAACCATCTGAGTGTCAAAAGGGATAACTTTCTGCAAATACTTTTGGAGAATAAATATGAAACAGGAACAAAGTTCTGAATTTAAAAAAATTGGTCTTCAGCAAGTTTAGGGTAAAAAAGAAAAAGAGTGAATTATTGGAATAGTGTTCCACAAATAAGCAACTGGAGAAGGAATCAAAATTGTTTTAAGGTGGTGTTTGGTAATCTACTGAAAAGGATGGCACATTAAAATAGGGGAGTTTAAGGAGACTGGAAATTAAGTTTGTGATCAAGTTGTTGTAGATCAGCAAATCCTTGGACATATAATGTCTCTGAAACCAGAGTAAATCACTTATCACACTGTATATTAATGACAGCTTTCTGGGATTGGGTTGCTTAGCGAAGGGAGGGTAGATTTTTCCCTGATGATCCAAAAATGGCTAATGGAGATGGAGTAAGAAGAGTTGCCTTCCCCTGACCTTTGTGCAAAAGAAGAAACAGCCACCTCCAGTTTCTCTAGAGCCATTACACATTTAAGAGAGTAGAACGGCTCAGGCTGGCAGGTACTAATTTTGACCCACTTTCTCTTGTTGTAGGATGTGGTTGACTTTCTTGGTTCACGTGGTTCATCTGTGCCTATGCAAGATGAGTTAATATGAGAGCAGGTAGACAGCAGAGGCTGAGCTTGAGTCACAGTATATGTGTAGTAAATGCTAAATAGCAATAGTGCTGTAGGATATCGGTAGAAACACTGTTTCAGAAGCTACATTCAGTAACACAGGTGATCCTTTCCAGTTCTGTGTTCCTGTTACAAATTGCTTGAAACATGAAATCTTTAATCAGGCAAAACTTTTCTTAAAACTTTTGCTTAGAAGTGTACTGACATTTTAGTCCCCTTTAATATTTCTTCTTCTGTGAAGGCTTCCTGTTTTCTCAAATATTTCTTTTCCCTAAATAGCAATCTTCTATGTTTCCTTAAAAAAAAAAAAATCACAGTGTGCCAATACTCTACATAGTCTCTAAAAATTTACCCAGCAAGGCACATCTCAAATAATTGTAAAGAAACCTAATGACAAGGGAAGGCAATAAGAGATAGGAATTTAAAATTTTCTGTTTCTTTTAACAAATAGCAATAAATAACTTTTTTTTCCCCCCAAAATATCCATCAAACCTAACTTTGTTAATATATGTGTTTTACTTCAAAAGTGTTGAATGAGAAATAAAAACCCCAGAAATTATAATAAGGACAAAATTTTAGTTTTGTTCAAAAAACACCTAAAGATAACTCTGTTATTAGTCACAGCCACCACAGCTTCATGAGAGGAAAGTCCTGCTTATCAAACCTGATTTCCTCCTATGACAAGGTAACCCACCTCATTGATCAAGGGAAGCCAGTTGATATAATCTTTTTGGATTTCAGTAAAGCTTTCAATACTGTCTCTCACAAGATCCTTCTGGACAAAGGATAAACACATCATATGGTGGGTGAAAAACTGGCTCATAGGTGGGAGGACAGAGGGTAATGGTGAATGGGGTAACATCAGATTGGTGATCTGTCACTAGTGGGGTTCCACAGGGCTCTGTGCTCTTCAACATCTTCATAAATGACTTGGACACAAGACTAGAAGGGATTCTAAGCAAGTTTGCAGATGATACAAAACTCAGAGAAGCTGTTGACTCCTTTGAAGGCAGGGAGGCCCTGAGAGAGACCTCGACAAAGTAGAGGACTGGGCAATCATGAACCATAGTTCAGCAAGTGCCGGATTCTGCACCTGGGATGGGACAACCTTGGATGTTTGTACAAAATGGGGAACGATATGCTGGAAAGCAGTGCCACAGAAAGAGACCTGGGGGTCCTGGTCAATGGCAAGTTGAATACAAGTCAGCAGTGCCCTGGCAGTCAGGAGGGCCAACCGTGTCCTGGGGGGCATCAGGCAAAGCATCGCCAGCCGGTTGAGGGAGAGGATTGTCCTGCTCTGCTCTGCACTGGGGCGGCCTCACCTTGAATATTGTGGCAGTTTTGGGCACCACAATGTAAGAAAGATATTAAGCTATTAGAGAGTGTCCAAAGGAGGGCAATGAAGATAGTGAAAGGCCTTGAGGGGAAGCCATATGAGGAGCAGCTGACGTCACTTGGTCTGTTCAGCCTGAAGAAGAGGAGATTGAGGGGAGACCTCATTGTAGTTACAACTTCCTCATAAGGAGAAGAGGAGGGGCAGGCACTGATCTCTTCTCTGTGGACACCAGTGACAGGACCTGAGGGAACGGCCTAAAGTTGTGTCAGGGGAGGTTTAGGTTGGATATTAGAAAAAGGTTCTGGAACAGGCTTCCCAGGGAAGCAGTCACAGCAACACCTGCCAGAGTTCAAGAAGCTTTTGGATGATACACTCAGGTATATGGTGTGAATCTTGGGGATAGTCCTGTACAGGGCTAAAGGTTGGACCAGATGATCCTTGGGGGTACCTTCCACCTCAGAATATTCTGTGATTCTGTGAAAAAGCAATATTTTGAAAGAATTACAAATTTACTATGAAAATATGTTTTTAAATAAACATATTTTTCACTGGTTTTTGGGGTTTAGATTTATTTTTTTTTTTACAACCTGTAATTACCTTTATTTAGTATTAAAAACTCCTAAAATGTTATTTGATTCTGATGCAGACTGGACAGGGAAATGGATAATGAGATCATTCAGTGAACCAGTGATTAAAGTGATCTAGGAGATGCATTTCAAAGAATAGCCCAAGGAGGTTACACTATTTCAGAAGAGAAAGTATGTCATTATTGCCTTCTTTTGTGTTTTCTTATATATTTTTAAAGCTAATCTGTGCTGGCATCTGTTTATTGAGACATAGTTCCTTCATCTAATTCAGCAACTCTTATGATCCTAACTAAGTGATTTGTAAAGACTTTTTTTCAAGTATAGATATGAGTTCACCATGGTCTGAGGAGCACACGTGATTTAAATTGTTTTCTTTTAGACAAGATTTGGGGAGTTTACAGTCATGTGCATTGCAAAGATTTTCTAAAAAACATCGTTTCCAGGCCCCAGTCTAGTGACATGATTCTGAATGTGACATTCTCTAATTTTATGTGAAGAAAACCAGTACCTCGTAACTCTGATTCCCATAATTATTATTCCTTGTTCAGGTACATCTTGTATGAATAAAAATTTTCTAATATACTTTTTTCTTTGTAAAAGCCTGTAAATTATGAGACATCTGGAAGCAGAAATGAGGAGACCCCTTTTTACTCTGAAGAAATAATTCCAAACTCTGGGATTCAGAGTTAATCAATCCAAGTGCTTGAAGAAATCAAGATCAAGGGACCGGGTACTGTAATTTGGCTGTGCTGGGGTATGGTTACAAGGATTCTTGGCGTGCCTCTGGTCTGAGTGCTCTTCAGGCTATTCCCAGGCATGGTCTAGGAGTAGACCTGTGCCGTGGCACATTCCTTGTTGACAGTTTAAATATGTTGGAGAGTGAAGGGGCATTTCTAGTGTGGACATGGAGAGGATTGTCATGGGTTAGTTCATTAATATCAAAGAGCCACAGTACCCTGTGCTAAGAACTAGAAGATAGAGAGTTTCAGATAAATCACCACGTGCTTACTCATAGAAACACATAAGCGTGAAATAACTGGGTATCTAAGGGTGCTGTAGAAAACATGGCCAAGTCAGGTGTAATGACGAGTTCATATTCACAAAGAATATCACAGTAGAAAGTGTTTCTGTTAAAACAAACAAAATATTTGTGGGGCTACAGGAAGTGTGATTGCAGATAAAAAGTGCCAACTACATGAAGTTTTGGTTATGTGGGAGTAGGGTGATAGACTGATGGATGGAAAGACATCAAGAATTTTAAAAGAATGTATCTTGTTTTCCAAAGGCAATAGTATTACTAGTGGAAAAATACAGCAAGGGAAAGCTTCCTTACTATGAGTTTGAATAGACCATGAAATAGTTTTTCAGGGAAAGTGGAGAAAGCTGTGCCAACTAGAGACTGTACAACTGTAGTGATTTTGGATGGGATTGAGTTAATTTTCTTCATAGCAGCTCGAGTGGTGCTATGTTTTCGATTTCTGATGAAAACAGTGCTGATAACAGAGCAGGGATGTATTAGTTAATAGTGAACAACATCAACACCTTTTTTGGTTCTCACTGTGCTCCCAGGGTGAGAAGGCTGGGGGTGCACAAGAAGCTGGGAGGGGTCACAGTTGTCCCTCAACTGACCAAAAATCATATGATGTCATGCTCAGCAGTAAAAACAGAGAGGGGAGATTTTTGTGAGCTCTTCAATTCCATGGGAACTGGCTGGGCCGTGGTCTGCTGGTGGGGAATAATTTGGGGTTTTAGCACAGCTTTTTTTTTTTTTCATGATTTTGTTTTTCTTTGCTTCTTTTTGCCTTTATTTTTAACTTTTCCTATTAAAGTGTCTTTATCTCAACCCACAATTTTTCTCACTTTTACCCTTCTGATTTTCTCCCACATCCTACTGTGGGGGAATGAGTGTGAGGCTGTGTGGTGTTTAGCTGATGGCCAAGGTTAGCCCACAACCACAACTAAACTGAAAAAGAATTAAAAACTATACTGCCTGGAAAATTCTCCCCTGAGAAGCTTGTCTAGAACTGCCAGAGATAGTTAGCATGGCACACTCACAAGATGTGAAAAACATAGAGGTGAATAAGGTGAACTTCAGAATGCTACAAAACCTGCAGTATTACTGCACCCAGGCATGTTGTATGGATAAAAAGAAATTAATATTATTAGGTTGTATATTGAGAGACATTTGATATTAAGGGATAAAGTGCTGCAGATGCATAGAAAGATTAAGAGGTGAGAGTACATTCATCATTAAGTCACAGAACATAAATAATAGCATGTTATCAGAAGGTAATTATACACATTCTACAGACGTTCTCACCTGGTGTAAATCAACAGATTTCTTTTGCAGTGAGAATTTTGGTGATTTATAAACAGAAGAGAACTTAGCTCACTGTTTGTGTTCCCATGCTGTCCTTGTAACACTATTTAGACCAGAAACATTCATGCTCATGTTTTCCTGAATTTTAAGATGCTGTGGATTGTGAAATAGTTGGCAGCCTGGGAAGTGCCATCTAATCACTCCTGTTAGCTTAAAGGAAAAGCTGTTTGACCACACAGATTACTTCACAAAAACAACAAAATATAAACTCATTTAAAATTCCAATGAACAGGAACTATGAGCTCAATCTTGAGAAGTGCAAAACATGCATTCCTTTTCCTTGGAAGAGAATAGGGCAGATCTTGTAAGAAATAAACAATTTCTCTAGGGCTTATGCCTAAAAGGAGCTGAAAATCTCCTAGGAAGTGTTGAGTGCTCCAGATTGCCACTGAATTCTTATGATTCTGTCCCTCTTTCTCGTAAAGGCTTAAAAGAAGTATACAGCATTGTGCTTCTAAATCTGAAGGCTTTTTTTTTTTGTTATTGTTGTTGTAATGAAATATAGTTTTATTTTAATTTCAAAATACTTGCTTTTAAATCCCATAAAAAATTGTGCTTTATCTGACAAAATGAAACTAATAATTTTGTTTGCTCTAGTATCCTCCATGCAGTAATGGGAACTGAGGTATCAAATATTTAGTACTATGAAACACTAATATGGATATGGTGATTTCTCATTAATGCTAACAACTTTAAAACTAATTATCATTAGCTTGAAATAATTATTTAGCTGCTTAGAAAGTGATTAAATTCAAACAGAAGTATATAATGTGTTTACAAAAAAAGAACTGGTTGACATTACAAAATGTTAATGGCTTTATTTCTTAAAACTTATTATTGGATTGGCCCATACATTTAAGGAATGGTCTTAAAACTGGGGACTGTGTTTTTATTTTAGTGTAGAAATTGCATCCATTTTGGAAAAGCATTTTGGATCTATCAGCTACAAATTAAGCAACAATCACAAAAATAATAAACCCCAAAATAAACCCTAGAATAATGTAATTCAGAATTTAATGGAAAAATAAAATTATTTCCCCATAATTGTTTGACTAAGCCTGCTCCTATTTTCCCTTCATATGTAGAATGCTGGCATTTAAAGGTTGGAAATACAGTAGCATTAACAGTTTCAAACAGAGCCCAGAAACTCAACAATAAGAAAGGCTAAGGCTCCTAAAGCAGACATGAATTTTGGGTGGGACAGTCTTTGGGATCTGAGCTTCATTTCACTGTTTGAAAGCCTTTTTGTTGAGGGAGAAGCCTTCTTTTGTGCAGCTTCACTTACCTTTCAGGTTTTAGAACTATATGCTCAGCAGTAATGAAAAAGCTTGAGAAGCAAGTGTGAAAATGGAGTGATGAGAAATGTTCTCTCTACATTACAGCTTCCATCTTGGATGGTACAGAGGGAGCTTAAGTGAGGAGCTCAGGAGCAGATGCATGGATGCTATTAAAGCTTATGTGCCAAAGCATTAAAACTAGCACTGTTCTTCTCCATAAAGGACAGAAAAAAAGAGAGCCCTCTAGCCATAAATTCACCAGTAAAATGCATGTGCACTGTATCATTTGGCTCAGTAAAAAATGTGGCATGTGGCAAAATTTTAGACAGATAAATGTAATTAACACTGAAAGGCAGATGGCAAGGAAAAGGGACGGGGGAAAAACTACAGAAGGGTGGGATGTAGTGACACTCTCTAATATTATAAGTACATTAAGAATTCCATCCTCATAGAGGACAGTATTTAAAAGCTTTCCTAAACAGAAGACTATGACAGATTTTTTTTTCTGAATTAGAGCCTAAACTTTCAAGTGAGGGTCAGTGTATATTGGTTCATGCATTCGTTGTAAAACATTGTTGTTATCCAAAGTATAAATTTCAAGCATGCTGGTGTTAAGAAATGTGTTTAAGAGTGGCAGTTATACCATTTCTTAGAGGTATGATAAGAAGTGTCAGTGCCCTGCATAACAAATCATGTTTATGTTACAGTAGAAAGTAAACATTTGCATTTCAAACCCACACAAACTGTGGGTAATATGCTAAGGTTGCTCTAAGTCAGCCTCGCAAAAAGTTCTGGAGCCTGAGTTCCAAGCAAGTGACTGCGAACAACTACCATGTACTTCATTTCAACCTAAGCAACCCATGGCTGAGAGTGTCACACAGTGGGGGGGTTTCAGCTCTTGGATTTAATGGAGAGACAGTGGCAAGGAGCACATTAGGAAAAAAGGGAGGAGTGAGGTGGAATTAAACTGGGATTTAAAAAAAATGGAAAATCAAAGTATGAGGTTTCAGGCCTGTCAAAATGTTTAATTCTTCTTGTTCAAGCTGCAGATGGTTTGAGTCATCTTGTGCCAGAATTACCTTGGTGACACAGTAAAATAACCTTTCAGAAATACGTTTCCCATATTTTATTCATTGTTGCACTTTAGCTGAACCTATTCTTTGCATGAATAAGGTATTTGAGATCAGATGCCCTCTTCATACTTGCTTGGTGGGAATTAGAATGTGACTTGTTAAGACCTAAGCCTAATTATGGAATGAAGGCATGAAATGTTGCTTTTGCTTACAGCGTGTTGTGCATCTTCATCTGTCTATGCAAAATACTTACGAAGTGTGCTAAAAACGAAACCCTTGTGTCTACATCCTGCAAACAATCTGGAATGCCACCTTCTGTTATATAATAAGTGCAGACTTATCTATAAAGAAGACAAATAAACCACATGTAAAATTTGTTCAGTTGAACTGGCTGTTTGACTCAAGACAAAAGGGTCTTTTCTAGCATTTGGATGGTTCTTTAGATCCCAAAGCAGTGGACAACAATTAAAGTGTGGCCATTAAAACATTCCAGGAAGTTTAGCAGATGAAGGTACCAAGTTAAAAGCTGGGAGTGAACACCAAAAACTGCCTGTTTCAGAGGTGGCATATTTTATCCTTTCTACCAGGGGTTCTTGCTGCCTTCTATCATTTTACAGCGCTGACGGGGGCTGTGGAGGGTCTAATGTAGAGCAGAGAGCGTTAGAGCAGAACTCTGTGCAAGGTCTGAAACTGCCCTGGATATCTGAGAGACAGATTTTGAGCATGTTTTTTACATTGCTTGAATCAATTTTGTATAGCACAGTGTTTCTCTTTACAATCTGGGCTTCTCATAAGCGTGCACACGAAAACACCATCTACTTTTAACCCTGAATATTATTACTTCAAGTGACAGTTAATGAAATAATATGTGCATATATGTTGTTACAATGTGCATGTCCCATTATACAATTAATTAAAAGTGCAATATTTATCCAATGCAAATTCTGTACATATTCAAGTGATTTATGTAAAAAGAATATTCTGAATTTTAAATTAATTTTGGATTTTTTTCTATGACAAAAAGATATTCTGTGCTTCAAAGGAAGGATTTTATTCAAGCAGATGTCATCTTTCAAATCAGAAGCAGCATTTTAAGTTCAAGTGCTGCATTTTGGTCTGAGGCAGGTGATTACTTTTATAAATCAGCTGTAAAAGGTAATCCTGAAAGCTCTCCATAAATAATAACCAAGACTGAAAATTTCTGTGTAGTGTGTGTGTATAATGGGAGGAAAATAGAGTTGAGGGAAATGGAGTTGAGTTTAAATGACTTTCTTCATGTAGCTAAATGGGCATTTCTGCCATGGAAATCAAATGAGGGGTATACATATGGAAAGAGGGCAGGATCTGGTACCAGCTTTGCAAATGCTTCAAAAAATTATGCTGAGCAGCCCAGAGTGTTACAGCTTTTGAACAAAATCTGGAGGAGTGCTCATAACAAGTATAGAGCAATTTACATATTTTTCAGTTGTCAGACACTGTGCGCCACAAACTAACAGGGATGACTGAGTAGTATGGAAATCTGCTGCTGAAAAATTGTCCAAATAGATTTCAGTTCAACATGTTCTCCCATTACTGTCTGTGAACATTTGTACAAGTAAAACTTTCTTTGGAGGTGGTGAATTGTAAACCTTCACAAAAGATTTATTTAACCTATGCTGTATTTGTGCCAACATGGAAAGCAGTTTAGCACAATTAGGTCACATAGTCAGGAAGCAGTAATGCTATTTATTGCATGGTATGGATAACTATTCATGAAGCTGCAGTAGTGAAGTCTTAGTTTTCCGGCTGATCCAGCCAACCATTGCAATTAGATACAGCTCAAACAGCTTTTGCAAGTAGTTACTCTAAATTTTCAGGTAAATTGCTTCTCAAATTCTGGGAAATGCTTTCTATTCTGTTCTTTCTTTTCTATTCCTGTACTAAAATATTACCAAATTGGAAATAAAATAATTTCCATAGAGTTATTAGGGCTTGCTGTCATTCAACTGTTTTATTTAGTAAGTATGGATAAGGCTGTCTGTAATCTTTCTGACCACTTAATGAGAGGGCAAAAAGGCAAAAGTTACTGAACTGCTAATTTGTTGAACAAATATTTCAGTTATTGCTTCTTCACCACAAATGTAATGTTACTTTTTGAAATTTAAAGAGAAATTCAAAGGTATTGTGTTACCTGTCATGGATATCTGGTTGTAGTTAGGATTAAATGTAAGTGAAATCCTGACATAGCTATATGAATACAACTTTACAAAGGACACTCAGCAAATCATTCCCTGAAGAAACCCCTGCCACTATTATATAAAATGCCATTTTCACACCAAACACAGTGCTTACTCCTTCAGTTAAGTGTCAGAATTTTCAGTTTTCCCCTGTTTCTGTCTGGAAAGATCCTAGAGTAATTTAAAATGCTCATTTTCATGTTGCAGAGATTATTGAGAAATGAAAACAGGTTTCTTTAAGAGACAGGATGTTTATTATTAAGACTGATGGGAAAATGGGAACTATTTCCCTTGGAAAAGAATTTAAAGAAAGAACCCTTACCAAAATGAGAAGGCAAATCCACAAATATTTGTGGTTAAGAATGGATGAAAATTCTATTTGAAAAAACTTCAGTGGAAATTTTCAGCTTTCCAGAAATGGCCATGTAAACATTTTATCAGCTGGGGGAAAGGAAAATCAACAGGAACCTTCAGGAGTGGAATCTGGGGAGTCATAATTTTGATTTTACTTATAGGAAAAGTGTTAGAAAATCTTTCCAATTGCAGGTTTCAAAAGTGCTTTACTTATTATTATGGCAGTCACAGCTGTCCACTTTCAGAATTCCTCAGTTACACCAAAGGATGAATGCATGTTTGTTTTCCAAATAGCAGTTTAATTCTTTTGCTGTATTAAGTTCATTACTGTGCAAGCCTTCAACAACATGTTGTCCTTGTGTTCTCTACCTTTTTAACCCTTTTTCCATGTGTATTTATATCATTGCTTTTGGTCACCACATTTGTGTAGCTCACCCTTTGGAGATATTTTAGTTGCTCTGGGTTGCTTTGTTCGTGATGTAGCTTTTCTTATCTTGCAAAGGTAACAGCTTCACCATAGAAGCTCAAAAATATTGCAAAAGATCATGAAGAACTTTCACTGTCGTGAATCATGAGGAATTTCGCAGCATTTAAAATAGTGGTCAATCTTAAAAGTGTTTGTCTACACAATATAAGCGATTAACTCCCTCCCAAAATGTAAAAATATTCTTGACAAATTCCAAAATTATCAACAAAAGTCAGTTACATCTGTGATCCAAAAAACAGTGGTATTGTTTAGTTAGCAGTTATTAAAAACTACTTCCAGGTTACAAAAGGCATAAGGTTAATCTCCACATCAAGAGATTTAAATGTGAATTAATAAAGACAAAGGAATATAGAGATATCTCAGCAAAATTGCTTTCAGATTATTTTTCATCTTTGGAAGATCATCTTTCAGGTGCATATTGATCAGAGGACTTATTCTGTCCTCATAACCATGTGATTTTCTTGTTTTAATGTCAGAAATGAAGTTCTAATGGTCTGAATTTATAGTTTTCACTGTCAAATCAATGCCTTGTATCTATCAGATGTCAAAATGATGACTAAAAAGTGTGGTGTATCATATAATGCAATTATTTTGGCCAGCAACTTACTCTTGTTCTTTAATAGCAGCCACTGGTCATAGTTGTAGTAATTGAGGACCTAAAAATACTGGATGTCTTTCTGAAGCCCTCATTTAGGAGCTTGATATTTTTAATACTTGTATGTATCTGAGAAAATATATATTTGAGAAACTGATGCAAGCGTTGAGAAACAGTTTTTGACGTATAGGTTTGCATTGAAAGAACACTTTTCCCATTGTTTAAAAGCATTTAACTACATTTTTTAAAAATTTTGAACAGAACTGCAGCGAAACGTTCGAAGCTTGAAACTCAGATCAGATTCTTTTGTATAAGGAATCAGTGCTTCTCCTGGTTTGAAGGAAAAATAAAAATAGAGTCATACGTGATTGAAAAGGCATTTTTTACTTGCCTAGTTCAACACAAAGCTCACAGAAAATGTAAATTTAACCACTAACATTCGACTCAGTGAAAGAAGAACTTCAAAGATGAACTGGAACATTTAAAAATCAACTTATTATGCAAGGGCTCTTCTCCCTCTCCTTTCTTTTTCTTAGCAGAGGAACAAAATAGTTGGTAATCTGCTGCTATTAACTTTTAAGGTCCTCACCACTGAAACATCCAAATACAATACAAAAGTAATTTTCTAATAAGTGTTCCAACTTCCTTTTTTTCCCCAGGTGAAGTATGTGGATTTTTACTGCTTTTAGTGGCAAAACATAGCAAGTCAGGCAATCTTGGGGAATCAAATAAAATTTTGATTAATGTTTTATGGGAAAATGGTTTCTTAGGCTTAGAAGGGAGTCTCTCATCAAAAGGAGACACTGACTGCACAGAATAGCCAATAATTCAAAACTGAAGAACACACACTTTCAAGTCTTTCAGTGTGCTTGGTTCAAGCTACTGATGTGGACAGAAGCATCTTCATCTAAGGTAAAGACCTGAGGTAAAGGTCCTACTGTCTTGCTGTGTGTGGCTCCCAGGCCTTTCTCAACTATAACTGAGCTTTGGCTTTTCATGTCTTCCTCCTGCATTTACAAACCACGGCTCTGTGTCAGTTCTTTTTATTGACTATAAGGAGAACATGATGTGACTAGCTGATATGTAGATATATTCACTGTATACATCTAAAATTAGATGATTTCAGACAACATTACTGTCAACTTTACAGATGCATACGTGAATCAGGGATACATGCAAATAACACCTAGGAGCTTAACTCTGGGAGGGTGACCTCTGGAAAGTCCATCTGTAAGGACTGATTGAAGCACCAAAATAAGAGTGTAATTCATGAGGAATGCTGAAAAGCTTTTAATTCTTCTATCAGCTGCTGTTACCAACTATGATGGTGACATTATCTGATTCCTACTTTGTCAGTGTTGTCTTTCAGAATCTGTACAGTGGCAATGCAAACAGCACAGGACTGAGGTGTAGGAGATGGAGATGAGTGGAGGGTATTGAAGCTATCTGCTGTTGTGGTACAGGGCTGGTGTTGTGAGTGGACCACATAATAATATTCTTAATAGGCATGGTCCATCCTGGACAGGAGGCCTTAAAATCATTTATAATGCTTGTGTAAAGCTTAAAGGGCAATGAATCTCCTCAACCTTTCCATGTCATTTGCCAGAAAAATGTAGCACAATTAAGGATGGAGTAATTGAATGTGCAAATGCAGGCTTCTTAATTTATCCTTCTGGGGAGTGGGTTCTACTGAAATTGTGCATGTAAAGTGAATTCTATATTTACAGCTTTGCATCTGATGTGCTGAACATAGGTTAAAAAAAATACAGTCAGGGTCAAGTGTCTACCATACCATGACATTGTCCAATAGCCATCTCTGCCATTCTTGAGTCTTGCCTCAAGTGTGCTGTGGCAAGTAACTCTCCTTAGTTATTCATACAAGGAATGTGCTGCCTTTTATGCTGGTAGCCCAAAGATGGATAGAAAGATGCTATTGAAGGGCACATGAAGCACATAATTCTCAGACTGTACATGCATACTCTTATGAGGATAGATACCCTCTGGAAAATAATGAGAAAACAATTAATCTATTGCAGTAGGGACTTAGGGCAGTAGCCAGCCAACTGTTGCATATCCACAGAATCACCCAGCCCTAAGAAAGTATGTCTTAATGATTTAATTACTTTTCTCATCTGAATGGATATTGTAATTCTGATTACAGAAGTTGAGGATGAACATGCTTAAAACTAATAAATACAAAGTGCATTCATCTGAAATGAGCATCATCAGCACTCACAATGAAATTTCATTTATGGGCATTGTTTCATTAAATGTAACCTCTAGCTTATTACAAGCACATTATTTTTCATTTTTTATGCATGATGTCATTCCTTTATTTAAACAGACCATGTTAAATATTTTATGAAACCATTAAAGGAACAAATAATAAAATTTTGCATTAAAAATGGATCTGTGAAAGTGTCTGGCAACTAAAATACAAACAAACAAATAAAAAAAAGGGTGGAATTATGTTGCAATCTGTCAGAAATTCTCCTGGAGTCTTGTCTGTTATTTGGCCACTGTTACTCTATTTCTCACTCAGTTAGCCTATTAATATGAGATGAGTAAAATGGTAGAAATATGTGAGCTACCTTGGGGCAGAATATGATGATCTTGTTCTACCTCAGACTTTTAGAGGATGCTAATTGTGTGCTGGGCTTTTTGTTTCCCCAAAGCCCTGTTTCATGTATTTAATTAGAGTTTTTTAACTTTTAAAGTATTTCCTGTGTGCACTGGCATGTATTTTTAAGAACCACGTCCAGTGTACTGAGGCAATTGTGCAGATTAGCTAAAAGTCATTAAGCATATCTGCTTGCACAAGACTGTCATAATCCAGTCTCCAAGCATAATTTTATGGCCGCTGCAAAAGGCAGGGTACAGATGGGGTGTTGAACTTGCAGTTTAGCACCTCCTGTGAATCCCATTGACTTCAGCAAGAGCTGAGAGAATACTTCGATTTGCGAAATCTGGCACCACAAAAGATAAAAATTAATATAATGGCAAACCCCTCAGTATTTATGTAGCGAAACCTCCTACTAAACATAATGAGAGATAATAGTTTCTGTGGAAATCAGGAGAAAGATTCCCATTGGCTTCAGAAGAAGTTGAATCATGTAACTAATTACTAAAGATGTGATCCTGCAAGAAGCAGAGCCAAATCTTCATCTCCCAAAAGGAATGGTTGTGGTGGTGGTGGGAAAAATTCACTGTATTCAGCAGCTTTCAGTGCTCCTCTGTACCTGAGAGATTTGAATCTTAAATGAATGAAATTCAAGACATTTTGTTTGTGACCCAGAAAAAAAAGGAAAAATAAAAAACAATGGCAGGAACCGAAATACACAGACCTGAGTTTCAGTGCTAATGTGTCATTGCCAGCTATTACTTCTCCATTTTCTCCTTGCAGAAGGAGTAGCTTAGTCAAGGTCATGCCACAGATAAATCATTTCTGCTTTTCAGCAAGGTCTTGCTAAAGCAACTGTAATCAGGACCTTCTGTAAATTAGGATTTCTTTCTAAAGAATACATTCTTATTTCAAATGACCTCTTGCCTCTTTTTTTTTTTTCCCTTTCTTCTTCCCTTTTTAACACCTAAGTGATTTGTAAACTTCTCACATTTCAAGGACATAATTAAGAATGCTGATTAAATTGACATAATTCTCAACACTGAAAAATGTGAACAGAAGTGCACTCACTGCTTTTTAAATACTTCTGTCCCATCCTCTACAAATAAATGGAAGTAATAGAGCTTGAGAAATAAAAAAGGTCATGGTCCCTCCTCAAAAGTTGCTAGGTTGAGAGTAGATCTTTATGCATTAAGAGGAGAATGTAGCTGCTAATATGTTGTCCTCAAAAGAGAATAACCTGTGTTTATGGCAAGGCTCAGGCTTGATGAGAGTAAAAGGATGCTTCTCTGATACTATTATTTCTTCAAAGTACACATTAATGTCTTTTAAATGCAACTCATGGCTCTCATTAACACTGTTATTATGAATTACTAAGACCTCCATCCATTAGTTTGGTCACAATGCTCTTAATTATTAGGTGACCTATCTTTAACAAGATACCATATTTTGCATAGACTGTCTGCTGATAATCTGAGACAAATACCAATGAATAATTAATTTGTTTTAATTAATTCTCAATATATGATGTTGTATGGATTCAAAACCAGAAAGGTACTAATTAGAATTTTGTTTTAATTAGCCTTGCATATGCTAAGTGTATTCTGCAGTGCTCAGTGCAACAGAATCAGTGATCAGGAGGATGGTTTAGAACTCCTGATGGGGTTAATATTGCAGCTCAATAGTAACGTGATTCCAGTGATGCTCAAGAATGATAATTGCAGATCTATATTTCCATAGTCCTTTTTCTGGTTGTGTAGTTACTATCTCCCAGCTGTGATTCTAGAGCAGTTTCAAATTAGTAAAGAGGTTAAGGAGTGTTACTGTAGTGGTTTCTAAGTGCCAAGGAAAGCGAGTACCTCTAATCCAACTAAGACTTAATCTACCACTTGCAAGGCATTACAAGAGCTCCTGTGTGTTCCATTCTGTGAGTTTGCACTGGTAGACACTGAAATTCTCTATAAGGAAATTTTGCATCAACCAAGTGCCCCAAGTTCATCTAAGACAACCTGGATTATGGTCCTAAATGTGACAGCAATTAGAAGATTTTTATCATAAATTGCAAACAGCCAATCCATGGCATGTGGCATATAGCACTGACTATGAGTATCACGTCAGAGGACCTTCTTCATATCTCCCAGACTTTCTGCTTTTTCTCAATGTCTCTTGGTTATTTTGCTTTGCTTTATTTTGTTTTCAAACATTGATAGGAGCCTAAATTAATTTAGATGGGTTGAAAAATATCACCTTCCGCTGCTGTGAGGATCCTGGTCTCTCTGGCCCTGTGCTGTTTCCTTCCTTCTGTTACCTTCACAAAGATCCACAGAACAAAGTTTTTCGTGCAGTTTTCTTTACTGTTTGACAAAAACAGCATTATGGTCTTAAAGACCATCAATAAAAGCTAGATTTTGGCTTGTCCTTTCTTCCTCTTGCACCCTCTTACCACCTGTCTGTGCCTCTGAGCCCAGGGGTGTTCTGTAGCCTGGGTCTTCAGCAGTTTCTCCATGTCCTGTAGACCAGCCCTAGTCACCTCCTCCTGCGAGGAAGAATGTACTGAGAACTATTAGATTTGGATTCTGGTAATGAAAGCTGTGTAAGTAACAATCTTTCAAAGGTCTTTTTTAAAAATTATGAATGTTCAGCATGTGAAGGGACTGTATAAGGGAACATCTGTTCACTCAACATCATTCAAAAAAATCTGGAGTATGGAAACAATGGCTAACTTCTAAAGAATAAGAACTTTCTTGGAGATTTTCAGTAAGTTTAGGGGCTTTTTTCTGTTTTCTCGTTTTAACTTCCATAGAGCTTCTTCAAGGACTAGAAGTTTTTGTAATTATTCCAGGCAAGTACTCTTAGCATAGAGTTAGATGTCCTCAGTAGAAAACAAGAAAATGCCATACTAGCAAATTGACAATAGTGAAAAGATATGTATCTGGAATTAAAGTAACACGCTTGGGCATTCTTATTGAAGATTTCCATTCAGTTCTGAAGTAAGCTTATGTTATGAATGGGAAAAGCAATTTTTATACAATTCGTCAAATGACAGTATTCTTGTATGCTTTTGGTTTTGTATTTCCTTTCAGAAGGAAAATACTTTTTTTTTTTTTTTTTAATCCTTTGAGGAAAAGTTTCGTAGTGACTGAGGGATGGAAACATGAAATTTTCCTTTGGGTGGCAGCATAAATGGTTCAAGTGAAAATTTTTAATTTTATTAATTTAATGACTATGCTTTGGAATGCCTATTTAAGAAAAAAACAGTAATTTTCTTATTTACTGTCAAACAGATTCACCTGTTCTTCTGTTAAGTGATATTGCAGACTGAGGACAGCATAATATAGGTCTTTCTGTGTGCATTAAAATTTTATGAGATCAGAGCAATGGACGAAAGAAAGATTATGTTTATTATAAAAGATTTTCGAAAAAAAACCTTCCACAGGTTGCTCAAAGCCCCATCCAACCTGGCCCAGACACTTCCAGGGAAGAGTTTCCATCTTCTCTGGAAAACCTGTTATAGTGCCTCACCAACCCTTGGTTGATTTCTTCCTGACATCAATCTTAACCTCTCCTCTTTAAGTTTAAAACCTTTCACCCTTGTCCTCTCACTGTGATAGGAAAGTATGTCTCTACTATTGTGTTACCACTGCTTGTGAGATACCTTCCACATGTAGTTCATCTGCAGAGAGACTGAGAGAAGGTTTCCTCTTACCTTTCTATTTGATGTTCTGCGCTGAGCTCCAACCTTTGGGTCAACAAAGCTTATAAGGGCTTGTTTCTTTGCTGTTGTCCATGGTGGCTGCTGTATAATGCTCTGGAGATTTTCTCCCCTCCTAGTTCAAAAAATGTCTACATTTTCTCCCCATTAATCTTCTTGCCAGCCTTTGAAGAGGGCAGCCACCTCTGCAAGCAGGCCAGGAGATGATAGTCTTTGACCTCACAGGTTCTTTTGCTTCTCTCAACTTTACTCTTTGTGAATATGTGTAGGAATGGAGAAAAGAGAGTTCATAACCTGACTTTAGTCCCACCAGAAGCTTTTTAGAGGACTTGGCAATGTAACTCATAAAATTGGCATAATATAATGGCCGACTGATGCCAAAAACATGTTAGTAAGTTAGATATACCAAACCAGATCTGAACTCAGTTATATAGCTGGGAATGTAAAGATATGTAATTTTTCAGAGGTGGAGAGGAGACCAGAATCCAGCACTTTACAACTAACATGCATCGTGCAGCTTAACACTTTATATTTTGGATTATTAGACAGAATTATCCTAGATATAATGATGCAGGAAAGTCCAAATTATGTTTGTTGAGTATGCCAACAAAAGTTTGCTTTAATCCATCCATTATAGTTAAAACTAATAAGAATAATTTAAAATTAGGAGTGCTTGACAACCAGGAAATAAAATTCAAAATTGAGGGTTAGTTTTGGCTATTATCTAAGCAGAGGAAACTGTCTTTTAGTATAAAATAGCTGTCCTGTTCAGGTGTCACAATAAATTTATCACCTCCAATAAAATGTAGAAAATATTGTTTTTCTAATATTAGTGAAAGATGATGTCCATTTAAATTAGATTTTTCATTCATTTCTAATTGGCTTAAAATCCGGTTCAGCTACAGCTCTTTCACTCATAACTTGTTTAAGGATTCTAATTCTCATAGATAAATAGGCATCCTGACATTTTTCATTTTCATCCATCATTAAGTTTCTTATGGCTGAGGTTACTGGTTGTGCGTTGCCTTTCCAATATGCTATCAACTTCTGAAGTAACTGGGTTCAGATTGGATCCATTTATTTCATTCAGTGCCTTATCTGCCTCTTTCCCCCACTTTTTAAAGCACTGCCGAGGGTCATATTGAAAAACTATCTCCAATTCCAACTGAAATCAACCAGAGGAAATGACTTTATTTTACTTTTAGCCGCGACTGGAATCAAACAGGACTGCATCATTTTATAAAATGGTCATTTACAACATAGCATGTATGCTACTTTGAAAACACCCTAAATTTCTTACATATACCTGTTTCTCATTTCATTCATTTAGAATTGCTTAAGAAACAGAAAATATTGTGAGAAGTGCTGGATTTATCTGAGGTAGAGACAGTTTTCCTCACAGTAGCTGGTATGAGGCTGTTTGGGATCTGTGCTGGAAACAGTATTGATAACCTAGGGAAGTTTTTGTTATTGCTGAGCGGTGCTTAACAGAATCAGGGCCTTTTCTGCCCCACACCTCATCCCACCAGCTAGGGGGAACAGGGGAGCAGGAAGCTGGGAGGGGACACAGTTGGGACAGCTGATCCCAACTAACCCAAGGGATATCCCAGACCATATGCCCTCAGGCTCAGCATATAAACATGGGGGAAGAAGAAGGAAGTGGGGGATGTTTGGAGAGACGTTTGTCTTCCCAGGTCAATGTTAATGAATGATGGGGACCTCTCCTTTTGGGGGTGGCAGAACACCTTCCTGGCCATGGGAAGTGGTAAATTAGTACCTTGTTTGGCTTTGCTGTAGTGTGTGAATTTTGCTTCTCCTATTAAACAGTCATTGTATCAACACGTGGGTTTTCTCACATTTACCCTTCTAACTCTCTCCCGCATCACACTGCAGGGAAATGAGCAAGCAGCTGTGGGGGATGAGTTGCCAGCTGGGGTTAAAGTGTGATAGTCCCAATGAAAAGTAGGGGACTATTAAAAAAAGTGTATTTTTTTTTGATAAAAGAGACATTTCTGTATACTGGAAAGAAGGAACTTTAGAAGACACTTTAGATGGATAGAGTAATGGGCTCTGAAGGGCAAAACAAATCAAAAGAATGTTCCTTTTCAGTAGCACCGAGAGACTTGAAAGAGAATGTCAGGCTTCAGAGGCAGTTTGTGTGTTTGGATACACCATTTTCAATAACAGTGAAAACTGAATGGGAGATACAGAATTAGAAATTCCTCATACTTTGCTTTTATTTACAAATGCACTTCCCCAAGGACTGCTTTCTAAGGCAATCTGTAATATGTTTTCATCCTGCTTTAATCCTTACCCTTGTTTTCAGCGATCCAGGAGAGTCATCAGGGTGACTTTTAAAGTCTGGGACTTGTTTTTGAAGAAATAGGGCTTGTTCCAGATTTGTAAATATGTAACTTAATGGTATCTTTTACAAGCATGAAGAAAACGAAGCGATGACTGCAGAATAGATCTTCCAGATGCTGTGAGACTGCAGGAGGTTGAGAATTTTTTTCCCCTGTATTTTGAGTATTATATATTCCTTTTTTTGAACTTGAGGTTATTGATAAGGACAGCCTAGAAGATGTGTATGGGGAGACTGTTGTTATTCTTGAAATTAATAGCTTATAAAAATGGGCTAAACTTTGGCAATGCATTTTTTTTTTCCAAATGAGACTGGTGCTAGACATAGACATATTAGACATGTTAGATCAGTCTATTAAAGAGACTATAAATCAATCAGTTATATTTTATAGCAGTTTCTGTTCCCCCCATCTTTATCTTCACTTTTTAATGGAGCTAATTTAGTTAAAAGAAGATACTAGGAAATTACCTCAATTACGTTGTATGAGACATTCAAGAATGGGGATGCTAAAGCAAAAATTTTTATATGTGTATCTGATAAATCAATAGAAGTTTTAATGTCTGCGGTAAAGATCAGACTTCTTTTATGAAATGTAGAGAGTGAACAGTAATTTTAGTGTTGTCTCAGGCCGTTTCCTTGTTAACAGTCTTTTAAGAAACATGGCATTTCCCATCTGCTCATGAAATAGTCACCAGGTCTACCTCAGGAATGACAGCTGGCTCACTGTGCTCTCACAAATGTGTGTCCTGGATACAAACTGGCTCAGGACTCCCCAGTGGTTTTTTTGTAGGCTTTTTGAAAGATTTTTCATCCTATACTTGCTCTGTTCCTTATACTGTTTCACGAAGCATCTGGGGCTGTAAGGATAGAAAGAATATTGACCTGAATCACTACTGCAGTTCATGGCACCCCTTGAGATTTTTGGGCACTTTCTGTGTGTGCCAGCAGGATATAAGAATTATTTTAATGACAATGTGTCTTTGGCAAGGGCTGATATTAACATCCTTGTAGCCCTTCTTTAGGGTCTCCAATATGCAGAGCAAACCTAGCAGAGAGCATGCAGTCAGTGCCATCATATCAGATATCCTCAGGAACAGAATGGAGGACCTCCAGGGCTGAATGCAAGAGGTCTGACAGCATGTGCTGTAGCTCAAATAATTCCAAGATGCACACATTGGCTCCCGGCACTCTGTGTGAAACTGTGTGTTGGTGATGATAAAGGAGAGGAGGTTGGGGGAGGGTTACATATTTGCTTTTTGTGCATGATTTTCCTTCACTCATCCAATCCTGCCCTTCATAAGCCATGAATTCACAGACATTTGGCATGGGCCTCTTGACGTCTGGCAAGAGGGTAGCACAGGAAAAGGAAAGATGAACAGAACAAAGCTTGATATTTCATAAGCGGTTTACAGAACATTAAGGGGAATATTTTGTTCTGGTAGATTTTAGAATTCCTTGCAAATAAAGCTGGACCACAAAAGCAGTACATTTTAGGTTTTGGACACTTAGACCCCTTAACTCTTTTCTACTGATTTATTTGAGTGAATTTCAGATTTTAAATTGCACCTTCTATAATGATTGAATGCACTTTCCATATACCCAGTATTTATGATGCAGCTGTTGGCAATGTTAATGTGAAAAGCACATCTCCTGAACATTGTCAAGCTCTTATTGTCACCTTTAGTTCCCTGGGAGATGGGGACAGAATTTTATTTCAGATTAAAAGGAAGAAAACTGTTACCTTTCACAGAAAACATATATTTATGTTTCTGGATGTCTTTAAAGTGACTCAGACAAGGAGACACATATTTGAGTTATTGTTGCTAGATTTCATTATACTTGGTGCCTGGGTGGCTATACTGTATTTTATGCTGTAGGGTTTAGAGTTGTTTTGGAAGAGAAGGGAAGCATTTTTTTTATCTTGATGAGGATGATAAAATGTAAATTCTAAGGGCAAAATTCAGAGGTGATGCCATTGAGAATGAAAGTTCGATTTTTCATGCATGACAGTCATTTAAATTCAGTCTTCGTCTTTTCTCTCTTTTCCACCTATTTCTGCCTGTTTTTCAGTGAGTAAATATGTCAAAATTTGTGAAAAGTAGATGCTGGTAGCCTATAGGAGATACAAATTAAAACATGATTATAACAAAGCTAGGCTCAAACCTAGGCACACAGACATCTGACTTCCTATATGTTTTATATGTCTTATCCATGAGTCTTTCTAAGGTAAATGTCTAAATTGCTTGTGTGGTCAGTAGACAAAGCAGATGCTTCTGAAGGACTCTGGTCTGGTGCAAGGTGTCCCTGCCCATGGTGAGGGATTGGAACTAGATTATCTTCAAGGTCCCTTCCAACCCAAACCATTCTATGATTTTATGACTCCAGAGGGAGAATCTGCCGGTCTCAGGTTAGGTACCAAATTACGTAGATGACTTGTCTCCCTAGAAAGCCTTTATGATCACCTCCCTACTGATATTAGGAAACTTATTTTTGATTGCCTGACTCATTAGCCCTCTGAAATTGTAGAAACAAGTTTGATGCAAGAAAGAGGAACTTGATTCTACCCTGATTGAGTCTCTCAGGGAGTTGTATTGAGTACAGGGAGAACACATAACTGCAAGGCAAGGGTTCCCAAGGAACTGTTTCTCCTTTCTCAGGCTATGACACTGCAAATAGGGTCACCAGCCCAACAGAAATTCAGTTGCTAATTCAAGTTCCCAGCTGAAAGCAGGGTCAAAAGCCTAATTATGAAACCTAATTAGATACTGAATATATGCGAAATAGAGCTCCTCCTTCATTTCCATCCAACATAACAGATGGATTATATACAGATTTAATGGTACAGTAAAACTATGTAGGAATGCAGCACTTCTAACTAATAAGTAATAGTATAAAGATTTTGTATTTAAAATTGGCAACTTTTCATGGAAAAATATGACCCTCTTTCACTGTAATTATTTGATATCACTGTAAGTAACAAAACCAAAAATTATTAAGAACTTTAACTTGTACCTTGTAACTGGTGCTTATACACTGATTTATAATAAAATCCCTCTTTAGCTGCAGGGTAGCAAAGGCACAGCAATACAGCACATTATATGATAAGATTTATATGACTATGGGTTTTGTAATAGTACAAACACAAACCAGTACATGTATATATATGCACCACACACATCTTAACAGCTTCTAGCTTGAAAGGGCCAGAAGCTGACCATCAAATAAAGTTTACCTGTTAGTAAATTTGGTAATTATCTTTTAATTAACTGAAATTAGTTAGCAATGATAGTAACATGGAAAGGTAGGAGTAACCTGTGGTTTGCTAAATGTGTGTGATAAAGGTCCTCAGGCAGGATAGTATGTGCACTGTGCAAAAAAAAAAGCTTATGAACATATTTTGATAGTTGTGCAACACCTTGGTACAGTTGCTCCACGGTGGGTTCTTGGAATTCATTCTGGAATTCCAGAATTTATGCCCAGGGAAACTTCATTTGTGCCAAGCTCTTGAAGGTTAGCACAGACTTCAGATGGTACGAGCCTGTAGGCCATCAAGGAATCTGGGTAGTCCTGTTGATGCATATTTGGCTTTCTCGTCAGCTGCAGTTCTTCCTATTGTTTTTTCACCCTGCTGACCAGTCTTTTTAAACAGTGCTGACCCACTTGTACACCAGTGTTTTTTTAGTATTATTATGAAAAAACTGGAAATGTGCTATTTAAAATTCTTGTGAGTGTGCATACTGCCAACTTCTCATTCAGCAGCAACACATGTATTTTTTTCTTAGTGGAAAAGCTTTTGTCAACTGAAGGTTACAGTATGTCTTTGCGTCACAGTACAGTGTCTTGTGGTGATACACAGCTCTGAATTAGCTGTATAATTACCTGAGGAACAGTGTGTATTAGATTCTCAGAGAACCCTTTTTAGTGGATCTACATGATTTCTGGCTCCTGAGCCTGCTTTCTCAGAGCTCACAGAGTACCACATTGTAGCACTGCTATGGAATGCATCTCCTATTTGGATGTTATCCTTTTTATGGAAAGACATGCCTGAAGCTAAAAAAAAAATTACTTATGAAAATTCTGTTCTCATAGAAACAAACAAAAAAATAAAATACCTCTGATAATTTTGTAGCTCAAATACACTCTTAGAAAAGACTGTCCTAGTAAAATTGAGGTGTACACAGTGGAAGCTAAACTAGTTATGTAAGCTCCCTCATAATCAAGAGACAGGATGATTCATTCTGTGATAAATTTCAAAGGTAGATGTGCCCTTACTTTAAATTAAAATTAATTCTCACTTGCTATAACTAGAAATCCTCAAAAATTACAGAATACAGACTGTGAAGGAAAAACAGTAGAACAGTATCAATGTGATCTTTGAAAACTTACATTTTAGAAGACCTGTGGTCACATTTTGAATTGAATAGACGGAGCATCATCATGAAGAAGCTATCTAGACTTTTGAAAGCCTTTCTTATTTTCCCTGGTGGATTAAAAATCACTTCTATCCAAAACCAGATATTTAATTTAGATAAACTTCAAACTGGTACAAGTTAATTGAACTTTGTATGGAAAAGCAAAGAAATTCATTTGAAATTTCTAGGAATAAAAAAAAGAAGTAAAAAATACACTATTGATTTTCCCCTTATAACAAATTTTCACTATGGCAAACCTGGCAAGATATTCCTTTATTATTAGAATTTTTTTATTATTATTTTCCTCTCTTCTGTTATTGAAGGTCTCAGTTTTCTACCAGAACACCCACACAGTGTACGTGCTCTGGGTTTTTATTTATTGCATTATTTCAGGTTACCTCAAGTTTCATTTTAGGTGAGAAATCATGAAAATAGCACATGCTGGTTATTTCCCATAGCAGAAGGCTCTCAGAGGAGCTTCTGTACTCCTCAGTTGCATTTATAGGGTAGAAAAAAGTATTAAAATGTCACACAATAAGCCAAAAGCTAAGTTGCATCCAGGCTCGGAAATTATTTATGAACTTAACATTTAGCACTAAAAAGTGTCCTTCAGCAGCCATTGTCCACTGTGAAATTTTATTTCCTTGGGCTAGATGGCGCTGGAGTATGTAAAATATCCATCCCTGTCTCACAGCACAGAGCTTCCCTCTGCTTGGAAAAGGAACAAGCCTTTCCTACATGCAGATATTCAGTTCTTTCTTTCTGTATCAACAAACAAAATTATAACTCTTCTTGTTTTATTTTGAAGGTTATTATAAGTTCCCATTTCACTTGGTATAAATTCTCTTTTTAGTGAAATGTGTCAAAGCTGCATTTTATACAAGGAGTATTATATATATGCCACAAACTGAATGTGTACATGAAACCCATAAACATTTCCTGTGAACATTTGACATTTTAGTTTTTCT
Organism: Pyrocephalus nanus; assembly: GCA_038380795.1. NCBI lineage: Eukaryota > Metazoa > Chordata > Aves > Passeriformes > Tyrannidae > Pyrocephalus > Pyrocephalus nanus. Next base: position 9,227,610 of record CM076260.1, on the reverse strand, counting down.
ACCCTGGAGGAGGAGAAAGCAGCAGAAAGGAAGAAGTTGTGATATTCCCTGGGATAGTCTGTGTTTCTAGCACAGGATATGAGGACTTTCAATCTAAAGATTTGAAATTATTGAAAACTACCAGGGCTAGTGTCAAGCACCATTCATGTTCTGATGGTACTCTGTTATGTCCTATCCTACTGAGACAGGACCTTCTATCTGCTGTGCAAATCCTCTGTACCTCCATCTCTGCCTTCTCATCTATACCTCTCTGTGTGAAATTCAAGCCATGGCACAGTCTTTCCACTTCAGCTCTGAGAAGAAGAGACTGTTTAGGAGCTGAACCTGCATCATCTGCCCATGTGGTGAAAGAGGAGGTGAGATCTTCATGTCACCTTGGGGTGAAACTTGAACAGTCCAGTGACATTCTCCAGGAACAGGGAATAGTTCCCCTGACAAGATCAAGTTGGGTCTCTATTAGTTTAGAGGAAGAAAGAACGAGCTATCACAACCCATCATCCCTGAAACCCCCATGACCCCAGGGCTGAGCTGTGTAACTCCCTGCTGCCATAGCAACTTTCTGTGCTGTTGATGGCATGAAAGATTCAGCCACTGGCCAGGCTCAGGAGTGAAGGTAAAATGCAGACATTAAGGGAGGTGGTCCCATGGCCTCAGGTAGCCACAGAGTGTTTTTTGTAAATTACCTTCCAAGACTTCCACACCAACCAGAGATGCTGTTCAAATGCAACTACCCAGAGATAAGGGAAGACGTGCACTAGCCTGAAGTGCTTGTGCTGAAGTCCTTCATTTGAGAATACCTCTGTAGAAGCAATAAATATAGACTTGCTTGAATAGCATCTTTAAGTTTGTCTGCTGTGTTTTTCTGAATGTACTCTGCTTTGGAAATAGAAATGAGTTTCACTCAAACAGTATATAATACTTTCTTTGAAAGCTTGCTGGATTTACTGATAACTGCTTATGAATTTTTACATACATGGTCTAAAGTTAATAATGTTTTGTGAAAACAGAGATCAGGTATTGATGCTCAGAAAAGAGTTAAAGTTCAGAAGAAAAAGAGTAGTGAACTAAGTTGCTTAAGTGAACTAACACTGCTTACATGTTGTTTTATTATGCTTTTGATGACAGTGGTGTTATTGTTTTGTAATACAGAAAAACCTCAGGGGGAATAGCTGGAAGGTGAGATGCAGGCAGGGGTTGCTCTGGCACCCTTGGCCATCTCAGACTTGGCATCCCTTATTTCTCCAGTGGCAGTGCCAGGATAGCCACTCCTAACCCTTTCATTTGTGGGTCGTGCCTGCATCTGCACTGAGCGTTCTGCAGTGCTGTTTTGGGGAACTGATACAGGCTGCTAAAAACCATGACTTGGATTGCTTTCCCGAGGGGTTGGATTTAGCTGCCAGAGACAGGTTTAGCACAAGCAGTGGTGCTGCTGCATGTGGAAGCACAGCTATTACCTGTCTAAGGATGTTCTGACAAAAGACAGCTACAGATCTCTTAAACCTATTGGAAGGATGCTATTACAGATTAGAGAATAAATACATCTGCCATTTTTGTTAAATTCTGCTCCTTGGGGGCAAAGATGCTTTCATTTTTCATGTATAAAGGCACACACAAAGCATGGAAACTAGTTGGAAGTACATTTGCTAATCTTTTCTCCTCTTGCAGATTCAACTTGATCAGTGTTTATTGCTGCTCTAAAGAGATATTGTCCTCCTTCTTCCACCTGGCCACATGCAGTTCTGTTAGGGACTCATTCTGTCATTGGCTGGGCATTGGGGCTTAAACTGGACTGAAGCTAACATAAATTGGGTGCAACTGAGTTAATGCTAGCAGCACTGAACTTAGATATCCTGTCATGCTGCTTGATGTAGAACTGCAGGCAGATTTAGAAACTCTGGGCTTGTTTGTTTCTGTTTGTTTGCTTCCTTTAAATTTTCTTAATGAGGTTTTTAAGTGTCCTGGAACAAAAATATTTTTTTTTAAGGTGGTATTAAATTGCTTTGACTTTGTAGCATAAAATAGAAATTTAAATTTGTTTTGCTGTTGGAAAAAGGTAGTATTGCTTACATCTCTGATCTTGCATTCTTTGCTCACATTACCCTTCTCCTGGACTATGCTCTTGTGCAAGTAGTCACGGAACTCAGTAAATACATGATACAAAAGTTATCGAAGTCTTCCACACCTTTCTAGATGATGTCTGGATTCTTTTGATTTCAACAGGAACTGAGGACACTTAGCTAAGTTGAGTTACTGCAAGCTGTGCAGGGAAAAGCAACCATTTCAAAAGATCTTATTAAAACCAAAGATGAAGCTGGTGAGACCCAATCTATTTCTTGTGGCTAGCAGAATTGTTGTGATTCTCTAGCTGTTATTATAGATGCTCTTAAAAAAGAATATTAAAAGCAGCTGTCATCTTTTTTTTTTTTTTTACATCAAAATATATGAATTTCAATTCATAGCTGTTGCTGTGAAAGCTAGGTCAATATTCTAGTCTGGAATGAAGAAATAAGTACTTGTATTGTTTAAAGAAAAGGATAATGAAGATAATTTAAATGTTTGTTTAAACTTGAAAAAAAATCTTTTATTTGGCTGCTAATAAGTTATGTCAGGTAGGTAGAAACTGACAGGAGGATCCCTGATACGTTGCATCCAGTGAGTAATCTATACAGAAAATATCACCAACAAGGCATTTCTTTGTGATGAATCGCAGACACTGTTGAAGACACACATCTCCTTTTCTAGTACGCTGGGAAACCCCACTTTGAGAAAAATCTCATTAGTCCTAAGTTTAGTACATCAATACATCAGTGTTCAATGAGGCCTTCCTAAGCATGGACACCAGCTCGGTTGCCCTTTTAATCTGGGATGTTCAGTTGGGCTTTGGCTTTTCTGATCCAAGGGGTCTGTTTACCAGGTTCTCTGAGTGTGTTTGGGCTTTGTTCCCTCTACCCTCAACCCTGATTCAGATCCTGTCCTGATCACTAAAATTCCTAATTACCTTCCAGTTGTACATTACAAGACCTGACTAATATCTGTTACATATATTTTGGATTGGCTTTCTTCTTGGTCTCCCCTTGGGTTGTTGCAGGTGGTACATCCTTATCATTTCAGCAAATCCCTCCACTTTCAGGAAACTTCATTTTTATACAGCCCCCTGGCTGTATAGTTTTCAGATCAGAAATGAAATTGTCTGAACACGGGGACAGCAGTATCTGGCATGCAAAATAATTGTGGTAAATTTTGGAGGCAGACTAATTAGTACAAAAATCTAAAATGCATGTGAGCTACCAAGTGTCTCAAAATCTGGTTCTGGAAGTGTTAGCAATACCTTTTCTCATGTGAAAGGCAAACTGTCTTTAGCACCTTACAGGTACTGGAAGGAGCAGGTTGCATACAGACTTGGACAGAGGGATCTACTAACTCCTCATCCGTTTTTAGATCTTCTAAGTCTCTGTTGTAATGAAACTTTCAGAACAAGGATAAAAATTAAATGGTTTAATGAGGAATTTGTCTGTTGATATGGGAGACCACTTTGCCTCAAGTGATGCAATAAGAAGAGAGAGGGTTCTACAAGGTAACCTCTTGAAGTCACTTCCAACATAAATTATCTATGACCTTATAATTTTTTCAGTATCAGTAGGCTGGAAGACCACTTGTTTCTCTCTATACTTTTCTTAAAAAAAGATGCTTTTACCTCTGTGAATTGTCTGGGTCCACTTATACTTTGTCACTGGTATTTCAGAACCAAGTTACATTCTTTGCAGCAGCACTATCAATTATTTTTGCTAAAAGATTATACCAGCTCCAGAGAACTTCAGTGTAACAAACAGCTGAAGGGTGATGGGGAGATGTTGTGGGTTTATGTGGCTGGGTTTTTTGATAGTGTGAGATAAGGGTGAGACTACAGGGGTGGCTTCAGTTAGAGGCTGCTAGAAGCTTCCTCCTTCCCTATGAAATGCCAATGATATCCAGCTCCAGGATGGACTTCCTTGCTGCTGACCAAGGGAGAGCCAATGAGTGCACTTCTGTGATAAAGTATTTAAGAACAGGGGAAGAGAGGAGTGTTATGCAGAAGAAATTCCAGCCCAGGAAGAGCAGAGGAAAACATGCAATAACAACGCAGACTCCAAGGTCAGTGCAGCAGGAGAGGCCCAGGGGTCCCCCCTCCCTCCTCCTCCAGCAGGGGAGGGACTGAGAGCCGAGGCCCCTGCTGCCTGTGAAAGACCATTGGGGTGCAGAGACCCCCTGCAGCTCATGGAAGAGCCCATGCTGAAACTGGTGATTGCATGAAGGAGGCTGTGACCCCTGGGAGGCCCAAGGATGGAGCAGAGTCCTGCAGGAGACCTGTGGCCCATGGAGAGGGAAACCCATGCCGGAGCAAGCTTTTCCTGGGTAGGACTTGTGGCCTTGTGGGGGACCCACATCAGTACAGCTCATTCGTGAAGGAGTGACCCACGGGACAGCAGACTGGGAAGAGCTGCTGCCCGAGGGATGGACTCACTTTGGAGCAGTCCATCAAGGACTGTCTCCCTTGAGAGGGACCCCACAGGAACAGGGGAAGGACTCAGTGATGTGGTCCCCCTGTTGCCCATAGTGAAGACCATGGTAACACAAGTATCCCCCTAGAGACCATGGAGGAGTAACCTACAGGACAGCAGAATGGGAAGAGCTGCTGCCTGAGGGATGGACTCAAACAACAACTGACCCCCCTTCCCCGTCCTCCTGCGCTGCTGAGGGGGAGGAGGGAGAACAGACAAGGAAGAAGGGGGGGGGGGGAAGGTGTTTAAGACTGTTTTATTTCTCACTCTTTGATTTTTATCTTGTTGGCAGTAAATTTAAGTACTATCCCCATTTTGAGTCTGTTTTGCCCATCAGTAAATGAGTCTCCTAGTTATTATCTCTACTCAGGAATTCTTTACCTGTTTTTTTATTTTTCTCTCCTCTGTGGAGTTGCCGGGGGGGGGGAGGGGAAGTGATGTATCGGCTTTTGGTGGGTATTTGAAATCCAGCCAGGGTCAACCCACTACAGAGGATTAACCATACAAAACTATGACTGATTAGCCCAAATTCACAGAAAAGATCTATGGCCAAGCTGGAAATATATTTTTTTTTTTCTAGTGCATAGATACTGTTCTTTAATCTATGTTCACTCCTGACTATTTTGCCTCCAAATAAATTTAGCCCTATGAATATTTTTGAAGCCAAATGACTAATTTCACAGCCAAAATCCTATGCCAAACAGTAGACTGTAAGCTATCTGATACTACTGCAGACCTAGGCACATTTTAAGAGTAGAGTTTTTGTTTGGCAAAGAAATGAATTGCAGTTGCACTGAAGAGAAGCTTACACACCTCTTCTTTCACTCATGTGTGATACAACTGCTGAAGGCAATTTGGCAAGATTTTTAGATTCTTGCACACTTTTAGATTAAAAAAAGAGCAACCAGTCCACTTTAACCTGAGTCTTTCCTGTCACAGTCTATATATAGACAAATGGATGTCCAGCACCTGGCCGGAAGCAGCAGAGAAGGCAGGAGACCGACTGGCTGGTGGTTCAGCACTGGTCTGTAATGGTCCCACCTGGCATCTCCTGTTTGTATGTGGTGTCAGATGTCCTTGTGAAAATGTTTCTCCATGACCTCTGTTATCTGGGGGGTGTCTGTGTGTGTGTAGTCAGATGTTGTCATATGCTGATATCATGGTGTACCTTTCCAGCAGTTTTGGATGTTGATCTCCTGTCACTTGCTGATCCATGCCCGCATTGAGCTCATTAAACTCAGGACTTTTCTGCACTACCCTGATGTCTGCAGCTCATTATACTCAGGCACTCAGCCCTTGATCAAGGCGAGGTTGCAGTGCTCCCATGACGCATTCCTTTGCAACTATGAAGGCAAACTGTGTCCAGGGTTCATTAGCAAGAGCATATCCCAAAGATCAAGGGGTGTGATTATGCTATTTGGCACTTGTTACTCCATGCTTGAACTACCATGTCTAGTTGGAGTTTCTCCAGTTGAAGAGAGACTCTAAACATTAAAGCAGGTCTACTAAAGGGCCAGCAAGAGGATTAGAGTGTTGGTGAACTTGATGCATGAAAAAAGGCTGAAGGAATAGGGCTCAGCCCAGAGAAGGGGAGACTCTAGGGGTATCTAATCATGATCTCCCAATACCTAAAATATAGTTATGGGGAAGATGGAGGCATTCACTTCACAAGGTTGCATGCTGACAGGCCAAGAAACATCAGGCACAAGGGAAATTCTGTAAGGACATGAAATTCATCTTGGGAAAGATTTAATGTTGTGGTAATTTGCCCAGAAGACTGGTGGACTCTCTCTTGCTGGAAGTGTTCAAGACTTGGCTTGATAAATGGGGCTAAGGCCTCTTTCAAGAGAAAATGGGACTGGAACCAAATGTTCCTTCCCACTCAACACACTTCTACTGCATGTGTCCCTGCCTGTGGCAGGGGGGTCAGAACTAGATGATCTTTAAGGTCCCTTTCAACCCGAGCTATTCTATGATTCTTTTATGCTCTGTATATTCAACTCAATAAAACATAAAAATTGGTATTGTAGTGAGGAATACGCTTCAGGATATCACAGGTTTATTGTGCCATTAGCATGATGACATTAGCAACTGACAAAAACTTGTTTTAATTCTATGACTTCTATTAACTATCCACTAACCTTTCAAAATTTCCCATCAGCCCTTTCACTCATTGAAACTTCTTACATGAACTGGTTGGATTTTACAGATTTTTTTTTAAGCTACTACCTGAATATCCAATTAGAAAGATAAATAGATAGTGGAAAATCAATTAAAGCAGAAACGCTATAATGTGTTAAACTAGAATTGGTTCTGACCTGAAAGAATTGGGTCATTATCTAAATATTCCCAAGCCTTGGAATTGCTTTCATCCTGTGGTTGAGCACTGGTTCCACTGTGCTTCTTAAGAAAATTAATCTAAATTTTATTCTAAAGTAGGAGTTTTTAAGAGTTTGAAGACTTCTGTATTTACCACATCAAACAATTTAGAGGCAAAATGAATGACTTTATGTTTCTATTAAAACTTGTGAAATTATGAGGTCATGAAAAGAGAAGGGTTCTCTTGTTAACTCAACTATTTCCATAATTAACATTCATTTGGTTACTTGAGGTTTAGCATGCTATTTCATTAAAATAATGCAATTGCAGATAGAGAAAAAAAAGTTTTGAAAGTATAATTGGTTTTCATTGTCAATATAACTTAAAATCCCATTAGCCACAAAATTTCAGCATTGTTTTCCTAATGACTTGCATAATTGGATCATCAGATTTCTATCCTTTAAAAAAAAAAAAAAGTCTCACTTGGTGGCTTTAAAGGTTATTATTTGCATGAATTTTTCCCCCTCAGTGTTACATTTCCACTTTTATTTCCACCAGTGCTGAAAGGTCAGAGACCCAGCGAGTTAAATGAAATCATGTCAAGAGCAACTAGAGCTCTTACTTCCCCCTCCCTCTCTTTATTTTTAGATTCTGACAGCTACTGGCAAATGCATGCATGCTACCAGTTTGATTTGATATACTTGTCCACCTCAACCCATTGAGGCAATTTAGAGCATTCTTCTGGGTCTTCCATTGGTGCTGTTCTCTCTATTACGTGTGCCTGTGGAAAGTTTTGTCACTTCATTTCAGGAATCCCAGTGCACTGTTTCTTGACTTAAATGGAGACTTTTTTTGAGACATTGTAGATCAAAGTGTTACAAAGAGGTGTAAATAGTCCCTTTAATAAATATTTTCCAGAGGTACTGCATTAATATAAGTAAACTGGATCTACAATACATATAATTAGAAAAATTCCCTTCTCATGTTCCATGTGTCGCTGTTATCACAGGAGTCAAACACATTAAAAATCATAGATTTCTGGAAGAGTTCTTGAGAAGTTATCTAGTACATCCCCTTACCAAAAGGCAGGTTCAACTCTTCCTAAACCATGTCTGAGAGATGTTCAGCTTAGTGGTTCTTAAAAGTCTCCAGCATTAAAAAGTCTGTATTTTCTGTAGGCAATTTATTCAAGTGCTTAAGAATATTTGAATTTCTTTCCTCTAATATCTAATTTAGGTCTTCATTGCTGCATTTTAGGCTAACTGATTTGTTGCTTTCCTGTTTGAATTTGCTCCAGTTCTTTATGCAGCAATCTTTTAAAATACATGAAGGCCATCAAAATACTCTTCGGATGCTTCTCTTCTACACTAAACAACTTGACTCATTTTGGTATTCCTCAAAGGTTGTGTTTTATAACCCTTTGATTATTCTTATCTCTTTAGTTGGTCAGCATCTTTCCTGAAGATATCCTAAATCTAGACAAAGCACTTGAGATGAGTGAAATAAACAGAAAGTTTTTTTACTTTGTCTTCTATATGATTCTCTTCCAGGATGAATCCTCCATTTTTCTTTGAAATAGCCTAGCATTGCTGACTCACAGTCAATTTATGATCCACTATAGCCCATGCATCCTTTTTCAGAAGAACTGTTATTACTCATCCTATAATTGTGCGGATGGTTACTCTTACCTAAGTGGAGAAATTTTGATTTTTCGCCCTTATTAAATTGCATCCCAGTCACTTCGGATAATTTCTCCAATTTATAATAATCAGTCTGAATTCTAACCTTGTCATCTCCTCTCCCAGCTTTGAGTCATCTAGAAATTGAGCAACTAAATTCTCTACTCCATAGTGCAGCTTTTATTATTGGAAGTGTTCCATAACCTCAACTTCAGTCCCCAGCAGACCTCACTGTCACATCCTTCCAGCTGAAAAGTTTCTCTTTATGGATAGTATCCCAATTAGTTCTGTCCCGACTTTATAGCAATTTCAGGGAGACCCTGGATTGCATGGAAAGATGTTGTAATAGACACTGTCAAAAACTTTTTTAAAGTTATTTTTCTTTTCAATACACAGGCCTATCACCATGTCATAGGAAAAAGCTAGGTTGTTTGATGTGATTTATTCCTGATAAATCAACATTGGCTGATTCATATCCCCTTGTTCCCATCCAGATGTTTGAATACTTGAATCAGATTTTTTTTTTCTTGGTAATTGAAATTAGATTGACTGATCTACACTTGTTTTCAGTTTTTTAAAGTAAAGAACTATGATTGCCTTTTCCTGTTTTCTGAAACTTTACCTGTTCTCACTCCATTTTCAAAATAATTGCCAAGGGCTCTGAGATCACTTCAGCCAGTTCTCTACATACTCTCAGGTGAATTTCATCAGTACCAGCCGGTTTAAAAACATCCAGCTTTTCAAAGTAGAATTAAACCTCTGCTTTACCTTTTCCATTCGGAGTTCTTACCCTTTTGTCGTTGATGCTAATTGTGTTAGACATCTAATCACAGCCACTGGATCAAGTGAAGACTGAAAAAAAAAACCCTACATTTTTGTCTTTGGCCATCTGTGCACCATTGAGCCCTCTTGTACTTAGGAACCTGTGAAATGTTTTGATAATCTCTGCTTAGTATAGTGATGGAATAAGGAAAGAGAAAGATAGCACTGTTCTTATTTAAACTTTGTTTTGTTTAAAACAAAGTGGCCCACATCAAATTCATCACATCATTTTGATCAATAGAAATGCTGATATCTAATTTAAGCATGCTCTTAAGTCTCCCTCTGCAGTCAGTGGAAGATAGAAAGTGACTTCAAGTATCATCTTTTTTTCTTTCTTGCCACATACGTTTTTTAGATGAAACCCAACCTGTTAAGAACACGTGATGATGATGCAATGCAAACAGACAGGGACTGCAGCTTGGTGAGGACTTGGTGCATTTGAGTCTTTATTACATTTGATGACAGGTACATCACCATAAGCAAATGGCCAGCTTTTGTTTCAGTTACATCATAAGTTTTAAGACTGCAGTGCCTTAACCCCATCTTTTACAAAAGGTAATGAAAATTTTTATTTTGATTTCCAAGATGTTTATTTTGTGCATAGCATAGTGTTTGACACAGGACTTGTTTTACTTTTTTTTTTTTAATCTGAATGATGCAGGAATTACTCTTGAATATATGTATATATAATGGTCAAAATAATCTGTTTCTGTGCAAGAAAGGAAGTTACCAACAGCCATAAATTGACTACAACCCACTTCTTGTTCTCTCTTCCAAGATAACTTTCAAGTTTAGGAAAAGGTTGTATTTTAGTCTTTTAAAATGGCTTCCAAAACATGTTTTTTGAAATAGTTCAGCTTATAGCCTGGTATCAATTTAACACAGCTTGTTGTAGAATCTACATCTTTCCTTTCTTTTCCTGCCCCTGACTAGAATTTGATGTGTGCTTTATGCAAGTCTCTGCTCAGATTGGCTACAAAACAATGTGTGTTTGTGTGTGTATGTATACATCGGGGCACACAGGGGATAGATTCCTGAAAAAAAGAAAAACAAAGGAGGTTTTCCTTTTATGCCAATATGAATGATTACCCTTCACTTGATAAAGTCTGGCACATACCTTGGTGTTTCATATGAACTGTCACAATAACCTGACTATAATGCAGATTCCTGCCCCAGCTTCCAGAGGTTTGTGATATGTCTCCTTATTCCATTAGCACTTTGTCATCTACTCCCCCTGGTGCCACTGTCATGTGGAGAAGGCTTTAGGGTGAGGTTCTTGATAGTATTGAAAAGTCTCTTTGTATTGTACTCACTGTCTCTCCCCACTCTCAATTTACACAATACCTATTTATATGTTTCTGCTTATCTCTCACACAACTTGTACAGTCTCATTGTGGAGGCTTATAAATTTAAATATTTGAGGTTTATTTTTAACATGATATAGTATAATAACAAGGCTGTCATCTGTTTGCTTCGATGTAGTTCCTTATCAGTGTTTCAGAGGGGGGCACTTTTCCTCTGACATGACAGTAAGAATTGGCTGATCTAGTTTCTGGAACATCTATAAAAGAGGGATTTTGGCCATAGATTTCCTTCTGGTTGGATGAGCTAATTTCTGTGGTGTTCGATTGTTGCTGTTGTTTTTTGTTTGGGGTTATTTTTTGCTTGTTTTATTTGGTTTTTATTTGGGGATTTTGTTGATATTGTTGTTTTTCTTAGTGTAATTCCTAATAAATTCCACTTATTTCAGCCTGTCTCAACAAAGAAGGCAGTGGAACAGGAGTAACTAAATAGATAAATAAACAAACAAAAAACCCCAACAAAGCAGAAAGGAACTTCACAGAATTTCCATCTTTTAGTTCACATATTTTTTTAAGATATCCAAAATATTCAGGTAACAAATGGAAATACCTTTGTTAAGTAGCCATATGTAATCAGTTTATGCTAATTGTATATATTAATGATGACATCATGTAATTATAATTTACATTACAGATATAAAATGGCCATAAGTATATAGCTTTTACTCTATAAGCTGCTGCATATAAAGGTGATGTAATATTTTCATATTTATAAAGCAGATAAAGGAGATTAGAAAAGTTTTGGCAAAGCACAGGAATAGAGGCCAGAAAAACATTGCTTGAAATTTCTTTTCTTTACAGCTTAGTGCAAATATCTTAGCTGCTCTACAGCAATTTTTCTGATCTCTGAAACAGGAACAGTAGCTGAGTGTTAGTCCTTGGTGAATTACTTAAACAAGACTACATTTCAGCGACTGAAATACAGGATATATTTAGAGATTTTTTTCTGTTGGATTTCTCCTTTCATTTTTCACATAATTCGTTTCAGTTTGCTAAGTAACTGCTTGGTTGTCAGCCCTCAAGTGTATGTTGAATTATATTTATTTTTCTGATTGTATTTGAACTGGACTCCTTATAAACACAGGAAAAAAGTTCTGTCTTTGTATTGTGTTCAGACATAGTGGTGAATTTGCATTAGACATTGTGTTAGGGCAAGGCATCCAATATCTTTATTTTTGAAGGTTTTAGGAACAAGTTGGAAGAATCACCTTGTAGGACCGATTTAAGTTTAGTTTTGATGCAGCTATGGGAACACAGATACAAAATTAAATGCTTTGCATTCTGCCCCATGTTCTGTTACTACAAGGCCTGTTTCAATATATGGTCAATAAGACATTCCATTTACATAACTGGAATAAATTCACTGATCCCTCTGATAGCAGCCAAGGCTACCTTTAAACACAAAGTGCTTTTTGGCTCAGCTCTATGGTGCCACACAGTTTCCTTGCAGAATGACTGAATGTTCTGATTCCTTAGACAAAGCATGGATTATGTGGCAAAGCTCTATACCATGCTGCATGTTTTACACCAGTATGCACCTGCTTTAATCCATTAGTTCTCAGCTATAACCAATTGCTTTGTCTAGATATATTCCCTATAATAGAAGGCTTATAGCTGATCCCTTCCTCGGTGTAGAAATTGTCCCTTTTTGGAAAAGGTGATGGGCAGCATCAATGCTCAGAGACAGAGATGGTAGCAGACACCTATGGTCCATAGTTCTACTAAGCAGATTTGGTATTAGTGGAAGTTCAGCAGGGCTTAGTCGTGTTGGGGTTCCCCCTAGTTTCTGTGAGAATCTCTGCCTCAGACTCTGCTGGCACAAGAACATGATGACAGCTGCCACTTTAGCTGTCTTTTGAGATTCAGCCCAGGAACGTTTTGAACTTAAAACCAGAAGTCTCTGCAGCTTGAGCTGAAAAGAAAGTGTCTGCAGCCAAAAGAGAAATAGTTTTATATCCCTTCTGTAGACTGTGCAGCTGGGGCAGGTTCATGGTATTGCCAAGAGTAGCTGTAGCCCCAGTCTAAGTGGAACAGAAACATGGTGCTGTCAGGCAAACTGGCAGTGCTTATCTCAGTGCTTATCACCATGTTACTGTGGGAATTGGGAAGGTAAATGCACATTTGGTGGATTACACACTCCTAGTAAACCCTGAATGAACATATATTAGGAGTAGATGGCAGAACATCTAGCTGCCAATTCAGTTCTAATAATCAACATAAAAACACCCAAACCTTTCAGCAATTAGATGACTTGCAGAAAGTAATGCTGCTAGTGTTGACTATAAATCAAGGAAAAATAAACAATCATTAAAGTTCTTCCACAGTGACAGAATCTGATAGTGACTCAGAAGCAGTAAGTGAGAACTGATAGTCTAGCTCCAGTCCTGATGGAGAAGAGTCTTTGCCAGCTAATAATTTTCTGTTTCTTTCAGTAAATAAGAGCCAGTGTCCTGGGTTGCCAGCTGGATAACTAATGCAAGTTGAATCACCTGTGTTCTGAAATTTATACCCAGTCAAATGGCAATTTCTTTACTTACTGACATAGTCACCCCCACATACGTTCTTGTAATCCTCATTGACATTAATGGGAAATATACTGCTATGTGGACATGTAAGGCAGCCACAGAGTCAAAAACCTTTCTCATTTTTCCATCCTTTCCATCCTAAGGCAGAGGTGGAAAGCTGTATTGCTAGAGTCATACACAGATTAGGATAAAAATGTGCATTTTTTTTCCCTTCACATATAATCCTGGCTGAATGGTTATCATGAGTCATATAAATATTTCTGATGTTTCTGGGAGAAAGTGGAATGGCTCGTTCATATCATACCATATTAATATATTATTCTGTACCAACATATTTTGTATTTCAACAGGAAAGCTGATGCATACAAGACATGCATTACATACTTTTTATTCAACTGAGTTTAACTGTTCCTAGTGAAGAGTTTTGAAAGTTATGTTTGGATCCCTCTCTAGAGTATTTTTACTTGTTTTCCACTAGTCTTGGAAATCTTAGCCTGAAAAATAACCCAAAGGAGGCCTGGAAGAAAATAAATGCACCAATATTTGGGAAAGTTACAGAGGACAGCAGTGATAATTATGAACCTGTTGAACAATAGTGAAATGGTTGACACAGTTTAAATTAATAAAGAGTTAGAAGAGGTTACTTTAATTATTGCCAATTACCATCAGTATATGCTAATAAAATTTGTTAATCTAGCTTGCTACATTTTTATGAAATTACATGTTTGACTGAGGAATCTGTTTAATAGTTAGACATCTCCCGGGCATTTGACTTGGTGCAGAGCAATATTTCAATGAATAGGAAGAACGGTGCAAAATCAGTCTCTTAAGAAGCATGGAAAAAAGTAATTCTTGACCTTCAAAATGCAGTTGTGTACTGAGTCTTGCTGGGATGGAGTTAGCTTTCCCCATGGCAGCCCTCACAGTGTATTGGTAGCTAGAAAGGTGTTGTTAACACACCAGTATTTTGGGTGCTGCTGAGCAGTTCTGGCACAGCACCAAGGCTGTCACTCCACCCTCCCCCAGTGAAGGCCAACGGGCTGGGGGTGGGTGACAGGTTGGAGGAGACACAGCTGGGACAGGCAGACCCAAATGGACCAAAGGGATAATCCATGATATGTGATGTCATGATCAGCAATAAGAGATAAAAGAAAGAAGTTGGGGAGCATTCATTATTAAGTCTTTTTTCTTCTGAAGTAACACTATGAGTACCAGCGTCCCAGGAAGCAGCTGAACATCATCTGCTGATGGGAAGTAGAAAATAAATATTCTTAAAAAAAAAAAAAAAGTCTTCCACACAAACTCTTTGTTTTATTTAATTAAATTGCATTTATCTCAAACCACTGGTTTTTCATAATTTTTTTTCCTTCTTTCCTGATCAATGTGGGGTGTGAGTGAGTGGCTTAGTGGGCACGTGTCGCCAGCAAAGCTCCACCCACCCCAAACTGATAATGGGAATTATTAGGAAGCAGACATCCTCTCAAGAAAGCCCCAGTAAGATCCATTCTTCACTATACATGCATTATCACAATTTGGAAAATACAGAATTGTAGTGCTAAAGAGGTTGAAAAAAAATTAGAGGAATATATAAATAATGAAGAAAATGGGTTATGAAAATTTAGGCACTTTGATTGCTTGGAACTGTGACACAGGGAAATTATTTTTCAGTATTGTCCAATACATAGTCATAGGCCAGGGAAAAAAAAATCAGTTATACATACAGGATTGGAAATATATTCTTGGGAGCAGAGAGTGTGAAAAGGACTTGGAGGTCATGGGAGTTAATCTGATGAAAATGAGCTGCTAAAGATAACACTGTGGCAAAAAGGTTAATGAGACCACTACATGAATCCACAAGAGGATATGAGAAGTTATAGAGAGATTAAATGACTGCATTGTTGGGTTTTGCACTGACCCCTCTGTATTAGGATAATTTCTGATATCCAGTGAAGAAAGTTAAAAAATGGGAGAAGATTTGGAGAAGAGCCATGAGAATGATTAATGAACTGGAAAACACATTTTATTGAAGAAGTAAATTAGTTCCATGTATTTTGTTTATCAAAGAGAAGATTATGGAGTCAATATCTGTTTGGTGAACAAGATGCAATAATGCATTCTTCAACGAAGGTATAGCTTGAATCTTAGACAAACTAAGACTGGAAACATGAACATGCCTTTGAAACAAGAATTGTTTGGTTTTAATGCAACTTATTAAGGGATTCTTCACCAGTGGTAAACTTGAAATCAGGGTTAGGTTTTTTTCTAAAAGCCATCATCCTGTTGAGATCAATCTTCTGCAGTTGGAAGCTATCCGTTGGCTCTGCAAAGCATGAAATATTTTTTTTGTATCTCACAGAGGTATAAATGTTACATCAAAGCTTTAGTCCATAGTAGAACTGGAAATTTTGTATGCAAACATTTTGCTGAATTCCTTTGTTTTCTCTGTCCCACCTTTATTAATGTTCCCTTTGCCTGATGATCTATAACAATTCATTTCAGTTTCTGTGATATGAATGCTTATTAAAAAGGTACCTTATACATATGTAGATATATGAGGAAATTTATTTACTGAAATATCTCCATTTGCTAATTGCTACTTTCCTAGGGAATCTTTTCCCACCATTTCTAAGATGCTGAAGTTTAGAGAGAAGAGTAAGGAGAAACAGAGTAAGGAAGATAATTTGAAGAAGCACATTAGGAACAGCAAAATAAACAGCTGTAAGAGACTAAAACCAACCAGCATAGATTCTTACATATGCCTCATATAGCATTGTCTTGTGATGATAAGCGCATTTATAGGTGTGCATTTTCACTTCGAAAAATCCCCAGAGGTCTATTTTAATTATTTGGTCTTTGTCATATTTCTCCCCTTACAACTTTCTTTGACTTCTCTTTTCCTTTCCAGCTCTTCTCAATAATAAGATAAATCTTAAAAAAATCCAGAGATATAAATTCAATTGAAAACATTCATTTACATTCAAGGTTGTTGATCATCAGTAGATCCAGACAAAGGAAATTTATTTTATAATAGTGGGAAAAAAAAGGAAAGAGTCCCAATTCTGAAATTCTTGGAAACAGTTGATTAATTTAATTTTGAAGCAATGACAACTAGGATTAATTTTTCTAATTGTTCAGAATAGTAATTGACTGGACTACAGGGATAGCATTTTTCAGATCAACAGAAAAAATTCCTAATAATTTAAGTAGGATGTGACTATGACTATGCTAACATAGTCTGCATTAAATTTGTCTTAATGCCTTTATGGAGGCCAAAAAAAAGGGTATTTTGAAAAGAAAACACTGAATTATTAAGTAGCTTCTAGGTAAGTTAATATCTTTTGAAGTTAGTAATTGCTTATTTTATTGTAATATTTCAAATTACCCTCATGCCTGGAGTGGCCATGGCATAGAGATCCAGGGAGGCTTTGTTAGCTTTCCTCTTTCAATACAGTGAGTGTTCTCACTATATTGACCATCAATCTTTCATACCCTTAAGCCAGAATAAATTGTACAATGGACATGCTTTAAGTTGTGGTAGCTTTGCTTTTGAAAATATGGAACTGAGTTTTCTCAGAAACTGGAATTATCATCATAGAATTGTCATAGAATGGCTTTGTTTGAAAGATACTTGTCAGATGTCCCAGATGGATTGGAAAAGATTAAAATTGGCCTCTCGTGACCTATTCCCAGTAAAATCTTCAGCTGCAAATGTTGAATACTACAAATTTCTAAATTAAGGAATTTACTGAAGTCATCTTTAAATATTTATTCTCTCTTCCACTAGTAGTATCTTGCATATTAGAAGGTTATATCTTGAGTGATTCTGCAGACTACTATTAATTTTCTGATAATGCACATGAAAGTTTCTCATCTAAAATTATTTCTTTTCCACCAAATTAAAAAATCCCATTGATATCTGTAGCTTATTATCAATCATGGCTGTATTCTGGGAACATAAATGTGGCATTCATTTACAACTTTCTGATACTTTGGTCCAAGAACATCATGAGCAGTACAGATGGCATTATTTGCTCCACAGCTCATCTCCTTGACATGTTCTGGATCTGTGCTCTATTCCACTGATGGATGTCTTTGTGGAAAGGTTATGTTCTGCCAGCATATTTACAAATGCCCCTTTTGCCTTCACAATTATTGAAAATTGATTAGTATGGTGAATGTCTGTGCCCACTTTGGCCCAGAAGTCCTATTCACAGAATATAAGGAAAGGTTATGTATGCCCTTTGCCACTACTACGTTCCACACATTAGTGGAACAGAGCCGGGGGGAGGAATTGCTTCTCTTTTTTCCCCATAAAAAACCACAACTTTTAAAGTTCAAAAGACTGTGGAAATCAGTTTTTACACTATTCAGTCTGATGATCTGCACTTAGAATCGTAGAATTAACCAGGTTGGAAAAGACCTCCGAGGTCATCAAGTCCAGCCCGTGATCCAACAGTGAGGTGGTTACCAGACCTTGGCACAAAGTGCCATATCCAGTCTCATCTTAAAAATCTCCAGGGATGGTGAATCCAGCACCTCCTTGGGCATCCCATTCCAATGCCTGATTACCCTGTCCATGAAAAATTTCTTTCAAATATCCAACCTCAAACTCCCCTGGCACAGCTTAAGACCACGTCCTGTTGTCCTACTGCTGATTGCCTGGGAGAAGAGACCGACCCCCACCTGGCTACAACCTCATTTAGGGAGTTGTAGAGAGTGATGAGGTCACCCCTGAGCCTCCTCTTCTCCAGACTGAACAACCCCAGCTCCCTCAGCCTCTCCTCATAGGACTTGTGCTCGAGTCCCTTCACCAGCCTGGTTGCTCTTCTCTGGACCTGCTCCAGCACCTCAATGTCCTTCCTGAACTGAGGGGCCCAGAATGGACACAGCACTCCAGGTGTGGCCTCACCAGTGCTGAGTACGGAGGAAGAATCACTTCCCTGCTCCTGCTGGCCACACTGTTCCTGATACAGGCCACTTGAGTGCTTGTTCTCCAGAGTGTCTTCAGACAGCAATATATAAATGGAAAGACAAGGAAAAGCAGATCAGGAAAAGACAGCAAGCTAAGGGAAAAAAAAAAACAAAAACAACAAAACAAAAACAAGACTAGCATGATATTAATCAGATTGCAATCAGCTAAACAAGATTCTTTTTTCCTACTAAATTTATGTTTCTGGTTCATGATCTACCTTATTCTGCTGTCATTATTTTATAATGGTATCAAAGACAATAGAAGTCCTTTCATATACAAGTAGAAAAACCAACTTTACAGCTGTGTGTTACAGGCCCAGAAGCAAAACCTTCTGGCTTCTGTGTGAATCAAGTACAGACAAAAGTGGCTATGCTAAGGAACATCCTGTACTCTAATAGTTGCATTTTTGGGGGGGAAATTTCTTTAAAGAACTTCTTGAGAAGATTGTAGCCCTGAACAAAGTTTCAGACTATCTGCAGCCCTGAGGATCCATTCTGCTGGATCTGAAAAGTCTTTCTTTTTGAAACTTAGGAAAAAGACATAAGGAGGGCAAAATCTTCCCCTCATCAATTTGTTTATGAAAGATCTCTACTTTATTAACATGATTAACCTATTCTCTTATTTACTGGACAAAATCCTAGCACAGTCACAGTCTTGAACTAAAAGCCTGTTTGATTCTGGTTTGCACAGAACTTCGTCTGTCATTCTTCTCTCAGATTATTGTGACATTTCATGAAACTTTTGTCTACTTCCCACATTTATTTTCAGTGAGAATGTAGCTATAGGCCCTGGTTATTTAACAGATAGATAAAAAAATATAAGCAGTGCCTCTCATATCCTGAGCCCAGGAAGACTTAGCCTCCAGTGTTTTGCTTGTATCCAGTTTTTCCAATATTGCTGTTAACTTGCTCCTGTATTTGAATTTAATTTCAAGGTTCACTTATGAGAAATTTTATTTCTCCCTTCTTCCTTCTCTCTTTCTTTCTCTTTCTCTTTCTCTTTCTCTTTCTCTTTCTCTTTCTCTTTCTCTTTCTCTTTCTCTTTCCCTTTCCCTTTCCCTTTCCCTTTCCCTTCCCCTTTCCCTTCCCTTTCCCTTTCCCTTTCCCTTTCCCTTTCTCTTTTTCTCCTCTTTCTCTTTCTCTTTTTCTCCTCTTTCTCTTTATTTCTCTTTTTTATTCCTCTCTCTCTCTATGTCTCTGTCTCTCTCATCTCAATTTTTAGGAAACACAAGAGACTTAACATATGTCAGCGATGACCCTTTTGCTTGTGGATAGAGAACACAGGCTTTTTGAAGAGGCAAGGGAAAGACCTTAGGATGGATGTTGCTCATTCCTGATCCCTGTGGTGCTACTGGAAACACTGAGTGTCTTTTTAAAACTGAATAGACCTAGACGGGCATAGTGGCGTAGGACACTAGGGATTAACTCAAAGGGTAAGGTTAGAGAAAAGATAAGGTTTATAAAACATACAGATTAAAGAAAAAAGAATAAGATTAAGGGGAGAGACACCCTTACAAATCAGTTCAGTCAGGAGTGAAACTGCTGCATTCTCCTCACTGAAAAGCTAACCCTCCCTTTATTCAGAAATGTTCAAAGTAATAAACAGTGCCTTGAACTCCTCTAGCCTCCTTTCTTTTAACCTTATCCTTCTAGCACACCCCATGTTATGTCCACCAGGGACATCTTTGACTCTTTCAAAAGCAAGTGGCTCAATTAGAAAAGAAGCAGCATTTACCACACATCCCACTGACTACCACAGCCTCCTTTAATCCAATCTAAGCTGAAAGCATCCATTTATATGTCTGCTCAGTCACAATGGAACATATTGATTATCAATACAGGGACCACATTTTCAAACCAAGTCAACTGTAGGGTTCACTGTCTACAATTGTGACACTGTTTTTGAAAAGATCCCTGGCCTGTGACATTTATGGCCATGCTTTCAATAGGTTTTGTTTCCAGGGCTTCCTTACCTTTACTGTAGTCCCTTTACTTGTCTCTGGCCCAAAGGGCAGTGGTGCTGGCTCTTCTTAATAGCTGGGAACTGTCTTCTGTTCTGCCACTTCATTAGCATAGTGTGGCTGTTATCCTGGAGGAAGCTGCTAATAATGCCACCAGAAACTGAAATGCATATAATCAGACAAAAACAGCAATAATAATTGCTAATTATTTATAAATATAAAATTAATGTTTATATATATTGATTGCTTTTAAATTCAATAGCTAGAAGAAAATAACAACTATTTCTTGCTAGCTGATACCATGAAATAACAGGTCAGTAGACTTTTAAAATTTTTTCAAGTTCCTTAAGGAAAATTGGAAACCAGGGCATGAATCTTTTATTGATGAGCTTTGGATACATGGCCACTTCTTTTGTCATGGGTTCTTTAAATGCTGTAAAGTTCCCAAGATTATTCTATATGATGTACTTAACAAGCCTTCTTAATCAGCCCTACCACTGTTTCAACAGCACAAGCATAAATTCTAGTCACTTTTAGGGTAAGGCTATAGTCTAAACTGAGGCTTGCTCAAATTTTGAAAAGGAAAAACAAAAAAGGGAACCTGATTGTCTTTTCCTTAGCCTTTTCCAACTATACTCCTGGACAAAGTACTGTAGTGGAGAAATAAATCAAAGAAAAAAATAATTGAATTTTCAAAATGTGAAACTGAAATTATTTTTATTTTAGTTTTCACCTGCCCAATGTGATGGCTCCTCAAACACTTCTGGATATTGTAGAATTACACGGTTATTGACAGAGATAGACTAAATTTAGGCAAACATGAAGGGTTAATATCTGATGTAGTTTGAAACACAGTAATGTGCTTATACCTTTATGGTTTCATCATCATTTTTCATCCTTTTGAGACATTGATTTGATGATGTAGTGGCAGCTATGTGATGTGATGTGAGTGTGTTTGCATACTTCTCTGCTTGATTTCAGCTTGGTTTAAGGCTTTGACCTCATGGCTTCTGTTTTTAATGAGTTTCAATCTCCTGCTTTGTTTCTGTGTGAGATTCTGTGGCTCAGACTGTAACAACAGAAATTCTCATGGATTCACTTTCAGTATTTTTAAAATCCTTCCTTAATTTAATAATTTTTCAGAATTTGTGTCATATGGAATCTGGAGGGATTCAGACTTTATACACACACCTTAGTTCCAGATTACTTATTCCTTTATTATGAAATGGACACTCTGGAAGTAAAACTACTAGCACAAAACTGAGAAGAAAAAAAACTAAGAAAAAAGTACAGCTGATAGGTGAGGGAAGTTTTTAGAAGTTGTGTTAGATATCTAAAGAAATGGAGTTTTGCACTGACAAAAAGTATTTTCTTCAGTTAAAAACCAATCCTGGCTAAAAGGGAGGTGAAGTCCACGATGAAAAAATAATGGGAAAAGTATGGAGCCTGATAGCAATGAATAAATTCAGTATTAGATAATGGAGAGAACTGATAAAGAAAACTAAAGCAGTCAGTTGAAAATCTATGGGTAATAGGGCAAAGATAACAAGAAGTTCTTTAAACAGGAACAAAATGCTTACAGTTTTGTAGAACTATGGATGGTAAAATTGTTAACCCTGGTAGAGAAAATGCAGAATTAAATATATATACATCTGTTTTCTAAAAGAAGAATTAAATATTTTATTTTCTCTCACTTCTGAGAAAGAGTGCTAAGCAACAACACTAAATATTTTCAAATCTACAGAATTAGATAATTAATTGTCAGGAAAATTACTTGTCTGTGGAGCTGACTGAATACTTTTTTTATTCTGAGGGACTTTCAGAAGCTTGGAAAAATATTCATGGCCCAACATTAACAAATAGTGAGTCGCTTTGCCTTGAAAACAATTTGCTAGTTATCCCAAATCTTACCTAAAAAGAATTTCTTGGATGAATTGAATGGAGATAAAAACTACAATTGACGCCAGTCAGTGCAACATTATGGAAAATACTTTTTTCTACTGCTCCGTTGTCTTGATGAGATTGTGAAAAATTTTCATAAAGAAATCATCCTGATGAAACATACCTATATGTTTTATAGTTTCAGAGACATTGCGTGCAGCTGGCAGATGTGACACGGCATCCATGGGTGCAGCCAGGTGTGATGCCTGAGGTATCTGAAACCGCACAGAACTCCTGTGTCTCGACAGCTGGATTGTCCCCTGGTGACCACACTGAGGGGGATTCGTCTGCCTCACTAAAGGTATCCAAGAATTAATATTCCTGTCTTGAAACTAGATTCCTTTTAAAGTCAACAGATAAAATATGCACCTTCCCCTGTGTTTCAGCTGATGTAGGTGAAATGCCTTTTGTGGGGTGAGGTGAAGCATCACTGCAGGGGGCTGAGTTTCCCTCCGTCAGATATAGGGAAAGATAGTGAAACTGAAATTAGATGATAGCAACCCAAGGCAGTGCAAAAAGAATATTGACATTCTGGAAGGAGTTTGGAAAAGATCTATTGAAGCATTTCAGGGTTTGGAAAAGATACTTTGTAGTGAGAAACTAAAGAAGTGCTATCAATTTTGTTTGTCCAGAAAGGTTAAGAGGTTGCAACCTACGATTACATCTGAAGAAGAAGTTTTTGATCATAGAAGGCTCTTTAATCTTCCAGAAAAAAAAAAAAAAAAACACAAACCCCACAGCATAAAATCCAACAGTTGAAAGCTTAAACTAGCACAAAGTAAGTGTAGAAATTAAAGTGCACATGATTTACAATGGAAGAAGCTGTATGGAGGAAGCTGTGTGACTGTCACAGCTAGTGGCTGTAAAAGCTTATCTTGGGATATAGAGGCTTCTCGCTGCCTTGAGTGCATCCCCAAGCGATGTGCTGCCATGCAAAGCAAAGAGATGAGCTTGGTTACATTCCTGGTGAGATTTTGTGGCCCGGGATGCACCAAGTAACAGACTGAATACTCACAATTATTCATTCTGGTTTTGAAATGTATGGATTTCAAAACATGTTTTCATAAGGTAGAAAACTAGCATTGTACATTTATCAGTGTTGCTTCAACTTCCAAAGAGGCCTGGGTGAAATTATTAACTAAGGCAAAAAAAAAAGTGAAAAATTGGGAAATGATAAGGAGGGAAAATGAAAAATAATTAGACAGAATTTTCACTCCTAATATCATCCATTTGTTTTAAATTTGATTTTGCATCTAAAATTTTTGGTTTGATTTATTTCAAATTTAATTTTTCTAAGTTTTTTGAAAAAATAAATAATATTTAATTTTATATATTTTTATTTACCTGACATTTTTATCCCTGTCTTTTTGGTCTTAAGCTTTTTATTTGGCTAGAAATAAATTGAAAAGCACATTTCCATTTTCTTTCATGACATACACATAGAAAAATAAAGAAATAATACAATGACATTTTTTCTTAGCTTAATGAACTTTGAAAAATTTGCAACTGGTCCTAAGTAAATAGAGACTCTTGTCCTAGCATTTAATGATTAAATGATTTTCATGAGACCTGTGTACTTTTACCTTTTCTCCAGGACTTAGAAAAAAAGAAATTACCATAGGCTTATATCCACAAAAAATTAAGTTGTTTCTTTACATCTTTATAGAGCAGCTGCTGCTGAAATACCTTTATAAATGAGACCATTTTATAAAATAGCATCTTAGAGGAGGCTCTTCTGTTTAGGTAGCTGGGAATGCAGGCAGCCTTAACCCACTTGATATTATGTTTGGAACTTTTATATATATATTTTGATTGCTGTTTACAGCTTTTTTTATTAGCATATCTTTTTTTCAGTGCACAGGTTTGTGGAGCAAGCAGCTGTTCATTTGTTTTGTCAGTAATGGAAAGAAGACTTGAACAGCTGATGACAGGTAATTTGGGCTGATGTTCAAGTTCTTATAATAGAACCATGTAGAAAGCTATCACTTTATCTTACAGTGTCTGTATATGTGTGACAAGACTTTCAGAACAGAAGAAGAAATTTGCACTTCACAGGGTAAATAATAAAACATGAGAAAATAGACAGTGGTGTTAAGAATGGCATGTAGAAAAACTACACACAGGAAGCCATTTGTGGTACACAACAAGGTGTTTTGCTGGTTGTATGCTTCTGGAATTTTTTATAAGGGTTTGTGACTGTCATGTGTTGGCACCTCTTCGATCAGTTTTTAATACAAATCTGGAGCATGCTCAGAATATTTGTTTTTCTTTATCAGAAAATGAGTAACATTACCTAACTGTAGGGTTATTGTTAGGTAATTTCTAGGCAAATTTAGTTTGTTTGCACTTCGTCCATTTGGAGCCTCATTTCCTCTTGTCATTCACTCTCTGGAGATTTCTCTTCTGAAAAGAGAAATCTGGCAATTCTTTGACAGCTCCTGAATGTTTCCAGTAAATCATGCCCACATGTTCATGGCTGTCCGCTGTTCTACACATACTTGCATGCAGAAATTTGTAATTCTGTCATGCCTCAAGGGAACTGTTCCTCCATGGTTTCCTGGAAATTGCAGTTGTAGTAATTACAGTTGTCCCCTACTTCTGCCTTTCCTGACCTTGAAATTACCTTTTGTGTACCTATCCCTGCCCTCTGCTGCTTTTCTCTCTCACTGGCAACCCTCTCACTGCCTGTCCTACCCAGAGTTCAGGGAGTTCCCTGTTACCTCCGTTACAGCAGTATTTGGCTCCCTGCTGCCACTTTTTAATTCGTTCTGTCAGCTTTCCTACCACTACTGGCTTCAAAAGTTTATTTGCTGTAGGCAACAGAGAGTCCACATATGGAGTGCCTGGAGATGCTGTCCTGGCTGCTGCCCATGCCTTCTGTTAGTGTGTGTCTCCAGTTGTTCAGTTGCTTCTTAACTTGCTCACGAAGCTGTGAAAAAGCTCTTTTTTCGTAGATATCCCCATACATTTGAATTGCAGATGGAACATCGGTCATTGCTTCTGATGAGTAACTCAGTGGTTTTGCTTAGCATCACAAAAAAATTAAAATAGAAAATATGTTATGAAGAGTTCAGGTGATAGTACAATCATCAGGAGCCATATGCCACACAAGAATGGCAAAAGCTATTTGTTTCAGCCGACTACAGAGACCATGTAGCATATTCCTTATCATTATTTAATAGGGTAATTATTAAGGATTTGGATACACAGAAATATATTCTGTAGCTAGTCATGCCACTTGAAAGCTTGCCACTTGCATAGTGAAACAACCTCAGGATATATATTGGTACTCATGAATTACTTATTAACTGTTCTTTTCTGTGTCTTCTGCTTTCCAATTTAAGCAGTTTTGGCCTTATTGTGCTACGTGGTGGGACTTAAAGGTCATTTTACAACCTGTTGGTTCCCTAGTTGTCACTACACACCTTCTGGTATTGTGTCTTTATGTAGCAGTTGTATTAAGACAGGATGATACAGCTTAATGACCTATAATGGGAATGTGGTTCTTGGAATGCAAAATAGAGAAGAAAAGCTTCACGTAAGTTAATGAAAAATTGAGGAGACAAAATAAAGAGATACAAATAAAGGCAAGGGGGAAAGGTAAGGCAATGCATAAATGGCAGATAGGCAAGTCAATAATTAATGACAATAAAAAAATGACTACCTGAAAAGTGCAAAGCATAGCTTTTATTCTATGATGTATATTCTCATTGGCCACTGTGAATTTAAAAAAAAAAAAAAGAAAAGAAGAGTTCTGAGATGTTTTTGTCCTTGGTAATCTTCAGCATTCCATTTTCTCCCATAGCAAGAAGAATTTGTCAATATTCAGACAAATACCCTGAACGCTACAAATATTGAAGCTTTTCCTTCTAAGTATGAAGGAAATTTAAAACTATTTAAATACATTTATTTTTTTGATGTATTCCAGTTGACTTGAATTCTTGTTTATATCTAATCTTCATCAAATGTCCTCTTGATTTTAAATCCACATAAAGCAACCTCCAAAATTAAACAACCCTGTATTTCAATCCCTGTAAACTGCACTATATAATTAATAATACATCCAGTGTATTATTTTTGAGGCACAGAGAGTCAGTTATATATTTTCCGTGAGCTGTGTTGGGATTTAGCCACCTACCTTCCATTCACATTAATGGGACTCACGCAGATAAATTGCCCTCAACAACAGAAGTTTTCACCCTTCGGTCTCAAGCCAGGCCTTCAATTACAACCCAGAGAACCAAACACACCCTGCAGTTATGAAAGATGTATGGCTGGGCATTCAGCATAAAGAGGGAAATATCAAATAAGGTTATTTGGCAGGAACTGGGAAAAAATGTTATTTTATAAACGGCAGACAGGACAGATGGAACTAAAAGCCATGCAGCTGAGAGAAGGATCAAAGAATAACAACTATTTCCTTGATGCAGGGAAGAGAAAGCAACAACAAAGTGTGCAGTACAGAGTGTGCTCCTGACATGGCTGGGTCAGGCAGCAGCTTAGAGAGACTTCTGAGCAGGGTAAAAGGGACTGGAGTCAGACAGAGGGAGATGCATCAATATTCTGAAAAGACAGAAAGACAAAACGTGGGTTTTAAAGCCTTCTGTGTGAAGTTGTCAGCTCTTAGTCTTTCTTTGCGATTATGAAATATATTAAATTGTTTTAATATTAAGATGCTACTGCTAGTCAGTCTGATGTTTATTTTCTAGAGGAAAAAAATGCAAATAATCTAGTGAACAAAATTCTGAGAAAAACGAACCCTCAGGCTAGAGAACTAGATTATTTGCATGTATTTGAGAGGGTGGAGTGAAATGGAAAGAAATAAAGAGAGAGAACAAGGGAGAGAGACAAATACAATTGAAATCAATCCTATGATTTTTATAGCCTGAGATTTTCAATTCTGGAGTTGTATTTTTGTTAAAGAGTCTTATTGTTTTCAGTCTTTAACTCTTATTTAAAAATAAAATAAAATTACATTAGAAACTGTGTTAGAGGACTGAGCAGGTTGGTAAATCCCCAGGTTTTTCAGATGTTCAGTTCCTGCCCAGGACACATAATCCAGGACTCAGATCTGGACATACCAGCCCAGATGCTACAATGCACTTGTGTTCCATGTGATGTGAGTCAGCCTCTCTGAAGCCCTGTGGTGAAATCCAGGACACCTTGCCCCATTGTCTACCTGGCAATCTTTCCCCATGGGAAGGGCTATGAAGCTGTGATCTTCCAGCTTCTTAAATGCATATTACCAGGAAACAGCAAGATGGTGTCTTTAGCCTCCGAGATTAAATGTGTTTAGAAATGGTCCCTGGAGAACTGTTTCCTTAAGATAAATGTTTTGGCCAGTGCTTCACAGCTATGTGTTTTTGGAGGGAAAGAGGACTTTTTAAATAGATTTTTTTTTTTCTCAACCCAATGCTATTCAAAAGATGAATTAAAGCTTGAGTGCAGTTACTTCACCCTGTTCCAGAATATCGTTTTATTTTTATTTAATGTATTTAGGTTGGTGGATAGGTAAATGATTGTAACATGAACCTGTTTCTCATTGACGAATGTGTCTAGAAGAATAAAGGAAAAGAGGGCAAGAGAAATAGATATTAAAGTGAGCAATATATTTCAGTGTCCCTCTTGCTGTTCCATTAACAGTACCCATGAGAAGACCCATCTTACATTTCATAGCTGTTCTTTTTTTCTCACATTTCCTCTTCCCTCTTGAGCATCATTTATAGAAAAAGTATATCCCTAATATTTTCTGTAGTCTTTGACTTGGCGATTCATTATTTGCCACAAACTAATTTTTTTTTTTTTTTTTTTTTTTTTTATGTTTCTGGATTCTTCCTTCCTTGTATTTTTACTGTATGTGGGCTTGAAGCACAAATTATATATTCATTGATAGCAATGCATTTTACAGCTTAAAGCTTGCTTCCTTCTGCCAGTGCTCCTTTTAAATAACTCATGGATTATTCAGGTAAAATAATAATTATCTCCCAAGAATTTAAATAAAAATAATCTGCACTGACTGTCACTGCTTTATCATAATGTTGGATAACAGGATAAGTTCAAATGAACATTTTTAGTTTCTTTCTGTCTTGGTAATTTGCAGCTAAGATTACATTTCTATGATTTTCATCTCCCATGGCTCAAGAATTCTGACATTTCTCCCTGCCTCCTATGTAACCCCCCCAGACTCATTCATGTACTTCTTATGCTAAAATTAATATAATACGAATACAAATTGAACAGCAAGACTGTTCAGGAACATTTGGTATTTGGAGAAAAAGAGCTTCTCACATATCTGCATTGTTGCTGAAAGAACAGGAAGATTTTCCACTGAATCAATAACAGTTGGAGCAGATTCAAGTGTGAGTTTAGCAGAACAGTGAGGGAAAAGTTCCTTGGTAATTCCTCCTCAGAGCTCGCATCATCCGGGAGCCCCCTCTTGCAAAGAGTGGTGGAGTATCCCTGACATGCAACCTTCCTCTCTAGGAGGAAATATTTCACAACAGCACTGTTTTCAAGGTTCTGTATATGTATGTGCATCATTATCTGTGGGTGAGCTTGGAAAATCCAAACCCCACGAATTTCTGCTCAGTCTGTTTCAGATACTTTGCAGTTTTGTGGGTGTTTGTACCAAAGTGGTGTGACGCCTTGTTAGCAATGAAGTAGCTTCGTGCTAAGATTTTTACTGAGACTGGAATGCAGATTACGTGCTGAGGATGTGTGATTTGGTTCCAGTACTGTGTCCTAGGCTGGTGTCATATGGCAGTTTGCTGTTATGGAGATTACCTCAGACTGGTGATAATGTTAAATGTCTGCTCATCTGTTCAACTTATGTGGGAATTTCTTTGTTCCCAAAACCAAGAATGTGCAGAGGAAGAAGAGCAAACCAGTCTGCTTAACACTTCTCACTAACACTGAATATGGTGCTGTGTGGGTGATAGTCAGGGTAAGTCATTTGAAAAGAAGAGCTTGAAAGCAGGTTTTAATAAATTCAGTTATCATTTATCTAACAGTGTTTTATGACTTTTTATCAGTTGCAATAGGTAGAATATAATCTGGAAATGCTGCAAAATATAATTTTTCACTGATGCTGTAGCAGTGGAAGATGGACCTTGCCCAAAGTTGCGCATAGAGAGCTGTGAAATGTGGCAATGGAATCTCTCAAAGAAACAGTTTTCATTGCTGAATATGTATGCTGCAAATCAATTATATGTAGATTGGCTGTGAGAGAGACAAGCTGTTCTGTTGATTTAGGCATGACCTGTGTAGTGACGCTTCATCTCCCACTGAACTAAATATTCTTTCAAATGACATATTAATGGGAGGGCATCCAAAATACTTTCTAGGCAAATGAATGTGTAATAGCCAGATGGTTTATTTGGTTTTTCAGTAATCCTTAGAGGATCAGAAAGGGGATTTATTTAGTAAGTTATAGCGTTCAGTTACCTGTGTTAAAGTGACTTGAAATACAGTAGTTTATAATTGCAGATCTGTTCTGTTCCTTTCTTATTTTGCCACATTTGTAAAGCACTGTGGAA
The DNA here is from genome assembly GCA_038380795.1 of Pyrocephalus nanus. NCBI lineage: Eukaryota > Metazoa > Chordata > Aves > Passeriformes > Tyrannidae > Pyrocephalus > Pyrocephalus nanus. The sequence goes on along the minus strand of CM076260.1, from coordinate 9,197,958 downwards.
AATGTCAGCCAGCTTTTCATGGCATGGTAGGAGCATAGGTGGGGGATGTTTAAGAAATAGGGTTGTAAAAGAGATGGTGAAACAAATTACCCAATAATCCTTTCTGCTACTCTTAGGACTATTCAAGTCTTTCATCCCACATCAAATTCCTTCTATTCAAAATTTAGCATAAAGAGCATAACACGTGTCTCAAAAGGTGAAATAAAACTTACCTCGAGAGCCTACCTACATAACTCCATTTAATACATTAAATGTATTTTTGGATATCATCTCTTTACTTGAACATATTGTGCTGAGACAGAAACTTCTCATTCAATATTATACAGCTTTTAGCTCTGTACATGTCTGGTCAAATGTCCTCAGCATACGCTCACTCTCTGCAGCTGGGAGAGTGAGCCACAGGTGTTACACTTAAATAAGGGCTGGGTTTTCTCCACCTGGTTCCCTAATATACAGATTGGGTTTTTTCCCCTCCATGAGCAGGAATGAGTCCCTTTGATGCTACTGTATGTTCTGCATGGAGGAGAAAAGGAAATTGAGTTTCACTGAATGTTGGATTTGGTTTGGAACACATCTCTGCTGGGGAAAATTGAACTGCTTCTGAAGCATTTCAGAATTTTGCCTCAGAAATTTTGCTTTTGTAGACCAACAGCGATGCTGCTATTGGTCCCACTGGCAGCCATAGTGGACAAAAATTATTCCTTTCTATGGTACAGTTAGGAAATCAGCACAACACTTAAAACCCAAATATGTCACTTGAGCAAAATGATTACTTCTAAATTCCATAGAATTCAAGAAAACGTCTCCAAGGCTGCTTGTCATCAGCTTTGTCCCAGCTGTTACAGATTTTTTGGGAAAACCTTCTCTCAGACACCTAGAGTTCTGGCACTGGGAATGCATAGCAGGATCACATATTTACTGTGCTTACTGCTTAGGAGATGTAATTCAGAAAACAACTATTCATACATGTAGGATCTCTCTAGAGCCCAGTCTGTTGCATGAATTTAGCTGATTTATATTGAGTTTTACTAAAACTTGTGCAATGATGTAAAGGCATGATAGCAAGAGTACACTGAATTCATTCATTTTTCACAATGACAGACAACTGGATAGTCTATGGAGAAGGCAGATCAAAGGATTTTCCTCTCACTGACTTGTAAGTCTTAGACACTGCGGTGTAAGTCTTGGCTTCTTTCCTTTTGGTTTCGTGTATGTGGCTTAGCTCTTACAGGCAGACTGCTTGCCAGATAGCTGGATATTCTTGGAGCATAGGAGCTGTCTGCCTCTTCTACCGGAGCTGAGGAGAGTCTAATCCTTAGCTGCTGTAATTGATGGCCAAATCCTTCAGTGGCTGACTAGGCAGAGGAAGAGATGGAGGTCTGTACTCAGAAATGTGCTCAGGTTCTGCATCTGTCTCACAGAAATGCCAAGTGCAGTTCTGAGATACCTTCGCAGAATCACAGAATAACAGAATGGGTCAGGTTGGAAGGGAACACAGTGGGTCATCTGGTCCAACCTCCCTGCTCAAGTAGGCTCATCCTAGATCACATGGCATAGGATTGTGTCCAGACAATTTCTTAATATCTCCAGAGAGAGAGACTCCAAACCTCCCTGAGCAATCTGTTCAGTCCTTGGTCATCCTCAGAGTAAAGAGGTTCTTCCTCATGTTCAGGTGGACCTTCCTGTGCATCAGTTTCTGCCCATTGCTTCTCATCCTTCCTTGCTGGCAGACCCTGTTTGTTGGCTCTGATATCCCTGTGTGTGATAACTCTCCCAGCTGTGAACCACATCTGGAAGGGCTAACTCTCCTCCTTGGTGTTCATAGAGATATCTGGAGGTTTCAGCTAACACTAGAATTTCTTTACCTGTCTCTGACTTTAAGCTGGGAACATGCTGAGCCTCACTGTGTAAACCCTCTGTTAAATGCCTGCCATGTGGCAGGAAACCATCCATCATTAGTTATGTTTTATGACATATTACCCTCATTTTCTGTGCCGTCACTTCTGGTGCTCCAATCTGTAATCAATGCTGCCCAGAATATCAGTAGCATGTGGAAGCATCTTTGAGAACCTGGACATAAAAATGCCTACCAATCCTTGGATTTTGGAGGGAGTCTTTCCACCATTTATCACTTACCACTCACTCAGTTTTTCACTGTGAGTGATGTCCCTACATGAAATGTGAGCCATAACTATAAGCCAGATGTCAGTAAAAAAGTGGATTATCCCTCCTTCAGCATCCCTTATTGTGATTCAATTTTCGTACATGATAGACACTGCTATTCAACAAAGCAGTACTGTCACTGGTCAGCATTTGACTTAAAAAAACAAGACCATAAACTGGAGGGGTACTTGGTCAAACAGCTGATCAGTGGGTAGATGAAACCAGTAATATAAACATGCTGTAAGCTGAGAATAACACAGGAAAGCAGATCTGTTTTTGAAGTCTAAGATCTTGATTTGCATGGGTGCATAAAGAAGGCTATTTCTGAAAGGAACAGAGATTAAAGGTGCTGAGAGAAAAGAGAATAAAGGCCCTGAGAGAAAATAAAAGCATTTTTAAAAGAATAGGGTCTGTTTTGGTGTGTGTAATCATTTTTACTAGTTTAATCTGATAATAAGAAATACAGTTTCTCAGCATTTGATCTCAAAATTTGCTTAAAGGATTCGAGAATAAAATCTCACATGAAGAAGTGCATCTTCTACTTAAGTAGGGAGTTGCTTTTCCAATTGTTTTAACAGGCAATATGCAATATGCAGTATCAGAGGTCAATAGAGCTTGCTGTAGTTATCTGGAAAAAATAGGCTTCATGGTGAGTTGAGAAAACAGAAATCTTTTAATATCCACAATACTATTTAATGTTTGACAAAAGAATCTGTATACACACATGTGTGCACATACACATAGACACATGCAAAAAGATACTGATAATATGTTTTGAACAAAAAAATTTCCTGCATGTATGGCTTTTCAGTATATTTAGGAAAGCTACAAAAAAATTTCCTGCATGTATGGCTTTTCAGTATATTTAGGAAAGCTACAAAAAATCCAGTGGAAAAAAGCAAAAAGAGAGGAAAAGAAAGGGCTTTCTTTTGGATAAGTGAATTTAATTGTAGGAACTTTCAGTTCACACGAAGAATATTGCGTGTTATGTGGCAAAACTGTGTCAGCCTGAGAAATAGTGTCATTACTCAAGCCTGTGACAAAATTCCCATTGGCTTTCATGAAACAAAAATTACATCCAGAATGTTTTCATATGGCAAAATACACCTACAGCAAAATAAGCTTTCAGAACCCTAGTCCCTCCCCTTTTGATTATCATTACTTTACCTTATTGTAGTGAAATCTTTAAACAATGTGTTACCCTTCCTCTTAAAAGGAAAAATTTGTATGAGTTTCTTTAGTAAACTAATTTTTCTTTGCAAAAAATGATGAGTAAAGATCCTGAAGGTAAAGAGTTTTCTCTGAAACCTAGTCTGACATTAAGTAGATGGTGGTTTAGAACATACAGTAAAGCTATTTTCAGAATTTTTCAGGGACAGATTCTATTCTTAATAAATCTTATCAAATCTGTGTGATGGCAAATTTTTTTTTTCCTTTATTGATACTGAAGCCTTTCAAAATCATAGTTACAAATACAGGTTTCTTGTGTGACCTCCTTTGCTGGTTTGGCAACACCTACTTTAGAAGCAAATTTAAGAAGCCAAGTTTTAGTAGAGGAGAGAGGTTTTTATTGTTTAGAAAATACAATATGGTCAATACTGTTAAGAAGTAAATGTGTATCTAAATTGAGAACTCAACATAATTGGAATACTACAGATTTCTCAGGGAAAGCTGGTCCCTCACCTGGTGTGATTGGGAGCTGTGGTCAAATACTTGATGAAATTCTCAGCTGGTTTAAGTAGATGTAATGACTCTGACTTCAACAAATAGCTGGCACAGTGGAGAATTTATCTGTTAACTTTCTGAAAGCAACCATTTTATTTGTTCTTCAGCTCTGAGCATTTATGTTCCAGCTGGTCTCAAAAATCACATAACTGAAAGTTGTAAAGACATGCTGGGGTGTGGGGGGAAATGGCAGGAAACTTGGCAGGAAAAGAGACACTGAAATCTTGAAGCAGAAACTATGGCAACCTGAATTACTTGTTGGAGGAAGAGTGTAGCATGTTTTGCCAGTGGCACCTGGAGAACCAGGGTTTCATCTCAGCAGTGATGTCTTGCAGTGAGAGAAACAATTCTCCCCCTAGATTTGATATTTTTGCAGTCGCAGCTCAGACAGCACCCACAGATGGTGCTCTTTAAAAAATCCCAATAAAAGAATGACAGGGACAAACTGGAGCAAGTCCAGTGAAGGACACTGTTGGTCTGGCTGGAGCGTGAGGAGTGTCTAAGAGAGATATGTCTGTTCAGAGGAGGCTCTGGAGCATCCTCAGAGATGCATGGCAAGAAGGTGAAGTGCAAAGTTCAAGAGCTGGAACTCAGGACATTCAGAATAGATATGAGGAATGATTTTTTTCTACCGTGGGGGCTGTCAAAGCCTGCAAAAGAAGTTGTTGATGCTCTCTAGAGATATTAAAAACTCAACTGGACAAAGTCCTGTAACCAAATCTGCTGTGGCTTTGCTCGCAGCAAAGATGACCTCCAGAGGTCTCTCCCAGTCTGAATTATTCTGCATTTCTGTGATACTGTTCAGTTTACTTAAATTATTCTCTTTATTTTCAAAGAGATGTGACAATTTCAGAAATGGATCCAGCTGTTGATTATATGCTTCAGGGGGCAACATTAATGGAGGAGATGCAGCCCTTTTAGCCCCCTGGTAAACTCAGGCCTCAGTTTTTATTATTTTCTACCTTCAGCTATTGTGGAGCTTTGCTGAGCTCATAAAGCAGCTGCTGTGAGTGGTGCGAAAAGTAATTGCTGCATATACTTCATACGGCTTATAAAATGATTTGGAAATTACTGTAGGGAAGTGAGCTGCTATGTTTTTATCACTGTAGAAAACCTCAAGATGGCAGATCACTAGATAACTATATGTATATACATATATAAATATGTATATACATATATAAATATACATATGGATCCCAACTGTTAAGATAATTCATTCTATCTTAGAATCTGGCCTTAAAATTTGTCCACAGCCAATTTTTTCCAGAAATAATGCTAATGCTACAATGATAACCTGAGTAAAATGGTGCTCCACATGACATACCTGGCTGTTAAGATGGGTGTGAGGGAAAACTGATCAAGAACTTCAAAGTGAAATTCATAAGTATCAAGAAAACACAAGCATCTCAAGGCATCCACTAAAATGTTAATGTATAAAGAGGTACAATAGGGAGGAATGGTGATAAAGGTAATGCTGCTGAAGGAAAGATGCATGTTGGTGTATAAACAGTGTAAGAGGGAGTCTCTATCCTCCTGAATTCAGGCTCTGCATGTGGGTTTAATTAATTTCTTCCAAGATCATAGTAAGAGTGCTTTAGGCATCCTGCTTGCCTCAGCTTCTATTTCTTTCCACTACCTTTTAGACAAGTATGTCCATATATCTCACAGAGTGGGCCTGGACTTTTATTAATTAAACTTTCAAGACATTTGAAGATGAAAAAATAAAGTATTATTATCAAGGATTATTTAAGCTATGTTTTTGTGAGTTTGTAATACAGTCCAGCTGAGAACTACATGCCAAAGCCTTAGTAAAAATAGACAGCCAGTGGGTTCTCAGCCAGTACGATGTCAAATTAAAATTATGCTTCACAACAGTAAATTCAGTGCTGGTAAATCCATGTGGATTAAACGTAGGAAGCGAAAAAATAAGCGCTTACTTTTCTCATCCAGATCATTTGTCTTTCTGTTAGGGTTTTATTTTCAAAAAATCAAACCTGAAATCTGTATGTGGGGATGTAAACAACTGCATGGGGAAAAATGTCAGTACTTAGCAGCAGTGAAGTTTGTCCAAGGATTACCACAGTGAATAAAACCAACTTCCCTTTTATAACCTGAGTGTACTATTTTGGGAATGTGACCCCTTTTCATGAATAAATGACGTGGTGACATTTACAGATAAAGCAAGATTTAACTGCTATGAAAGGAGATGACAAATGTCAGGATGTCAGTAATGATCTGTGAACATAATGGTCTCTCACCAGAGCACTGAGTAGATATATAATGTAACTGTCGCCTGCTAATGCTGCCATGGAAGAAGAAAAGCAAAGCAATATGAGGAAAATCAAAAACCTCTCTGGAATCAACCTTAAAGCCTGATTGATAGGCATTGGCACAACTTAGCTAATAAATTATACTGCTAATGACTTAGAGTTTTTACCTTGTGCATATTACTATTCCATACTGTGAAATTCCTGTATGACTTACAACTGTATTGTGTCAGAGAATAAAGTGTTGGCCATCAAAATGGCTTTCTGACAGTTTCTTTATCCCTGTCATACTGCTGGGGCTTGGCTGTTGCAAAAGGCTTGCTGGAGCTGAGTGGATTTACTGCAGCCAGAGCTGGTTCATGGAGCCCTGGTCACTGCAGAGCAGAGCAAGATTCTTCCTAGGCAGAATCTTGGTATTCTTGGAAAGATTATACAACCATAGAATCATAAAATAGTTTGAGTTGAAAGGGACTAATTCCATCCCCTCTCAATGGGCAGGGATGCCTTCCACATGACTAGATTCCTCAAAACCCCATCCAACCAGGCCTTGAACACTTCCAGGCATGGGGCATCCACAACTACTCTGGACAACCTGTTTCAGTGCCTCACCACTCACACAGTACAGAATTTCTCCCTAACATCTAATCTAAATCTCTTCTCTTTCAGTTTAAATCCATTGCCCCTTGTCCTATCATTATCAGCCCATAAAGATCATTGAGACCTGAGGTTGTTCTCCTCAGGTATTCTCAAATGTTATGTCTCCCAGTTTTTTGCACCCTGGAAGACTGTACACTGGCCTAGCTTTGTGATTGCTGTCAAACTTGCCTTGATAACTTCCTTGGCAAACCCAGAAATACGGTAGGGGAAAAGGAGCTTGGCATTATTTATGCAGTTGTCTCCTGAAGTTGTCTCAGGCAACTGCCTCCCACCCCTGGGCCCCAGAACGAAATCCCCATTTGTCTCACACATTGAGTGCTTTCTCCAGCTGACAGATAAATTGATTCCCGTTTGCTATTCAAAGTGAGGATAGTGTCTGAAGGTTTAAAAATCCTGAGACCTGAGCTCAGAGTAGCATGGAAGGCAGGGAGTTTCTTTGCATGAGCTCCCCAGCCTCCTGGCAACTTCACAGCTCTCAGCTGTGCGGCGCACTTTGCTCTTCTCGTGCTTTGCTTCAACAGTTAGCTGACCTTTCCTCAGAATAGGTTAGCTTGCCACAGGGCTTGTGTTACCCAGAAGACCAAGGATGTTTTCAGAGAGATGGTGAAACTGTGATTAAAAGCCAGACATAGTCAAGCTCTGGTGAGATCAGCCAAGTAGCATTTGGCTGGTAGTTTGTTTATGAGAAGAAATATCATGGATAAAATATAAACATTAATACAATAAAAATGCCAAGCTCTGGAATATAGTGGAGATGATGCCGAACAGTGAATAAATGTATTTTTTTTAGGAGACACTCTGAGTTAGATCTCCTGTTAATAGTGCACAAGTGTATCTTTAACACTACTTGTATAGATACAGTAATCACAGTATCTCTCAGGCAAATCCCCATTAAAAAGGAAACCCATCCTAATCTGCTGTATCTTTTGATCTGCACTTTACAGTCAGAGCCATCTATGACAATGAAGATGGAGGTGGCATTTCGGATAAGACAGGCAGCATTGTAGCAATCATATATTGACATCCAGGAAGGATTCACCTCGATTAACCATATCCATCTAAAAGTTAGATGTCTTCTCTAAGCAAATTCTTTTAAGCTTCCTGTGAAGTCAATGGAGAGATGTAGGCAGTGCAGAGGGTAATCGACCCTATCCTGAGATAAGTATTGTAAGATAAATTGTGCCTATTTCTTGCTATTCACTCTAGAGGGGTCCCAACTCCAGAATCAATGCCTACTTTTGAGGTGGCTGTGCTTAGGTGAGACATGTGGGAGGGGGAAGGAGTAAAGGAGTGCTGTTCTAATTTCCATGGAATCAGCTGATCTGAAGGGTCAATTGCTTTAATACAACCTTGTTGCTGTGCAGCATTAAACTATTAAACCTGATTAGGGATTTATGGTGAGGAGTCTGTCAACCTCCGTATCTTACACAGACACAAGAAAATTAATACTAAAGAAAAGAAATGAACTTTCAGGATGGAAAATACATAATTAAAAATGCACAAAAGAAGAACTAAGAAAAAAACACTTTTGGTATTATGAAAGCATTGAGCTAATTAATCAATGTCTGTGTGTGTCCTTTCTTAAAAGATACTCAGTTAAAGAGAAGTGGCTGATAGTTTTGATGTTGAATCTTGAGATGGTAATTGTGAAAATTTTTTTCTTTCTGATTTAAAGGACACATCATTTGGATAAGCAATACAATCATTTCAATAGTAACTGGGGAAAAGCCAGTTCTCAGAATATAATACAAAATGTATTCCTGTGTGTATCATTCTCGTGTTCCTGCTATCCAGTGGGGATTGTTGGGTGAATTTGTGTTGAGTGTTCCAGTAAGTAAAGGTTATCAGTTAAGACCACGTTTTGTGATGTGAAACAATCATTTTAGAGGCTGTATATTCAATTATTTTAGTCCACAAACCTTCTCTTGAGAATGATAAAAGGTAGTTTTTGGGTGAACTAACCATGGTCAGAGTACTGCTTAGGTCTTACTTTTAACTCATCCATCTTCATACAGGGATTTCTAATCTCACATGTTTCTGACTTGTTAGATGTGCATTCTCGTATTAGTGGACCATTTCTGTTTAAAATACTTGGGATTTTCCAATGTAGTTCTTTTTGCTTGATTTATTGTAATATTTAATTAACTCTTAAAATTGGATGGATTTCTAGGTTACAGTTATTGGACTATTATTTAGCTCTGTTGGGGTGAGAAGCTCATTACAGAGTGAGCTAACACTTCTGCTGCTCAAGGAAACCTAGGAAGGGATTTTACTTTTTTATTTCCATAATACTGAGTTTTAGTCTCTGCTTCTAATGCCCTTTATACTCATTAGCTAGAGAAGGACATTAGTGGTTATCTCAGCCCTGACGTTTGATGACAAAGATGGACAACTGCTGACACAACAACCTGCCTTGAATTATTTTTGGATAGGGGATGGAATGGGTTGGCTTAACAGAAACGTGTAATTTCAGTAAACCACCATTTTCAGAAAATGACATTGTTTCAAATTTCCTTTGCTGAAAGGGAGATGCATTTTTCCCCCAGATCTCTCTCAAAAAAAATTGTGCAGAAGATTGAATAGGAAAATGGTGCCTGAAAGGAGAATTTCAGGATGTACTCATGTCAATCAAAATCTTCCATTTTAATTTTTATTCTTTCCTCCTAAATATAAATGTGTATACAAAGTCTTATCCTTAATTAGCTGTAGAGCTTACAGAAAGCATTTATTACTATTTCTTTCCTATCTCCACTGATAAGAGCTGCATGTTGAGCAGACACACTATAACCCCATAATTTGAAGCTACTACTATAGTATCAATTCTTCTGAATGATACCACACCTTGCCAGTCAAAAACGATTTGAGCTTAAATTGTCAGCTAAAGATGCTCTTCATTTTTATTGCCCTGAACTTGTGGGCAGTCTATTGGACGAAGTGAATTACTTTGTTGTTGAAAATGCTTGTAATTTTGTGAGAAGGACACAATCAGAATACACAATATTTTTTTCCCTTTACATTTCCCAACCTGCTCTGCTCCTTTGGTGCCCAAGCATATTACAAAATTGCTGACATCTAAGCTGATCAATCAAACCCTTTGCACTTCTGTAAATGATCAAGCTTAACTGTCTATGCAGCTGTTATTTGGCAGTGCTCCATCTGGAAAATAAAATACAAACATCAAAAGAAGTTCAGCAAGGTTTATGTTTCACAGAAGTTTTTTGATAGCATGTCTGTTATATAACAGAGTCCCCTGGGTCAAATTAGAAGGCGGCAGATCTTTGTCCTTTCATAAATCTCTGATCCTGGAGTTAACCAGATGACAATCACCTCCCAAAATAGGGACACCTAAGCAGTGTGTTGGTGCTGTGCTGATACTCTGCACACTAATGTGCACAGCCTCCCGGGAAAGCATAGAATATATACAGGGGTATTAAATGGGAGCTGAGGAAAACTGGAGCAGCCATACATTTTATAGAATTAAGAGGGCATATTTTTTCAGCACTGGATCTGTTTTTGCTCCTCAGTTCTCCCTAACTCTCTACCAAGCTTAACACCATGGCATGCAGGGGCAGGGTTGGTTGCCTTTAAAACTGCCATTATTGATCCAATGCAGATGTACTGTAAAGAACATTGTGTATATTAGATTAGCCTCAATTCAGAAAAAATAAAACATCAGTGTTCATGAAGTGTTTTCCTTCTTCATACTCTGTCCCTGCATTTAAATTATGGCCTTCCTCCTTATTTTATGAATTAAGCTAAACTGATGATACAACTTGACCCAAACACATTAAGCAAATGTACCAAACTGAAGAAGGAACACAGTATGCATGGATAGTTTGTGATTTATCTAGAGGTGAGTATGTGCCACTATCCCTTGCCACAGATATATGGAACTGGGCAGAGAATTAATGCTCTGGTAGACTGCAGGAAGACATTTGCCAGGGTTGTAGAGAGACAGCAAATCTCCTGACACTTTATGCTCTGATTGGTCATGCCCAAAAGGCGTATCAGCCAACTTGAACAGATCAGCAAAGTTCTCATTAGCAAAATTCGGAGCTAACCTTTCTACTTGATGACTTGCAGAGAAGGCAAAACAGTAATCACAGTGGAAAAGGTGTCCTTAGCACTCTAAAAAGAAACCACCAGGCAATAAACATTGTTGATCAGACACGAAATTGGATAGAGGAAAGGAAAATGTCAGTGAATCAAATGCCTTCTCTTCCTGGACAAAACACAGAGGTGAAATGCTGCAGTTATGAGCGAGAACATTTCACATGGTGTGATGGACACACTGCCAGTTGGTCCTGGTCGATTAAAGTGGTATTTTTTGGCATAATGTGCAAAGAAGTTTTCCTCAAAGGACCATAAAAGAAATGAAGTGCCCAATACCTTTGCCAGTTTTATAGCTTTCAGTCTACGTGGAAAATTTCAGCCAGGAAGAACTGGCAGGGAAAAGAAAATAATATCAAGAAAAACAAAACAATGTTATATGCTGTACAAGTTGGAAAGTTATTTAAGATAAATTTTTTGTATTCTCTCACTTTGTGATTTGCTTTTGCACTGCATTTTATACATTGCTTAGTTAAAGACTGCAGTGTCAAGACATGGTAACATACAGCAAATTTTAAGCTCTTTAACCAAAATCACAATATGCATCTAGAAAAATAGATCCTTTTTTTTTCCTCAGCAGAAATTAGAACTGTTGCATTTAGAAGCACATCCCATTTCTATCAAATATACACCGTTTCCCCTGCAGCTCTTTTTATGTTAGTCAATATCTTTTAATGTTATCTGATGGTTTCCTAGGAGATGCCCTAAATGGCTAAACTCACTAGTTTGATGCTGGTGTTGGATAATATCTATATGCACTAAACATCTGTTTTGTTCACTGAAGTCTGCTCTGCCCTTTTTCCACTGGTCATTATGTTCCCCCTGAGGGTTTCTAATGGTTGCTAATGAGATAAGAAAAATGCTCCATGTACACTTCCATCTTCTCCGATGGTGTCTGATCAGAAGTCTGTGCTCTTTTTTAGCAGAAATTGCTTCAAAATCATTGTTAGTGTTTCTTTGTACAATAGTTTGAATGCAAATTTTACACTTAAGGACTAAAGTGCCTTTTAAAAATCTGTAAGATGCAATTAGAAGGAGAAAGATCACCACATTATAGGGCAGAGAGTTCTATTTGTGGAAGGGTGGGCTCATTGTTGATTCATGTTTTTCAGATGGTACAGTACAGGTTGCATCATTAATAGAAGATTAAGATGCCAAATGGGGAATTTTTACCTTCTGTTTCAGAGTTTTTCACTGTAGGAAATCACCCAGATATGGCTAGAGGTTGATTTTATATAACATGATGAGCAGACAGAGTGTTCCTCAAATTGAACAGAGCCTGCTGCTACTGTGGGAAGAAGGGCTGACAACTTGGGTAGTATCCATACAAAGCTATAATTTCTAATCTGTCAAAATCACTTCCCTTTAGAAAGCCTGATTTCATTAGCATGTTCTTTGTTGGATGTGATTGTCTCTCTTAGCAGCTTTCCTTTTACAGCTGTCACAAAAGCCAATCAGACTATACCAAGGGCAGGAAATAAATAAATCTTTTTGCTGTAAATTAATTTAGGCAAGGCTACGTTGCATATGCTTAGATTTAGTCCCTACTTTGAAGTGTGGAATTTTAGCAAGGTAACAGATGAGGGCTCTTAGAGCAGGTATTGGCATAAATTTGGTTACAAACTGTATTTCTTCTGGCACTCTAGTGGCGGGTAGAGAAAATATACTTACATATAGCCTATGCCTCATAAATGGCAATCCAGGCTCTCAGCTAAACTGGGAACACAGGCAAAATTGTCTTGGACAGAGAGCTCAAATTAAGCTTTTCTCAAATTCCGTCTGTGCTGTGCTCTTCTGGGGTAGTTCTAAGCCAAACACTAAGAATTCATTTAAGTTAATTTCCTTCATATTTGATCTTTTGTACTGTTCAGTGGGCTTCACTGCCGTTTCACTAAAGTCTGAGATTTTTGTACAGCTTGCTGTGCTCTGCTGCCAAGGAGTCTCCAGGCTGAACTTGGTTCTTCTCTTGCTGTGGACTTGAGCATGTAAGGTAAGGAGGAGAAGGCAGGTGTTTTATGGAACTTGTTTATCTACTTGATTTAGCTCTGCTTCATTCAGGTCTATGTTAAAGCTTTGCAAATTAGTGAGGAAAAAAAGGATCAGAGAGTTACTCTTTTCAAAAAATTATTTCACTCTGGAGAGTAAGAAAAGGCAGTTGTTCCATTTGGCTTCTTGTCATAGAAAGAGGCCAATCTGTGTGTCGGCTGGTTGGTCCATCTTTCCCTGTGCTGTTTGCAAAAAGGCACAAGAGATGATAGCAAAACTCATCAGAGGAGATCTATCGTCACTTTTCAGTTGGCGTGACCCATCTGGAGAACAGGTGAAGTTGTAATTTTTCATAAAGAGTCTTTCTGTACAGGTACAGAGAACCATTCTAGAAGTCAAAGCATATACTTATGGTGCTATATGGTTAGTTTGGTTAAGAATTTCCTTTATTTTGGAATCTGTGTAAATCACAAGTCTCTGTTGCTTGTTAGAAGTATGTAACAAGCATATATGGATCAGTCACCATTTCCCTTAGAGATACCATATAACTGTATCACCTGAGTAGTGATATGAGTATCAGTGTCTTTTCATTGTGCCTTGAAATAAAAGTGAAAGCCCTCAGAGTCATTATTACTTATAACTAAATTTTCTTTCCCTTCTAAAAGGTAATTGGTCTTCCAGTTTCCAATTTTGGCACTTCTGCTTATAATTTTTTTTTTTTTTTTAAAGCTAAGAGAATCTTCTGGGTTTTTTAAAACTTCTTCCATTTCTTTGATTATTTGTAGTAGTCTAGCTCGTTTTTTTTCTCTGCCTTTTTGCCAGTTCCATCTGGGCATTTAAAAACAGTAATTCTGTATCTTTTCATGTGCTCCAGATCTTCTGCAATGCCAGTCTCTAACTGACAGTATCTGATCTGTTTTATGATTACTCTTCATCTGTTCCTGGCCCTTTTTCTGTATGCTGGCAAACAGCTTTGATCACCTCTTGGCTATAATCTGTGGCTCCTCATAATTCCTTCTGGAAAGATTCTTTGTCTTAATTTAATTACTTTTTACCATTACCTGGCTCACATCCATTGCCTGTTTTCTGTTTTTAATTTTTGCCACTGTGAAAGCTAATAGGACTCTTCTGCAATGGGACATTTAGGAAAGTCAATCCAAATTAAATGTTAAAGTTCACACTTCAGCTGCATTAAATCCCTCTGTTGACAGACTTGTTAGAAGTAAAGAAGACCTTAATTTTGTTTCATTTAATACATACTATAAATGAATTAGGCTAAGTCAAATTTAACCACTTCAACTTTGAACAAATGGGTCTACACAAGGTTTGTGCGATTTAGCAAATCGATTTTGGCTTCATACTCTTTATTAATGGTTTTGAGTTCCTGAGTTTTTTGCTGACCTGTTTTCATTTCTATAGGAATTCTCTTTTTCTTCCAACCTGATTTTTTTTTTTTTATCTTTCTCTCCTTTTCTTGATATTTGGCTGTCATTCCTCAGCCCTGATGGTGGCTTTCATGATTTTCTGAGGGGTAAGGAAGACTTGATGAACATGGTTATTCTTACTATTTTATTAATTTACATTACAGCGAGCTATGTATCTGCATTGAGTTCAGGGTCACATTAAGGTGGATGCTGTAAACACATGCACACATAGAATGGAGTTCATCTCACATACCCTTACTGGGAAAAGGCAGGCAGATGGAATGTATCCTCAGCCAGTTTGTAGCTGACCAAAGCTGAGGGAACTGGGTGATACACCAGATGGTTGTGTCTCCTTCAGAGAGACCTTGATGGGCTGGAGAAATGGGCAGAGAGGAATCTTTCAAATATGGGGTAATACAAAGCCCTGTATCTCAGGAGGGTTAAATCCATGCACCAGTACATGCTGGGGGCTGACTGGCTGGAAAGCAACTTCCTGAGCAAAACGTTGACGTCCTGATGGACAGCAAGATGACCCTGATCTAACAAAGCACAGCAAAAGGTCAAGAGATGATCCTTCAGCTCTATTTGGCACCAGTGGGGCAACAGCAAGAATACTGTGTCCAGTTCTTGCTAACCTCAACTATTTTGTCATGTAACACCTAAAATATTGTTATCTAAGCAGAGAAGATACAGTTCTGACACAACCCAGCATAAGTCATGAACCCACCACTTTCAGACTTGTCCCATGTGCTCAGGCTGCTCCCCTACCTTTTGAAATTTCCTATGTTTTAATTAATACTTCCTGGAGTAACCTAAGCCCTTAGGGCAGTAGCAAATTTCCATAGCTTGATATGGAAGCAGGACATCAGAAAACTCGGTGTATAGTGTGTGATTCCATAAATACTTAATTTTATCCCAGAGGGTTGCACTGCTTCTTCTTGTGTATTACAAAGCTCCAAACAGAAGAATCTAAGCCCACAGTCTAGTTACTAGCTGCTCCTGTGAGCTGCTGGTCTGAAATTAAAGTTAATGACCTGACCTAAAGGCTCTAATCCCATGGGTTTAATAAGGGAAGTTTAATAAGTATCCTGGCCTTAAAACTAGAATGAATCCAGCAGTTCCTACTGATGATGATGAAAAATTATCTTCAGAAGTTTTTTAATATTTATTTTTTGGGGGAAGAGGAGAGACAAGGATATGAGACCTTCTGTAATGGAAAAAAAAGATGAACTCATGCTGCTTTATCTATCTTTTTCACAGAATTTTTTTGCTCGCTGTTAAAATTGTTCCCAGTAAGTCTGTCTCAGCAGCAGACAGATGAACACTCCCATTTAAATCTCCTCCTGTCTGATAGGTAGACATTTGCAAGCCAAAAAAGAATCATCCTCTTTCTGAAAAGTATGGTCTGCCTTTCAGATAATACCTACTTTCCCAACCTTGTCAGGTGAGGCAGTGCTTGAAAGCTTTTTAGCACTTACCCTTTTGTATAACAAGTTATCTCAGTAGGAGACTTTGCAGCAGTCTTTAACCCCTTTTGTATTCTCATTCCATCTCAGAGATGTCTCATGCAAGCTAATAAATAATTCCATGAAGTCTCTCTTTTTTCCACAACATTAATCTCCCATCAACTAGTAATGAGGCTTTGCAGTTTCCTTGTGAGAATCTAAGCAACCACATTAATTCCTTACAACTTTTTTAAGAATAGTGATCCTATTGGCAGAGAGTTTTGGAACATCTGATCCATACATTTAGCCTTAGGAGCTTTTGGTGGCCTGTGTTTATGTGCCCTGAAATTCCTAAAGCCTTGGAAAGATGCTACAAGTGCTATGTGCGTTGATTTCTAATAAATTATATTTCTATACTGTCTGATGTAGCAAACCAGAACTGTGCTGCTAAAATCCTATTTTTTCATAGTTGTTTCTTGAACTTAATGATTTTTCTTGGAAAAAATCATTTCGTCAAATATAAAGTTTATACAGGTTGGTGCATGTTTCAGAACATGTGAAATGTCTTTTCGTTCTTTACCATGCTGATTTTCCCTTAAAACATGCCAGAATACCAGTTAACATACAGCCAACACTCCTATTGCTAGGCTTGTCCATCCAATTTCCCAGAGTCTTTCATTTTAGCTGTATAGAGAAAAATGGGTCCCTTTGGAGGTTTACAAAGAAAGTTCTTGTTGCTTAAGCTCAGGTATCTAAATTAGATGCCGAAGATCCTAGTTATCTAGCAGTCTACTGACAGCCCACCTACAGCAGTAAATCCTAGCAGAAAATACCATTTTTTTCCAAAAATCTTGTACTCTACACTTCAGAAAAAAATTAGCTTCCTATTGGCCTCGCTTCCACATTCATGTCAATTAAAACACCAAACCAATGAAATAATAAAGGGGCAATCAAAGCTAAAAGTGGAGAAAAAAAAGAGGATTGTGGACCCACAGAAGACAACTATGCATTTGAGACATTTCTTTTTTGCATGGCTCTGACATTACAGTCTGCACTCAATTTACTCCAGCTGAACTCTGCTTTGCTAAATGGAGAAAGGATGCCCATCAATTCAGCCCACACATTTCTGTTTCTTTTCAGCATCAACTTTTCAGTGAATTATTTCCTTCTGCTATAGCGGCTCTTTCAGACTGTCATGGTATTTTATTTGTCTCTTTTCCTGGTCCCATTGTTTTATGCCATTTTTATCATTGCTTTGTTCCCTGGTGAAATGCAGTGAAACCAGCAATGCAATTAGCATACTTAGTTACACTCATTCTGCCCTTTGACTATTTATGAAGGCACTTTTTATGAACCTAAAAAGAGAAAAAAAAATAAAAATAAAAAAATCAATCATCCCAAACTTGAAGTGTCTTATACTTTACAATTTCCTCCTTTTCTTCTGAATGTGTGGAAGCCTGATAGCACTAAGAAAATGTTATATAAACAGACTTCACATATGTGCTATATATTGTTTGCAGTGAATTGATTTTGTCATAAAAGAAAGCAAGTTTTCATTGTAGTTTGAGCTACCTTCAATATCATGAAAACCTCCATGAGTTTTTCTCTAAAACTGTAATCTGAACTGAAATCTGCTTCCAAACCTCCAGAAGGATTATTGATTGGAAGAGACTATATGCAAAGGGATTCAGTTTTTTAATCTATATTACAATAACACTTCTGTGTTGCATATATTGATAGAAAAAGAAATAATACAAAGGCTGTTAACTGAGACTGTGACATGAATAGGGAGCCCGGTACATTCATTATTTAACTATGACAAAAGAATGGCAATAATCTGTCTTTTGAAATGAGAAGAAGGAGAACAAGCTGTGGCTGGCAAGTGTTAAATCACGCAACTCAAAGGTCTTCAGAAAGCTCTTAAGTAAAGAGTGCTGGCACTAACCATCTGCCCCCGTGTGATTACAGAGGCTGGGTCACAGTGGCTCATTGCACGGGGTTGCTGCTTTGGCCTCCGGAAGGTTCTGATAGTTTTTCCTCCAGCTTTCTGAAAGCTGAGCTTCACTGTTTAGCTTGGTCCATTTGAATTTCCTTTAAGTAACTTAAATTGTTGAACAAAATTCAGGCCTTTTTGTAATAACTGCAGTCCATTGAGCAACTGATGTCTGGTATAAACTTACAGGATAAAAGGTTCAGCAAGGGAAAAATAACTTCAAAGACTGTTTTCCAGCAACTTCTGTTTTTAAATCACCCCTGTGTGCATTCTCTTAGAAACCAATCATGGTAGTTACAGGGAAGTGTAATCAATAATGAACATACATTATGTATAAATCATATTTTCCTGCACTAATATTTGAAGTTCTAACCTTCTGTATTTTGGAAATTGCATCTCAGAATAGGTAGATGTTCTGTGCTGGAAAACAAGGCTGGTTTTTGTCAGGTCTCTAAGGGGAGAAACAATTTCAGCTAATGAGCTGGGTTATTGTTTGATTATTAAACTGCTAGTTTCCCACAGTATGGCCATCTTTGTTACCTGGCTGTGAGCCTCTTCTTCATCAGGAAATAGAGGAAATTCTCTGTGAAAACTCTTTGACCTGGATATAAAGATAGTTTAACTGTGATGCAAATTTTTCTGAATGTGCCTTTCCTTTTTTTTCAGCTCAGGAGTTTTCACAGAAGAAATGGTGTGCATGTAAAGCAGGAAAGCTGCTGGATTTTATTTTTTGTATTTGCTCGTCTCTCTCAGTCACACAATATTTAGTTGTATCCACTGCAACTATTATCGTTTAGCAACAGAATGTCTGTTTGGTGATATGTGCTACTGTACCTTAAAAAAATACAAATCCTATCCTCTGTCCAAGTTGATGCAATGTTTATTGCCCCTGGCTGTACTGTTTATGACTTTATACCTCTGAGTCACTGTGTATGTATCTAATCTACTGTGCCTCTGATGAAAATGTGTACATGAATTTGGATTTAGGAGATAACTTTAAATGTATCTTGGTGTGATCTCATTTGAAACAGTCACTACACATTTCTCCACTTGGCTGAAGAAACAACAGCAAAAGCTGTTGCTAATTTTGTTTTTAATTAATTGTGCAGCATGGATTTGTTGACGTGGCATGGATAGGGGTCAACTAAACAGATTTGCCTTGGGTTAATAGAAGTTTTCCATCATCTTCTCTGTTTCTGGTGCAGAAAATATTCCTTAACAATCTTAACTTCATGAATGAGTGCATAAAACCCTCACAATCAACCTGTCAGTCTTTAACCAAGGCTGCCACCACCCTTTGTATTCATCTGCTGTGCAACTCCCCTTTACTGGTAGGAGACCTGTGAAATGCTTGGAAACAATTTTATGAACAAAAGGGTTTCAAGTGCTGAAATACACTTTGTATAAATGAAAATAATGTCTTTTGGACTTTTCATAAAACACTATATGCTCTACTCCTCCCCAAAGTGGATTTCTTTTACTCTTATTGCTGTGATGACACATAATTAAGTCAGATTACATTTTTATAAAGAGAGAATAACTAAGACACAATTCTAAATTATTCATCAATAAGTTTCACCAAAAAAAAAGGCAAAAGATAAGAATTTAAATTGTGCTCTCTGTTGTTTTTCTCTTCCTAAAACTAGATAATTTTATAATGGTATATTGAACAAATAAGTCTGTCTCTTCCTCCCCATGAGAGAACAAGAGACTTCATTTAACGCCACATGTGTTATTGTGCTTATCTGCTGATTACCATATTACTTTGATTTGTATGGTAGATTGTAGGCTCTTGTAGGATTATGGAAAGATTTCTTTCCCCAGGCTGAACCAGTGAGATTTTCAGCATCATGAAGACAGAGATGCATAGGAAAGAAGCAGATTGGTTATTGTATCTCTATGTATTTTTTACCCACTGGTTCATCTTGTTTTTATCACTGCAGAGTCAGCATGAGATCCAAGTAAGTTAATACACCTCCACAACATTGTCACACCACTAGGTTTTAGTGTCTCGTCATACCCTCAACATGCTTAGTGAAAATGTGAATTGCCAAACTGGTGTAGCCATAAAGAAGAGCAGGAGTAGGCATAGATATGCTTTGATTCAGCTAGGTAAAATAGTCCTTTTGATTAGGAATTAAAAAAATGATAAAGGAAAGTGCTGATTTTCTAAACAGCATGGGTTTGTTATGTATCAGTCTTTCTTTCTGATTTTGGATGGGCTCATCCAAACTTGCAAGACAATTTATTTGGCATGTTAAGCTGAGCATTTCCTGGTAGAAAATGCATGGAGAAGCAGTAATGAAGGAGGACATTTAGACCAGAAAAAAAAGGAAAAAATAGCTGTCCCCTAAAGCTAAAAAAATATGAATTCATCTACTGTGTCTTAGTGCTGTGTATGCAACTCAGACTAGAAAAAGAAAAGTAGTTTACATACAAATCAGATATAAATTTAAGGCATGCAGTGGAGATAATTTGGGGATTTCTGATATATTGGAAGCCTATGGAGAAACATGAGAATGGACAGTGAAGTGGTTGACTGCCATTTTGACGTATTCTCTCTTTTTCTGGGATATACTGGTGATGCATGTTTAAACTCAGTATGAGTTTGTCCTGACCATGTGCAACAGCAGTGGTACAAAAAGGAGGCAGCATAATGGTCAGGACTAGACAGACTTTGCTGCTCTACTGCTGGGTTCTGAGAGGTCAGAAAAGTGGCTTTGCCTCCTGTCTTATGAAGTAAAACCCACTACACTCAACTCCTATATAAATGAGAAAACCGAACCTGGAATCCTGTGTGAAATTCTTGTCAACTGCATCCACAATCAACTGAATTTATGGAGAAAAGCAGAATGCTACCTGAAAAGATGGGGCATGCAGTGTAGGGATAGTTTTACAGTTTTCGCAATGCAAAGAGATTGTCAGTACGGATTAAGGGGAACCTTGGTAAGATCTGTACTGTTCATTACAATTACAAATTATTTGCAAAAGCAAGTGCTTAACGAGGTGACTGAGTCTGCTGATGCTACAGAATTCTTAAAGGTGACTGAAACCAACACTGACAACAAAAGGGTAAACTGAACTTGTGATTTTGAGTGGTTGGAGATAAAACGGGAGACAAAATTCAGTGCTGATAAGCTAAAAGTAATAGATGCAAGAAAGCATAATCATAATAATTTTCACACTGCCATAGGTTCATAAGTGAGCTATAGATATTTTGGAAAGACATTTAGAATCATTGTGGTTAGCTCAGTTCTAAGTGGTGCTCAGTGAAAGCTGAAGATCATAGGAACAACAAAGAAAGCATCAAGAACAGAATAGTTGTAATCTTCCTCAGGACCAGCTCGTGTCCTGAATACTGTATGAAGTTTTGACCCCCCTGTTTCCAACAGAAAAATTTTTGAAACAGACAAAGGCAGCAACTGTTAGATATAAAGAAGTTTTTGTGTGAAGACCAATTAGGTTAGGATTATGGGTCTTCAGGGAGAAAAAACGACTCAGGGACAAAATTATAGAGTATATGAAATAATAAATAGCATAAAGTAGATGAATTGCCATGTTTTCTATTGACAGTGTTTGAAGAACTGAGGCCCAGTTGATGCAATTATCATGCTGCTAACTTAAGATAAAGATAAGGAAGCACTTCTCTCGCACAGCACATTCCAACTCTGGAATTCATTGTCAGAAATTTTTGTAGTGCCCAAAGTAAATTTATAAAAGGTTTTGAAAGAAAATTAGGTAGAGGAAAAGACCACCCAAGACAATATTAAGACTTTTTTAAAAATTCATATGCAGGAGGAATATTACTTATGCTTCTTCTTTAAATGACCACAAACAGTAACTTCCACAGTAAGAGAGATGGTTTATTTGGTCTAATGAAACTGATTTTTACCCACTATGGCATTTCCTATGTCACAGAATTTAACCCAGTCCACAGAAGGTGTTCTGTGACATTCAAAGAGAATTTTCATGACAGAAAACTAAATTTAAAAAATTACTCATTTAATCTACCTCATTTACAATAAGATGGAAAGTGACTTATTGTGAGTTGATCAGAGGATCCCTCAGTTTGGGATGGAAAAAATCCTTAGAGTATAGGAAAATAGAGGTGTGTTCTGGGACCTGTCTCTAAGATACAGGCTTAGTGTGGGAGCACTCATATCAGATTTACATTTAAGCCCTGCATTTTATATGACATTAGATCAATTTAGAAGAAGGAAAAAATCCAGTTCTGAGAGTTTTTTTCCCCTGGTAGCCACCTGTTAGGTTGTAACAGGTGGGAAGATTGAAAATAATTTTAAATAGCACTTCTCCCACTTCACATGAGGGTAACTGTGGAACTGTTGGAGCAACAAGCATTTTGGTTTTTTTCTTGGAAATTGTAAAGGTACCCAAAGGTATCAGGCATGAAACACAGGAATCTTGCCCAAGCATTGTACAAGTTCCTGCAATGAAAATTTGGAGAGATGTTTAAAGAAGTGCCTGAGGGATGTGAGGGCTTGAGGGAGACAGAGTGATTCTGTTTTGTCATTTTTACCTCAGCCTGAATCTTGTGTGTAGCATCAAGTTACCTTCTCTTAGGGCTGAGCCTGGAACACACACGTGAGATGAGCTGGCATGCCCTGAGGTGGATCTGGAGTGCTGGCCTGCTTCCCAAGGACTGCCAGAGCTACGATACTGAAATTCAAACTTTATGGACTAATGATTTTCCTGCCTTAGTGTAAGCATGTTTTAACACTCTAGGTATTCTGGCTGCAAGTTAAGATGTCAGTGTAAATGTCTCTGTCCAAATATTCTGTATCCTACAGGGTTAAAAAAATGCATGCATTAAAATTTGAGGTATTCTGGTGCCATGGTGGTGAAGTCATATAAAATATGGAACTGTGTAAAGTGTAAAATGTGTTAGATGTAGAGAGCTAAGTCGAGCTGAAACCTTCGAATGCAAATTGTGATCTGAACTCTCTCCCAGGAGCAAGAGCTTTGGGTCAGGTGTTACTGTTCAAGGCTATTTCCAAGCGAGTGCCTGTGCCTTTTTTTAACATGAGCCTGGTTACACTTTGATTTCTTCCTCTCTTCTGGTCTGAATTATGTTACTTTTGTTGATATGAATTCACAGCCACTAGTCAATGACCATAAAGGCCATTCTGTACCACATATTGACTTGAAAGATTTAGGTCCCCAGTATCAAAAGATGGCACTTTATCCACTCAGCCAGACCAGATCCTTGATTTTACATTGCTGTTTTCTCTCCGAGTTTCAGAAGTCCTTTTAATATTTCAGAACATGTCAGTGCTTTCATAAACTTTCCAAAGGGTGAACAGTAGTAGTTGTATTCCAGCTGCTGCTGAATCTGCTGTGTTTGTTCATCCCTGAAATGATCTTTTAAGATGTGAAAATAAAATGTTTCAGTAGTACTGAGCCATAAACGCAAAACTGACCAGGGATGCAATCCACCCAATAAAAACTACCTATTATGTATTAGAACCACTTTTTTTCCCGCTTTCTGCACAGAGACCTGATTCGGATTTAACCTGATTCTGATTGAACCTGATTTTTTTCCAGCAGAACAGGTAAAATAATATTAAGGGGGTTTTTTTGTTTTTTGTTTGTTTGTTTGTTTGTTTTTTAGGGAAATAATGGTTATTGCTTTGCCCTTAACTGTACTATGAAGCCTATTGTAAATCCTTTTTTTCCTTGTAGAAAACAAGCAAACCTTATTTACTTTATACAGAAATATTCCTCCAAATGCTCCAAATATTTTTACTCAAGTCTCAAAGCTGCTTAAGTGTAAGATTGCAAACTGATTTTCTGATTACTTTTATAGATATTTCCTCATTATGCATTATTTATTTGAATGTGGGAAAAATTATATACTTGTATGTATGCTGCAGAGATTTTGATATTTTCTTAATAATCGAAGAAAATGAGGTGCCAGTACAGGGAGCTCTAAAATTCAAGCCCTTAATGTTTATTGCTAATAGAACTCACAGACTGCAATATGAACTCTCAGCAGAAAAGATACAACACTCAGAATATTTTTTCACTCTCTTTCCCTTTATCAAGCAATTATTAGGGGGAAAAAAGCAGAACAAAACAAAACTTCATTCTTTAAATTAAATGCCCATGATCAGAGATCAGACTGCCACAGAAATCTTAAAATACCACTAAGATTGTCTTCTTCAGCCATGTTGTCCTTTCTATGCCCTCTAGGTTTCTGTCTGGGTGGAACTTAAAGAATGAATTTTCAGGTCTACATCAGAACCTGAAGTTGGGCTACAGGTGCACAAGAATAAGGAGAGAGGGAAGGTTCAGCCATCCAGATAACCCTGTACTTGACATCCTTGTGAAGTGGTTGTCAAAGAGAACATGGTGGAGCAAAATATAGAAAGTGGAAGACTGAGCTGGGAATAGGGCAGGGATTGTGGTGCTGGACTGAGAAGAATGAGGACGTTTGAGATTCATGAGAGAAGAAAGTTGATACAAAGCAAATGAGAAGAATTAAAAGAAATATCTCTAGGTGTATTAATGAAGACAAGGGATGCTTAGGGTGGGAAAATTATGAAACTACAGGGTCTTAAAAGCTATGGGACTGTAAGGTTCGAGATAATAGGAATCCTGAGTTGGTTGCAGGACAACTATGTATAAAATTTTAATGTTGCACTTCTTTCAACAAAAGGAGGATAGAGTAGATAGTATCACATACTTAGTGAATAGTCACCTCTTGTCACCTCACACAACTACCCTCAAGTACCTGTTCTGTTTGCAGGCTTTATATGTAGGCAGGTTCTATCATTTAGGCTGTTAAGGCATCTTCTGTACTCGTAAAATACATAGTACTCAAGTCTCAAGGTTGGATACTGCAAC
The DNA here is from genome assembly GCA_038380795.1 of Pyrocephalus nanus. Taxonomy (NCBI): domain Eukaryota; kingdom Metazoa; phylum Chordata; class Aves; order Passeriformes; family Tyrannidae; genus Pyrocephalus; species Pyrocephalus nanus. The sequence continues at coordinate 9,173,324 of CM076260.1, read as the reverse complement.
TCCACTTACAGTTTCCCTCACAGCCAGAAATGGTATAGACATGGGAAATTTGCCTTGGCCAAAGTCAAGTGTGCTTCTAACCATTTCTCTAGTCTGAATAGTATGGATAGTTGAAATTTCGTGCCTCTACCCTGCTGCAGATTAATATACTGATATAGCTCAAGTAGACTATATAAGACTTGTATCTTTAATTTTAATTATCAATCCATAATCCATTAGGACATTTGATGTTGTCTGAATGTGCTTGGTTTAGAGGTCTACTGTGGAAGTGTTGGCAATGTCTTACTTCTAATATCCCTATCACTTATTTGCAGTGGAGTGGGTATAAATCCTATTCTGGGTTCCACAGCAAGCTTGTAGGTCAAAAGTGCAGTGAAAAAGTGCTGAAGTGTTAACTGGTCCTATACTTCCTTCTGTCAACATTTAAGAACCTGCTCAGGTCTTAACTTCTGTGGGAGTACTGAAAGAATAATCTTGCGTAGCTCTTTTCTTTTTAAAGGTCTCCCCCAGTTGGCAAATGGCACCATAACCCAAGAGAAATATATGAAAGACATGTTATTTCTATGGAAATTATCAGAGTTTTCAGAGTTGGTAGCAATTCTAAATATTGTACATATCAGCTTAATTTATTTAGTAGAACTACTTCCAGGCAGAGAAGAAAAGCATGTTTTTTTGCTTTTCTTTTCTTTTTTTTCCTTTCAGGAAGATTCCTTTCTGGAACTAGCATAAGTTTACTTTGAATGATAGAAAAATTTAATATCTACCGGTACAAAACAGAATTTGATATGATAAGTCAAGAAAAACCAGCATTATGAGGTGTGGCTTCATTAGTTCTGTGTTGGGAAGATTGTATTATAAGCTCAATAGATGTTTGCTACTGCTAGAGACAAAATTGGAAGAGTAGTTTCTGTTTATGGTTTTGATGTCATTGAAGTTTCATTTGATGACAGTGACTTCAGCTGTGCCTTCTAATGACCCATTTATGCTGGGAGCTAACCCAAGCAGAGTCTTGAAAGACTTTAGAAAAACACACAAGGCATAAATACACACTGAATTTTTCATGCAACTGCTTTGCAGAGGTTTAAAATGTTTTCTTCTCATTTCCCTCTGTTCAAATGCAATCACATGGCATAGAGCTGGAAGCAGTCCTAGTCCTATCTTAATAATAGGAATTCAGCAGTTGCCAAGTATAAGTTAGGTAGGGATAGACATGGAAGAAATTCTGTTCCACTTTGCCAGTAATACCAGACAGTGTGAAATGGGTTCCTACGACCAAGTCATATTTTGATACTGTTCAGCATTGCATTTCCTTTGTACTTTGAGTTATCCTCCACATTTGATCACTGCTGTGTCACATAGCTCTGAGTCTTATACTAGATGAAACGATTTACTAATGGCCTGAGCCATGATTGATTTGTGTTCTCCTTTATCCAGTTAAGTGCTGCTCACTCCCTAATTCTTGGCTAGCACTTTCTGAGTTACAATGAATGCATGATCCCTTGTATTTTCTGAACCCTGTGGGATCTAGAACCTACTGGCCTGCAGGGCTATGCAATCCAATTGTACAGGTAATCTGACTCTTCTTCAACCAAGAGGTTTTCAGGTAATTTTCTGAAGACCCTATTCAGAGTACCTAATCTTAGATAAACATGCTGTAATGGGCAGGGTGTGATTGGTGGAAGGTCCAGTGCCATTAATAAAGGTTCCTTGTAAAGTCTGTCATCAGGTAATGTTCACTGAAATGTGTGTCATAGCCACTCCTTCCAAAGTGCAAGGAAAAGCTGTACTGTTCTGTTCTGCATTCCTCTCCCTCAGTGTGCTCCAGAGTGCATCTTGCGGATCAAATCCTGCGTGTCTTCTGCATTTCGTTACCTGCTAGTATTGTTAATAGATAATCCTGAGGGCTTTGAATATACCAGTAAAAGAAATATGCTTGACAAAACCAGAGAACTTTTTCTCTTCTAAGGAAAATCTCCACTGTCCCAATTGTTTTCTGTTACAGAGAAATCCATTGTAAAAAGGAAACTTCACAGTGAAACTCTTGGAAATCCAGTTGAAAGGCTGGAAATCATCTCCTAATGGAGCCTACAACAGAACAGATACTACAGGGATTTTATATTCCAGTGATGAATAAAAGGTTAGGAATCTTAAAACACCAGTAGTACATTCTCTAACAGATGCAGTAAAAGAGAATCTGTGACCAGAAGTCTTATGATTCTGCTGTATATTCGATCTTTTATTAGCCTTTAACACTCAGGACAGAATGTTAATTAATGCTCGGTCTCAGAGGGTCCTGGTTAAACCTAAAAACCTACAGGAAGCTGTTAAATTTAGGGGCATTGATAGTTTCAGTAAAAAGAAAAAAAAAATCCCAAAAATACAGATGAATGTTATCACATGTTTTCTTAGAGATTTGTCGGCAAAGTTAGCTTTCATGCTAGCCAGCTGAGGTCTTGGGTTTCTATATGAAAAGAATAGCTCAGCTATGTCTTGAGGCTAATACTGAAAAGGTCATGAGATTCTCTTTCATGAAAGGAATGCAAGTAAGCTGAAAAGTACAGGAAAACATAACGTTCGCTATAAGTGATAGAACTGATTTAGTTCTATGCATTTCTCTGCATATAGAAAATGACACTGAAATACATTTGTATTTAGATTTAGGGAGCAACATACTTTCTGCCTCTTCATCAGTTTATTATTTATTTCCAAACCTTATTATTTTAAAATGCTATAGCACCTAAAATATGCTAGATTATTTCTAAACACAATCACATAATGGATTTTTCCTATGATGAGCAAGCAGCCATTTGAAGTTCATTCACTGAGACCCCTTGGCCTTTAGAGCATTTAGTGAAGGGTTTGTTTTGTTTATTTTACAGTTCAGTGGAATGGAAAACAATTTTTCTTAAGCATTACTGGAGGCCATCAAACAGCAAGAAGGAATAATTTTTCTGCTGCTGCATGTTCAGCAGAATTTAAAGGTATCTATTAAAAAAACAAACAGGTGTAGTGATAAATGTAGATTCTCCCTTTTCCAAAAAATTGTAATTATACTCATCAGACATAATAATCTGCTATTTTCCCCATCTTGCTATTGCTCAGAGTGTAATGAGAAAAGTTTGCTGATGCTGGGTGCATTTGATTATTCCCTATTTCTTCTTGATTATTTCCTACCCAAAAATAAAATAGAAAACCACCTCCCCACTGCCAAAAAAAACAAAACAAACCAAAATAAAACAACAAACCACAATCAAATTAAATTGTTTACTTATTCACAAAATGTGATTTGGATGTGCAGTTTATACATGGAAATAAAGTAATTGAAAATATACTTTTCTCAGCCTGTTGCCATAGAACTATTTAGATTCAGATTTTGATTATTTGGAGAGGCATTAGGAGGTCCTGTTTTTACTCCTTGTTTTGTGTTTTTCAAAAACTAATTTTCAAAAGACATTACAAATATTATTGAGTGGAGGCAGGAAATAGATAAATAAAACTGTTTGAACAATGATGAGGTAAACTGAGAAATCAAGTGATTGATGATACTGACATTTTGTTCATGCAAGTTGAAAACCTGGAGCCTAAACTTCTATTGAAGTCAACAGCAAAAGTCTACCTGCAGAGCAGCAGAGAGTTTCTTCTTGAGAAGACATTTTGGTAAAGACTTTTGTACTTTACAACCATGTAGATACAAGATGCACCTAAATTCAAATTGCATTAAAAATAGCAGTCTTAAGAAGAAGTTTGTAGAGCTGAACTCTGATCTGCTCCTGATTCATTAAAGGATATGAGTAGTGTTTGACCTTTAAGGAGGTTTGGGAAAGAACTCTGGAAAACATCAAAAGCCAGAGGTTTTGTGTATGTGTGTTTGTGGCTCATGGCAGTGCAGTCCCATTGAATACTGGCAGGACTTAAAATGTTAATGTCTGTCCCCAGCAGAATGATTTAGGCAAGATTAATTAGGACCTCGGTCCCCTTTTTTTCTGCTAATACATAGCTTGGTGTTTATCCCAGGTGCTCGGACCCACCATGATCTTGACAAGCTGAACAACCTTCATTTTTTGGAAAACAGTGACATAATTCATTATACAAGTCACAAGAATGTTTAATCTGGAGGCAAACCAGATTAAACCATGAAAACCCCTTCACCCTTTTTCCAGGAGGATATCCTAACCATGCTGTTTACCCTTTCCTGAGATCTTGTCAGAACTGGGGAGCTTTAGAGCCAGGCTGCTTCCTGCTTGCTGTCTTTTGGTTCCATGGCTCTCTTCTTCCTGGGTAGTTGTAGGACCAGCTTGCCAAGCACATTTTACAAACTCTATCTCTAGGATTTCAGTGACAGTCAATTTTGTTTAGTGGAAGATTTCAAGACATAGAAATTAAATCAATATTCAGCTTCTCTGAATAGTTAAATGCCTTGAACACGCACTTGCAACACTGAAGAAATAAAAACCCAACGCCCTGTTCATTTCTACCATAGTAATGTTTTTTCATTTGTTTGTTTATTTTTATGCTGAACATAGGTGCTTTTAACAATGCAAAAAGTGACATTTTCAGACTCTGGAACTCATTCCCTGCAGCATTAACTGCCTGTGACTATTCAAAGGTGACTTTGTATAGGCTGAGGTTAACTTTTTCCTACTCTCTAGCCTAATATTTCCTATTTAATGTCATGATTTTCTTTCCCTTGGATTCTTACTTTCTATTTTAAGCTGTAATGTATTTTACCTTTTTATTTCCTCTTTCCTGAGCAAGGATTAAATAGAGTTTTCTGGTGCTTCTAGAGCTTTTTAAGAGATCAGTTAGATACCTGGATTTCATATTGGAAGGTCATTCTCAGTGAGATGAATCTACCCTGATTTAAGGCATCTATAATGGAATAGTCAACTTCAAACTGTCACTGTAGAGTCCTTCCATAGTTAATGAGAGAAATAAGTATCTCCTAAGGGCAATTCGTGTAACCTGTTGCATGTATCTGTTTCTGAATGAAAACAATTGTCTCCTGGAGGTGCCTATTTCACTCTATTGACAGTGTGGAATTGTACCACTAACTCTGGCACGAATGCCAAGGCAGATGAATTTCTCTTGGTGTGTCTGGGCTATAATTTTTAATTTTTTTTTTTACAGTGCATCTGAGAAATTTGACTTTACACTCATTTGATATCTGTGCACATTTTTATTGCCTTTATGATATTCTTTTGCAAGTGAAGGCTAAAGTAAGTGCTCAGCTGGGTTTCCTGCTTCCTTTGGAAAGTGAAAGCCATTATTTTTAAGCACTTATTTGAAGAAATGAAAAGTGAAAGATGAATGATACCATAAGTTATATCTTAAGTTAGAAGACATTATCAAAGCTGTGATTTTCAGTAGACATCCAAGAGCTTTATTTCACGGGCTTTACTTCAATTTCCAATTAATAATTTTTCTTCCTTCCCTCCCCACTTTCTTATCACTATGCATTAAAAAAATGTGTTAAAATGAAGGAAAAACTTTCTGCTGAGTAGGTCCAGCCAGACACTCTCATCATGTCCTGCCCTTAGGAACCTTGCTGGAAGACTCAATAATCTGAAACCAGAAAATCTGCAAACAAAGATTAATATATTTACCTGAAGCAGTCATAACTGGCAGGGCAAAAGCAGAGTGAAACAAAGAGGGAAAACTAGAGCAGGACACTGAGGTCAGCACACTGTTTATATTTCTCTGAAGAAAGAGATAACAAAGTTCATAGATCTTTGATTTCTTTCCACAGGCTTTGCTGGCATATCATTTTCCCATCCCTCTCCTTCTCCCTCCTTTTCCCAGAAGGTCTTCTAACCCTGCATGCAGCCCTGGTCATAGGATTTGCTTGCTCCTTTACCCTCTTCCTGTAGCAGAAACCACTTTAAAAGGCCAGATGCTTCAATCGCAAAGAGATCTGAAGGGAGAAATTGAAGCTAAGAGGATAATTAAAATAGCAAACCCTAGCTAACAAGATAATGAAGAATCCTTCTGACACTTTCAGCAGGGATCGATGGTACAGTCATGATAATCACATTACTTCACACCTTTCATCCTGGAGGGTGTCAAAAGGCTTTGGATATTCAGCACACCAGTACAAGGAATTGTTAGCCGAGGACTAACATAAAACCACCTGTGGGTTTGCATCTGGCAGCTGCGCTGTAGGGAATGGCAGCACTCAAAAGGTGAAGCGTGGGTAGGTGGAAAATCTATCTGCTAAAAATTAAGAACAGAGAGGGCATTAAGCCTGCTTACAGCTGCTGGAAAGATGAGACCTCACTGTGTTCAGAGGTAAAGTGCCTCTTTTCCAAGGGTGTTGGTGCCATTAGCCAGGTCCAGTGCATGCAAAGGAGGGATGTACTGCCGAGAGGGTATTTGCTGTTATTTAAATCACATTTTCCAAAGAGCATTCACTGCAAAGATAGAAGTCCAGAATGTTAGCTGGAAATGTGAACTTCTAACCTACTAAAATGAAGGAAATCTGAACTAACAGGAAGTTTAAATACAGGATCATGAACTCTGCAGAAGACTGGATTCCAGATTTCTTTCCTACGTGAAAAATTAGGTAACGTTTTTCTCGAGAAGGGTTGCCACAAGAGACTAGGAAATGTATTTCCATTCGTTTATCCCATACAGTGCAGGATGTCTATTTTAATTTTATTTGTCTCAGTTTCCCAGTCTTTGCTGCTTTTTCCTGTCATTTTTTATACATTAACCATACTGATACATTTTTGGCATTGTCTCAGCCAGATTACCCCTTGCCATTACAAGGCCCTTCTTGCTTAGTATCCAGCTGCTGTTGAGCTACATGTTTTATCTTTCCAAGGAATTTAGTTAATACCTGGGTCTCTCTAGCTATCCTCATCCTTGATATTCTCAGCACAAGGCAAATGAAGGCTCAAACTACAGATATGTTACTCCAGCTCAGCAGGTTGTGGAGGTCTGGTAGCTCTTGAAGATCTCAAAGTCAGACCTTGGCAAATAAGAAGTAATGTAACTCAGCTCAGCTCTCTTTCAATATGGCATAGATGGAGTCAAACTCACCTAGGTTTATCCAGGTTAAAGGTGTCTACAATTGTCTTCAGCCTTTGCCCCAGCTATTGTTTGAACTGAAGAAACTTTACTGGAATTTTAAGCTGTCTTGAGTGATGTGCTTCTCAGGTTTTTTTCTACTAGCAAAGAACACATAATGATCACATAATATTTTAAAAACTTTGCTGAACAGACATTGTATCACTGCAGATTTTTTTTTGAAACTGACTTTTAAAATACTACATGAATCCATGTGCATTAAAGTGACACTCATTAAGGAGCTGTCTGAAGGCCTGCAATATTTTCTTGTCTAAAAATTGGTATGGGATATTGGTTATGGCCAGGGTGAATCTAAAAATGGCAACACTCCCTATAGCAGGAAAGACTTGAATAAAATGAATGTTGAAATACTGTAGTTATAAAATGCTTGGTTATAATATATTCTTTCATATCTGGAAGTAGCTGTAGCACCTGATATTGTTTTTCTGGGAGTGTACTTCTCTTCTTAGGCCATTGTCAGCTGGGAAAAGAAGGAAGCCAGATGAAGAACAAATCCTCACACAGGTTCTGTGTTCAGCAGGGGAATCCAAAGCCTTTTGCTGACATGAGAGAATCTGCAGTGGGCTTCAGTTCAAGCTCTGAATAGTCTGTGGTGACATCTTTAGCTCATGGCATTTGCTGCTGCCTTCGTGCTGCCCGTGATGTCTCTGATAGGATATAATTTGCTACAGCTGTCTTAGATGCAAAACCGCCATGGGCAAAGCTCTCTGTATTTCCTTTGGCTATGCCCTCTCATTGTGCGTCTCATCAAAGTCAGGCAAACAAATGTGGAAAGAGTGGGTGCTCCTGCATGTGTCATGCTCTGCAAATCAAGTGTACAGACACAATCCCTTGCCCAGAGCCCAGCTTGTGCCTCCTCCCACACATCAGAGCTCAGCGACAGAGGTTTTCATTTGTTCTGTTTCTACCTCTTCAAGATCAGAAGAGGTTTAAACACCTACCTACTGCTAAAGCTCATTATTTTCTACTTGAATCTTAAGAAGGGGTGGGGTATAGAGCTGAAGCATAATTAGATGCAAGATTCAGGTAGGGATTTAGATATGGTTTGATTAAATCAGAGTCTTTTTCTAATACAAATGAATGTTACACTGAGAGTCCTATTATTTAAGAGAATTTTCAATGCGAGTTTAAGAAAATGTGCTCTCTATTCTTTGAAATCATGTATTAGCTGAAAATGCCTATCTTCAAGTATATTCAGTAGGGTGTATCCTAAGCTGAAATATATCCATGTCATTCCAATCCCTGGTGTAATTATATCAATGAATATCATCTAAGGAATGGACGGATAAGAGAAGCACAGGACATCACGAATAGGCACATAATGTTGCTCGTGCTCTGATCATCAGTGAATGAATTCAGCTGACAGTCTGAACTAAAAGGATAAAACTTTTGGCCTTTATTTCAAAAAAAAAAAAAAAAGAAAAAGAATTCATGAAGGTAAACTTTTATACATTCATTACATTTCATTATATTAACACATTAGTGGGAAACCAGAGGGAGAAATTTGCTATTGTAGCTCCTGCAAGTGACTTTAATAATGATAGTTGTTAGACTACATTTAATTCTAATGTTAAACTTCCAAGAAAGGTGAACTTATATTTATCAGTAATCAATGACCTATACTGAGCTGTGTATTAAAAGAAAAAACAAACAAACAAACAAACAAAAACCCACAAAACCCTCCAAAAAACAAACCTAAACATGACAAAAAGGACATGAGACTATATGAGGATTTTAACTGGCTGGACCAAACACTTAGGGGTTCTATTTATGCGAAAATGTGACACATATAATGGGTTGGATAATAGGAGCTGTTAAATGAGTACTGCTGGATGAGTGACATAAGGGATTTTGAAGGCTGATTGAAGCTTAGGCATGGTGGACATGTCACTGGCAGGCGTTATCCAGTAGTAATGAATGGTGCTGATCTTTTGCCTATTGGGATCATCTCTGTGGTTCCCCGAGGAGCCAGCAAGCAAGCAAAAATTCCCCTTCCTCCCATTTACTGCCATGGGCTTGAAAAAGGAACATTTTGTTTGTGTTCATCCAGCCAGGGGCTGCAACTAACACCAGGACTTTTGTATCAGTTGCAATAACAGAAAGCCCTTAAGGGCTCCCCAGTGCCTTTCCTTTTTTTTTTTATGGGGCATGGTCTGGGCCTCTGACACTTCCATTTGGCGTAGAAAATTCACAGCACAGTCTTAGAGGCAGCTGAACTGGCACGTGTTGGCTGGGACATGCAGCAGGCCTGCCAAGTTCCTCATGGTGTGTCTGCCCTTTTGGCTTTCAGTTCGTGTTCTGTGTTGGTGGGCAGTGCCTACAGCACACACACCCAGAGCACTGCTCTGCTGAGCCTCACCCACACCAGGACAGTCTGATCGGTACCTCCTCCCAGGACCTCACACTCAGTGGAACTCCCATAGCTGGGGAGGTGCACGGAGCAGCATTGTGGCTCTTTCTCCATCGTGTGACCAGACAAATTCCATTTTTTTCTTCCACGCAACTCTTCCACTGCTCCCTTTCTCCTTACTTTACTCAGTAAGGTGATGTCTCAGGTGAGATGCATTTATGCCATTACTATCACAGCTCTCCAGCTGAACCATCAAAATGCAGTATTTCTTGCTTCCCTAAGCAAGGTAATAAATATGGAGTTTGGGAATTTGGAGGTGCTATTAAAGCTGTAAAAAGTTTGGAGTTGCTGTTAAAGAAATGCAGGTCATGATAAACCAGTATCAAGACATAAAATCTGTCCCTATGAAGTTGAAGTCTGCAGCATCCTTATCAGAGTCTAAAGAATCTGTATCTTAAAGGAAACAAAGAATGTGAATAAAAATGAAGAACTTTTTCTTTCTTTTTATATTTATATTGTTCATCAGCAAGACACAGCAAGGTGAAGGACAAGAAATAGCTAGATGAGAAAGAAAAATAAATATGGAAAAGCAAATGCTGTTGCAGCTGATTGAATTTATTTCTAACTTTGGAAGTGAGATCATCTGCTATCACTGCTTACAGAGTCAAGATGAATTCAGAATATTCTGGCACCTGTCTTCATTGTTTTGAAATTTTTAGATGACCCCATGAGGCTGCTTCAATCAGAAAGACTATAATTTCCTTTTCTGTAGATACCTAACATATCTAACATTTTAGTAATATTACCTTGTCATATTTTAATCTATGTGAGGTGTTTTTGTTTTCTTTGTTTGCTTTTGAAACATATTCTAGCCGAGTTTGCAAAGCTATAGGGCTGCAGAGACAAGGGAAATGTTTGTCAGTTGTCTAAGTGCAATAGATAAATTCTCACTTCTGCTTTCCAGAGGTATTTTTTATAATGCAGTGTTTGTTATTATTGTCATTATTGTTTTTTACTATTGTTGCTCTGTGACAGTGACAGTAGAGGCTGTTGAGGACATTCAGCAGTTTTCACTCCAGATGCAACAGTAAGAGAAAATTAAAGTGACTTCCTCAAATTCAAAAAACAAATAAGTAGCAGAGTTAAAAATAAAACTCACTTTTAAAATCAAAATCAAACCCTATTATACTGTGTAATAGGCTAAATATTTATTCTAAGTAATTTAAAAATGTGTTGTGTTTGAATCTTTCTAAATTATATTGTGGCAATCTTGACTAGCTGAAAAACTTGGAAACATGTTAGTGGAAAAGAAAAAAACAGCACAGATGTGGTAATTGTGACTTGGTGCCAGTAAAGTCCTTGTTTGTCTATACATAGGAAGTTACTGATTGAGCAAAGCAAAACCTCTAGAAGTCCCTCAGGATGCTAGAACTTTTTAAGCATTAAAACACTTAAATAAAAACTGAGGACAAGTACCAGTGCTCAACAATGAAAAACACTTCACAGTTTTTCGTACACAAAGGGCAGAAAGTATCCTATGCTAATTTTATTTCATATGAAGGAAAATAATAAACAAATTATGCATATGAAATCCCAAGGGCAGATATTCAGTTGCTGCATGTTGACTTTACTGGAGTTAAATTATCTGATACTTCTGAACATTCTGACCCTCAAACGTTAAAAAATAGACAGCAATCTGCCTGTTTCATGAGCAATAACTTCTGTTGAAAAAATATTAGTTTTAATTTGTAGATCTATTTGCATTCTTCTTGTTTTTCCATCCAGCTGCTGCTCTGTGATATGTGGTATAAAAAGATTTTGGAAGATTTTTAAATTGCTCCTACCTTTTGCAAGAAATGTCGCTATTTCCTGTTTGTGCAGATAAGACATTTTAGTAGACAATTAGATCTGAATTTTTATACTGGGTAGTTTTCCACTCTTGTAATCCTACATTCAAACTAGAAAAAAATGCAATTAAAAATATACCCTGACAGAAAAGTCAGAATCTTTCTAGTGTAGAGATTTTCTTCTATTCTAGATTGTAGTTTCAAATACATTGAAACTCAGGTATGAGGAAACACATTTCTATGTGTCTATTTTTGTGTGGTGTTTATTTTAAATTCTCTAATTTTTGGCTCTTAGTGGTTCTTCCAGAGAGCTAAAGCACTGCAACAGAAATTCCGGAGACATTTGGGGAAGCTGTCCCCACATTTTTTTTAAAGTTATTTAAATATAAAACTATTGAAATCTGCTGGTCTCTCCAACCCTCAGAATTCAAGCCATGATCTACCAGATCACTGAATGATGAAAATAAGTAAGTTAGAGGTTAACACAGAAAACTTTGCAATTTTCCCCTCCTAAGGGAAGATACTGATCTATATTCATGATAGGGAAGAAGTCTGGAGGAAATCCATGGTAATATTAATTATTTTAAAATGTGCTTAGAGAGATATCACAAGCTTAATATTGTATACCATCTGGATTTAGATTCTCTGGTTTAATATTGTATACCATCTGGATCCAGATTCACTGCTTGAGAGAATATTTATAGTTACGAACTGCACCTTCCCTAGAAGATTTACACACTTTATTCCTTCACTTTCGTGATACTGTAAAATAATCATTTTCCAACTAAAAAATACAGCCCACAGTTGAACTTGTATGAAGTCAATGCAAATTCTCAATGAACTCTGGATCACATCCCCAGGTCAGACCTTAGAGTGGGGTAAAGGTGCTTTCAATCACTGGTGACTCACAGCGCTAAAGAAAGAGAGTTGTTTTTCCTTTTCTGCTGTGTGGCTCTGTATGCCATTGACAGCCAGCCCTGCAGAGAAATGGAAACAGAATGCAATCAGACTTCCAAATCTTCCCTTAATGCAGTGTCTTTCTTGGGAGCTTTTCTCTGTAGGGTACCTCTCAGATGGGGATAAGTAATGCTGTTAGTACATAATCCAATCACTGATGCAGATTTCTTCTAGACAACCCCGAGCGGCAGATTTGTACCTTTTTTTTTTTTTTTCTTTATAAAAAAAGGTAGCTTTTCTGCAGTGAAAAGAAAAAAAGGATGTGGCTTAGAAGTTATTAGCAATATAAATAAGTCTTGTTACGTATTTTCTGCATATGATAAAATTGGAAACTTAGTTTACCATCAAATATCAGAAACCAAAGTAAAAAAAAATGAAATATTTTCATGTTCAGAACAAGATGCCAGCTTGGTGCTCTCCTCTCCCTATTGCATTGTACAATCAGCCAGGGATGTACACTTTTCCTTCTTATTTCCAGACTGATCCCATCTCTGGGATTTCCAAGGTAGAAGTCTCATTCTGGATCTTTTGCTGCCATTCACATGCTCTCTCCCTGTTGTTTCTAGCACTGTGCTTAACAAAGTGATAGTGTGGTTACTGGACTGGGACTTTCTAGATGTGATTTCTCTTTTCAGCCCCACATTTAACCTGTTATTTGAATTCACTTCATCTTCCCTGCTTCCACCTCTCTCCCACCATGTCTCTGTCTCCTCTGTTTTGACTGTAGACTTTTTGGGCATGGGATTTTCTCTCTCTTTTGAAAATATAAAGCTTAGCACTCTAGGAGGCTGAACCCATCTGGAGACCATATAACAAGCAGCAAATCATGGAATGGTGGTCTCCACTGACACAGTTTAAGCATCTAACTTTGACCTACTGAAGAAATTACTGAAGTTCTCTATAGAGACAATAGAGACAGTTGAGTGCCACTGAAGGTCTCAAGATTGGCAGAGTCTAGTGAAAGGTGTTTCCTGCCCATGGCAGCAGGGTTGCAACTAGAATGATCTTTAAGATACCTTCCAACACTAACCATTCTTTGATTTTATGATTTCTATAAGATTATTGCCCTTTGGGTATCCGGTTAAGACCACAGGATCTGCCTCTCCAGACTATCAGAAACATCTGCTTCTACTGTTAAAACTGTATACTTATAAAATGTAGCCCTCCCATAAATAGGAATAAAAATAATATTAGAAAATATGTGTGGTGTTCCAGAAGAACTGAGTCACTCAGATATTTTGATAAATGCATGGTTTCCTCAAAATCTCTCAGGATTCTTTCAAAATGGGGCATTAGTACTTCCCAGTTCTAAGACAGTTTGTTTAAAAATGTTTTTTTTTGACTTCTGCTAATGCTTCTAACAAAATGAAATTTGCAGATGTAATGTAATTCTAAAACATATGTCTAAAGTGAAAAATATGGGGAGTACAGAAAAAGATGTATGGAAATATCATTACTTACATCCTTGAGTAATTTTTAATAACCTAAAATGTTTTATATGACCATAATCTTTCTTCTTTTCTTGAGTATTTGTCACATGAAGTTCCTCGTCAATCATACTATCAGAAACCAGATTCAGATCTATTCCCAGGCCATCTTCTGCCTTTTGCAGCAAATAATGGATTGTCAACAAATCAATACTGTTAAAAATTACGGTGGAAGCATGTGAAAGGTTTATTTTTGCAAAAGTAAAAATTTAAAAAACAATAGGATGATGCAATAAAAAAATATTACCAGTCTTCTTTATGCTACTGTTAATTACTGTAACTTTATTTGATTTCTTAAAAAATACTAGGATCCCATTACGTGTGGTAGTTGCTACGAAAAATGAATTGGGAAAGATTATTGATTTTTAAGAGTTTATAAATTAGAAGAAAAAGTGAGGGCCTGAAAAGTAAACCAGCAGAGAGATATGAAAGGATCTCTTTAGGGCCAAAGAAGAAAATATAGCAATTCAAACAGTGATTTCTGACCTGGGTTTAATTTGTGAGCACTAGACCAGCTGTTTTTCTTTGCCTGGTGGATTACAGTTGCTTTTAGTGCTGCTAGGAGAGGTCCAGTTTTCCAGGAATGTATTCTGCCATCTCTTCCACTAGTACCCCTCAAGTATCTTTCCTATTAAGAAAACTGTTAACAGATGATTGAGCAAAGGAAAGGAACCTGATCTACCACTTCTTCCCCTGCAGATCGCTGTGTAATATAGTTAAGAAAAACAATTTTTGGCTGATTTCATTAGAGTGGGATAAGCCAGATGCAAAAACAGAAAACAAAGGGTGCAATCTGTATTCCAAGCTAGCAATTTCCAACATGTTGTATAGGACACAGCTACTTACACATTTCACGTGGGGTTGGTGCTTGATGGAGGTGAAGAGGTCAGTGCGGGCTGGCTGGTTCCTGCCTTTTTCTTTATACAGAAACACAGCAAGGATCTCATTTTTTTGGTACTTGTTTTGGCTGAAGGGGGCAGGGGATGTCAAAATGTATGGATTTCTTAGCAAGTTTTTTAAGGTTTTTGATTCCCTTGATTTATCCTTTCATAACTATCATAAAAAATGAAAGTGCTGGCAATTAGAGTTAATTAGCGTTTCATTGCTTCTGACAGTTTATTTCAATTAGCATTGTTGCTATTTCTTTTCTTCTTTAAGTGGGAAAAATGCTCTAGAAAGCTTCTATGTTATCACACGGAGCCAAGCATGAGCTCTCCAGAGCTGGCTGGGAACAGCAGACACAACTTGACCTTTACAAGAAAGGAATATATTATTTTTAAAGGAGCCTTCAGCTCTCTGTTGGCTCTGATGCATACATTTATGTGGCTCTTAGAAGATTTTTGCCACCAAAGACCTCTCTATAGGTGGACCTGTCACAGACCAAATATCACACTCATTTCTACCGTCTTTGCCAAATGGACTGTTCTGACACACAGAAGCAACAAATGCAATCAACCTTCCTGCCTTCCTTCCTTTTCATCTGCTGGTCCGTCCTTCTGTCCTTCCATCACTTCTGCATTCCTCTGTACACACTGGGAATAAGGAAACATGGTTGAACTCGAGCTATAAATAAGCACGGAGGTGATGTAACAAAATGCTTCTCAGAGAGTTGATGAAACATGGAACATGAGTGTTGATAACTGACAATTGCTCATGTTAGTTTAACAGAACTAGTTTCAGAAAAGTCATTCTCCTTCTGAGAGCTGAATCAATGAATCTGAGCGTGAAAATCAATGTTTAAAAGCAATCAGCTTGATCCTGCAATTGTGGGTCTGTAAGAAATTTGATTCTGCACACAATACTTCCAACCAAGGTCGAGTTATATGCAGCATTTGACAGTAGAAAGACTGGGTTTCTAAAATAACTTCCAGTTCTATATGTCCCTGCATCCATTCTCTACATTTTTAAAAATATCTTGGTCTCTCCTCATTGTTCTGATTAAATAATACTCTTCAATGTTTCTTTATTAAAATCAATTGCAATTTCTCAACAAAACAATATTTAGTTCCTTAGAAATCCTAGACTGACTGAATTCAACAAAAGCTTATATATATATATATTTTTATATCACTGGTATTTTTTTGTTACCAATTCACTGTTGACTGGAATAATTTCATTAGTACTTCTTGAACTCAAGTTATATTTACTCAAACAAGTAAGGCAGATTGGTTTTATAAAGTTTTCACAATAGTTTACTTCATTCAAAATAGAGCATATCGTTATGCAGGTGCATTAATCTGTAATATTCCTGTGTCTTCAATACTTCCTGAAGTCCTGAAAAAACAGCTTTTGAACAGGTTACATAACTGTTTAGGAAGAGGTGAAGAGGATGTCTACAAGGACAATTGTAGGCATGAATCCATGTATGGGAGAAAAAGAGAGGAGTGAACTTTAGGATGAACAATGCTGCTGACAAAGTGAATGCAATGCACAACTAAACTGTAGTTATCTTTGCCATGGGATGTTTTGGAGGTCAAATGTATAAATGGGTTTGAAACAGGATCCAGAGCTGTAAGGTGATTCTAGCTAAAAATTTTTCTTACTGAAGAGCATACCAGAAGGAAGTTTATAGTCTCAAACGCCAAGTTTGAACAAGAACTAGAATAACTAGCTTCTGTAAAACTTAGTGACTGCAAAGTTGACTACAAGGGAGAAGTAAATAAAAGTTCATAGACACCTATTTGTTGTGGCCTTGAAGAGCAATTCTTTGCTTCAAAACTTATTTATTACTAGGTTGAATTTTTGATTGCCCCAAAGTCTCCAGTGTTTTTTTGTTTTGTTGTTTGGGGTTTTTTTAATGGATCTGTTCCTGCTTCTTTCAACAGTTATTTAGGCAGTCAGCGAATCTACAGGCTCCCATCTCTTTCTTAGATCTTATCCTTTCTTTGCTTGCCATACCTTGAATTTTAGAAGCTCTTCAGCTTTCTGGAGGCATAAAACTGGTCTCCCAGGGCATGGGCATGAGGTGCAGCCAGATACACCCACCTGGCCTAGACACTTCTGACACTTCTTTTTTTTTTTTTTTTTTTTTTCCTTAAGAGCATGATATTTAAAAAAGGGCTGGCACAAAACATGAGTGCTATCATTGGGTTCATAAAGGCATTCAACTTTTCTCTCTTTTGTCTCATGTTTTTAGTGATACCCTGTATTTGCACCTGGTGGGGTAAGACCCTGTGGAAATTAATTCACTAATTTTGCTTAGTGAAAATACTCCAAAAGAAAATGGGAACTGTTATGGTTTTGTAGTGATTTAAGTACTTGGAAATAGTTACTAATCTTTTTTTCCTCCTAGCATAGTTCATAGGGTAAAATCAAACTTATCATCTTGGTCAACCTTTATTTTACTTCATCAGGACATCTCTGGATCCCTCTCCCAAAGCTGGCTGTTTTCTATTTTGCATCTACACCAGAGTCCAATGGCAAAAATTGGGTCATGTGCATTTCACACATGCCTTTAAACTAGCAAGTAGTTTAGAAGGTAAAGTTTCCAGTGCCAGTTAGACAGGATGGTTAGTAGGCTGTTGAAGATTTGTGCCCTCAAAGTGATTGGAGGCTTGTGGGGTTTTTTTTGTTGTTTTTTTGTTGTTTTGTTTTGTTTTGTTTTGTTTTGTTTTGTTTTGGTTTGGTTTGGTTTGGTTTGGTTTGGTTTGGTTTGGTTTGTTTTTAAACTCTGTCTGCTAAGAAGACCTGAAGTTGTTTGCTTGAGTGCAATAACTATAAAGCAAACTTGGGGGCTCAGCTCACAAATTCCTACAGGGCTTCTGCAGCCCAGTTTTCCATTGATCAGCTCCGTTCTCACCAAATCAGTTTCTCTGTAACTAACTGAAGTATTACTGCGACATCTGTGAAAGGAATAATCTTCTAAAGCCTTGTCCATGACTCTGTTAGGTGCTCCCCTGGCTTTGCTCCTGCTTCATGCACCGCTTTCTTCCTGGATATATCCTGCAAAATGTGAAAATGTGTCCGAGTGGCCAGATGTGAACATGTATGAATGCAACCAAATTAAACCACACACTTGCCTAATTGTGCACACCCTAGAAATGCCACACTAAGAAGAATTTAAAGAACCCCAGAGGAATAGTTTATATTGCAGAAGTCAATGATGATAAATCCAGGTAAATCCTATTTTAAGACCAGAGTTAATTCAAAGGGCAGAGGGACTGGCAAAAAAACAAACAAACAAAATTAAAACAAAAAACTCCTGCTGTGAGTAAATTTTCAGTTTTTTCTTATGACTGGCATGTGTGGATCAGAGAATATCAGAGACTGACACCTAAAAATATCTATGCATGTAAAGAGACTAATCAGAACAGTTAACTTAAATGTATATTTCACAGTTTATTCTGGTATTCATGACCCATTTTTCTTCATATCCTATAGAATTTTTCCATTTTATCTATGGAGAAAAAAAATCTATCCTTGAGCTTTGATTTGTTACAGCTCTGAATAGTGCAGCTGAGCCCTGATTACATAATTTGTGATTATGGTGAGAACAGAATTTCCATTTGCCAAGACATTTCCACATTTCAAAAATGTTTTCAAACCAAATGGATACAAAATGTTAGTGTTTCCTGGAGAACAGAGAATCACAGCAATTTATATTAGAAAACATTGACTAACCATGATGATAATGACTCAACTCTTAAATTTGTCTGGATAATCTCAAAACGCATACAAGTCACCTGCTCATCTGCATTATCAAGTACAGTGCTGTAATAGCTTATTAATATAAATATAATCTGAAAGTCAAAACACAATTAAATAAAGTTCCGAAACTACATATTTTCAGGTGCAGACCCTGAAACCTGTAGGCAGAAATATTTTATTTAGATCAAGAAGTAGTAGCTAATTAAGAAACATTCTGAACCATTTTTCCTATTGAACACTTCAGAAAAAAGGTGGTGGACTGAAGCAGTTTTACCTTTAAAAATGTCATCAAAATATGTTATTTCATCAAAGATATTTCAGTTTTAATCAAAAATCCTTTGGAAAATAGGTGAAGTTCTGAAAAGCTTGGAGGAGAAAAACACTTTGATGTTGTGCAATTCATGGGCCAGGTACTATTGTGGGATTTAGGAAATCCTCTTTATCAGGTAAAGCATTGATGAAAAATTGGACCAGACACATTTGACATCACTGATCCTAGAAGAAGGTACCAGTCACTTGTTTTCCCTGACATTGCTTTACCTGTGCATAATCAAAACTTCTGGTTTCAGTTAAAAATACAAGTTGTCCACCCATTCTCTGTAGATTAACAGTACTAACAGATAGCCACAGAACCACATTAGGTACCTCTTATTTTTCCACATAAATGCTATTTTCATTCTACCGTATATTTATAAAATCTGTATTTTTGTATCTTTATCTATGCAGATCTGAGTAGAATTAAAAAATTATTACATGTAGATGTCATGGGAACCTGTCCCAAGTATTTAGACACATAGCATATGCTTAAATATAAGCTAACTATTTATTTGTGCTAATCCAAAGAAATTTTCTCTTAATATCAAGCTTGGAACTTTATTGCCACAGTTGATCCACTAAATTTAAACAAGATCAAATTATTACCTTTTATTTTGTGCCAGACTACCTATTTGAAATTTGTTCTCATGTCTTCAGTAATTTTTTACTTTTTCTTTAACAACACCATTTGTTCAAATTTCTCTTCCTAGCAATGTTTTCTAGATCTTTGACCAGTCACTGCTACTGCTTTTCTCAGAACTGTTCCAAACTGTCCATTTTTTCAGAAATTCAGGAAACTGTATGAAGCTTTACTGTTGATACTTGTGTTGATGGAGTGCACTGGAAGGATAACTCTATATTTTTATTCAAACATCAAGTCTGCTGCTTCAATGAAGAGCCAGACATATGTTTTTCAGTAGTATCAATTGATTTCTCTCAAGTCTTGAAAGTAATTGCCCTAAATACACTTGTAGCACTCATCCTAAAAATAACCAAATGCCATATAAAAGACGCCGACGTTTTTCTGACAAGTGTGATTCATGAGGAGCAGCAGTGAGATGACTGGAAGTTTTCCCAGCCAAAGTGATTACAGTGACAACCTCTCTATATGGGATGAACTAACAGAACAGCTGGTTTTACATTTTCTCTTTATATATGCACAGCTGGCAAGCACTGTCTTTTGGATAGACGGATGTCTGTTTGTTTCAGGGGCAGATAACATATTTATCATGCATCCTCTGTCATCCCCTGAGACTATGCATTGCAATAAATATTAAACATAAAGCTTCAAATTATCAGAGAAAAAGGAATTTTAAGCCTCAGTATATGGTGCAGTCAGGATTACAGCTTGAAAACACTGATTACTGCTGCAGTTCTGCAAGGCTTGCTCAAACAGTATTAATAGGGGCAGATTGAAACTGCTAACAGTAAAGGAAGTGATCTAGTGGCATGGGCACAAAATGATGGGGGAAAACTAGTATATGAATTGTCAAGACCTTCAGCTATTTCCGTGGAGTCTCCTGGGTACAGGCTCACCCTGATGGCACTGGATGCATCTCTTGCTAAGGAGTTCCACTGCATTGAACAGAAGGTGAATGCATGTACATGCACCATCACTGAAGTTAGCTAACATAGAAATATGGAATCATAGAATAATTTGGGCTGGAAGGGATGTTTGAAGATCATCTAGACCAATGCCCCTGCAATGAGCAGGGACCTTTTCAACTAGATTAGGTTGTTCAGAGCCCCATCCAACGTGACCTTACACGCTAAGTGTGTTCCCTAATATGGGCTGCAAAACCACAGTTGAACCAACTGAAGCAAGTGACACACTATACAACAGTGACCATACCTGTCCAAATATAAATTGTTCTCATAGTGGAATGTTTTCTCTCAAACTACAAGATCTTTGAGGTGCTGTCTTTGGTAATTGATTGCTGCCATTACTGCATTGCGGGTATGATCACCGTGCAAGTAATTTATGACCATTTCTATAACTTTAGCAGTAAAATAATATGAAACCTGCCTGTAGACAAACCCACAGTTATAGAAATTTTTCAGAAACACAGCCCTTCTAAATGCAGATGGTAAAACTATCTCTTTTTACCTGTGTGTTTTCTCAGCAGAGCAAAAATGCCTTCATGGTTCATTCTCATTTTATTTAATACACGTGGTGAAAACTTGAGAGGTCACAGGGATTTATGCTAGCAGATTTGGAGGCCTTTTAATATTTACTTAGGCTGTAAAATATAATTTGAATTTTAGAAGTATTTGTCATTGTATCTTAGATGGATAAAGGTATGTTTATTATAGCTGTATTTGCTATGTGTGATTTACATTGTTATATGTTGACTTTTCATTTCCTCAAATGTCACAGTTGCATTTTTTGTCTTTCTAACTTCCTCAAAGTATAGAAAGTTAAATATTTTTTTCACACTGATGGCAATCAAATCTTTTTACAGAGTCTTAGGGTTGGACTGCTATACATACCGAGGGATGGCTTATTTTTTTGAAAAATATCTCATGGTGCAGATCATCTTGAGTGCCAACACATTTTATGTACAGGACAACCAGGGGATCAGGCCCAGCCAGCATGGGGTTATGAGAGTCAGGTCCTGCCTGAATAACCTGATCCTCTCCTATGAAAAAGTGACCACTTAGTGGATGAGGCAAAGGCTGTGGATGTGTCTGTCTACCTGGGCTTGCCTGGTTAAGAGCTGGGCTGTATGGCTGGATACAGAGAGTGTTGGTGAGTGGAACTAAATCCAGCTGGGGGCTATCACTAATGGGGCTCAATATTGGAGACAGTCCTGCTTAATATCTTTATCAACTATATGGATGATGGATCAAGGGCACTCTCAGTAAGTTTTAAGATGACACAAACTTGGGTAAGAGTGTACATCCGGAGGTCAGGAATGCTCTGCAGAGGGATCTGGACAGACTGGATCAATGGGCCAAGACCAACTGTATGAGGTTCTACAAGGCCAAGGGCTAGGTCCTGCACTTGGGTCACAACAACCCCCTACATTCACCTACTGAATCTTTAGAAGAGCCCTTGGTTCTTTAATGCCTTGAGGTAGTGCAAAGGGAAGATGCTCTACACATTTTCTCTAGAGGTACTTTTACTGATAAACTTCAGAAAATAAGAGAGAAAATAAGAAAACTCAGAAAAAGTTTAAAAAAGCAACATACAACCAAACCAAAGCATTCCACAAAGCACTGAGTTAGCACGTGCTAATTCATATAACTTAGCAAAATCCAACCCATTCTGTCTTAAGTTACCTAAAATATTAAGAAAGGAGTAAAGAAAGGGAAGAAGAAGGAGTGAAAGAAGAAGGAGAAAGAGATTATTAAATATCTACCACCAGAGAGTCCTGTGCAAGTCCAGCTTCCTCAATGCCAGGCAAAGATGGAGCCACCTGTCGGAGTTTTTATGTGCTTTGGGCCTCTGTGGCCACCCCTGCCAGGTGAGACTTCTGGCCCACTGGCCACTCTGGGGTTCTGAGGCAGTGCTCCCTGTGTGCCAGCCACTCTGGGGCTGGGGCAGGGTCTCTGGGGTATGGTGTGGGCAGTGCTCCCGGGCTGCCTTTGACTGACAGCCTGTGGCTCCAGAGTCACCCCAGGAGTCTCGCAGGGGCTGGCATGTGGGTTAAGGCATCACCTCAACTCCGTGAGATTTGACCTATCCCTTCCACCCCCCCCACACACGCTTGAGTTGGTTTGACCCAGTAATTATTAATCCAGTGTCTCACAGCATCTCTCTTGTGTAATCTGCAGATTGTGCCTGGAAGTTTTGTTCCTCAATTTTTGTTCCCTTTCTCCAGTCTAATTATGGAGAAAGTAACTTGTTTATTCAATCCTGAGGCATTAGTTTTTAGATCTTAAGCAATATTTGTGGAGAGGTTTCTACTTGTTTATATATGTATTTAGTATACAAGAATATACCACACAAAGTACTTTCATTTATTTCAACACAATTTTGTCATGTTGAATAGGTCACATTAGTAAGTTATTTAAATAATTTATTTCTTTGTCACCACTATTAAACTTTTTTACCCTCTTTTAATCAGCTATAAGCTTTATCAGCAATAGCCTTTGTTGGCTGTCAGATCACAGAAAGATTGACCACAGCCTTTCACAAAAACGGATCCAGGGAAACTCATGCCTGTTGTATCCTGGAAATCAGACCTCAGGCACATAATCTTTTCAGAGGAATACCAAATACTAGGCAGAGCAAATGTACCATTTGCTACATCTCTGCCTCCTTGTCTGTAGACTGTGAAACCCCTTGGGATGATGCCTGGACAACTTTATGTACCATACTGTACCTTATTTCTGTGTCACTAAATTCTGGATGAAGAGAGTCAAACTTACTAAGTATATGCATCAGGAGCTCAGACTTTTTGTACTCTTTGAGCCACTGCTGAAACAGTACCAGTTAAAAAATAAGCACTAGACCAAGAAAGAGCATGTAAGCTATTTGCAGGAAATCTGCCCTTCTGCTAACTGTCATTTAGACTGGACATAGATTAAATGCCATAGTTCCCCACTTAAGTAAAAAAAAAAAGAGTATATTTTCAAAATTGATGAATATGTACAGTTTCCACAAAATTCAGAGAAATTTCTGAATTTTCACTGCTTCTGATAATGTGACCTCCTTGTGTAGCTGCTTAAATAGAAACTTAGATGCCTGTAAGGCATTAGTTTTGCCTTTTATTCAGCCAAAAACAGTCAAAACCTCTTAAAAATAGGGCACAAAACCAATTCAAATATTTGCAGTACAATGGGCTAAGTGTTTTGAGGATTAAGAATCATATAATCATATACAGTCCCATGGTTTGAGTTGGAAGGGACCTTAAAGATCATCTAGTTCCAAACCCCTTGCCTTGGGCAGGGACACCTTCTATTAGACCAGATTGTTCAAAGTCCCATCCAACTTGGCGGGAACACTTCCATGAATGGGACATCCACAACTTCTCTTGGGAACCTGTGCCAGTATCTCACCACCCTCATAGTCAAGAAGAACTGCTTTTTTGCACACAGTCCAATTCCCCATGAAGCAGACAAAATATCTGGAATCTAAGGAGCATCTTGGCATAAAATTAACATTAATAGTATGTTTTACTTACAGAAAATAGAAAAGGAAATATTTATGTGAAATTTTTTTGGCTTTCATTCTCTGGTGTGGGCAGCAATAACATTTGAGAAACGTCTACCCTGGAAAAAAATGTGACATCAAAGGCATCTAATGGCAAGGTTGGGAAGTCAAATGACAGATGCTTGCGAAGCTGAACAGCAAGGGAGTTTGAGAGTTCAGACAGCAGATGCACAGCAAGGCAGAAGGAGTCATCTGAGAGAACACTTGCCATTTTTCATGCACCTGTTTAATTTTTGAACAATAATATTTCTATATGCGAGGGGATGCAAGGAGGCAAAACCAAAGCCAGAAACCCAAGGGGGTGAGGTCTTAGGTTTTTTATTTTGGACTATCAGTCTAGTTGCCCTCGTGAAATCCTTAGTGTAATCAAGTGAAGCAGCTGTTTGCACTGCTGGATCTATTCAGACTGGGAAAAAAAAGGGGTAAACACTTCTAATGCAAATATCAGCCTTGCCTCTCTACACTTGCTGCAATGATTCTGTTATTTAGCCACTTATGGTGGCAACTGGTGCAGAAAATCTCCAGAGCAAACAAGGCTTTAATTAATAATCAGTTATTTTCCGCAATAAGTAATTGGGAAGAAGCTCAGTTTAATGCTTAGACTTGAATATATCTTTGTGGTCTGATAAAGAAAGTGGTTTACTCAATTGCTTTATTAATATTTCCTCTATATCTGCATGTCAAATTTTAGGATAATGCTATGTTTTTCACAGCTTTGATAAAGAGAAGGAATAGAGATGTGAAGTGGTACTAATCATTAGGATGTGTTGACTTATTGGAAAATCCAGTGACTGAAAATTTTAATGACTTTTCACACTAAATACAAATAATCCCTAAAGGGAAGTTGACATTGCTATGAATGCTTGCTTCACAAGCTCATAAAAAATGGAAGATTGTATCTAGCACATTACAGGAAATTCTTTTATTTCTCAAAGCCCTGAGCATTGAGGCATAAAGTTAGAATTCAGAAAATATGTGTCTATATAAACCGAAGGCCACTTGTACAAATGTGTCAAAGTTCATAATATAAAGCAGAAGAGCTTATTTCATACTTGGAAACTTTTTCTGTACTACATATATAAACAGGAATCAAAAATTATGGCTCTCTGATGAAAACATTTTGTTATACCCAGATAAATGTGTATCACATATAATTTTATGGATGCCTTTGATGGAACATTAGCTCAGTTGGTTAGAGATGGTGCTAATACACCAAGGTTGTGGGTTTGAATCCTGTATGGGCCGTTCACTTAACAGTTGAACTCAATGATCCTTGTGAGACCCTTCCAACTCAGAATGTGATTCTGAGTAATCTTAGTGGTTGATTATTCCAAATTCAACTTAAGGATAGAGCTGCAATCCTTTTTGATTTATCTGTAACACTAGCCACAAGTTTTTCTCTCTTTCTGGCCCTGATCCTATGCTAAGTGAAGTTAAGGAAAATCATTTTGTGTCATTAGAGTACTGGATGGGAGTATACCTTTCCCTGTTTGTATGTTTCTCCTGATTTACTTTCACTCTAGCAGGTAAAAATTCTTATGACATTCTAAAAGTGTTTTGTAAGTCTTCAGTTCCTTTTGGGTTGTTTCTACTAGTGTACTCGATGAATAAATTCTCTGAGAAGTGTAACAAATTAGCCAACTTACCATAAAGACACGAGAGAATGCATGAAATGTTATTACTCAGACATGTTAAAATTATTTTCTCTACATATCATCTCAACTTTTTTTTTCTTTTAGTGTATAAGCTACGTTTATATATATCATTTAATAATTTTTTTCACAGTAGTACTTATATCTATTTTGACTTTCACTTCATTCTTAGTAATCTTTTATGCAATATAATAAATGTGATAGCAAAAGGGAGAAGTTCAAGATCTCTGAGGAATATTATTTTAGGTATATAAGTGTATCAAGCAAATATTTTTTAGCACACAGTTATGGGAGGTATCTAAAAAATGTAACAACACATTATATCCCTTCTTTTCTTCAGTGGGTTGAAATCTCTAGAAAGTGACTTCATTCTTCTTTGCTAAAGCTAAATAATGTGGAATGCAGAGTTCTTCCCCATGTAACATTATCAAGACTGTTCACTAAATAACCTTCATGACAGCTTCTCAAAATATCTCTCTAAACTTTCTTATCCCCCTTTTAAACATACAGTAAGAGTTTAAATTACTTTCAGATGATAAGTCAGATTTGAAGGCAGAAGTTTCTCTTTCTTGCTCCCACTCACGTTTTGTTCTTCTGCAAAGAGCTGTATATTGAAATAAAGCTTCTCTTTCATGGTATCTAATTATCCTAGAAGTTCTTTAACAATCCTTTTTTTACAGCACATGTTTGATGTATTCTAAACAATACACCTGTATTCTGGAATTGTGATAGAAGTGGAAGAATTTTTAAAGCAAATTTTGGGGATAGATGTCAAGCTGTCAGACTGCTGACCACTAAATTTGCTTTGTTTAACTCAAAAGTCTCAAATGTTGAAAGGAGACTGGCTTGGAGAGGAGTGCATAATTTCCTTTCACAGATATTCCCAAACATTAACTTTATTCTTATATCCAATGTCCATTCCAAAACTGGTTTTGTGGAGGTAAAGTACACTCTTTATCAAAAGCTGGCAATAAATCAACAGTCATCATCTTGACAGCTGCATGCACAAATAGTCCTGTTGCTCACGTGCATTTTGGTGTGTGAAACAGTTTAAATCATAAAGGTTTTGAAAATGTCACTATCAGTGAGGAGTTGACTGGAAGGAAAAATCAGTGGTTTCCTGTGATGCAGATATTAGGCAGTGGAGGAAAGGCAGAAAAACAAAAGCAGCACTGTAATTAAGAGTGATGCTAGCTTCCAAGCTAGTCCATCACTGTCATCCTCTACTGTGTGATTCACATAATGATGAAAATAAATCAGGTGAATTGCAAGCAAAGAATAACTATTTTTCTTCAGAACAGGAATCTTGCGTGCGTGTCTTAGCTGGAAATACCTGCAATGTCAATGTCAAATCTTGAGATGAGTTCTACTGATTTGTTTAGAAAGCACAGATAATATAAAAGTTAGGATACCTCACCAAAACTCGGTCTCCTAGTTAGATACAGGACAATCCAAGGGGTTTATTCTGAAAAGTTTCTCTGCTGACTGGTTGCTCCTTCAGTCCTATAACTTCATAAACTTCATTTAGGCAACTTCACTCCATTACTGTCTATGAAATTCCTTATTCTTTATTCATCCTCTGCCACTCTTTCCTGTACTAAATGTGTCTGGTTTTCTACTAATCAGCTCCTATGGGACTAGCCTTTTCCTTCCATCATTTCACTATGGATGAATTAATAACAAGCTTGTAAATAATGGCTTGCTTTTAAATCAAGCTTATTCATTATGCTTGTATGTTTTTAACCAGCCACACCATCTTTTTTTACACATCTTTTCAGTTTAAAATAGAAGTCTGAGAAGTCTTGACATTATTTTTAATCCTAATTTTTAAAGACTTAAAATGTATCCTTATTCCTGTGAGAAGTAAAACAAATTTGTATGTAAAAGATTGTCTACAGTTGATCTGTGGGAACTTATGTTTGGGTGTTTTGGGGAATAAAAATTGAGAATAAAAAATTAAGGGATCCCCAAGTAGCTCTGGTACCCAAAGAAACTCATGGAAATGCTGGAGAGGCAGATGAGCTACATCAGCGGGAAGCTTGTTGGCTGTCCTCAGTATCTTTTACTGGAATTATCCAAATCTCTATCATTAATTAAAGATTCATTAGACCATGAAATCACCTCATATCCCAATGGAATAGGTAAGTTACCTAGAATGGGAGAGATTGAATAAAGTTCCCATCCTGAAGAAAAAGATTTCCACACTTAATTAGTATTACAACTTGACTACTTGCTATTCTGAGAAGAGTAGCAGTCTTTTTGTATGTTTTACCAGAAATTCCATCCTGGACCAAAGGATCACTTTCAATTAATCAACATTTTCCAATGAAAAATTTCCCAAAGGACATTTAAAAACCATTATAAGCCCTTAGTGGTAGTTATTGGCCTGTCCTAATCATTTTCAGAAGTGTTATACAGAATATTTAATACAGATGAGAATAATTAACACATGAAGCAATAGATGAAGTTCATGTAGGGTATAGATATGATACAAATTCAGTAGAAATTGTATCCAAGCTCAAAATTCAACATTACTGTTAGAATTAATTTCATGCCTTTTATAGTCTTTCATAGACTTATTTTTGGATGGCATGAAAATTGCCCTTTGGAGGTGCCAGTCTCTCACCAGTGTCAGGAGAGAAACCTTAGATGACTAGCCTAGATAAGGTATGTAACTTTTAGATTAATTCCACTTCACATAATTATCTGAGAAATGCTTAAAAAGACTCAAAGTGTAAGAATTCTGAAAAGTGAGTCCTGCAAAGTGGGAACTTCATTTAAAAAAGGGAGGTGAGGGAGCATGAAATGTCCTTGCAAGTTCTTAGGTTATACCTGAAAGACAGTTAAACTACAGTGAAATACGTGCTTGATAGCTCATTACTCCTGTATCTGTAGACATAGATTTATTTTTTTTCTGAGCCAGTTTCATCAGAACAATGAAATAGGCAACCTATATAAATTCTCATCCACAGAAAGCACAAATAGGGAAGTTTATGTCACACAAAGCGAAATTGGTCAATACGAAGAGGAACCTGCCTTTGCAATCAATAAGAGATCTTGAGGCTATCTGAAATCTAATAACTCCTCCTGCATTGTCACAGAGCCAAATAACAGGGTCAGAACTGGGCAGAGTGCGACTCCTTTCAGTGTGGGTCATGCTGATCATAATTCTTTTATTATCCTGTTGTTGTGGATCATCTAAAATGATCAGTGTGACCATTTCTTTGGTTTCACCTCTGAAAGGTCCTTAAGGGAGAAAAAAAAAAAAAGACTTATCAAAGCTATCTCAAAGAAAATATCAAAGAAAATAGATTTTTTTTTCAAATGGTTTAATCAACCTACTTGCTAGAAAAGCTTTTAAGATATAAAAATTATCATCCATTTATCTTTTTGTCAGCTAAGCGAATACTATTGAATACTATTATGTAAATATACATCATTGCAGTATGGCCATTAAATGTAGCACCTAAATTATAACAAACAACCTTCAAACAGGAAATAATTAACTCTTCTCAGTGTTCTCAGCACCTTGCCCACATTAACTGAAAATTTCTGTTATGGAAAGTCTTTCCTTTGTGACAAGAAATAACAAGGTGTTCTAACCCCTTTGTGGACTTGTTCGTTTCCTCCTTCCACATGTGCAGAAGTGTGTGTATGGATGCACTCACATGCGCACCCTGTGGGCAGAATGAGGTGTTATGATCCATTAAGTGCACTGACATCATGAGTGAGAAATGATGAAATAGCAGTATGCCAGATATCCTAAATATCAAAGCCTCACTCGTGGCAGGGGAACTCAAGAGGTCTCTAGTTCAAGCTACTGCTCAGAGCAGGGTCAGCAGTGACATAAGACAAGGACTGGGTCTTCCCTCCAAGGGTGGAAGCTACACATCTCTTATGGGCAACCTGCTCCAATGTTGGACTGTCCTGCTGGGGGTGAAGTTTTTTCTTCTGTCCAGCTGCACTTCTCTTATTTTCCAATTTATCCCTATGGTCCTCCTATGACAAAGTGAGTTTTTAATGTTTGTTTCTTAAATTCCACTTTGGCACCACTTACATAGATGCATAGAGTATGCTTGATAGGAGGAAGACACGCACTTCCAGCTTACCTACACATATTCTTTAATACTTTTAAAAATCTAATTTCTTCAGATTTTTTTTTTCCCCAACTCCCTTTATGAAGTACTAATGAATCACATAGCTCTGAAAAATGAATCTTGCTATTACCTGGAATTTTAATCACCTAGTACAGTAACTCAGTAAACACGTACACAACTCTCACCAATTACTTGCAAATTGCTGTTTCAAGGATCCCTTGCAGGGGGAGGATATGGCTGTATCACACTGCCTCAACCATAAGTGGCATTTTTCCTAGTGTAAGTTTACATTATGAAATTAATTGAGTCTTTATACTAGTAAGAAGTTGCCACTACTTCAAGAATCTATCCAGTTTTCAGGTGGAAAAAATCCACTGATTTCAAAGATGTTTCTCAAAAGAACTGGGGAAAAAAAAGCTGGACCGCTTTATGTGTCAATCTCAGTCTCACTTGAACTTGGATAAATAGCTATCACAGTGGTGGTAATCTTTATTGTTATTAGTGGAACTGATGCAAAAAACAAAACTCCATAGGTTTTTACCACATGAAACATCACCATAAGGAAGTAGTTTTATTATTAGGTGTGGAAGTACTTTATCACAAAAGACAATCAGAGAAGTGGTCTGCAAAAAAATGCAAAATAATTAAGAAAGCCCACTGGAGAGCAGTGTGATGTCCAAGAGTCACAGTTTAAAAACAAGTAATGTCCCCCTTTCAAAGTGGGTAATCTGCCTGTCCCTACTTTAAAATTAGAAGTGAGTGATTACCTTGATGCTGTTTCAGCACGTGCCATAAGCCCACCATCACCACTGACTCCTGAGGGCTGTCACGCTGCTTTCACACTGATATGCAGATATTCTTCCAGACGCAAATGCTTCTCACTGAGGACTTTCACTGAACCTCACGTTTCCTTTCTTCATTATGATAATCCAATATATTTTTTTTTATCTTTTGCATACCCTGTAGCGATACATGTACATCAGCAGTTTAGTTCGGAGGGACTGTCCACCACTGGAGCAAGTACTTGTTTGTTATGCTTTGCTTCACATTAAGAAGCAGTTTTGGAGCCCTCAAATAGGATTTATTTGTGATGAAACTAACCCAAGAGATGTACAACTAATACCCAACCACTAAGAGACCACTATGACTGTAGTGAGGATGACAGTACCAACACCAGCTCTTTCCTTTTCTTCTGTAAACCTCTCCTTTGGAGTGCCATGTCTGCTGATATAAAGACATGCTAAGCTAGGTGAAGAATTTGTCAGGCAGCAGAGAAAGAAGATTTTTAATAAATTTTTTTTTCTTTGAAGTTGCGGTAAATTTAGTGCTGGGCCTGTGGCTTGGGCATTATAATCTGACTGTTTGAATATTTAATTGTTTAAAGATTTCCTGGTACATTTTGCCAAAGAATTAGGGGTTCTCCCCAAAAGGACCTATGTACAAAGCCACCCAGGTGCCTAAGGGTGTCACACAGGCATAGCCAAACTATACCAGCTGGCCTCAAAATCAAGGCATTGCCACTGCTGCTGTTGAATTGCTTGTATGGCTATAGCCCATACTGTTAAAGCATAGGCAAGGAATAAAGAAAGAAGGAAGGTGGAGACACAGTTAAAATGGATTTGTCTGCTGAGGCACTGAGTCGTGTTTGTGTAACATTTGACATGCTGAGGCTTTCTCTCCAGGGTGGCTGCAGAGGAATTTTGGTGCAGGAAGGTTTTGGATACCCTTACCCTGGCTTTGCTCTGCAACAGGGCAACCATTATTCCCTTCTTCCACATTAGAGCAAACTAAGAAACCATCTCAGTCAGTCAAAACATTTTCCCTGGCATTCATTAAGTCTCTAGATTAGAGAGTGAACTGAAAAAAACTGCCCATTTAAGTGTTGTTCACAAACTGCAAATAATGCGGCCACAATTGAAAATTCATCTTTTCTGAAGTGCTGTTAGAATAATTTACTTGTAGGCTTGTGTACAGGGCAAATTAGGTTATTTATATTGTGGGCAGCAGCTGACAACATACATTTGGAATTATTTGTTTTTAGAGCTCAGCTTTCTCTTCTCAGATGCCCCTAGCTCTGCTGGCTGGCAAAGGAAAACAGGAAAGAGATGTCATTCTGTGACGGAATGATCTTTTCTTCAATTTTTTTTAAGGCATCAACCCACAAATCTAATCAGTGCCTTTCCCTCTACTCTCCTAGTCTTCAGCCTAGTACAATGAGGTTTTATACACAGGATACTGACTTCTTTTGTTGTCCTGTTCAGCCTGGTATCTACACAACCTTTTTGAATATAATTTAATAAAGCTTCTTTAAATAAAGATACATTTATAATTGTCTCCAAAGTGAAAAATGTGGGAGGAAAAATCTATTTTGTTATATTGCACAGAACAGAGATCAAAACAGGGAATTTCCAGACCTAAATATGCAAGTTCAAACTACAGCCAAGACATGGAAGTGGAGAAAGAACCATGGATATTCCTAACTATTGTAAGTACTTTTCCCTGATAGGTATAATTTACTAGGAAACTTAAATTCAAAGAACTGAAGTAAATGAAACATGAAAGAATACTGTACCACTGTAGTTATTGTTGTCCAGTGCTATCATGTTTGCCAGGTCTGTGTAATCTGACAAATCTTCTATAGAAGGATGTGTTACAAAGATGTCAGTAGCCTAAAAATAATATTATGTCTTACTTGAAGAGCCTTATGTTGCAAAAGCAAGATTTATCCAGGAAATTTTGATTTTACTTCCTTCATACCATTGCTCAGAAGTTTTATCTTATTTCTGTGAAAAATTGTTCAGGTGGCACTCACATGAGCTGACTTTAACCATCCAAATATCAGCGATTGCATCACGGGAAGCAAAGTCCTGAGGTCATTTAGACCAAATTTCTTCACATAGCTTATGGCAGATTGTACAGATCTTTAAGTAGTTGATACTCAAACACCAACAAAGATGAAGATACCCCAACCTCTCTGTTATTGTGTGTCTACCTTCATGGAATTCTCCCCTACACCCCTCTGTGTCTTATCAGAATTTCCCATGTTTTCACTTGTCTCTGTTGCCTCTCCCTCCACTGCTGTGCACCCCTGAGAAGACTGTCTCTACCTCTCTATGTTTTTCAGTTGGGGAGATGTAAACACCACTAAGCTCGCCTCTGAACCTTCTCTTATTCAGGCTGAACAGACCCACCTCTCTCAGCTTCTTTTGGGACTCCATGTGCTCCAGTTCCTTGGCCAGCTTGGTGTCCACCACTAAACTTTCACCCATCTTTCTCGTAATGAGACACCAAAGAAGAACACAGCATTTGAAGTTCTTGTGAGGCCGTTTCTTCACCCTATCCAGGTCCTTTGGACTGACAGCCTCCATTGCATTGATTACCCCCCCCAGTTTGATGTCATCCATAAACTTGCTGAGGGTGTCCCATCATCCAGGCTGTGGACAAAGATTCCAAATAGTATCAATCTCATCTAATCTAAATAAAGTGTTTGAATTTTTTTCTGTGTTTAAGTGAGAGAGCTGTCAGTCCCAAAAGGTTATGCATCACAGCCTGAGCCTCCATCTAAAAGCCCCATCAAATAATGGAGGCAGCTTAATTTCTGGGGCGAAGTGACTGAGATTTTGTTTATGTAGTGGTAACACTGCTTTGGTCTGGAGTGGATGTATGTGAGACCAGTGGAGTTAAATTGGATTCATGCTGCTTTAACTGACAGAGAAATCTTCCTTTGTTAACTTCTTCTCTGTGGGAAAATCCTTCAGGCTCTGTATGATCGATGGCCATTTTACTGGTAAAAACACTATTAAGATTAAACCGGTGGTTTACAGCTCTTAACTGTTTTATCTTTATTCCACTCAAGATGTACACGAATCTTTTGTAATGATTCCCTCAATTAATTAAATGTAGTAGTTGGAAAACAGTACACAGGACATGTGAGCTTTCTTGTGATCAGGATGAGCAGTTTGTTATAGTGAGATGACAGATGACTTTCAACCACCCAGAAAAAAAACTTTCCTCTGGGTAAATCTTCTTCTGCATAAGCCAATCCATGTATTTGGACTGGAATTAGTGTCTCGTAGATATCAGTACAGAAAGACTGTTTTAATCCATCCATGACAGATGGCAGGCCAGTGATTGGTCCACCTCACTGTCATGTCTCTACATTTTGTTTTTAATCTGGTCAATACTGTTTGCCAGGATAGCTCTCAGATCTGTTCCCAGACCCTGACATTTTCAAACAATCAACCGGTTTACTAAAGAAATGCATTTAGACAAATTAATCAAATGGCTTTCAGGAAGGAACATTTTCTAAGGTCTGTTCACCAAGAAATTCAGAATGAGAAATATTATTGCTGACAAAAACCTCAGTGGATGAACAGTTCTGAGATACAGAATGTCAAGGATAAAAATCAGAAAGACAGAATTTTTTTTTTTTTTACCTGTAGCAAAAAAGAAGAAAAGGTCACTTGCCAAAAAGACAGCTGAAATGGAATTACTTTTCAAATTATAAGATTAAAGAGTGTTTGCTTGAAGAGAGTGTTATTATAAAGTGTGTAAAGAAAGAGAAGAGATTAAAATGTATGGAAGATCTAATCAGAGCAAAGATAAACTGTGTATCCTATAGGTTATAAGGGTTTCTGTGAGCTTTGTTTGCCAGTAGAGGTTCATAACCCACACAAGACTGAAATCTTATTTTTAAATAAGAGGTTTTTTTCTCATGTGCAGGAGGGTCTGACCTCTTTTTGATTTTGTACAGGTGATAAAGGAGCAAAGCTGCCACCAAACAGAGGAAAGAAAAATTACTTAAGTTTCTCAGAGATAAGCTGGGCATCTTTCAATGTCTAGGCCAGATTCTGCTGCCATTTAGGTTGGTGTAATTCCTCAGACAGGGTGGCTAAGTGTTCTCCTTTGCTATTTACAGAGGAGTTTGTGTGACTATTTGCATTGCTTTTTAATAAAAGAAAGTACTTACCATATGCAAATCCGGCATTTCATGGTAAACAATGTACCCTCTGAACTACGGGGCACCACACCTCCTGCTCTGTGTTGTCAAATGGCTTTCAAAACACATGGCAGGGCTCTCTGTCATATTCAAGTGTATTAACCCTTCAGTTTCCATTTTTTAATATTATGTTTTCTCAGTATTATATCAGCAAGTGGCGAAAAGGGAGAAATGAAAGTTTATGGAAAGGAAAAGTCTTGCCACGGTGGTTTGTTATGCTGCTAAAATCTTTCCACTTCTTCCCACATGGTCCCTCTGCAGCCAGCCCCTGTCTGCACATCTGTGTGGTGGGGGTCTGTCTCACATTCTGGAATTTGAATTTCATGTTGTACCATTTCTCCAGCCTGCCAAAGTCCATCCTAAGAGCAGCACATCTGACCCTCCACCTGATTTTCAGAGGACTGAAACTTGTCCCATTGCCCCAGTCATTGATGAAGGTATGAAACAATGTCAGCCCCGTCACTGGCCCTGAGGATGGCACTGGTAACTGGCCACCAACTGGGTTCACCTCCTCATTCCCATCAAAGCATTTCTGCTTTGTAAAGCTGTGACAGTAATGCCCTGTAATAACAAACATCTTCTCCTTTATTAGGCTTAATTAGTCAGTCATTTTCTTTCTTTCCCTGAAAACCAGCCCCACCCAAATCTAAACTTAGCATTTTTTCTTGTCTATTAAACTCTTCTCACCTGTAGACTTAGAGTCTGATGTTCAGCAATTTTGTATTTCTAATCTGCCACTGGTTTTGTTTGGGTTTAGTTTTTTTTAACTTTTTTTTAAATAGCTTTTTCTAAGCTTTTTCATAGAGACATCCAAACCCCTAGATCAGCACAGTGATATTTACATAGATTCCTGTTCATTTTTCTTCTTTTCTTCTCCTCTTTTTTTTTTTTTTTTTTTTTTTTAAATCCCCCCACACCATCTTGAGTATTTGGGCATGTTTTCTAGTAAGGGAATTTTGTAAAGTTTTCAAAGTCACTTCTTGTGCATTTAGCATGTGTAACTGTGGGTGTAATTCTTCACTTGCGGGAATATGTACAAAAATGGGAACTGACATGATTTCCAGATATGCAAATGCACTTATTTCGCTATTTCATTCTGTCTCTCTCCCCTCCTAGTTATGTATATTTCATAACTGCTCCATGTAGATGCTATATAGTGCAATCCCCTTCAGGAAGAAAAAAATGTCCTTGAAATACTAGCTACTACCTTTGGGCTTTATGAAGTGCTCCTTAGTCATTTGTTAACCAGGGAAAATTCCCATTAAAATCAAATTTATTTATAGGAGTATGTCAGTTAGATTGAGGTACTTGCATATTTCACCTCTAACCCTATGACTGTCTATTTTTCATACTGAAAAGATAACCCTTAACTCCAAGCCGTCATATTTCACCTTCCTGTGTTTTGAGAAAAATTGCCTTGATTTCCATGACATGAACCAAAGGAGACTGACTCCCACCTAAACAGTCTTCAGGAAAATTCACATGATTCTCCTTTTTTCACTGAGAGGATCTTTTCAAACCCTACCACTATAAGGAGGGATCAAAAAGGAATGAACACACGTTTAATGATCTCTGTAGACAGGAACTGACACAACTCAAGTCTGTGATATGCAGAAATGAGAAGTTAAAGAGCTCTAAAGTGCCCAACCCACCATTGTATAGCTGCACGCTATTTATCACCCACCACTCAGAGCACAGCAGGTGTCCACCATGGTGGTGCTCAGCAGTTTTCCATCTGTCTTTCTGAGAGCTTTGTGACTTCTTTCCTCCTCCCCTCTTCCTCACAAATCACCTCTTCTTTTTTCAGTACAAACCAGTTTCAGAGCAGTCAGTCTGATATTTAGAACAGGCATTGTTATCTTAGTAGAAGGATTTTTATTTTTTTTTCTTTGCAGTTAGGCAACTGTTCCCCGCGCTGAAAGAGAACCAGAAATATGGGATTGCCCATTCTCCACCCTGCAAGGATATTTTATGGTCCATGTTAAGAACTTGATTTTAGAATCTGTACAATATGTGCTACAAGGGAAAAATATTGTTTTGGCTACTAATGAACTAGGCAGCCATTCTTAAAATCCGTTCTATTTCTGATCTGTGACTTCATCATGCCTTTTCACAGTATCTTAATTACTTGTTTTATATCCCTCTGCCTCCTCTTCTTCCCTCCAGTTCTTAACAGAAACTGTTCTCAACTTTTATTGAGCTGAGTAGATGTGATGAGCATTCAGTGTTTTTCATTATCAGCCCAATAAATCCAAAATTATTCACATCATTTATCTTAACTCTGTTCTGCCTTTTGGGCACCACCTTTGTCAATTGATCTCTTTTAAGACTAGAGCATTTCTCTTTTCTGTTGCACTCCGTGTTCCTCCACTGATCATATTCAAACACTAATCCACTGATTCTTTTTGGTGGGAGATGAACATTATTGGGAAAATGCAAAGGCAGAAAAGAAATGTGTGAGTAAATCGATCACTCAGGGCAGAGAAGGAAGACAGGAAGATTAGAAGACAGAAGGAAGCAAATTATTCGCAAGAATGTAGTACTGCACAACAGAGACTATATTAATTTGAGTTCTAAAGTTGTGATTCCATGGGATGTGGCAGTGAATCATGCAGGCAGACTAGCTTATATTTTTTTCTCTCTCAGAGATCTCTGGACTGCACTTCATTTCGACAGAAGGCAGTATAGAAATGTTCAAGAGAGCACAGCTTGGTTAGGCTCTTAAAACAAAGCCTGAAAAGGAACTTAATTGATTCTTTTAAGCAAACTCAGGAGAAAAAGCAATGGAGAAGGGAAATAATTGTTTAAGGCAGAGGATAGCATCAGTGCAAGAACAAATAGTTACAGATCTCCAGTGAATAAACTGAAGGCAGAACCTTCAGATAAGATATCTACGGGACTATTGAGGATAAAAAACAAACAAAAAAAACCAAACAAACAAAAAAACCCCACACAAAACAAAAAAAACCAAAACAAAACAAAAAAACAGAAGAATAAACAGCCATCTTTCGGTCTGATTTTTGTTTTCATGCTTAAAAACTTGAGTATTTTGGGTAAAGTTTATAATTCTTGATTTGGAAGAGAAATGTCTCCTGCCTTTACCACAGATGCAAGTAAAAGAGCCATTAAATACTCACTTTTTTATGCCTTTCCCCATTTTTTTGGTAAACATCTTGATATCTGCATGTCTATTTTTAAGAATTTGTTATATGTATAATGGAGATGAATAAGAAGACCTGTGATGAAAAAATAAAGAAGGAATGATACAAAGGAGGTTCACAGAGGTGGTGAATTAAAATCTTTGGCTTATAGCACAGAATGGGGAGAATTTTTCCCTTTTCCAGACAAAGTTTCTTTACTGGAAAATACAACTTCAAGGCAGCTAAACTATTGACAGATTGAGGTCACAGTCAACAAATATTTCAGCAATTCAAGGGGAAGACAAAGGATTGGTCAACATGTTTCATGTTAGCATTCCATGAAAAGTTCACTTTTTCAGTCTGATTAAATGGAGTAGGATATGAGACTGTGGTGGTGAATTTGGGCCAGATACTTTCTTTCAAAGGAATAATGTTAATCGCTCATGTCAAATAGATAAAGACTGCCAGAAAGAAAAAGGAAGAGCAGTAGAGAATGAGTGCATGCGGATGCTTAGCTTAATTACCTTGGATGATGAAAAATGAACTCTATTAATTTTCAGAAAATAAATAAATCCAGGAGACCTTTAAAAATAGGAGAATCACTGTTTTTCTAATCCATAACTCAAATATTTTCTGTACTCCTTGTCTGCTACTAGAGAAGAATTCCAGCTAGAGATGTACAAGGATCTTATACACTGGAAAATCTTTTCCATCCTTGAAAGATCCTATGCCTGCATTTCCTGATATTGATATACAAGACCGAAAAAATGTCAATAAACCATCACTAACCAAAAAAATCCCAACCAAGCAAAAAAAAAAGGCAATTCTTAAGTCAGACTTTTTGCAAGCAATGACTTTCTCACAGCAGAGATTTGTTTCAGCAAGGACAGTAAAGTTTTACAGTCTTTATGAAGTTTAAGGGCTTGTACTACAGAGAGAACAAGAACATACTGTCTCAGACTTAAAACTGGCCTTGGTGTCTTCATGTTAATAGTACACAGATGTTACAGCTGGGCCACTCTAAATCTCTGTTCTGAGACTCCTACACTTGCCCTTTTTCTTGTATAAACAATACTAGTGTGACAATTCAGTCACAATATATTTACCATTATGTGTGTTATATTTGGTTTTGAGTAGCCTGAGCAATAATTTATCTTCAAGTGGGAGAAGGGAGCAGCAGTGCTTTATCAAAATTTTCTCTCAATTCTATCATTGCTTTGCTGACTTGGATTTAATTCAGACCCTATTTTAGTTTCACATAACTTCCCAGATTTCTACTTCTGTCTTATTCCACAGGGCTCTCTCTATGGCAGGTCATATCTTGGGTCATTACATTTCCCTCTGGGCAGTAGCGAATGCTTTCTTCTATTTGTCTTATTCAACTGCTCTGAAGTCTGCCCATGGGTAGCAAGAGTTTATTACTTTTTTCCCCTAGTGGGTGTTTTTTTCCTTTTCCAGCTACACCACGGCAGTGTGCTGCTAAACTCTCAGAACTCCTGCTTCATTGGTTTCATTTAGAAGCCTTTTGTACTTGTGTCTTTGCCAGAGCATCCACAGAATTACTCTCAGTCATATGCTGACTATAATCCTTTATATTAATGGTTTGCTATCTGTTCAGCTCTCTGCTGCTTGACCCTTGCCTTGAGCTCTGTTTATTTCTGTTAAATATTTTCCAGCATATGATCTTGAAGCAAAAATTGGGTTAATGCTTGTATTTTTTCATAGTATACGTTTCATGCTCCTCTCTGTTTAATGGATTTTCCAATTAAAAGGGACCTTCCTGGCCGTTTTATCTGACCCCCTGCATTACAAGGCTAAAGAAAGATGCACTGCAATTGCATAATAATGCAGTGACAACAGCCCATCTTTTTGTCCTTCAGCACTGAGGAGAGCATGTGTACATGCAGATGTTTAAAGCTATTCTTAATCAGTCACTTAAAAAAAGGGACAATCAAAATTTCAAAGATACTTGGAAATAGATACACCCTAAAAAGTTAATGTTTATGAGTGGAATAAGATTATATGTACTATCCTCTGAGTACCCACTGTATATTTTCATGCTTGGGCAAAGTCTTTACCAGATGGTCATGCCATGCCATAGCTTTTAAACCATTGACACATTGAAGAGATGCAGCTGCTGGACAACATTGGTATATTGCAGGTTGATTTGCTTGTGTTTCAGGACCTATCACTATTATCGTGTGTGGCAAGAATGTCTCAAAATGTGTCCTTTTACCCATCTTTATCTCTCCCTCGGGGTAAGGGCAGAGCTGATCACTTCTGGTATGCTTTCATATGGGACTTGGACAAGAACATTTCTACCCCCATCTCACCTAGGGTGCACATTCAAGCAAATATCTAGAATGCTAGAAATGTAACAATTTGTATTTAAATGCCAGTTAATTAAGTACTCATACCTCCAGGGTTCTGCAAAATTGACAATAAAAGCTGGGTGGTTAGAAGGTCTGATGCCTCTTATAAAAAGGAACAACTTTTTGCCAGTTGAAAAAATGATCTGGAATATGTGGTGAATTTACCAAATGTGGTTCATCCTATAATGGGGTCATAGAACAGTTTGGGTTGAAATGGACCTTAAAGATCATCCAGTTCCAACCCTGCAGTCATGGGCAGGGACACCTTCCTCGAGACCAGTTTGCTCAGGTCCCCATCCAACCTGTCCAGTTTTTTCAAAATCCAGAAATTTTTAATTCAGTTTTCATTTTGTAATGTTGGGAAGAAATTCTGAACCTACAAGTTTTACAGTTTTCATCACTGAGTCCAGAATTATTTTTTTTTCTTTAAATGAGGATTGATATTCTTCAGTATTCACTTATCTCCAAGAGAAACACAAACTTTTGTGGCAACTGACACGGTTAGACTTAAAATAAAGCCATGGAAAAAACCAAAATTGAATAAAAAAAATGTACTTAAAAAATTATTGATTTTTTTTCCTAGAGAGTACATTTGTGCAGGTGATCAACAGGTGATTTTGGGAAATTCCATGCTGAGCTTCAGAGACTGTAAGAAGGCAGGCAACCCACAAAAAGTTGTTTCTAGTTTAGGGGCACATTTAAGGTGAAGATATTCTTATGGAAATGTGTGAAATTATATCATTGGGGTATGTGTCTTCATAATCTACAACATATCTGAGTTTATGCTTTTAGATATATATCATCTTCAGGCATCACATAGAACTTTGTCTCCTTTTTTTATACTTTGGAAGTGCTCTTTGTACAAGGTTATGGAAGAACATGTCTTCATATTGTCAGTATTGATTACTCTGTGTGCAAACTATTCGGCCATGTAACCAACTTCTGAAGGCTTAGAGTGAAAATGCTGTATATAAAAATAATATATACTTTGAGTGCAACAGGCTTTCCTAATGATAGCATCTGGACTAATTGAAAGGGGTAAAACCAAAGGATACTCTCTGTGAGTGGATATATATGGATTTTAGTATGGAGTTAATTAACTGAATGCACTATCAGCAGGGAAATCTCTCTGTGAGATTTCAGGCCGGTAGGGTTTGTTCCCATTCATGCTTGCACCAGGTATGAAAAGTACTGCTTATATATTAAAGATGTTGGTTTAGGGAAAAGGTGGATATTCAGTGGATTGTCAGCAACAGATGGAGATCTGTCTGTAGAGGAAAGGGATATGAAAAAACCAGCAAGTAGAGAGTACACTTCTGTCTTTCTATATATGGAAGCAACAATGAATAGAACATATCAGAGCCTGAAAAGAAATTGCAAGAAAAAAGAGAAATAGGAACCAAGACCTTATTTACAAGTTTCTAGCATAGCTATTTTATTATTTTACTAGTGGTTGAGACTGTCCCTTAAGCTTGAGGGACTGTCCTGTGCTATGCAAGATTACACAGCAGTCACTGTGGGATGCACACTTGGAAGATGTAAGAGGACCTTCCAACTACCCAACCCATAACTGTGATGTCTATTTTAAAACCAGGAACAATCTTTTACATTTAGAAATAAATGTAATGGTTATGTTGTGCAGGACCGTATCAGAGGTGGGTTGACTGAATTATTGTGGGTGTCTGCTAAAAGTGTATGTTGCCTTTTAGGTTTTTTATGAGAAGTGTAGGATGGAGTAATCATATTCAGTATCATTGCTGGGCTATAACACAGTAAATTAGAATGTATTTCCTGCAGCACAGGAATATGCCATAGCTTTTGAATAGCCAATAGAGTAATTAATTGTCAGTCCATTAGGAAGAGTTGCAGTGAATTAAAGGCTAACTACTAACTGTAGACTCTTAGACTCTTAATTCTTCTTGCTTTTTATAAATGTATCTTTGATTTCATGTTACCTCAATTACTTGAATTTTTTCCCCTGGTATATCATGAGAAGCCATCTTCTGCATTGTTTTTTATTTTGGAGATTTGAAGGACATGGTTGTAAGCAGAAAGTTGCCTCTTTTGCAAGGGATTTTTTTCCCTTATCCATAAAGTCAAGCAAACTTTTTCTTTTATATTTTTCAGGCTGAAATGTTCTGATAAGGTGCCCCATCCTTTTCTGACCCTAGATTTCTTTGTGGGCAGTGGCAAAGTTGAAAAGAGCCTATATTTCCAAGATCTTTGTAGGTCATAAGAATGTATCAAGAGAGCAGAAAAGTTGCAAGGTGGTGTTAGGTTGATCAAGCACAGTTCATTCCTGGAATAACACCCTGCCATTCACTATAGCTATATCCTTATATTTTTGACACTGTACTATGAAGGACATTTATTTTTATAACAACATAAATATAACTTATTTATTCACCTGAATTCTATATACAGCTTTTCATTCTTCAGTAATTTATAACCTAGTTTTTTTAAAAAATAAATAGGGAATGTTACTATATTTCTGCATTGAACTGTGCTTTTTAAAAGGCTTTAATTTTTATATAGACAGTCTCCTGGGGTGAGAGAGGTTTATTGCTTGGGGTGCTTAAGAACTGATATGATGAGCAGGAGCAGAAGAGGAGCAAGAATTTTCTCTACAGAACTTTTTGAAAAGTAAAACCAAATTATGTTAATGACTGAAACAGAAATAGCTTTAATAATAAGTTTGGAGGTTTTCTTTAAATAGCTTAAAATACAAGTCATGTCTTTTCTAGAAAACACAACACCAGTGAACATTACCAGCCTAAGAGGTACTGACATTTTCAGACAAATCCTGGCTTGTGTCTAGAAATTATGAAAAATTATCTTTCTCTCATGCTCTTATATATGTCCATAGAAAGTCAACTGTCATTTTAGCCATACATGGAATGACAAACCCTGCTGGACAAGAAGATTTACTAGGTATTTTTCATTCCTCCCTGTGCTACCAAATTAACACCAAGTTTGAGTGGAGGGGTTTTTTGCCTCTTTTTTTTTTTTTTTTTTTTGTGTGTGTGTGTTTTTTTGTTTGTTTATTTCTTTAATTGGTTGGTTGGGTTTCTTGTAGGTTTGTTGTGGTTTTCTGGGAAATTTTTTGTTTCTTTTTTCAGAACAATTCTCTGATCCAGAACTGGAGGAT
The DNA here is from genome assembly GCA_038380795.1 of Pyrocephalus nanus. Lineage (NCBI taxonomy): Eukaryota > Metazoa > Chordata > Aves > Passeriformes > Tyrannidae > Pyrocephalus > Pyrocephalus nanus. Next base: position 9,130,069 of record CM076260.1, on the reverse strand, counting down.
GTGAGACTATGTCAGTGAGGAATGCAGTCTGGGATGTTGGTGGAGAAGCTGAAGAAAGAGGGAGTCTGTCTCTGATTCTCTTTACAGAGAGGAAAAGGCACTCCATTCATCCTTTCTAGAACAAACAACTAAAAGAAGTCAGATGAATTGGGATCTAGAAAAGCCTACTTTTCTGTGTTGATCATAAAAAGTCATCATACATAACTTAGGCAGAAATTTTCCATTTACAGATATTGTCTGAAGGCTCACAAGATATATCTTACCCTGTTCATACTGAACTTAACACCCAAGCTAGTTCAAGTTTCTCCATGGTCCTACATTGCAATACTGAGACTGCCAACTAAGAAATAGATGGTGAGTTGTCCTGAAAATCCTAAATAGGGATTTGTTCCTCACTCTACAGAGATAAACTCTGTTATAATCACATTTATGATTGAATAGGTACTTCACAGTTTTATGAATTAAATTATTTATCCCTTTAAAAATATCAGCAGACAAATCTTAAATGTTGACACTTCTCTTGGGAAGCAGGAAGGAAGAGATCAGGAGGATATCACAGTGCCAATTAATGAGGTTAAGCCTTCAAGTATAACATTCATTAGACTATGTGGTAGTCTCTGCAAGCTGTTCAGAAATGCAGTCCAAAGCATATTTAACTGTAGAGCAATACTTCCCAAAATTTACAGAATAACTGGGGGAAAAGAAAAATTATGTTATAGAAATGCAGCACTTTCAAACAGCCTCTCCCCTTCTCTTTGTAGAATAATAGAGAGTCTGAAGCTAACCCAGTAGCTGTAGGGTCAGGATGAATTTTGACCTGTGTTGAATTTCCCACATTATTAGCAGAGCAATAGGAATGGACAGAAAACAAATTAATGAAAGGGTGTCCTTTCCTAATGTTGTTTCCACTATTACAAACAGATGACTAATAGCCTGACTTTTCCCTCAAATTAGTATACTGAGCAAAAAAAAAACAAGTGAAGTAAATGATGGAGGGAGAGTGTGAGAAATATGTATGAAAATAGTAATGGAAAGAAATCCATGCACCTGATGCTGTCTTCTGAATTCTACAATTGGGAAAAATGTTCCTGTTGGATAAATTAGTATCTTCATTGGCAAAACATGAACTGTAGAAAGGTTTGGCTTTAGAAAATACACAGTGTTTTGGTTTATGGAAGTATTTCACTATATCTTACAAGGAATTTAAAGCCATAAGAGACAGGACAGGAAATATGTCCCTATACTGAACTCAGTAACCTCAGTTATAAGCTAAGGCACTTAGTTTTCCATAGATACAAATATGGATGCACCATAGGCAAAGATCAAGTGGAACTGAAATACCAACAATGCCAGAGGCCCTTGCAATGGCAGGAAATCAATAATATAAAATATACCTAGATGAGCTTACAGGGTACATGTATCCTATTCTGCTAAGTCCCAACTAACCTTACCTAGAGAGAAATTCCTTACTGACACTAAATCTGGAAATGTTTGATCCTAGGCATGAGAGTGAGATAGTACCCAAGAATATAAGAAATAAAATGGTCATTTCACTGGAGAACTGATCTACCCAACCAGTGTCTCAGTTCTATCTGTCAAATATTTCTGATGGGAAAAGGGAGTTAACAGTTCTATAACTAATTGACCATGAGTACATATATAGGAAAAATTTTATATATCCATACACATACACATATATATTATAAAATTTAGGTTATAGCAAGACAGCTTTGTATGCAAGTGAGACAAAGGAAGAGGGAATTCCCAGTCTTATGCCACGGAGCCCTTCTCATAGTGAGTGTCTTGGGGACTGTGAGTTTATTAACAGGACAATATTGATACATTCTTGTTGTTTCAGTAGACAGCGGATGAAGAGAATGAAATATTCACCAATTCTCTCAGAGCTCATTCACAAACTTTCTCCTTTTGCTGCTCAAGGGGTGCCAGTGTTGTGGGAGGGGGTATGAGTGTGAAGAAGAATGTGCAATAAAACAACTCTAAGATAGTAAAACCCTCCTCCACATCATTGCTGCGTCAGGGTGTGAGGCCCAAACTCTATCCTAAACCATAGCAAACACAGTGTGGATGCCATTAATACTGACCAACTAAAGGAATATCTCTATCAGTCTTGCCAGCCAGGCAGTTTCAACGACATTATGTGAATACAGCATTACTTTTCAAAACATTCTACCAACTCAAAAACATGGTTTATCTCCCTGAAATTAGAGCCGGGTCCTACTCCCACCAGCTCAGAGCCTGTGTTCTCAGAGGGCTCGACCTGGGGACCCCCAAGCTGCCACAACGATCATCCCAGCAAAGGGAGTGTCAAGAGGTGGGTGAATACGTGTGTCTTTGGTGGGAGGACATGTGAATTCTACTGGTTGTGCATAAGGGAGTATAAACTCACAGTGGGACACAGTGCTTGAAGCCATTAGTGAATTTCTTGCTATATTTTTTTTTTCATCTGTTTTATCAATTGCTGCTACAAGACAGAATTAATAATTTATTGTGAACTTGTTGAATTATAACTCCCTTAACTTGTGAAGAGAGAAAAGAGGAATGTCTTCTCTCTGGGGCAAAATCCCCTTCTTTCTTTAAGCATGTTTCCTGGTCAGTTGAACAGCCTTTCTTTGATTTTTTACCTGCTTGAGACTTATTTATTAATCCTCTGTGGTCCATGGGGAGGCTTTTTATAAATGATTTAATAAAATATATTCATTTAGTAAGGTTGGTGTCTGTGTGAGTTTCAGCATTCTGTAAGGAATGGCCTACAAATGGAGGAAGATCTGATAGTAACACTTATCACCCTTCCAGATCTTACTTACCTGGCTTAGTTACAATCTTTCAGACAATATTTTGTGTAATTGCCTCCAATTTTTCAGATTTCTTTGAATTATTTATAGAAACCTTTTTATCAATATTTTCTGCATCAGGAAATATGTATTATCGACATAATTCTTTGTAAGAACATAAATGATTGTATTACTAGTGGAACAAAGAAACAGACCCATCTTCTGCCTAGATTCAATTGGAGAGGAAAAATCCTTCCAGACCATTGCTGGTATAATACTAAGCCAAAACAAAAGCAAACTCTTACTGTTCCTAAATATTTGACACTAAATTCTTTTTCAATTACTGAGTTCTTAGTTGATCATTATCAGTAATCATCTCACTGTGGATGGTTCTAAATAATTTCCATCAGTTTTGTGTGAACTTCTGTGGTTTGGCACTTAAAGGACTTCACTTCCCTTTTATTTTGAGAAGGATAATACATTCACATTGTTTTTTCAGTTAAAAGAAACAAAAAATGCACCAGTACAGACTGGTGACTGATCTGCTGGAAGGCAGCTCTGTGGAGAAGGACCTGTCCTGCTGGACAACAGGCTGTCCACGAGCCAGCAGTGTGCCCTGGTGACCAGGAAGGCGGGTGATATCCTGGGGTGTGTTAGGAAGAGCATTGCCAGAATGTCCAGGAAGGTGATCCTGCCACTCTCCTCAGCCCTGGTGAGGCTGCATCTGTGGTGCTGTGTCCAGGTCTGGGCTCCTCAGTACAAGAAACACAAGTACCTACTGGAGAGGTCCAGTGGAGGGCAGCGAATATGATGAGGGCATAGTGGAGCATCTCTCTTATGAGGAAAGGTTGAGAAAGCTGGGCCTGTTCAGATTTGAGAAGAGACAACTGAGAGGGGAACTCTGTATTGTGTAAAAGTATCTGAAGTGTGTGTGTCAAGAGGATGGGCCAGGCACCTCTTAGTGGGGCTGAGCAATAGGACAAGAGACAACCAGGAGAAACTGATACACAGGAAGCACCACCTGAACATGAGGAAGAACTTCTTTAGTGTGTGGGTGGCATTGCAATGGAATAGATTGCCCAGACAGGTGTGGAGCCTGGACACAGTCCTGTGCAATGTGCTCTAGGATGACCCTACTTGAGCAGAGAGGTTGGACCAGATGACTTACTATGGTCCCTTCCAACCTTGCCCATTCTATGTTTCTGTAAAAATCTCAGACTAACTGATGCTGCTGAAAATCCTTTTGTGCAGAAATCAAACAAAACCTGTTGTATTTTCTCGTGGTTTGCTCAAAATGCCGTCTGTATACACCTCTGGTACCTGGAAGTGGCTCAGATCTCAGCTGAAGTTTGTGGAAACCCTTGTGAACTTTAATGTATCTATCAATAAACATGTTTAGGGTTCATAGCAGAGCTAGTCTTCTGCATAGCTACTTCTGAAATATGACTGTGAAAGAAGATACTCTGACCTTTGTTTTATTTATTAAAAAGATCAATCATTGTTCTAATTCTTTAATGGCGTGTTTAGGACAAAAGTTTCCCAGACAGATTCTAGGTCAAGTATGAATGTATATGCTTTCTCTGGTGAAATGGGAAAGTGTTTATTCCTTTTCTTGCTCAACCGCAGAGACTTCCAAGTAGCTATAGGAGGATGTCATCCTACAAGTAATGCTTCATTCGCTTGGGCTTAAGAAATCTTATTTATAATGTACTATAAATGCATTTCATTTATTAGCATTTCCCAAAACTGAAAGTTGCTTAAAATAAAACACGAAGAGTGTGGAAGACAGTGAGATATGCATCTTTGGTGTTCATCCAGACATCATGCTTCATCCTAGTGATGGTGACATTTGTCACCTTAGGTTAATAATTATAAAATGCTTGGTGATCCCTCAACATAAAAACCATAATATAAAAAATACATACATTTATTTTTGCTGATAATGTGACCTTCCTGAATACTTGCTCTGCATGGGCAGTATCATACTGAAAAAAAAAAGTTTTAAAATTTGGCTTAATGTAAGAATTAATTAGCTTTCAAAATCAATTGCTGGCCAAGGAGGATACTTGGGGATTCCATGTAGGACCACTTGCTGGAGACTAGCAAAGGAAGTCCCTCTGTGCTTAATTGGAAACACTTTGCCAACTCATCACTGTTTACCCATTATGCTAGTGCTGAAAAACAGAGCAGGAGAGCTGTCAAAACGCAAATACTTTTATATCCAAGCCAGTCACTTTATTTTAGAATGAGGCTAGTCAGGGGGAAAAAGTTCATGACCCCACAATAAAAAATAGCTTACAAGAACAAGCCTAATTGTTTGTTTTCCCTTACCCTGCCAGCACTGAGTCTCAGTCAGGATGTCACTTTGGAGAATATTGTATTTTATTGAAAAAAATAAATAAAATCAAAGTCAGGAGTATGTTTATAGTATGCAGAGGTTTTTTCCACTCCTCAAGCTGTAGTATAATCTGCATATTGGTCTAGTCACAGCTTGTATTAGAATTGTTAACAAAGGCAAATGATGTAGAAATTTGCCCTTGATATGATGTACTGGAGGGATTGACTTGGGCATATTTAAAGAGTTACTTATTCTTCCTAAATATACAGAACATGAATGATTTGTCCTCAGTTTGACGTAGTTTCTACTGAGAGGTGGGCTGAGTTGGTTTGTTTTGTATTTACTTTTCTTTAGCCAAACCCTTCAAAGATCTTGTGAAGGACTGCACTGAAAGTCTGGAAGACTCTGGCTCCAAACATGTTAGTAAAGGAAAATGTTCTGGTGCCTTTTCAGACACTGCAGTTCATTTCTGAATGCTGTTAAAAAGCTGGAAAGGTTTCTGGCATGATGGAAGCTTGTGTCATCTGTCACTCTAGCAAATAATTTGAGGTCTTATTTTGAGAGTTAGCATGAGCTGAGGACCATTCCCAAACAGTTGCCTGGGTGCAAACATTTTGTTCTGAAGGACAGGAAAGCTTAATAATATTGACTCTGGCTATTTCTTGTCAAATGAATGATCTAGAGAAAATTTAATTTTACTAGAATAGACTTAGTCTCTCTGTGTATTGTGTCATCCATGTAGTTCCTAAGCTTTGGAAGACTGAGTGCATTCTGTTGCCATTAATCATGTCTCCATTTGCAAACCTCTTACAGAGGCTGAAAGTGTCTTTCTACAATAAATACAAGTAGGAATAAAGCCATAGTTCTTACAGGCTCTTCACTGTTCTGAATCTCCTTTCCAAACCCTAATATGACCAATTAGTGATAAATGTCATGAGGCAATGAAGTGGATACTTTTGTATTAGGCATTAGACTGAGAAAAGCAATTTATTTCAGTCCCTCACCCAAGTGGCACAGAAGGACAGAATCCTGTCTAACTGATGGATAGACAGCACCTCCTTTAAGTAAGTGTCTGAATTTGTGTTCTGTATGAACCATAAAGATAATATTTATTATTTGTTTACACCAATAGCAGTGCTTACTTTCAAAACACTGACCAAAAAATAATTGATTCTCTTGTCCCCCCAAAGTAATTTATTCTCTATATTGCCCATTTTAGCAAAACTTCAAATTATGTGAAGGCTTGGCTACCGGTGGTGGTTTGTGAAGTTATGGTTTTGTACTCTAGGGAATCCATCTGGTGTTGCTGCTAATTTATTTATTAATGCTTTACTCACAACAGGGACTAAATATTTAAAGTTTGTGACCTGCTCTATCTCTAGCAGCTTGAAGCTTCTAATTTTCTTATTATTTTTTCCACATACTGCGGAAAAAGAAAGCACACTTCTAAATAGTTTTTTTCCTCTCCTTTTTCCCCCTCTGTGGTTCTCCGAAAGGTTAGGTTTGACAATAGGAATATAGTCACAGATACTCTAGGCAACAAATGAGAAATGTTCTTTTGTGACCTTAATGTTGGCAAGTGATAATAACCAGTGAACCATGAAATACTGCTGCAATATTGTTCATGACTTTTCTGTTTTCTGAGATTAATTTTATGTTCTGAAATAAAGTGACAATCATTTATTATTCTGTTTTACATAGCTTCCACCGGGAAGCAAATATGAAAAGCTTAATTTCTAGTCCACTTGCAGCAGTGTTCCTAGTGAAGAATCATATATGTATGTATAAGTATTCCTTGGTTAATGTATACAATACCATCCTTTTGTTCAGTCTTAGTCAGAGATGTCTGGGTTAGGATAGAGTCAGTTAATGTTTAAAAGTGGAAATTACTTTTCTCTCCTAGGGGTTAAATAGTTATAATACTAATTATTAATACAGTACAGGTGTGAACTTTGCAAGACTATTTAATTCTGAGCTACTGTTTTCTGAGAACTTATCATACTTTTCTAAAGAAACATTTTTCCTTTTCTCTTTAAAATGCATCAAACAGTAATTAGCCATCCAAAACTTCTTGCTGTCAGCTATTTCTATTCAACAAGTAGATTAGAATAACATTTTCATCAGAGGATGCATATATAGTTCTCATATCAAGCCTAGTTCACCTTTCCATGTAACCATTATCTTTTTCTCCATAGGCTGTTGGTAAGCAAACAATTTTAGGGTTTGATAGTGCCAGTCTTACTCATCTTGAGTAGCACTTACCCATATCAATGATTCTATTGACTTCAGTAATATTGCTGGTCTGAAATACATCAGGTGAGTAAAGCCAGGAAAAAGAAAAGCCTTTAATTTCAAGGTCAGATGGATGGGGGAGAGTAGATAGTAATATTTTTGAAGTCAGTGTGGTCTATTTTTTTCTTTAAAACGTGTGTGGCTATGCATCATGATTTAACCATTTAACTGATTAAGAGCCTAATTCTTAGAGAAGCTGAATACCAATCAATTTTGTGAATGTTATATTTCTCAGTGACTTATTTCAAGAAGCTAGCAGTAGCCAGGAATTATTTATTCTAGAGTGTGATTCATTCTGAATGTGTTGGGTACCTTTTTTTTTTTTTTTTTCTGGAAAACAAAAGAGTTTCCAAATCTTGGGGCATAAAATTGTATGCTGGGTCTTTTGTTTCGTCATCTCAGTTAAAGTAGGCTGGTTTCAAGAAAGGATGGATTAATTCAAAAGGAAATTTCTACTCTTTTGAACATCAGACCAGAACTGGTGGAATTACTTAATCAGAGGATTAGGTGCCTGGCACCAACGGCTTCCAGCAGAAAAAGTACTGATCTATGTACACTTGAATTAGGGGCCAAAGACAAGGGGCTCTGGTAGACCCATATGGACACTCTGCTCCCAGTGTCTCTCACACTGACTAGTATTAACTGGTAGATCAAACAACTCCTAATAATTCTGGAGTCTTAAAATAAACAGATTAAAAGGAAATCCTCTGTGTTAATATTCTGATAAGTAGCCTAAACTCCAAGGTGATGTGCTGTAGCATGGCTCAGTTGGGTTCCAGCTGTTCACACATTGCAGGCTGTTGTTTCCTGGTTTAACAATAATCCCTTTTCTGGAGTGTTCTGATTAGATAATTGTTAAAAGCAAGAGTAAAATGTTAGATGCACCACTATTAGTTATCAAAGTCTCGGCTGCCAGGAATTAGATACAGTGCTGCTGCCACTAGATGTGCAATAAATAGTGTTTGTGTTAAGAGTCAGAGATTACTTTTGTTCGAGACATCTCTGCTCATTATAACTCTACTTGAGGTTCCTTCTTGAAGATTCACAGCAAAGCCCAAGCTAAGACTAAACATAAAGCTAGCATCCCAGTGGGATTTAAAACAAATAGAAGATAAAGGACCCTTTTTTTATCTACTGAAATGGCCACAACTTGAAGTGGATAATTTACTGAATTACATTTCATTTCCTTGTAATATAGTACATGACATACAAGCAAGATTAGGTGCTGGGATTCAGCAGCAATGAAACAGAAGTCTGTGGGTGCTCTGTGGATATTTATACACTTCTTTAAAACGTGTTTTATCCAAGGAAATTAAAAAGGAGGCTATATGCTGTTATTCAGAAAACAGTTTTATGGCATGATCATGGATTATGCAATCACGACATGCAATGTTTATATCTGAAATACTCAAGTTTTACTATGTAATTCAGTAAGTCTTCATAGAGGAGGTATATAAAATAGTGACTAGTAAAAGTATTTTCTGTAGGGAGAATAAAGAATTTTGCCTTACAGTTATTAAAATTGACATAGATGAAACACATTGCATAGGACATTTTGGAAGACCAAGACTTCAGTAAGAAAGAGACACTAATCAAAAAAAAAGAAAGTATTGGTTTATCCACAGTTTTCCATTCACAGTAAGATAATGTTGTCCCTCGTTTCTGTATTTTGTGACAATTTATGTTGTCATAAAAGCTCCCAGGTGTTCACCACAGGATATGGGCAGAGTGGGACTGATTGCTTCAAGGGAAAATTTGAGGGTAAAGTGAGAAGTGTAGTTTTATCTCAAGGTGTTTAAGTCTTCAGGTATGTTTTCAATGTCTCTAGTCCACTCAATCCCTGTTCTGGGCCCCATGTCCATTTTGGGGTGGGTTTAGCCCTTCAGCTACTGAACCCTTTGAGCACTGAAGCTTTCACCCTGCAGCACTGTATAATAGCCATCCAAATCCATTATCCTCTAACTCATAGATTTCAGCAGGAATTTTGGAATTGTATAATTGCATGTAATAAGAGTCTTCAGTTGCAGGATATTTACAAAATACACAAATATTTGATTGTTCATGTATGACAAATAATAAGAGTCTGAGTAAGTGTAGCAAATAAAATATAGTACCATTTTTGTTTGAAAATCTATTTCTTTGTTCCTGGTTGTAACCAGTTCTGCACTGCACATTCTCTGTATGAAAACTCCCACCCCTAGCAAACAGGAGATAAAAACTAATTAAAGGATAGATTTCTTGCTCCAATTTTAATGATTCATATTGACTTTTTTTTTTTCTGGTATATAAGGAAGTTGTACCTAGACCTTAACAAAAAGTGAAGTAAAATCAGGAAATTATTGCATTTCCTCAGCTAGAGATCTATTCTTTTTCTTTCTCCTAGGAAGCAAGAAGTTATATTTTGCTGGAAATAACCAGATTTCTCTGAGTGGCAAATGAAACTTGTTTGTCACAGCAGAGGGCAGAGCTGAAGGTCAGAGCAGAAACTCTGGTTGCTGTGACACATTTTCATGAGCTGGATCATCTCTCTGTGATTGACAAAGCTGACACTTGCAAGAAAAGGAGTGAAGGTGAAGGGGCAGCAGATTTCCTCATGGTTCTGTGGAGAGGGGAGGAAGGTAAAAGAGGGACTGATAGTAAGGCCCTCTAAGCATGAATATAACATCATAAAAAATAAATGGCTGGCTAAGTGGCAGAGCCCAAGGTTGAGCCCTTAGAGGGACAGGTAGAGGGGCAGATGCTTTCCAGTGGACTTTAATCATCTGCTGCCTCAGTGGCTTTCTCTACCAACTGCTGAGGTTCAGGGCATCTGTTTCAATGGAAATGCAGGGGAGTTAAAGAGGTTTCTGATGTCTGGGAATGAAAGAGAGGAATTTTTGCCATTAAAATCAATATATTAAGAAGAGATGTTGCAATTACTTTCACTATAAAACTATAATCTTACAGCAGGATTCCAGTGTAACTTGGAATGATCAAGCTTGCCTTGAAAGGTCAGTTTCTTTGTGTTTCTTTGATTTTACCACGAGACATTCATTTCTCCTTCTGGTGATACATCTACCTGCCATAAATTTCTCTCCATGGTTTTTTCCCACAGCTTCAACCCTTTCTATATTGGGAACAGGAGAATCCACAGAAGTCTTCTGTTTCAGCATAATTATTTAGGCTTCTTTTCTGCATGCTGGTTTGATATGCAAGCTGGAGAAATATGATTGAGAATAAATTGCTAAATGTTTGATGAATATCTATTTGTAAAACTGTAATCAGAGAGCAGCAGTTGGTGCCTCATTTCTGCAACAATACTTGTAGGCACAAAAGTGGGGGAAGGGGTAAGCACAATGAAGGATAGGATTAGAGATCTAAATTATAAACACACACACACAAACATTTGCTAGGATACACTTTCAGTTCCCCCTTACCATGATCTCATATGCTGACATGCAAGAGTTACATCCCCTTTTACCACAGTCACCAACTAAAAGTATGTGACCTTACCTATCACTGTTACTCTGCTCTACTCTTTCTCTCAGAATGGAAAGCTGCATGTTCTCCCAGGTCTGTTAGTTCCATCACTGTTCTATCTAATTTCTTCCCACTACCATTTTGATGAAAAAACATGATCACTTTCAGCCCTAAATTTATGTTTCTTTAAGGATATCAAGGAAGAATTACACAGTGCTGAAGGTGGAGGTAGATACTGTTTTTTTCCTCCTAACATCTTTTTCTATACTATTATTTGGATGAGTTTTTCCTACTGCATCTTGAGTTTTGTATGAGTAATTCTCTGGAACAGGGTAGATTACAGAAGCCGACATTTTCAGAGGTTTAGGGGCTGTTTTTGAGATCTACCTGCCAGGAGGGGCTAAGGGATGGGAGTCAAGACAGAAACATCTTTCAACATCTGTGAGTTCCACACAGTCAGTGGCCTTCAAAGTCTCTCATACATGTTCTGCTCTTACAGCTGGGTGTGGAGCATGTTCAACTCAACCTACTCATCCTTTTGACTTCAGTGAGGTTTTATTCAGGCCAGTGCACTTTTCAGTTTGGTTCTTTTCTAGATTATTCTCTAGGTTTTCTTGTTATTTTCAGCTCATTTTCTGTCACTGTTGTTTATCATTATTTATGAGCCCTAAGAAACAGCAATTTCAGCAAAATAAGACTAACTTCTAAGACTTGGAGCTGGCTGTCTGGTACAAATTCAGTGGGGAAATATGCTACCGCTGTTCACCAATCTCAAACTCCTCCTGTAAATCTTAATAAGGTCTCAAATTTGGCAAGGAGGGATGCCCTTGGGAGAGCTTTAATGATTTGACAGTACTAAACATGTAGAGGACAAGCAGGATGCTTTGTCTCCAGACTTGTAAAATATAAAGCATTACGGAATCTTGTCAAGTTGCAGACTTTACATACTATAAATAAGGATAATGAGGCATTGAAAACAGAGGCGGGGAATCTGAAAACTCTTTATTATCAAGACAAATATTTCTTTGCCTCATTAACCTTAAGTTTCACAGAATGACAGTAGAGCAAAAAATCTACAAGTCAGAGAATTGCAATAAGGGGATGAGAGGTCAGGACTTTGTCACTATATTTACTTGCACGGACAAGGATCAACTTCTACATCATAAAAAAACCTCCACATTTGGTTGTATATCAGAGATTATTTTTCTTCTTCCACATGTCAGTTTACCTTCTCAAACAGCATAGATAACAATATCACCTGAGTACTTCCATGGTGAATTCCCTTTTTATTACTTTTGTTTTTAATGATTTCATAAGGACCTTGTTTTGTCATCGTTTAGTCTTTTTATCAAAATGCTTATTTATGTTTCTCAGAAAGTTTCTCTTTGTGTCTCTGCTTCTTCATTGTAATTGTGATAGCCATAAAATAGAATTTTCTAAAACTGGAGAACAAGCTGATATGCTTCATCCAGCAGAGCTGCATGCTATTTTTCATGATTACACATATATTGTGTTGATTATGATGAATCCAAATGATTTTTAAATAGGAAAAAAAAAGGTGGTTAGGAAAGGGGGGAAATAGTCTGCCTTCTGCTGCCTAGCAGAAGCTCCTGAAGGAGATGAAATATGAATGTGTCTTTTGAAATTGTTACTATTCTGACTTATGCCTAGGTGGATGAGCATTGTTCTTCTGTTACTGGGCAATTGCTTTGATATTTCCTTTTAAAAAAATTGTTGATAATATATTTGTATTGCAAAATATTGAGCATTTTGATGTATATGGCTATTTTTGTATATTCAAAATATTTATTATGGAAAATTACTGCACTACAGCTACTGCAACTGTAGCTTATTAAAAAGCACTTGCCATTCTGAGCTTTACTGTTACAATGGCTCAGTAAGACAGGAACATGTACACCACTGCATCAGAAACAAAAGGGGAAACGTATTAAGAAAATGAGAGGTAGAGCAAATGAAAGAATAGAGGTCTTGTGGTTTTCAAGATAAGGACATTGCTGTTTCTTAAAGACATGGATGCATTTGTTTGTACTTCATTTCCAAGGAAGATATTGGGAGTTTGAATTCTGGCAGGATTTTTAAAAATAGATCTAATTTACACAGAATAACCCCAACATTATTATGACTCAGCTTTTAAATTCCACTAAATTACATTGAATTCAATAGCTATATTCCTTTCTGAGAATAAAAATGTATTAGTTTAATTAGCTCCCTGCCAAAATTAGGTAAAGGTTCTTCACCCAGAGGGTGATTGGGCACTGGAACAGGCTCCCCAGGGCAGTGGTCACAGCACCAAGCCTGACAGAGTTCAAGGCTCTGTTCAAGACTCTGTGTGATTCTTGGGGATGGTCCGGTGCAGGGCTGAGGGCTGGACTTGATGATCCTTGTGAGTCCCTTCCAACTCATCATATTCCGTGATTCCGTGAAAATAAATAGAAACAAGTAGACTTTATTCTTCCTAGGAGCATTCACAAATGCACGTCAGCTAATCCACTTTCAAGTCACACGTTGAGCTAAGTCAGGTTCATTTTCCTGATTGCCCCTATTTAGACAGGTCTTTGGAAATGGGCTTCAGTTGCGAAGCTCAGGTTAGGATGTGAATATAAATCAGTGAACTCTAAGCCTGCTGTTGGGATCCTGCCTGGGTCAGACCAACATAGCTTTGCCCAGTTAACCTCTTTTACCCTTCATCAGCAATGCCTTTAGCATTATTTTACTGTTATTAATGCTGCCCCTTTCTGTAACTTTTTGAGCGAAAAGACATGGGGCTCTTCTGAGGTAAAGCACAGCTGTGGTTAATAGCAGGGCTAGTGGCACTGCTGCTGAGGAAAATAGCAGTGACAGCAAGAAACATGGATAAAATTGACACTGCGACTCTGACACGGTAAAGATTAGTTTCCAGTGAAAATTACTCCCTCGTGTAAGCCAGCAGCGAGACCACTGGGGGGATCGTGCCACCAGCATCTTCCCCATGGAAAGAGAAGCCAGGGCGTTTTATTCCAGTTTGTTTTTGTTGGTGGTTTGTGGTGTTTTTTTGGTGGTGTTTTTTTTTGTTTGGTTGGTTGGTTGGTTTGGTTTTGTTTTGTTTTGTTTGTTTTGTTTTGTTTTGTTTTGTTTTTTTGGAAAAGGGAAGCTGATAGCCTTCCTCTGCCCCCCTGCCCCAAGTTCAAATCTGGCATTTCAAATCCTTGTTTTCATTGCATCAGACATCCTGCAAGTGCACATCGGTAGTGGCAGCAGCACCCTGCTCTCTCACAAACACCTCTGCACTTTCTGCCAGGCAAATATGTACTCTCGGAGTGCCTGCTACCAGTCTGCGAGCCAAGACACCTCTTTACCTGCACTCAGTCCCAGCTCAGCTTTTGTTGCCTGTGTGTGGCATGTCAAAGCAGAGTTGTCCAACAGAAGAAACAATCTCAAGGACTCTTAAGACATGGATGAAAAAGAGAGCTAGAGACTGTTTGTGCAAGCAAGTGCATTGGGAAGGGTAAGAAATAGCATAAGCAGGTATTTATCTTAAAAAGAGAAAAGGATGTACGGTATAAGGGTGCCTTGTATCTCCCATTAGAAATGGAGCAATGATAATAAGCAGAAATTATTTCCTGTTCTGATGACCTAGAAGTTGAAAATTTTAAAAACAAATTACAGTGATGTAGCTAATAAATTTTGATGATAATAATAATATTAATAATAATAAAAGTTGTTCTGGCTCAAAATAAAGAAACACAATAGGATTTTGCAAACCTGTCCAAACATATTTGTATTACAACAATATACATAAATTCTTTCAGGGAAAGAATTAATGTGGTTTAGTCTCTGGAGCCTACAGCATGGCCTAGTCAGGTTGAGTAATATACAGAAACAGTACAGATACATAAATGCAAGCACAGTTATTGACACACTACCTGCTTGTTCTCAGGGATAAGGTATCTGGGTTTTGACACTAATCTTTAATAATTTTTTTTTCTCAGGCAATAGTCTAATTATATGCATTTTATTCAGTTCATTGGTGGATTTACTATTAAATTTCTGATTCTTTTCATATAGTCTCACAATTTGAGCTTGTTCCACTATCCATTACATGCTGACATGAAGACAAGTTGCTTTTCCTGTAACTCTTTGCTTCATTGGATTTAGCCCTCTGAATTTCATACTGAGAGTTACAGAAGTTATGGGAGCAGAAGGTGATTTCAAGAACACATGGACAAAAAGACATAACATTAAAGCACTGATAAAAAAGATGTAAATCAAAGATGTACAGCAAAGCTAAAAGAAATTTTGAGAGATTTTCTTAGGTAAAATGCCATAAACTAGGGTGGAAATTGCATCGTAAATTTAATATATAAGAACGCTATTAAGAGAATCTTCTTGAATTGCAAAAATACAATTTCCCTGGTATTTTAGGCTTTCCATGATTAAACCTTGACAGATTTGAAAGCAAGATTTGTGCAGACAGACCAGATTTTTTTAGTAAGTTCTGAAAGTCAGGATGGTCTTGTTCTTTAGTTGCTAAATCTCCCTGCTCAGCAGAGCTTCTGTTCCAGCTCAGTTGTATATTTCCTATGCAGAAGTAATTTAATCTTTTTGCTCCTTTTTTTTTTTTTTTTTTTTTTTTTTTTTCAAAAATCACAAAGAATTTGGACTAATTCCCCAAATACAGTTTTCCAGGTCTCAAAAATTTAGAGCATACACCATTTTTCTTTAGCAGTTCAGAGTCCACTTCTCTTAATTCATATCTGGCAGTTAAACCTACCTTCTTTTTCTTACCTAACTCTGTGAGAAAGACTGGAATACACAGACAAAGCATAATGAGTAGGATTTCTTTGCATTTTTTTCTCCAAAAAGATTTATAGCTCAGTATTTAGAGAGCAGCTGAATTTGCCTTTTCCTACACCACATATACTTATTTTTCACTTATTGGAGTGTTTTCCACAGCAAAATTCAATGTTTTTCATGGCAATAGTTTTGTGAAAAACTATACATGTATGTGTATATATATTTATGCAATAGATGTAAAAGAAAATCTAATCGTTTTTCATGTTAACTATGATACTAAACACATGCAGGAATTAATCTGGATACTTTTTAGTGTTTTAACTTTGTTTTCTTATGACAGTAGCTGTTGCCTCTTCCTGACTAAGTGAATTAACATCTCAGGAAAAGCTCATTTATGGACCTGTGATCTTAGCTACCTGGAACTGATGATAACATGGAAAAAGAAATCACAGGTGACATTTTTTTTTCTGTGAAAAGCACAAAGGAAACCAAAGAATTTATTTGAAATGTATGATCAGTTAAGAATAATCAATGATTTTTTTAGAAAATGAAATGGCTTCAGTATGCAATCTTGGTCTCTTTTAGCTTATCAGAGTGTGTATCATGAAGGAAGAAACAGATGTGAAAGTGACAATGAAATCCCAGGTTAGGACTAGTGAAGGTAAGAGTGGTTTTTGATTGGTAGTTCTCATATCCAAGCTCTAATTCTTGAGGAAAAAAATGACCCATATGTACTTTCTACTGAAAAGGAGCTCAGTTTCAGAAGTCAAACTTTACTTTTTCTCAAATCCCTTTTCTTAGGACAGGCCCACCTGTTTCAACAGATTTCCAGTGTCCACAAAGAATTCACTATGCTTTCACTTGGTGTCTTAATCAATTTTTAACTCTTCTCCAAAGGGATAACTATGGCTCAACTTTGTCTCTAGAAGTGCTGATGTCTCTTAGACAAGATAAAAAAAAAATAAATTCACATCCAGAAAATAAAACCTGTCACTAAATGTGAATGCAAAGCAGGAAGTTAATATTCAACTACTAAGAATTCATTTATCTATTGTGAGTGAAGGACTCTATGAGGAGTGGTAGGGCATAGTTCAAACCTTGGTACATAACCTTTAGTGCACTGAAAATATATGTTTCATACAAATAGGCATTCTGAGAACTCATCTTTGAACACTTACTGTGAGAACAATATAAACCTCACTCTTGATTGAGAACAGGCACAATGAGATACAATTAACTTTGGGGTGATGGTAGTTTTGCACTGCTGGGATTGAGGGACAGTGCAACACAGAAATAAAATTCCTTTAAATGGCTCTCAGGGGAGCTTTTGACTTATCTTTGAGAGGTTTTGAGCAGAGAAAAAAAACCCAACACAGAGTGCTAGCCATGGCCATCATTCATTACCACTATGACCATAGGACTTCCCTTTCATTCATTTTTGTCAAGTGGTTCATTCTTCTTTAAAACTGGCTTCTCATGATAGAGAAGAAGATCTAGGGCTTGATCTCTAGAAGATTGTTCACATAATTTCAGAAATAAAAAGGCCATCCATCTGAGCACTTTCTACAGATGTGGCCATATGGTTGCATTGTCAGCAGGGTGACTGTGCCTGTGCTCAGCTGCCCTACATGTGCATTTGCAACATGTATATTTGTATGTTTCAATAATAGAAGTGTAGAGTGTATGTTCATAATAACTGTGAGTGTATATTTATAATATCCGTGTGTCTGATTCTGAGTTAAGGCTCATGTCTCACTTTAGGCCTCTGTAGATGCATTAGCAATAAGATTTGCATCCTAACTCACTTGCACCTATGTCCGAAGGTGCACATTAAAAGGGCAAATGCCAGCTTGTATATAAAGCTACCTGATAAACTGGCTTCATTTTTTTTCCTTATTTTTTTTTCTGTCATAGTAATTTGGTCTTTGAAATTAGGTTAACCATTCTTAAAAAGAGTTAATGTTTATTTCCAGATTTGTCTGGTTCTTTTATAATAGTTCTTTGCTGCAGAAGTAAAGCTTAACTTGAATGACAGAGGATTTTACCTAGCAAAGTTTCACAGAAAACTTCCATCAACACTGAGATCACTTGCTTAGACTATGGATTTTCTTTCTGAAATTATACAGTTCCATACTAGTCCATTCTTATAACGCAGATGTGTGAGCACTAAGTTGTGAAGCAGACAATCGAGATCTCAGAGGCAAAAATGAGAATCCCTAACGGTGTTTCTGAGGTGTTAAAAAGAGATTTTCTTTGATGGCATACATCTTGTTCTACAGATAAAGTGTTGATATCTCTTCACTTGTACTTAAAGTTTGTAGGTTGTCTTCAAGCCATGCTTTGTTGTAAATTCAACTGAAAAAGAAAAAGAACAATTTGTTGCCCTAACCATGTTTCACTGCACTCAAAGGTTTGGATGTATTGAACTTCTATGCACAAATATCCAAAGGTATTTGCTAAAACAGTAACCAAATGCAAAACTGTGAGCCTATGGTCTTGTTTTGTTACTGAAAAGTGGATTCTGCAATATAAATAAGTAGGAACAAGGATTTTTTTTTTAAGAGAGTCAGCAATGAAGGACAACAGAAACAGAATATGATTTTTGCTTGAGGTCCCACTTATTTTTGGGAGATAAAATTATCCTCGTTATCAAGTGGTTCATTTTGATGATTGTTTTAATGAATTTAAAACCTACAAGCCTAATGCTTATGTCTATTTTTGTATCATGACTAGATATCCTCAAGTTTTCCCCATAGTCTCCTCTAGATGCCTAAATACATCTGTTACTGAAAGGAGTTTCAGGGTTTTTTTCACATGGATCACTCAACAGCATTAGACCAAACTTGGAAGCTTAGTGTGTCTCATTGATAACTTTTTTCCACATGTCAAATTGATCCTTTCCCCATTGAGTTCGTTTTCTGCGGCCTTGCCATTTTCTAAAAATACAGCACACTCCACCTGCTTGGAGCAAAATCCCAGTCCCAGTGGAGTCAATTTTTGTCTTTTTTAACAGCCTATTGTAAAAGACTGTATCAAAGGCTCCCAGGAGGTTCCAATAAACTATTTTAACTGGCTCTTCTTTACTGACTCTTTTGTTAATGCAATAAAAGAATTCTAGCATATATAGGGCAAGACTTGCTTTTCTCCAAACTGTATTAATCCCTGCTAACTGCTGCATACATGTGCAGTTTGGTTACTCTATCTAGCTTTAATTAGTATTTCAGCTATTTTACCAGGTGCTGAGAAAGATCTATTCTGACTGCTACTGCTAGAATCTATTCCTCTTTCGATCTAGGTACATCATTTACTACTTCCCAATCTTCTGCAATAGAGCTGATTTTAATGAGCAACTGCTTGTGGTTAGTGTCTCCAAAGACAATACTTTGTGTTTATTTCAGCTATTCCCTACCCCCTGGAGAGACTTAATCTTCACTTACATCTAAATGAAGATAAATGTGATTTATTAAGTTAACAATTAGTGTTGTTTATGGAAATTATTTTTCAGGTGTTTGTAGTTCCTAATCCAGGTTCAGGTTTCACTTTCGGATGCCAAAGGCATCTTTGCAAGGACAGCGTGGTCTAGCATGTAAGGCCAGGCTCAGGCCTGAAGTTACCAGCCCTGGTTAGGCCTTTAGGTATGATATTTGACAAGTCACTTTATCTTGCCATGATTCCCTTACAAGTACCATCATGATCAACTTATTTGCCAATGAGCTGTCAAACCTTCTGGTTAGGAGGTTTAACGTGAGACCTTTGACTCTCCTTTTTTTAAATATCTTGTCCTTGCTCAGAGCTGTTGTTCCTGCAGCAGTGGGGAGCTTAAACTGCAGTGCATTTTATTTAGAGTGATATTTTATAAGGTGGGTTCAATTCTAACCTAGCCTTGGTGAAACCATGGAGTCACTGCCTTTGAGACAGTGGAGTTGAAAAGGATTTTCACTTATGTTGCTCCTCTGAGAACTTTCTCCTCACCATTTCTGGAGATTCTTAATGTATTAATTCCGTTTTAGTTTTATGCATGAAACATTTCATTTTTTACTCAAGTCAAGTCCCCTAGGTCACATAAACACGAAACTCATAAACACAGGGACCTCCTCTCATGATAATGAAGATATCATCGACACTTATTCAAATTCAGATTTTCATCTCAGTCTTTGTATAAGATGAAAACAACAAAATTAATTGCTTTGGCTATGAGATTTATTTTTTTTTTCAGGCTTAGGAGGGGGAAGTGCTGGCAAATTTTAGTTATAAAGGTTAGAAGACAAAATGAACAACAATAAAGTAAATTTAGAAAGAGCTCTAAAGATGAAGTATGAGCTTACTGAATCTGCCTTTATTGCTTACTACCTAACATTTTATATACTCTAGAGGAAAGATTTAAATAGAGTGTTAAAAACCTATGTAAATACTCCCACAAACTCTCCTTTTTGTATAAAGTACCTTTCCATTCTCATAGCATAAACAGGATTTTGCATGTATACCTTCTGTGCAAGGTTTGCCTAAAGATTTGCTTGTATTTTATTCAAATTTTGAGTATGTTTGTTCCAGCCTTTTCCCCTGTGAGTTCTAATGATTTTTATTTTCTCAGTACAATGTCTATAATAGTGTGTCAGTTTAATGAAAGCAGTGGAGGGTTGAACAAGTGAAATACTGTATTCCAGCTATAAGGGTAGCGTGCTTGGGAAGGTCATTTTTTCAACTTACCTATGGATCAGCAGATGGCACTCTCGCAGGCAATATATCAACTCAGAAACCCTATTTGTAAAAAGGGAAAAGAATATATAACTCTCTTTACACGTCTGCTTTTTTTTGTTATCTCACCAGGTCACACCATTCTGTTGTCATCTTTTCGATACTGTCTCACAAATTTATTTTCCAGATTCTGGCCCTGCTTTCTGTTCAATTGGTATGTCTTTTATGTATTTCTCTGTCTACGACTTTCACATCTCCTCTTAACTCTCTTCCTGTTATCTGAAACTTAACATTGGGGAAATTAAATGGAAAGCTCATTTTACTTCATTTTTTTGCCTCTGGCTCAGAACACCATTGAACTTTCTTTGTCTAAAGTTTCAAATGGGTGTTAAAGTCAAACCTTTTCCTTTCTTTCCCTCCTGGTTGTTTCTGGTTCCTCTCTCGATCAATACTGGACAAAGGCTCACAATAGGTTGAGTTTTGAGTAGCACAACCTCTCCACTGACTTCTCTAAAGCAAAACTGAGTGCACAACAGAGTGACGTGGGCTGCCAATGGTGATGGCAGAAAAAGGCCAGTCCTGTCAGACCAGCTTGGAACTGCACTTTCTTGCTCAGGACGAGCAGTTTGTCGAGCAATAGGCAGCCAGAAGGGCTGTCTTTAGCAATGTACCTAACTGTCTGTCTGGGATGGAGTTAATTTTCTTCATATAATTTTCTTCAACCCTTATAGTTCTTTGATTTGGCTTTGTGACTACAACATTGCCGACAACACACCAGTGCTTTGGCTATTGCTGAGTAGTGCTTGCTTAGCGCTGAGGCTTTCTGTTCTTCCTGCTCTGTCACCCCAGCAAGTAGGCAGAGGTTGCACAAGAAGCTCCCCTGCATTAAGTTAAACTTTCCAGGTCTATACCTCTGGTATTTTTTTTAACTGGATTATAAAAATTCAGTCCTTACATTCTCACTGTGATCAGTCTTTTTGTGTATTCCAGATGATTCGCACCCACCCTCCTCACACCCCTACACTTGTTCCTTCTCAGTGACATCTTTCTTGATGTCCACATTTCCTCACAAGTATCCCTGTGCTGTTCTTCCATATTGTCCTCAATTTGTGGAACAGGCTTTGGTTGGTCACTCCTTTCCTCCCTGTCAAATAGTCTGTCAGTCCTCATCTTTGTTTTGACAGGTCCTCTCTGCAGTGATGAATTTCACCCATTAGAAATTAGTGCAGAGTCTGCAATTCAATATAATGCTATGCAAACAACACATCACCTAATCCAGCTTTCTCTGAGCCACTTCCCCTTCAATGGCTGTTTCCTTACATTTTCAGAGCAATGCATGTAGTTTAGTCTGTGTGGCTCCTATCAGCTGCAAAGAGCTAAATCCACATGTAAATCTTTGACATTTTGGGGGTGCCTTGTCAAGTCTTAGATTATCAATGTCTCTAATCAGCTCGATAAATCTGATTATGTATCTTTCAAATAAAGAATGGTGGGTTTTGCCCGAAGCTTTTGCTGTTTTTCAATCTATATCTATCAGCTGAAATTTCATGTGCACTCAAGAATTGTAATTCTGTTGTTAGGAATTCTGATATTGCTGGCTGTAATAGCATTCACTTGAATGATATGGATGTAAAAGATTCTGTGTTTCTCATACAGACCCATTAAATTTTAAGACAGCATTGGTTAAGAAACTGTCATTATTATAAGAAGTTTTATATCTGGTTTTTTTTACTTATTCTCATTCTGAATAGCTTCTGAAAAAATTTTAGGTCCAAGTTAAAGTAACACTTTCAAAATTGATGATACCATATAAAAGAACTTCACTATCATTACCTAAAAATCTTATTAGAATTTGGCTAAGTTATAAAATTACTTGAAATTATTTTTTAACCCCATTTTTTCAAAATATCAAATTTAAATTAATTCAGATTAAGATGCTCCATCTATAACTTCTGTATTTATCCAGAGCTGAGACATCTGTACTTAGACATGCCTTTTAGACACACCCATTTACAGAATCACTGTTCTGATGTTTTTAAATTTACATTCACAAACAAGAGCACCCACCTTTTGTTACTGTTACCAAAGCACTTTACAAACAAAATTGATATTACTGGCATGGTAGAGATATATGTTTTACAATCTTGGCATGTTTAGTAAGCGACACAGAATTCATCCTTTGTCAGCTTAGAGCATTGTCCCCAAACACCATAAGTTCCAAAACTTTTCAGTACTGCAGATATTTATGCAGCACCTGACTCAGGAGACATGGGGGTGGGAGGAGAATGCCATTTTCGTGAGGTACAATGGGAAAGTGAGAGTCATGAGAGTGGCACGTGTGACAGCCACTGAGGTACTGGCTTGAAATGCAGCCTGTTTTAGTTTTGTACCCAGCATTGGCAATTCTGGGAAGAAGTTGGGCCTCTGGTTTTCTGCCTCATCCAACTGGAATCATAAATTGTTTAGAGAAAGATGCCTCTTGCTAGTAGTATTGTAAGGCTCCAGAGCAACTGAGAATAGTCACTAGAAGTGCACAAAGAATTCCTGATCAGATGCATAACTAAGTGACAGTTTTGGCTGGGGCCTTTATGTATTATAAAAATTATAAATGTTATTATAAAAGGTGAAGTCAGTGAGAATCTTTGTATTTACAAGGAGCTCTGAATCACACCTGCAGATAGCAGATCTGCAAAGCAGCTCATCACTGCTGCAGTCAGGGGGAAGCAGGCACTAAATCAGTGACACAATGCTGTTCTGTAGTGCATGTTATTGTTGGAAGTGTAAAACTCTTATATAAAATGTAAACCTGGTGCCTGGAGACCCGTTTATTAATAAAGACCAACAGTCATTTATGTTTTTGAGATATCAGAGGCATTGACTCTAACAGTCTGGGTAAAATCCAAACTGGCAAATACTTATCAGAGGCATACAAAGCACTCCTAATGAAATGCAAAGCTGATAGCAGTTCAAGTTTTTGGGTATTTTATTACAGACATCAATATAAGCTTATCTGAGTGGAGTAAGTACACATACTTTCAAGTAAAATTAGGCATTGTATCCCAAGAAGGTGGAAGAAGCATCGAGTCTATCTGCCTTGCTGAGAGAAAGTGATCACATTTTATAGATAAGTCTTTCATGTTGAAAAATGTGGAAATTCATGTTCATACAGACATTTGGATTGGAGAGACATATTTTCCCTAAAATGCTTAAAAAGGAAAGATGCAAATTTGGGCAAGATAGAGAAGGTATTGGGGGAAAGCATAATTTAAAAATAGGAGAATATATCTTTTGATATTTAATTAAATTTCACACAACTTTAGAAGGTGCAATATTCTCCTTACAACTTCCCTCAACATATTTCACATTCTCTAAATCCTTCTATTACTTTCTGGGAAAACTATCTATTGTGGCAACCAGAATGGATTTAGATGTCCAGATAAGCTGTAATCTGGGGCTGCCTATCCTCAAAAGCTGAAAACCTAGCAACACCTCCATTTTAGGACATTCATTTCTCCCAGTAGCTAAGCGCAGTCACCAGTGAACACTCAGTAATAAACCAAATAACCTAGATATTTATCTGACACTTAAAAGCTATTGGTAGTCAGGGGTTGAGGACAGGTAGGCTCCAATGAAATTTCCAAGAAAGATCATACCAAACCTAAACACCATAATGTCTGTCTTTTCTATACAGATGAGAGCAACTTTATTCAAACAAGACAACACACATTTGATCAGATCAACCTGAGCTGATACAGACCCACTTATATTTTCCAGGAGACAGTCCTAACCTCAGTAGGTAAGACTCTTTTACTGCATTGAATGTAAGATTTCTGACATCAGGGAAAGGATAGGCCAGGAGGATCCAGTGAGATGGTGAATCCCCGAGATTTGTTCTCAGTAGAAGAAAATCTTTCCGTTATATTTCATTTCTTTCCTCTCTGACAAATATTACCCAGCCGTTTGCTGACCTTCATCACAGATGTAATTTGCTAGCATTTATAGCAATGCAGATGGGTCTGCCAGTCTTTCAGAGTAACTTTGTCATTCTGCATTTTGCAAGGGCTAAAAGGCTTTTGGAAATTAGAAATGTCACCTACAATGTCAAGTTGAGTTAAGTGTCCTTTTGTGTTCATTCTCACTTAACCACTTAGCCTTCGAGCTTTTACTCTCTGCTGTTCTTCTGCAGCTGCAGTGGTGCTCATGCTGTCAGGGAGAAATGACAAGATACATTGGTGATGAGCCCAGTGAGGTTCTGAAGGCAAACAGAAGACCAGTGCTTGCACAGACAGCAGCAGGAGTCTTTGAAATAATCTGATTCACTGAATGGTTTCAAGGGAAGAAAATATATGTGTGTAGGGAATATGTTGAAATGGTGGTGGTGCCAATAGTCTGAATTGCCCAGGGAAGGAAATGAAATTTATGAGTCATTGAACATCCCAGGTGAGTTGTGGTGATTTCCTGATCAGCACAGCTGTTCCAGTGTGCTTTAGGCACTGTGCTCCCACTCAGTGCTCGCTCTCTGCATTTTCTATCTAGTATCTTCTCGATACTTCTTAGTGTTAACAAATTCATAACCAGTGATAGGGTTGCAAAGGCAACTACAGTCCTCAGGGGTTGGATGACGGGCTCCAGAAATGCATTAGTAAGAGAGTCAGTGATGAATCTAAATGAATGCAGGTAGATAGTTTTATAAGGAAATAAAGAAATAAGAGAATAAGTCTAGGCCTATACTCTTTTTTGAGC
This sequence comes from Pyrocephalus nanus, assembly GCA_038380795.1. NCBI lineage: Eukaryota > Metazoa > Chordata > Aves > Passeriformes > Tyrannidae > Pyrocephalus > Pyrocephalus nanus. Next base: position 9,104,956 of record CM076260.1, on the reverse strand, counting down.
ACAGAGCCCTTGCAAACTCACATTCTAACCTTGATTTTGAATTTCTCTGGGGATAAATCTGTGATCATGACAAGAAGAAAATTCTATAGCAGGGGAAGACTAAGAGCTTGACCCTATGTTGTCCTTGAGGGCAAGTCAAAGGGTGATGCTTTCTTCCAGGTATGAAAGTCAAGTATTTCAAAACTACTTGTGCTGCCACAGTACACTATGGCTTCTGAAGAGGTTATGAATCACGCCATCATTCTAGAGTGTTTTATTGTCTGGTCTCAGTGAAGAACCAGAAACATACACAATTTCCACTGAAAACCTCGACTGCTTAAATATTCATATCATATACATTCTTAATGCAGAGACCAATTTACTGATTTTAGGGTTCAGTGAAAGATACATTAAAGGTGGAATAGACACCAAAGAAAACAAATTCAAGAAGTGATCTCCAGTCTAACAAAAAGTCATTTACTCACCTGCTAAAGGGAAACAACATTTTCTCTAAATAGGATGATGGGCAGTCAGTATTCCATTTAGGGTTAAAAAATAATAATCAGAAAAAAGCATTTTAGGGAAAAGGTTGAAACTTTTGTCCTTCACATGTGACTTCAGGATTTGGCACAGAAAACTTACTCTTCCACATCAGCACCTGGAGATAAGGCAGGAAAGCCACAGGGCACAAAATGACAAATCTGTGTTTTGAGAATGGAATCCCTCATATGTCCCCCACCTAACTGTCTCACCCTGGATTTATCCAAAGGTCCCTAGAAGTCAGTGGAGATAAATAGGCCAGTATAAGTTCTGAATTAGCACACTGAGACAGGGTGAATTTCACTTTAGAACTACATCTCCCTCCTGACTTATCTTAAAGAGAGCTTCATGTGAGTAATTTAGATACAGCAATGGGAGCAGCTCACCAGTTTAGACATGTAAATTTAGGAATCTATGTGCAGACACGTATGTCAACACTGAAACACAGGTGTCCATCACCTGTGCAAGGGTCCAAGGCACCAATTATAGCCGGCAGAAGTCTAATCAGTGCAGCCACTGGAGTGTGGAGGCAAGTTCACATCACTCTAAAGTAGGAATGAATGTAATTGTTCACATGACAGTGCCTATTGCTGTTGGAGCTGGTACATTCCACCTTGCAGCAGGTTGATTCTGCACAGGATCTTCTGCAGGTCCTGTGTTGTATCTGTCAGCTGAATAAGGATGTCTTGGACACCGCAGAACTTCTCAAATAGCACTGCATGTCCAGTCTATTCCCCATGTCTGGCAGGCTGAAATCTATTGAGCAGTTCTTCATAAAGCACCAGGGGAGGTGAGGCCCCAAGTGCCCCTTTAGGCATCTTCATTTAGGTGTCCTTAAGCCTGAACTAAATTCTTGCTCTGAACTTGTTCAGCTGAATCCCATCATAGGAGCTTGTCCTTCTAGTATTTGTTTCACAAAAAGCAGTCTGGAAGTAAACCCCATAAAACTTTGTGAATTCCAGCTTTAGGGCTGTGAGCTTTGGAGCCAGGCAAGGCTCTGTGAAGGCGCAGGTAATTCTTCACTGCTATACATGTTGACCTCAAGCAGGGGTGTGCTCATTTTGCACTTCAAGTAGGGAAGCAGGCAGAGCTGAAAAACATGGAAAAGTGCTCGAAGCACAGTGGCATTAAGGTAGGAAACTAGGTGAGAAAATGTCTGTTTCTGGGATTGTTCTTAAGAGTGAAGGTTCTGGCATATATTGAGCTTTACTTGATTAAAGAGACTTTTCCAGTGGCAGAGCCCTGACCTAGGACTGCACAGTGGCAGTACTGGGACAGTAGGAACCAGAACTGTCTAAAAATCCACCTACTATTCATTAAAAAGAACCACTGCACCCATGAAGTTTTGGGATGGGGTTCTCCTTATGCTATGGTATTTTTCTTCTTTCTCAGGAAAAAAAATAAATCCCATTAGCTTTAGTTTTCATTGGGAAGAGACATTCTCTTAACTATAGGGGTTTCCCCTTATCTTAGAAGGAAAGTATTAGGAAAGATACTTTGCTACTTCATCTGTATCTGCCCTGTCTTCTGCACTGTGTACATCTGAGCTCTAAATTTGCTTGGAAACATATACATACATAAGTAATGCAGAAAAAGACAGTAACATGACTAAAAGCTGGAGCACAGACAAGACAATTGGTTTCACTGTATCTTTGTCTGCTAAGGTGCATTAATCTTGCAAAAGCAAAATGATATTAATGGTAATTTGAAAGAAAGAAGTAGGTTACTTTCAGACTGATTTATTTCTTTGGGCAGCTTGACTGTATGCTGGTGCATTTACAGCTGCAGTTCAAGGACAGTAATGTATGCGACTGCTGGCAAGCCAGGTAGCCAGACATATTTTCAGGCTTGATAGACAAATGTCCATTTACCTTGACTTCTATTTTCAAAGTAGTTTCTTTGTATTTTCAACATCTGTTGACAGAACCCTAAATATAGGAATTATGCTAAGTCTTTGCTCAGACTACGCTTTTGTGATATGATCTATTGCAGAAATATCAAGTTGAAATTGGATCAGGAAAACATACTTGCAATTGTAAGCTATCAAAACGATGTAGTGTTGTTATACAGTATAGTTTCAGAAAATATAGTGGCAAAAAAGATTGCTGTGGCTATTTTTAAGTTGTGAGAATATAAAAGCAGAGGATTGCAAGGCTTCTTTTTTCCAATATTGCAATTTGAGATTTTATGTTGACCAAAGAAAATATATTTAATGGCAATGAAAAAAAAAGAACTTTTTAGGAGAATAACTTATAAGAACAGTTATTTAGGCTAGAATATCAATACTCAGAGTTATTTTTCTTCTGAGGCAAAGATCCTGAAAGGGGCAGTGCATACTTTGCCAGTGTTCAGCACTGTAATGGAACCATTAGAGTAGATCACGTAAATCACTACATTTGCTTCCCTGAGTACCCATGTAAATGATTGTGTTAACGTCTCGTCCATCAGCTTAACAATATTCATTATGAAAATGTGTGCTTCAGCTCCAATCCAGATAAAAGGAGGCCTGGTGAAGGATATTTTGCAGAGTTTTGTGCTGACAGGTCCCATATCAGGACTGATAAGTGTAACTGAAGGGGTCAAATTATCACTGGAAGCCAAAATTGGCAGTAATATACATTTCTAGAAGCTGATTTGACTCAATCTGAGCCACTGCTTGTTTACCTGTACTTGGATCTATTTTCTTTTCCAATGGTCCAAGCCTATAGTCAAAGCAAGGGCACACAAAGAGATATTTCAGTCTGTCCTGACATCTTTGTGCTTAAAAGAATGTGACGTTCTATGTACATGAAAATTCAGTTTAAATATAGCTAAAGCTATAATGAAAATCATCAAAGAAATGTAAAGTTCCCCACAGAGTCACTCTTAAGATAAAAATCATACTAAATTTTAGTCAGGACCTGCATTGCTAATAAACCAGAATGTCATTTCACAGTAGAGTTAGTAAAAAGGAACAGTTTTTAATCCAATTTACATTTCAGAGAACATGTGTTAGATCTGCTCTTAAAACTTGGCCCATTCCCACTCAAAATGCTCACCAGTCTGTTACAAACTGTCTCAACATCACATTCCATGTTTTTCTTTGTGTAACTACAGGGTCTGGGTAAAGTCTAGTCAGGATTTTCCAGTTCTTCTTGTATCCAAATCTTCCTTCGTGAAGCAGAGCCTGCAAGGAATCTTCCCCCAGGTCAGTCTTTGAGCTGTGAAAATACACTTTCACCCCACTTCCTCACTCTCCCAATTGGATATCTCCTCCTTAGGAGATTCTGCTTTAATGTTTCCTTGAACAACAGGAAAGATGAAAATACAGCAAAGAGCTCAGTTTTTAAATTTAGTCATCTGGTTTGGTGTGAACATCTCTTTTGGACAATATAATAATCTTACTTTAGATTAGAATAACCTTGATTTAAATTTAGACAATATAATAACCTTGCTTTAGATTTTTAATCTTGCGTAAAATGCAGTTCCCAAATTGAAAATGGAAAAGAATTCTCAAAGGAGTTTATAATTTGACAGAGATGTATTTCGCTATGGCATTTTTTCCTGTATCCCACTCACTCACAGCCAGAATTTTGCCCTCATATGCTGCAAATGCTGCTGCAAAATCTCTGGTTGTTGGACATCAAAGTATTAAGGCTATTGATAACAGGAATAGACATTTAATTATCTTACCACACATACTGAGGGATGTGAGCTTGAGAGAAAGGAAAGATGACGTAGATTCTGTCTGCAGAGTCTCTTCCACAGTAACTCCATAAAATGCAAATAGGACTTCAGGGAGGACACTCATCAGTAAGGAAAGTTATGACAATATAGTCTGAAGAAAATTGTGCAAAAGAGTGTTGCAGCAGTTGAAGAAGAATGTGAGATCTTACTCCTCATAAAATCTAAGTGCTCTTGTTTTTCTGTCCTTGGTTTTCCTTAATTGTATTTTACACTGAACATATTTTTATCTGTTACGGAATCTGTGCTCTGAAAAAAAAACCAAAAACCAAAACCAAAAACATAAACCAAATACTTCACTTTTAATTTCTTAGTTTAGCTGTGTGATTTCTGCAGACATGCATATAACCTCCTCTTTTTTCAATGCTAACTGAAAGGGGAAAAGAGGCAGGAACCTGGTTTATTCTGGAAACAGCAGGTAGTTCAATGTATTTTTACTGCAGATCATTTCCCAGGACACTGTGATTCTTATATTTTTAATCAAATGTGTGAATCGAAAACTGTGGTGTGACCTTTGGAAAAGACACTGCAGGACATCGGCTGAAGCTGTGAATAGTTTAAGTGCAAACAGGAAGTTGACTCGGTTGTTCTGTAACAAAAGACTACGGTAATTTATGGAGTAGGAGTTGCAGTTTCAAAACATTTTTAATTGCTGCATTTGATCTGCTATGCAGTATTGTGTGACAACAGCTAAGAATGAAATGTCAGTGCCCATGTTTCAGCATAAATTTATACAGTGTGAAAGCAAAGAACCCTGTTGATTCCAGCTTTTCTTTCTCTGAGTGTTTCAGATTTTCCTGAATTACTTTCAGGTTAAATAGGTCTTCAGGCTTGTGAAGCATTTAAGTAGATGCATAACTTTGATATTAAGTCTACTTATGAAGAAAAGAAAATTTAAGAATAAGGGAAGTAAAATGGGAAGGTATTTCACAATGACCTATGTAGCTGGGATAGCTCCCTTTGATAAACAGGTCACTCTTAGCATGAAAATGTATTAATACTCACTCTCTTTTCTTTTACTCCATTATTTTGGTAGCTTAGGCCTATGAAAATTCTTCAAGTTTCACTTGCAGGAGTGAAGTTACACAGGGGTAACTATCTTAGTTATCTTGAAGAAAAACATCCCCCATTGTGATATTTTGTAAGGGGTTATTTTAGAAAAAAAACAATAGAGAGCTACAATATTGGGCTCAAAGTGTCATCAAAAGTTTATAGAACATAAAATTATTTCTACTGCATACCCTTCAAAGTCTTGTACTTATTTATGCCCATAGAGGACAATATACCATATCAGTAGCTGCATGCTGCCTTGTGGTGATGTCTGTGATATACACTGTGGGCATCCAAGTCTTCCCATAAACCACTGGAATGCAACATAAATCCTGTGTGAGCAAACTCCTGAGTGATTTCCAGAGATATCCACGGATCATTAATGGGATCCAAAATGTGTAATCTTGTAGGTAATTTTTATGCAGTAAAATAGATATGCCAGATAATAGATATGGCTATTAAAACTGAACTAATTCTGCACCAAAATATGTTATCATTTTCTTAAAAAAGGAGGAAATTTTGAAGATAGCAGTCATTAATTATAGAAAAGATGATTACTTCTATGTGGCTAGACAAACTTTTATGTTCCTACATCAACTGGGAGCTACATTTTGATGGGACCATCAGAAAATGCAAGTGAATATCTAATACGTGGGTATTTATGTGCTTGTTCATACTTGTCATCCTCAAACTTCCCAGAGGAGAATAGCACTTTCCTGAATCACAGAAGTTTTTCCTCATGTAAAGAATCTTTACATTCTATTGTAAAGAATGGCTTTTGCAAAAAAAAAAAAAAAAAAAAACGCAGGTTTTTCTTTATTGTAAATATTTGGTCCTGTATTATCAGTAAGTAAAATAACAAGAACGTAGGCAGGAAAGTTTGCTAGTATGAATCTTTGCAATGTAACACCATAGGTAGGACCAGAAGTTTTTATCACTGTATAGTGATATAGCTTAGCTTTCAATGGGCAAATTTTACTTGGAACGTATTATTAAGAACTAAAGATGCTTCTCATAGATATTCAGCTAACATTTAAATGAGGGAGTTCAAGTACATTACTCAATTTTTTGTACCGTATCTTAAAATTCATTCTAAATGTACAGTTTTGCTTGTCAGTGTTTTGCAACTAATACAATTGGAAAGCTCTATCTTTTCATTATGGTGTACTCTATTATCTGTAATCAAAACATCTAATTTCGGGAATATCTGTTTAAAACCTTAGCAAATCAGTTAATAATGCTGCAAGTTATTTGCATACAGTAGTATCAACGAGAAATGTGTTCTAGACCAACTTTCATGTGAAAATTCTGTTACAGTGACAAGAAACTCATGTGATAAGTTTGTGTAAACAGTTTGAGACATTTTTCACACTTGGGTAACAGATTTTTAGTTGTTTCTTCTGTACTTGGTCTTAAGGAGAGAACTGTAAGCCATACTGGACATGTTCACTTTCTGCAAGGAGAAAAAGACAGTGAAGAAAACTGACAGCTGGAAAAATGAGATGAATACTTAGTAATTTTCATCTCGTAAATAATTGTCATGATGCTGAGAAAAGCTTTTTCTCCAGATGAATAAGTACAAAACAATACACCTGCATTTTTCCATTAAAAAGCCACAGTAATAATTGCATGTGTTTTAAGTAGCCAGGATTCTCATTTTCAAAATCCTGACTGCAGTAAGAATTTTAATAAATGAAATAAAATAAATAAAGAAAAGCAAAATGCAAACCCAAGTCTTTGACTGTCCTCTCCTTTAAAGGGATAACTGACGATCCAGGTTTATTGGGTTTTTTGAGCTGTGATGTTGTTGAAGGGAAATTCTGATGACCAATGGCTTAAAACTGCTTCCTAAAAATTGTGTGAAACACTTCTTGGTCTTCTTTTTCTGCCCAGAGTTCTTTGTCCTCTAGGAAAAGCACTCTGAGAAACTACTCAAGAAATCAGAATTACTCAATTAAATGAAATATTTACTCAGAAAAGCCATCAATACTTCCATCCCTGAATTGTAATAAGGTCTGATACTGGAAAATAAGGCAAAGTTGGTCTAAGTGCAAAGGCCATTGTTGGTGGTCACAAAGATTTTTTGTTGTTTAATCCTATAAAGTTAGGATCACATAATAGAAAAGGCTACACATGGACATTTTCTGAGTGAAAAACATTTCTAAATAATTTCATTTCCAGAGAAGTGATTTACCAGTCTGAAAGATCCAGTTTACCTCTTGTTGAACGATAAACTTCAAAATCCACATGTTTGGGAGAGGTTCATCAAACTTTTGTCAATGGACTCCAAAACTTCCCAACAGGCTTTTGCAGAGTCAGAAGATTTCAAGCCATGGGTTTGATTGCTGGAGCAGAGGTTTCTGAGTTACTCTTCTGTTTCTGCATAAGTGATACCTAGAGTCTGAAGTAGCTGAGTTTGAGCTGTGGATTTCCTGTAGCCAGAGTGTTCCCTGACTCTGAAATACTCAGCTCTATTTAACTTGCCAAAACCTTTCACAAGCTGTGAAAGATCAGTTAACATTTTTGGAACAAGAGAGAGACTGGGAGTAGCTGAAAAGTATAAGTTCAAGGTTGATTTTAAAGAGTGAAATCATGGAAGGCTGATTCTATTTTAAACAAGCAAATAAAAACAAACAAACAAAACAAATTCCACACACAAAAAAAACCCAGAAAACTACTGAAAACTGAGTAATATTCTTCTTTTTCATTATAACTTGAGATACTTTTCTTAGAAAAACTGAAATGTCTTACTGTACAGGAATTCCATATTTCAGCCATTTCAAGAACATGGCATTCACCAAGGAATTAGGCTTTTTATGAATAGTAGTGTGTGACCAAGAAAAGACAGGACTATTTCTGTGTGCAGTCAGATCTACCACATTAAGTCCTCAAATACCTCCCATCACAGTTAGATACTGCTTTGTTAGACACTAGAGAACTGGAAAAGACTACTTTAAGGTATCTTGTAATAATTGCCTGGGCCATTCAGTCCCTTAGTGAAATACCTCTGTAAAGAATATCTCTCTGTCTCCTACTGTTTCTAAATTTGTTATTTACATTTATAAATTTATAATACCAACATTTAGCATTTGGCAGTGAAATGTAACGTTCTTTAGGCTAATTACCCTTCCCACACACAGTGACAAGTACTATAAGAAACAGTATATAGAACAGCTGGGACATTTTGTGGGGGTTTTCAGAATCCTAAGTCTCCTATGAGTAATGTGAACAACACAGTGCGGGAAATAGTTTATGACAGAATAGAGTGATGTGTTTAATTAAGTGCTGTATACATAACACTCCATACTCCCTCACCCCTTTTGCAGCCTGTTCCTTGCTACTGAATGTGTTTTGTACATTAGGAGAGAGTTAACATTTGCAGAACTTCAGGTGCTCAATGACTTATGGACCAGATCCTGCTGATCTGGTTGAAATAATTGGAGTGACTTCCATTGACTTCAACACGAATTGGATCATGGCCCTCAGCAATTAATTTCAGTTCAGCAAACCTGCATGGGTTGAAGAAAGGTCTCTGAAGCATGTCAAAGTCCCAACAGCTGAAGATTTGCTAAGGAAGCTTTTTTAATCACTCAAATAAGTAATGAGTCTGACTGTATGATCTTTTCCTGAACAACCTCCCTAAATTTATTCAAGTAAGGATGCCAAATAAAGAAGAATAAAAAGGCAAATACTGAAATATGCATTGGAACAAGTCATGTTGCTAATTTTTACTTTGGGTTTTTTTTTTGTTGTTGTTGGTTTGTTTTTGGTTTTGGTTTTGTTTTGTGGTTTGTTTGTGGGTTTTGTTTTTTTTTTTTTTTTTTTTTTTAATAACACATAGTTTCTAAGTCTGTGTTAAAAAAAAAGAAACATAGAAACTAAAAGCACCTACTAAAGGGTGAGTCTCTTTACTGTGTGGTTAAAGAAACAGGAATGACAGGAGTTAGCCAACCCAAAAATACAGCCTCTGGACAGAAATGAGACAGGAACAATCATAGTTTGTATGTTCAGAGGGTCTCACAGAGGCCCTACCTCCCTCAGCTGTCTGTCCCTTCCTCATGTTACTCCATGTTTATTTTCACTTCTTTCTCTCTGCAGCTACCAGCTAAAACTGATTTTCAATTTGACAACCAAGGTAAACAAGAAATTAATAAAATGTTACTACATGATTAGCATTTTTGTTTAGCTTCCTTTTTACCCTTAAAAGTAAATAAATGCATTTGACCCATTCTTGTTTACTGACTCCCTCTGTCTTTTAAAGTGGATACTGGGACACAGTCATGCAATGCCCCGTTTTATACCAGTCATTTGTAGTAACACAAAATGTACCACATGATCCAGACCTACTCCTGGATCTGCCTTCCTGCTTTCCCTTAATTCCTATTTATTTACTGTAAAGTAGATCTATGAGAGAAAGAAAACAACTGCTAAAGCCCATAAGAAAACCAGGCTATTTTTAGAAGATGACCATCCCATTTTGAATCATTATTAGTCTCTTTTGAACAAGAAACAGTGATAAAGGTATATATATTAAAAGTCTTACTCACCAGAAATACTTAAATAATATACCACACTACAAAGTGATTAAAGACTGTTGCTCCAACTCTAAGTCTTTAAAAGATAGGAAAATGATTCAGCACTGAAGCACTTGACTGGAAAACTCAAACAATTATTCAATGGTTGGCACAAAGGTGGAAAGATATTTTTTAAACATCATGCCTGAAATAGAATTTGCTTTTTTCTATACTAGATGTAAAGGAAGAAATATACAACCACTTGAATCTTCTAATAACTTTGTGTTTTAGAATAGTGGGATTGCATTTTCACAGAAAAATATTTACTATGTGTAGGACATAACATCCCTGAGAGTTGTGGAGACTAATTGGCGGCTCTTTGAAGATCTGCTTAGAAGAAGAATGAGATATGCTTTGTCAATTTGAAATCAACTTCACTAAAAAATCAGCTACGTAGCTCCCAACAAAGCATCTGAGCTGCCTAAACCTGCCTCTGAAATCAGGCAACAGTGGCACCGCAGAGGAACAATAAATCTCATATATCAATCCATCTGTAACTTGTTGAGTGATGCTTTGCACAGCACTGTCTAAACTCTCTGCAGTGTATGTGTCCAATGTAGTATAAAACTGTCTCTTCGAGGTTTGCTGTTGCATTTTTGTTTGTTTGTTTGTTTATTCAGACATTGTAGAGTTCATTGGCACTGTATAGAACAGTATCTAGAGCCCCATGAGTTTTGTGTCTGTTCTCCATTCTTTCCTTCCCTTAGAAATATATACTCCATGGACAGAAATCAAACTCAGCTCTGCTAAAGGGTTACATGAACCAGGATAGATAGACCCCATTGTACAAACCCTTTTATAGACACTGTTGTACACTCTCCACCCCTCATTCTCCCTGTTACCGTGCTATGTCACAGGCACAGGGAATATCGGTGCCTGGCATAAGGTGAACAGATAGCTCCTACCCCAGTCAGGCATCCTCAAGGCTGATGCAAAAAACTTCTTTAATACTTTTGTTTCTCTTCTGACTTTTCTCTGGCTTACCTGTAACCGGGGCCAGATCTGACTGCCATGTGTTAGACTTGTACTCACATCATGTGGGGTCCCTTCCTCAGCAAGACTCTTACCCTCACCCAGATTCAGAAGAAAATTATTTTTCTTCCTTAGGGATGGACACAAATGCATTGTGGCAGGAGCAGGGGATAGGAGTAGGTAATAACAAATAATAAAGATATGGACAATAAGTCGAGAAAACAGACGAGTTGTAACATAGAGAAACACTTTGCTGTTTTTTTAATGTAAAATATCTTCCTGTTCTCAAATGTAAAGACATGACTTTTCCCCTCAGAGGTGGACTGAGACTCACAAAACTTCAGGCCATAGGATGTTCATCCAGGGATGTTCTATTTCTTCCATTCCTGCTGCAACTAGCATGCTTGGTGTGCTTAGGATGTTCAGGAACAAATACAGAGGTGAACCCAAACGGTTCACAAAGAGATCCTGGCAGACCCTGCACAATTCAAACAGATGTGGATCAAGTACAGAGACCTTATTTTGTTTGAAGACTTCGTGCAGGTAAGATAAATGTGAAGTGGTTTCTCCCCGTAGCACTGCCAGGGTCCTTCAGAAGATGAATTAAATATTCCATTTTTCCTCATCTTGGAAGTTGATCTTTGGTGCACCGTACCAGGAGTGCATGGACAGTATATTGAAATTATTATTTCACTCAGGCTGTGTTAAAAAAATCTATGGTCTTCATCATTCAAGACAGTAAAAGACCAGCAAAACATGTTATAAAACATAGTTTCCAAAAGTAAATAAAAGTTACATGTAAATAACAAAACCAGTCCAAACAAGGAGGCCTCCTGATAGCTTGGATGATGATTCCAATTTTCTGGTAAATTAGAAGAACAAAGATGAGAAAGCAATGGAGCAACAGTGGCGTGTAAAAAATTAGCTTTAACAGATGAATAAAAGGATGAGAAGATGGGATATTATGCCAGTTGTCATTCTTGGCAGGGATAGTTTGACAGTACTGCTGGAAGGACAACAAAACAGAAAGGAATAACAGTTTTCATTTCAGCTGCCAGGTTTACCATATTTTAGGAGCTCAGAATTTGCAGTGATGCTTTTGCGCTTCTGATTCTGAGAAACCACAGAAACGTATGAGCTGAGTGGACAAGAGAGACACAGAGGAAGAGTGTAAGCAGCATTTCTTGCACCAGCTTTGATCCTGAAAGCTGGTTTCAGCATGAGTCTTGTGCCCTTAGTGTAACTCAGTCTTGGCCTTCCTCATCTTTAACCTCCCTTTTCCCTCTTTTGCTGTTTAATTAGGATCTGGCTTAGCTTGGCCAACCTCTTAATTTTTTTATTTATTTTTCTATTATATTAATTTATTTTTGTTTGGTTTTTGGTGTCTTTTTACTGGTTTGGTTTTTGTGGTTTTTGCTGTTATTGTTGTTAACCCTCTGACCAGAAAGGCAGCTATTAGTACTGTAGTGAACATGAGTCTAAGCTTGCCAGTTTTTGGAGTGGCTGATAAGACCATGGGCTGTGCTTGTCTTTCTCCAGCAGCAAGGTTACAAATCAGAGTCAACAGCACAAAGAGAAGCTTTTTCTTTTTTTTTGGCTTTTTTTTTTTTCTTTCTATTTTACCCTCTCCCTTTGTGAATGTGCTTGTCCTGTTTTATTTTCAAGGGAGTAGGCCCAGATTCCAATAAAAGAGATGAGTACAGCTCCAGCCATCTCAGCTGCTTTTTATTTTATTATTCTCTCCCAAAGGGGGAGTTAATATCATCTTAATACTGTATAAAAAGACACTATCAACCAGGGAATTTTTCCCATAAAGATGCTCTGCAGCTAAAAGAAAAGGGGATAATGGATGCTGTTAAAATGAAAGTCTCCTTGAACACTTTACATAACAAGTACTTTATCTGCTTGTCTTCTGTATTTTTCATAAAAGATTTAAAATACTTTAATACTGATTGCTTGCTGTAAGACTTAGATGGCCACATATCTGCATACCCATTCCCATGGAGTGTGCAGCCATTCTGAGCTCTGAAATGAGAAACTCATGACAGCACCTTTGCCCCCAAGCTCCTGTGCTCCAAAATGCAAACAACTCCCAGAACACATGCAGTGCCGCCCTGCATCCCATGCCCAAACTGGTTTGGGTATTTATTTTTGTTTCTGAGGGTATTTACATTTGCAGTCATGACGCATGCATTTCCATCTTCTCAGAGGAGAAGCACACAGCTCCTCCAGCTCCTCAGCTGGGGAAGGTGTTACAGCTTGACACTGTCCTCAACAGAATTGATTATCTCCTCTCAACGTGGGCTGGTGCAGCTGAGCAGGTCCCATTGTACGGTGGCGGCTCATGGGCTAGAAAGGTTGTCATGCACCACTGGTGTCTGCAGTGTTTCAATTCAAAGCTCTGCATTATCTCTAATGGCATAATAGCAAAGGGCTCCTTGAGATGCAGGGAAGTGAAATGCGAGGCTGTATCACTGCTGCTCGTGACAGCATGAGGTTTGCCTACTGCGCAAAAACACAGGTTATCAGCTCAAACCTGAAATAGAAAATGCAGATATTTAGGAAAATGTATAATTTATACACAGAAACTGCTGGAGAAACAGGAAAAAAAACACAAACAGCTCTGCTTTTCTTTTGTCTAAGAGATGTAGCATATAATGACATTTCTTCATCTTCCAGTTTTTGGAAGGGCAATAGAAACCCACACAATTGTGACTCATCTGTGAAAAATTTTTCAGTGCTGAAACTCTACCAAGATGCCTTTCTCAAAGAAGATACTACTTTGTCCTTTGCACAAGGGCCAGCAGCACAAATTGGAAGTACATAATTAAAAAACAAGAGTTGAAAAGCAGTAATTTGATATTTTTACATTTTCTGTCTACAAATGAATAAAACATGTTTCACTCAGTCAAACCAATCCAGTAGAGGCTTTTATAGTCCAGTATCCTGTCTCCAGCAATGGCCAAAACTGAATACTGAATGTGTGTAAATATGATTTACATACACACACACACACACACATACATATGTATGTATGCAACACCTCTGAAATTTACCACATCTGGCATTCCACATGGGTGATGACCTTCAACTTAAGGCCTTCCATGTATAGTGTTGGATCTTTCACCAAAGCATTTGACTGTGAAAATACCAATCACCGAGTATCAATGATGTGATCAGTAGACACAAAAGGCAGTGTTGATGTAGCACCCATTAAAATCAGAAAGAGAATGAAGATAAAATAATAATACAGTTATAGAAGTCAGTATATTTCTAAGGCATTTTCTGATGGAGCTGGTGGACAGGCAAAACCGGCATTGCAGGAAACAGGAAAATTCCAGCTGGTGGCAAAGATACTCACAGACTCTACTCAACTGTATATTTCTCTTGCTCTGTGCTGGGGGAAGATGGAGGAACATGTGACTAAACAATGTGTTGAATCAGATGCCAGGAAGAGTTCATTTTTTATGTGCTGCTCCCTTGGCCTTTTTAAATTGGGAAGGGATCCCAGAGGTACCCAGCCATGTAACCTACAGCACAGAAATTTCTGTGAGCCCCAAGACAAAGCTTAAAGCACAAGATGTGAAGATGAACTCATTTCTTTCCGGACTCACAGGGCTATTTCTGGTCAAGCTGTGCTTCTGCAGGCAGGAGCTGTAAATGATTCAAAGCACATGAACTGCCACCTCAGCTGCTTATATAGCAACACATAGGGGTTTTTAAGCAGGTGCCTCTGTCTAGGGATGCTAGTCTTTCCAAGATTGCCTCCTTTGTCCCTGCATCTCAGTCCCTGAGAGGGCAAATTGACAAGAGGAACATGTGTTTATACTAATAAATTTGACTGATTTTTAGATAAAGCAAAGTTTACAGGTAAGCCAGCATGTGACCTTTCCTCTTGAATTAAGTTACTTCCAAAAAAGACAGATAATGGAAAATAAGATTTAAATGGGGTCTTAATATTTGCTTTTAAGCTAGGATTGTCTTTGCATAGGATTCCATAGGATTCCACAGGATTCCATCCCCCAGCATACGTGTATCTTAGAACTGTAAGAGCTCAGCATTCATGGCAAGTGGTCTTAGAGGGAATTATGGACTGTTTGCAGTGGTGTCTTCACCTCTGCCAGTCCAGGGTAATTCCTGCTGGCAGTGTGCACTGCTCATGCACATTGCTACATTTTAGCTCTGCACCCATATTGGAGAGTAGCTGGGACTGAGCTGCCTGTGCTGCATGGAACCAGCAACTTGCTCAGCCTCCTTTAGAGGCTGGACAAGGATTTAGCACAGTAAGCCTAAAATAATGGAACAGAAGCTGTGTACCTTTATGGAAGATAAATATGGGCAGAGCAAATAACTCATTTCCCTTTAAATTTTTACAAAATGCATGAATGGCCCTTGCTGGATGCAAAACTCTCCAGGCTGCTGTTTGAATACTAAGATAGAAATCCACTTTTCATGGGCAGCTGACTATTTTCCTCTGCTGTGTATTAAAAATGGAACCAACAAAATATATCACAATTGTGGGATTTTTGGGATTCCTCTGTCACTTAGCAAGTGTTGTGTTTAAACCCCAGCTGGCAACTAAACCACAGCCACCCACTCACATCCCCAGCTGGATGAGGGAGAGAGTCAGAAGAGTAAAAGTGAGAAAACCCATGGGCTTGGATAAAGATAACGTAATAGGCAAAGCAAAAGCCACATGTGTAAGCAAAGCAAAGCAAAGCAAGGAATTAATTAACCATTTCCCATGGGAAGGTACATGTTCAGCCATCCCCAGAAAAGCTGAGCTCTATAATGTCACAGTGACTTGAGAAGACAATGGTAAACCCCCATCTTCTTCTTCCCCGAGCTCTCTATTCTGACCATGATGCCATAAGGTTTGGGGTATCCCTTGGGTCAGTTGGGGTCAGCTCTCCCAGCTGTGTCCCCTCCCACTTCTTTGTGCACCCCCAGCCTTCTCCTGGTGGAGTAATCTGAGGAGCATGAAAGACCTTAACCCTGCATAAACACTGCTCAGTGATAACTAAAACATCTTTGCATTGTCAGCATTGTTTTCAGCACAAATCCAAACCATAGTCCCATACAAACTACAAAGAAGAAAATTAGCACAAGGCCACCATTCAAAACCAGCACAACAGGTAATTCCTTTATGGGATCTTCAGTTGAGTAAAAAAGCAGTTGCACATGCACATCTCCTTTCATAGAGCATCAGCTTAGGGGAACTCAGGGACCACCTACAAAGTTTACTAAGCTGATTTAAGAATCAGGCTGAAAAAGAGAAATTTTTTCAGATATCTCAAAAGGACAAATCCTAAATCATTGGGCTGTGAACTGCTAGCTCTTTCAGAAACACCAGTGCTCCTTGGAGGCCTTATGGTGAAGGCTTCTTCCTAAACTGAACATGTTCTGGCTCTTGACAACACAAGGTCTGCCTGCTGTGCTAAAAACAGGTTACTCATTCAAACTCAAAATAGAAAATGCCGATATTTTGGAAAAGTTACAATTTATACACAAAAGATGGGTTAAAAAATTGTGATGTTTCCATATCTAACCAGAATCCAATTATCCTAAAAAAAATTGGCAGCATCAAGCTACCCAGCTGTGAGTAGCCTGTGACTCATTTTTGTAACACAGAGGATGCTTGTCCTTTGTGTTTTGCATTCAGAGAGAAATATGTTTTGTGATTGTCCAAGATTATTACAAGTCAAACCATGGTGCTAGAACACATGAACTTAATTTTTTTTAATTTTATAAGGATTTTTTTTTCTGAAGCCACAATTGAAATAATTAAAAAATATCATTAAAATGCAAAATTGCACTTTCTCAGCATAATTTGTTAGAAAATGTAGAGTCCTTCTGCTCTGGTTTAGCTGTTCTCAGGAATATCATTTGAATGATAGGTTCCATATGACGAATTTAGATTGACAGTAAAGCACTGAAGTTCTGTTTTATTATGGTCAGCTCTTCTGTCCAAGCTGTGTTTAAAAGAGTAAGAAACCAGACTGTTCAGATTTTAGCAGAAGGCTCCAGTTTGTATTTCTATATCTTCATCCATGCAGACTCCCATTTTGAAGTCTATCAAACTTGTCAGGGTTGTCTGTCTCCACAGCTCGGATATTTTCTCTTGAAAAGGCCAGCGGGAGAACACACAGACAATAGTCTTTCCTTCAATAATAATTTCATTAAAAATTTAGTTCTGAGAGTAAAAAAGATATAGGTTTAATGGTGAAATTAAGCTTCTTTTTTAGTCACATGTGATGTATGAGCAATGGCAGTTCAAATCTCCAAAGGTATAAATGCTTGTAAACCTGACTATCAAGAGGCCTCTCTATGGATGGGCCTCTCTGGCAGTTTGTCAGTGCTCTTGTAAAAGTTGAGTAGTATTTATTAGGTGGTTGATGTGATGTATGCCTTGTTTGTAATCAAGTAGGCACAGAAAAATAAATTGAACCATGTGCTTTCTAAAGGCACCTGGGACAAAAAAAAAGGAAATAGAAAAAGTGTAGAATATTCTATATGTTTAAATACATATTAATATTTTATTTTTAATAATTGTTGTCCAGTTTTTTGTTATTGCAATTTCTGTCTGACTTTTTTTTTTTTTTTATTTCCAAGTTGAAAAAGTGGAATGAAAAAGAGAAAAGCAATGGTGATGATGAAAAGCAGTGGATGGGAAAATCACTGCTTTTTGTTAACCACTTGCATTGAAAATAGAGAAAATTAAATTGAAAGCATTTCTAACCTCAGATTTTTCAAGTTAAAAAATGCACCCAGCAATCTACTAATGCAAAAAGTGCCTCTAGGTCTGTCTCTTTATTGTTGTTGGATTATGTTCAAATGTTGGTTTGCTCCATCAAAATTGTCCAGTTCAACAGGTTGGGGAAATCAGGGATTGGAAGGGAAAATTACAAACCCCAACCCAGAACATAAAAATTGTGTCATAATACATACTTATTTTAAAAGATCAGTCAAAAAGAAAGATGGGGGAATGGAAAAATTAGCTCAATGACCTTTTCAAACTTAGGTTATGATTTCATCAAAAATTGAAAAATAATACTCTATTAGCAGTAGAGATATGTGTTGCAGGCTTGGTTTGCCCATCATTGTCTGAGGACAATGTATTTTAGAAACATCCAACTGAAAAAAGAAATTACTTTGCTTTCTTTCAAAGCCCAAAATTATTAACATACTTTGCACTGATTCCATTCCCAATCTCTTCTTTACAGCACTCTTCAGCACCATTGTATTCATCTGAAGGAAATAAAGATTAGTTAAAATAAATATTTTAAAATTATATTATCATAATGCATTCATAAAGCTATCAGAGGAACTGAGTTCTAGAGCAGCTTCCAAAGTGGGAATAAAACCTCCCTGATTTAACTATTTTTTGGATGATACCTGATTTTGTATTCCTGACTTGTCCTTGGGCATAGCTGCATATAGCAGAAAGCAATTAATACAATGAATTGTACTGTTTTCTTTAGTTATGTGCTAAATTCAAATATTTCCTTTAAAGCTTTCTGACAAGGAAATCATACTTCAAATATTTATTTGTTACCTCACAATTTTAAAGAATACTGTAGTTCTGAAATTTTAAAACTAACAGACACTGGTGATATATGCTCTCATACTCACTTAATTCTCACTTCTCCAATGTGCTTTTGGCATTTGTATTGAGTAGCCAAATCCTGTCTTTTTACCTGAATTGAGATTATAATCTTTTGAGGGCCATGTTTTTCTTGTAGGTTCATACAATACCTCTGTCAATACAGCTTTGATCTCCTACGTGTTACTGGAATGCCAATAAATTCCCTATTACAAATTTATCTTATTTATCTGGGGGAAAAAAAACAAACAGAAAAGTTATATTTGTATGATGTAATACGAAGTTTACATTTCTATCTCAGAATACTAATCTCAGAATAAAAACAACTCCAGGCTCAGTGACCCTGGCAATCAGTCCGTAACATGTTTTAACTGGGATTCCAAGCTGTAGATAAAAGGACATAAATAATGTAGGCTTGCAATGCCCATTGATTTAGACATTTTTAACAACACAATTTTCTGAAAACAAAACAAAACAAAAAAAGCCCAAACAAATCAATAATTTGTGGGGAAACATTTCTGTGTAGGGAATGCTTTCTTAAAAATGCGTTGGTGATGATTTCTCCAGGAACAAAACTTACGTGGAATTTTCAAATAGCTCTTGCTGTGGATACAAAAATAGTACAAGTCTCAGGGAGCTGATTCTATGTTTCTGCTTGGAGGTTGTTATGCCCAAAATCATTTCTGTGGGCAAAGAGGAAACACTCCTTATTCATAAAGCCAAGTATTCATTGGTTGTATAAAAGAAATCTTAATGACCTCATCTAAGAATTAGTCTTAATTTAGATCTAATTATTATAGAGAAAGAAATAACACTTTTATAACAAAATGTCTCAATAATAATAATAATAATAATAATAAAGTTAATCTTGTTATGCAAACACTTTTCAGTTTCTACCTCTTTTCCTGGATTTATAATCACCATTCCATTTCCTACTTGGTCCTTAGCTCTATAACCAGGATGCACTTACTGTTAGTCTTACATATTTGCTAAAGCTCTTTTACACTTTGCTTTTTCTTCATTGGTACGTAATTCCATGTTACAACTGAATTTATTATATATGGTGGCTTTTCTGTATGCTATGCAATATTTTCCTTATTCCTCTTTCTTATTCCTAAGATGATCGTCGCCCACCTCTAGTTCTGCATTTCTTTAATTGACAATTGGTGGGTTGTTTATAGAAGTGGGATTTCTAGTGCCAAACTTGTGCCAAGCCTGTGCCAAGCCTTATGCTGTTACCTTTTTACGTGCTATCCACTACTCAAAGTCTCTGCTGTAACACCAGGTTTGCAGTCCTACATTATTAGAGTCAGACATACCTTGCTCTGTACAGAAAAACTACTTGTTATTCATATTATGAAAATACAATTCTAACAAAGAATAATAAAAAACAAACCAAAGAAAATTAGCCATAGCCACTTGGTTGGAAGAAAAATTACCTTTTCTGTGATAAGTTAACACAACATTATCCTGACAAGTTCCTGAGACCTTGCAAATTCAGTAGAAAGCCCGTTGCTGCTAATAACAAAAGCAGTGCCAGATTTCTGGGATACAAAAGTAGTGTCAGATTTCCAGGTGTTTCAGCATTCAGTCTGTGCATTTCACTGCTCTTGGTCTGTTCTGCCTTTTTCATGCCCCCATGAAACAGGAATGTATTGTTGTTCCATTATCTCCCCCACTGAAATGCTTTGTAGGTCACATTACTTTCTAAAGGTTAAGCACAAAGTCACTTGAATTAAAATCAAGTGTGATATACTCTAGTTGAGCGTCTTCCCAGTTAAAATACATCCCTGCACAAAATGAACTGAAAGTTTCTCTGACATCATTTATCCTGATTCTGAAACTTAGCAATTAGCTATTCATTTTTAAGCTATGCTTTTCGTCTTTATTTTAACATTGCCTTAAATTTGACATGAAAGGTTTTAATGAAGGTGTGAAATACTTGGCAGTTAAATGTAGCATATGCTGTAACACCTGTTAATTTCAACTGTTCATTTTAAGCTGTTACTTTATTCTTGGCATTTAGTCTAATTCACACTGTGATTCTTAGTTTGAAAGAAAAAAAAATATCCAAGCTGCTTATATATTCCCTTCTACAGCAACTTTTACTTATTATTTTGTATTTCTTCCATTTTTTTTAACATTGTGCATTTGTATGGAAAGAGTGTTAAAACTAGGATTGCAACCTCATGCCGCAAAAGATTAAACTACAAGATGAGAAAACGTGGAAGTTAATGATTGAAGGTTCATCTTGGATTTTCCTAAGAAAGCTTGGATAAGCTCACATCACTGGAGCCTCCTGGCAGTCTCTATCCATTCAAATTTGATCTAAACATAGGACTGATTTTAATGCTTGGATGTGGCTAACACAGAAATCTGACTTTTTGCATTAAAATTATTATGTTAGCAATAAATTTGTGATTAAACTAAAGTATATAGAGCTTTGTCTTTATTTTAGGATGATGATGAGCATTGTGCTCCTTGCAGGGTTAATTCTGGTTGTAGTCAGTGGCAGCTGGATTACTTCTACCAAGAAATCTGGGACTGTTCCAGTCAAAATCAGTGAACATTCAAATAAGGTAGTGATCCAGTATTCAAGGCTGATTCACAAGGATGCTTCAACTGCATTTTACAGAGTAGCCTAAATACTTATCTCTCTTTTCTGTGTATATCAAGTACTTCATTATTCTGTGAGTATAATGCCAAAGGAAGTACCACTGTTAAAATAGGCTCTATAATTATGTGTGAATATGGCTGTAAGGTGACACTGTATCATACAGAGCTACTAGACCTTAAATACATAAATAGCATCATAATAGAGTCCTCCTCAATGTCACTATCACTTTTTACGTTCCACAGCTGCAACATCTAGGGCATTAATAATCTGAAATTCCAGGTGTTTCTTTCCATTTCTCAGATTTCCGGTACATTTCCAACTCCTTGATTAAAGGAATCAGTATATACTAGCTGTTGAGACTAGAGACCAGAATGGTAACATACAGCTATAGTAAAAACTCTTAGTAAAATAGGATTGAAGAAGAACTTGTGTCAATCCCCTCACTCCAAAGCAAAAGCAAGTATTTTAATTTTATATGTTGAAGACTGGACATGGTAATTGGCCAAGGAAAATAACCCAACAAGTAGTCATGTTTAATGGACAGGAGGTACAGCTTCCTCAGAAAACAAAAAAAACCACAAAAATATTTCCTTGATGGATTTACTTTTTCATCTTTCTCTCAGTAACTGGCATATTGCATGTCAGGAACATTTTCTCCTTTTGATTCAGTTGGTTATTTTTTCCTTTGTAGATGGTTAATTTATGCATAAATATGCACATATGTGTGTGCCTTAAATTTTCAGCTTTAGAAATATTTGCTGCAGTAAAGTATTTGGCACAAGTGGAGAGACATGGATTTGATGGATGGACCACTCAGTGGATAAGGAATTGGATGGATGGTTGCACTCAAAGAGTTGTGGTCAGTGGGTCGATATCCAAGTCAAGACCAGTGATGAATGTTGTCCTCATTGGTCAGTGCTGGGACTGGCACTGTGTTAACATTTTGTCTGCTACATGGACAGTGGGATCCAGTGCAGCCCCAGCAAGGTTGCTGATGACACCAGGCTGTGTGGTGTTGACATGGTGGAGGAAAGAGATATCATTCAGAGAGACCCTGACAGGCATGAGAGATGAAATTGTGCGAACCTCATGAAGTTCAACAAAGCCAAGTGCAAGGTCCTGCACCTGGGTCAGGGCAATCCCAAGCATAAATACAGGCTGGGAAGCAAATGGATTGAGAGCAGCCCTGAAGAAAAAGACTTGGGGGTGTTGACTGACAAGCTCAACATGATCTGGCAATGCCCACTCACAGCCCAGAAAGCCAACCATGTCCTGGGCTGATTAAAAAGGAGCTTGACCAGTACATTGAGGGAGATTACTGTCTCCTCCTCTACTCCTCTCTCATGAGACCTCAGCAGGTCTGGGTCCTCCAGCATAAGAAGCATGTGAACCTGTTGGAATGAGTCCAGAGGAGGCCACGAAGATCATCTAAGGACTGATGTGTTCAAGGATTTTATGATTCTACTCTAGGTATAACTAGTTTTGGCCTATTACTTTTCAAAGAATTCTTTGAAAATCGGGAGTTGCAAAAGGTTCAGTTACATTTTAGAAACAAAAGAAGAAGTGTTTAAGTGTAGAACACTAGCTTTGTTTAAAACTGCAGTCTCCCCTGAAAGATGAGCTCTTTGAAAATTGTGACCCTAGTTGTTGATTTACTCTGAAAACAAAAGAAGAAACACCAGAATGTGAAGTCCACCATGCAAATTAAATTCCTCAAATGTCCCAAACTACCATAATGACTCTCCTTTTAAAATAACCACAATTCCAGTCTAATGATAGGTCTCACAAATCATAGTTCTCAGATTTCATTACTAATGAAATTTGTCGTCTAGGTTTGGCAGCTGTGATTGCCACGCAAATGTGAGCCACTAATTAGATTGATTGTCTATTTGATGCCTGCTGATTAGCTTATGAAAACCCTCTGTATTCCTGACTTCATGATAAAATGTTCCTGACTTCATGATTGCTGATTGATGCTCAGAAAATCTGATTACTGTCTTGAATAGTCAAGTAATGGCTCTGTCGACTTTCCAAGGATACAGATATTCACCTGACAAGGGTGATACGGTAGCATCTTACATTTAGTGTTTGCTGTTGCATGTTTAAAGTTGTTTTAATTAAAATGTTTATGATATTTCTTTGAGCTAAGATTGGTAGATGTTTAGATGGGGATCTAAGATCTTCAGGGAAAGCATCAGGTGTCTATTTTTTTACTTTGGAGCTGGAACAAGTCCAGGAGATTCAGGAATTACCACAAACAAATTCTCTGATTTGCAGTTACAGTGAGAGATACACCTAGTGACACACCATGCAGCAATCACAGTATCTGTGGCGGAGACCAGAATGCTACGTGAGTTTTTAGAACCATTTTCCAATGTGAGTTCAAAGAGAAGAGGTAATGCCATGTGAGGTTCAAAGACCTTATAATCATTGGCAAGGGCTGTGAGAAACTCCACAAATTTGCTGTTCCATGATATTTAGATGCTACACTGGTTTGTGAAAGTGAATATGCTACCCTTGTACATACATTTTGATGTTTGTCCTATGAGTTCATAAGTTAGTTTTTCACCAGTTCCTGTAATTGTGAGGTGTTGTTTGATGTTGCAGAGGAAGCAGTGATTTGGCCTAATGGAGGTATCTTAATGGTCAAGGAAGCTGAAATCTGAAATTAACATACAGTGCTCACCTGGGGGTATTAAAATTGCTGTTGTTTCTTTTACTGTGTGTTAGCCACACATTCACGTAGACACAAAATCGTGTTACGTTGATATCTATATTAACAACAAATAAAATCTGGTAATGATAATATGATTGCTTAAAGCTTATAAATCTCAGCATTACTTCTCAGAAAACAAGACATATGACACTGTGTTTATTAAAAATCTGATCCCGATATGTTTGTCCAGACACTGTCCCAGACAACTTCCGCTAACAGGTATCCTAAAAGTAACACACACTGAGGGTGGTAGGACTGGAGGAATGAGACTCCAGAGATAAGAAATTGAGTTTCTTCCTCTGGAAATGCCTCAGCCATTGATTAATTGTGTAAACCTGGTCAAGTTGTTTAAATTGCAGTGTCTTCATTTTCTGTGTGTCAAATTGGATATACTTGGCAAAACACTATGAGTGAAAGTTGCTATGTAATCACTAACCAACTTTACTGCTCTGATACTCGCCTCCAGCATAATATTATATAGCTTCAGTGTATTGTGAAAAAACAACATCTTGTTAAAAGATAAGTTGCATGGTGCTTTTATGGCTTACACAGTGTCATTGACTATTAAATTATACTGAAAAGTATATTTGGTTGATATTAGTGACATTTTCTTTGACTTTATTGGATTTATTTTAAGAGCCATTAACTTCAAGAAAATTAATAAAGTAGCAAGGTTATATTATTCGTTACAATACTGCATAAACTATTATATGCCAATTAATTATCATACCAAAGATCACAAAGTTGAAGTGGTGCAACCTTTGAAATAAATCCATTGCAATAATCTTGTTAATAGTAAAACACATTTCAAGTCCTTATTGGCCTTTTAACACTTTATTGTATATGTGTTATGACTATTGAATGAAAAATGTGTTGATATTTGGATTTTATTACAACAGAGAGCCGGATATGTGTAAAGCCCAAGATACTTTAAAAAGCTGATTACATACATTGATTGATGATTGGCTTCAGAATAGTTTTCCTTCCCAAGATGAGAAAAGTGATGGTTTTGACCCTGCTCGTTCAATCAAAATGTTAATGCAACAGAAAGCATGGCTGCCTGCAGATTCAACAAGCCAGGAGAGAATCTAAATTATGCACTGTTTGTCTCTAATGAATGTTTATGAATAAAATTGCCATCCACTCCCATCTTCTCTGCCAGTGCTGAGACCCAAACACATTTTTGTCATATTATGATCAAACAATGTATTCTGAAGGAAAAAAGGAATTGGTTTTAGTATTTAGTATTTCAATTGAACTGGAATTATTTCTATCCTTTCAAGTTTGGGTAGAATAAATGCATATGATTGGGATGTCTTCTGCAAACAATTAAAAAAAATATTGCTCTAAATATACCTACTGAGTTTTCCACAGGATACAGAATACTTCAGAAGTTATTTAAGACTTCTTCAGGTTCTTTTTTGTATCATTCTTTTCTTTGCCTTTTTCCCTGCTATTTACAGGTGAGTTAATGTAATTGTAAATCTTGTGCTCTCAGGAACCGAAGTTTTACCTTTCCAATTGAAACATCTGTGAAGATGGAAGATAGTATTTTAATCAAGACAGAAAGCAGAGTGAAGAAGTTAGAAATTAACAGGAATATAGAAAATGTGTCTTATATAGTAAATATTAGCCAGTGACAGATTTCTAGCTTTCTACCAACACTGGGAGATGCATCGTTCATTTCTGATGGATTTATTTGATGTCACTATTTTTTGTACTTGGCTGTGATTTTGCACTTTTTCAACTATGCAACTTTCTTACTTTTCTTTCTAGGCCCCACAGGAAAGTATGAAATCAAACTAACAGACTTTTATGAGGAAAATCTAATTGCCCAGGCCACAGATTCCTTTGGGTGGAATTTCAGGTATAGATGCTTTGACTATA
Source organism: Pyrocephalus nanus (assembly GCA_038380795.1). NCBI lineage: Eukaryota > Metazoa > Chordata > Aves > Passeriformes > Tyrannidae > Pyrocephalus > Pyrocephalus nanus. The sequence goes on along the minus strand of CM076260.1, from coordinate 9,079,295 downwards.
CCTTTTTCATAAGCAATAAATGTACCTTTTAAAAGTCCAATATATACATCTAGATAAGCCAAATTTGATCATACCAGCATTTACGCCTCTGTTGTCCTTCAGGGAGGTGAACAGTAAAGTAACTTGAAGAACCCACAGGCCAACAATGCTCCTAGTAAGAGATACCCACCGGAGTCTCCACGTGGTCAGGATCCATTAGAACCATATGTACATATGCTCAGAGAGCTCAAGGGAAGGACAAATATGAGAGAGGAGAGATGGTGATGACTACCTGGCTCATCACAGGTGACTATGAGTGGCAGCTCCTACCACCTTCTTTCCATCCAAAAGTAGTGACCCCAAACTACCCAGCACGACTGTCACATCACTGATCATCTGGAATAACCCCAATTTGGGAGCTGCAAGGAAACCACAGGCAGCAAAAGTCACAGCTCCCCTCTCCACACTCCTGGTTCAGAAATCATTTCAGTTCAGCTAATTCAGGGAAGGTAAATCTACCTCACGAAGAGAGCTTGAAACAGAACCAAGAGACATGTAGATCTCCAGGAGAAAACTGCCGTATTTGGCAGAGTCACTTGACAAGAGCTAGTCGAGATTTTTCCAGTGTAACAGGTTGCCAGAAGAAAATGCCAATTTAGCAACACCTAAATGATTTCAAGAATGTACCAATTTAATTTAAAACTTGGATGGGAAAATTACCAAAATGAGACATTTTGATAAGGTCAAAACATTTCATTTTGACATTTATTTTATGTTATCATTTAATATATAGTAAAAGTAAAAAAGATGAAGCAACTTTTTCAACTTTATCAGAACAGATTTCTACCTTATCAAAATGCTGCTTCAGAGCTGTTGAAACAAAGTTTTATGAAACTTTGTACCTTGAAGGAAAACCTTCGATTTTGACTTTTGTTCCCCCTTAGAAATGAAGGCACATTTAAAGTCTGAATTTTATTCGCAAAGAAGTTCCATTTAGAAGACATTTCTAACATAGTGTTCACCTTTTGATCTTGTAATGTATTATTTCTGAATCATATGAACTGCTGAACAGCTCCTGACAGCAGATGATGAGGTTGCATTAGACTTAAAGGGTGGAATTCAGTTTTTGATTAAGCTATCTAGAGTTGATGTCTCAAACCAAATTCCACCAAAATGTGTGGAAATAAAATGCAAATAATAATAAATAAATAATAAGAATATTAGATTTCAGGATTCTCAAAAAGAAAGAACTCCATATGATTACTGGGGTCAGTGACAAGCAGCTATGTGTACCAAAATCATAATGTGGTTTGAAATGTAATTAACAAGCAGTCATTTAATTTGGAATTGTCAGAAATTTCTATAGATGGTGGTTACCTGCATCAGGTACCTTCTTTGACAATGCGAACCTAATTTTATAATGCACAAAGATTTTAAATCACTTGATACAGACCTGTGAAACAATACTAAAATTTTGAAATGTTAGCAACATTCAGGCTATTGCTTTCTTATAATGCAATTAGTAAAATCTAACATTTCAGCCAGAGAGAATATTTCCTTTGAAGAAACATTTTTACATTTAACTTTTTCTTTATTTCTAAATTTATTAACAGGTTACAGTCAAAATTCAGGCTGCAAACCAGGAGATCAGAGTCTGTAATTCAGCACAATTTATGCCAGTCATCATGATGATGAGCTCCTTGGAAATTCTTGTCCATTATTTTTCTTATTTGCACAGTGGTGATCTTGGAAGCATGGCTCTGCAATATATCCAGCATAAACCTGCATGTGTTCCTCAAGCTTGCATAAGATATAGCAGCTCTTATTTCAAAAGCAGTGTTGTCTTCCCTGTTGTAAAACACAGGTTCTTAAGGCTGTTATCCTCTGGAGGTATGTAAGAAAAGAAAGAGAAGACAGGAGATACTATTTTACTTTATTTTTTGATTTTCTTCCTTTTTTTTTTTTTTCACCCACCCTGAACTGTGAGAGGAATGCTGCCAGGTACTCTGGGCATCTACAGGAGCAAAGATCAAGTAACTCTGTCGAGGTCTACAGGTACAACAGATGTAAGGAATTTTTTCCTCAGAAGTGAAGTATCCAGTGAAAAATCCCAGTGCCTGTTCTGGCTCACTGGCATTCCCAGGAGACCACGGGAGACTATTTCATGTAAAACAAACCACTGCATAATTCATTTCATCGCTTCATTTCAAGTAGAGGAAAACGTGCATTCTGATTTCTCAGCAAACCATGACCTTAAGTTCAAGCAGCGACAAAGTAATAAAACCACTTTGTTTTGTTTCTGCCAAGATCTATCTTTGTGGTTTGCTTTTTGCCACCTAAATCTTTTGTGGTTTGTATACTGCAGACAGCAGAGCTGGGGTGATACATCATGTAAAATCATATGGAGATGCTCGTGATGTCCAGTTATACCTCACTGGGTACAGCACACTCTGTTAGGAGCAGAAGGAAGTGTTGTATGACAAATTCTATGTCTATATCACTACATGCATGCATGAACAGGTAGAATTGGGGGGTTCATCTGATGCTTTTTGAGTCAGCAGCTGTTTGGATAAATATTTTTTTTCCCTCTAAGGGGAGCAAAATCACTGTGGAAAGGAGAAAAGCCAATAACAACAAAACAAAATAACAAGCAATTTATACTATTCTTGAGCTGGAGAGTTAACCAGGAGATAGGAGTGCACTACATTTTTCACCTTCTAAAGGACCACGTGGAATAAAAATAAGATAGAGTGGAAAAAAATGAAAGATAATTTGGTTTAAGTCAGTGATTCTCTTCCTGAATGTTCAGCTGTGGCATGAAATTTGGTGGCAGATTTGTTACAGAAGTATCAGTGAAACAAAACACCACATAAAATCTAGTGGAAGGTATCCCTGCCCATGGTATGGGGTGTGGAACCAGATGATCTTCTAACCCAAACTGTTCCGTGATTCTATGATAAAAAACCAACAATTACTGTGGTGTATCTCAAGCTTACACACTACCTGTGTCTGTCCTTTATATATATATATATGTATATATTGCTGCTCTTGATGAGTGAATTGACTACTTTGTACAGGTAGAGATGACTGATGCTGTAACAAGAGGGGGTCTCAAGACCCTTAAGTCTAGGACATTAACAGAAATCTTACTGCTACAAGCTTAAGTGATGGTCTGGGATTTTGGGCCAAATTGCTGTTATCTGTCATTTGCTTACAGAAGAAAAAAAACCAAAACACTAACAGCAAAAGGTATAAAAAATTTCCTTCCTTCTTACTTTCAACATTTCTTCTTTTAAGCTCAGAGAAATCCCTGCCTGACATAGCTAAAGATTATATTCCCATCACCACATAGCTCTTGTTAAATTTGTTTCTAATTTTTTCCCATATACAAACAAATCTCTCTCACATGCGCTTCTTGACAGACTGGTCTGGGCTAATTGGCTAAGCTGGGTTCTGCTGTCTCTTGAGCTGACAACCCACCGTGAAGACAGCACACAGGCCTGATAGCACCCAGCAGGACAGCTGGGATCTTTCATGATGAATTGGGAAAGAATGGTAGTTGACATCTGTATCAGTGAAATTCAGGCTCTTCAAGTTGGCAGATCCCCATGCTCAGATCCTAGCTGCCCTCGCACACCACCATCAGTTTCCTTTATATGAGAATTCTGTGTAATCTGACTTCCAAAACAACTCCCCAGGAAAGCCCACATGGAGGTGCTCTAGACATGAATCCAGGTTTGCTGCAGAAGTTGGGATGAATCCTGGAGGAGCATTTCAAAAAGGTTCAGCGGGAAATTCATCCACTAAGATCCTCAGTTTGCAGTTGAGACACAGAGTATGTCCCCAGAATAACAAAGGAGTGAAAAAAAATGGACGACCCCATTAATGCCCAAAATATGGGTATTTGAGTATGGTCCTGCAGTATCGACACATATAAGCAGAGAGAAGTTAATTTGGCTGGTAAAGCCTGAAAACCTCTAGAATGAACACATATGATTAAAAGGATTCAAAGGTCACATTTTTTGTCTTTTGGTTATTGTTTTCTCTTTGAAGGGAGAAAGAAAGAGAGTTTAGGGCAACTTGAAACCTTGCTGTAAAAGTCTGATCCTATCTACTGTTAGACAAAGCAAAATAAATGAGCATAAACAAGGAAAGAAAAGAGTAGCAAAGATATAAAAGGCGGGTTCTGTCACAGGATATTTGCTCCTGATTTTGCTGTGGGAGACACAGATCATGCACACAGAGGTCTGACACACTCACTGGGTTGCTGGGCTATACAAGCAGGTGCTTCCTTGCTTTGGTCCCAGATTAGCAGCACTGGGAAAGGTGAATTTGATTCTAACAAAACAAAGACTGTTAGCTGAAAGGTAATAACTAAAAGAATAATTAAATAGAAATACATGGCTGAAGGAAAACTGTGGAAAAGGGGGAGTTTTAGGTTACAGTTAATATTCAGTTTATCACAGTCAACAGAGGTGTTGCAGCACCTAGTTCCCTTCCTCTGCCCTTTTGCAGTGAGAATGCATTTCATGACCTGCCTCAGGAGGTCAAAGCAGTATTGTGGAAGGTCCCAGAAATCTGGGAGAAAACAACAGCAATGATGAGAATAAAAGTTGATTCTTCCAGCTTGACTGTGTTGCAGTAACTCACAAAGATAGTCCAGAGCAGGATACCAGTCTCATCTTATTATAGTCAAGTGAATTTCAATTAAAAAATTTCTGTTAAAAAATTTCTCCCACTTGTAGAAGCTTTCAGTTCATTACTGTACCTATGACATTACCAGGGGCTTTAGATGACCTCTGATGACATTTCTCTTCCTCTGAATGACTAGTTTATTTGGTATGATTTTATAAATAGTTTCTCTCCACACAACCTATAGTCTAATCTGGAATTTCATGCCTTTAGGTACCCTGAGGGTTAATCACCAGTGCAAAAAGTTAGCTTGGAAAGGTGCATTCAGGTGATCTGATGCCAATATAGGGCATCTAATCAGAAGAATGGATGAACTATTAGCGGAGGTCTTGCAGCAACAAAAGGTCTATAGCCCTGCTTGCACTGCTTTCTGTGCCAGCATCTTATTTGAGCTCACTCACTTCAGAGCTGTTTGGATGGGAAGGATGATGAGCTTCGAGAAAACCCAGTGCTCAGTTCTGGTAGTTGGGAAAGCTTTCTGTGCCTCAGCCTTTGCACTTGCTGCTAAGGAAAGGGGAGGAGAAGCACAGTTTTAACAGCAAGTAAAGGTCAAATGCACAGAACACACTTGGAGCAGGGAGGACCCTTTCTCTCCAGGAAAAGCAGGAGAGTTTTGCTGTTCAATCAGGGAAATAATCTCTCACTTTATAAGGGAGAATTTAAGTCTTCTCTAGGCTTGTCTTAGAGACAGAGAAGCTTTTACCGCTGTGAATTTGCATGTGATCATTTGGGCTAAGGACTTAAGGTCAGTACAGGTTGTTAACATTATTCACTTCCCACCCTGGAATGCCACTGGCTATTAAGGCTGCTATGCTTGAAGAACTGACCTAGCCACTTAGGTAGACTAGCTGGCGACTTGGGTTTCTGACAGCATTATTACCAAGTAGATTGGCACTAGAATAAGGATTAAATATAGCAAGACTGTTCTCTGATCCAATAGGAAAAAGAAAGGAACAAGAGGTAAAAGCATCACATATTCTGAAAGGCAGAAAAAAATGGGGTAGAAGAACAAATTAAATCTGTATGCAACCTGTAATGGGACTTTGTAAATAAGAGATATGAACGTCCATGTAGAAATACGTAGCATATCAGGTGACACTGGATATTGTGAATACATAGTTAAGCACTACATTTTGTCAGACTAAAATAAACTTCTTGTTATGCACCAAAATGGGTTTTTGTGCATAAGTGTTTACAAGCATCTTTTAAGAAGTGGCTCTTCTTGTCTTTTGTAGAGTAAGAAGAGAGATAAATTGTGACAGCATTCACAAGGAAAACAGAGAGGTTAGAATGAAGTTGAATTGGCAAGCCTGATTTTTATTTTAGCTATCTTTACAAATGCACAAGTCCTACTAAAAAAAAGAAGGAAGCTAAGCTGAATTTGAAACTAGCATATGGTTCATTGTTTGCCCATCCAAATGAAGTTGGAATGCAGCTTCAACTTGTCAGATTATGTTATAAAGGACATCCAAGATTCTATTATATTCTTATTAGCTGTCCAGAACTTAATGAGCTCAATAGAGATAGATTGCTTAATAAGACCCCTCAAAGTGTATTTTTTCTGTCAGGAGATGAGGAAGTAATTTGACCGATCTTGCTGTCCAGAAGTTCAATTTTTTAATCACCCAGATGTATGAAAAAAAACCTTTCCCAAGAACATCTACAGGAGTCAGATTTTTCTCTGTTATATCATTTATATACTTTCAGTAATTACATTCCATTTACTGGGTCATGGGAACTGACATTTAACTTTGAAGTGAAATGAATAACAATGAATTCACCTCTAACAGTTTCCCCATTACTCTGACCTTGCAAAATTACATTGTGATTTATTTCTTGTTTTATGAATTTACCTATTGTCTTACTAAATATCTCTGTTGAACAGAATATAATCAAAAAATTAGTTAGAAATAACAAAAGTGTTAACTTTGTTCTACACAGATCACTAATATAACCTCTGTAAACCATGTATATTCTGGTCAGGAGTGCTTCAGTTTATCAACCTATGAAGAGTACGTACCTGAACTCACTTTCTGAAATTTGACAGACCAAACAAATCTACAGCTGTGGACAAATCCGTATGGATTATGTTTCAAAGTGAATTATGACATCAGAAAGTTACATCGAAACCTGTCCCATGACAGAAATTTCCTTATATTAAAGACTATCCCCTTACTTAGAAACAGCAAAAAAAAAAAAAAAAATCTTAAAAAAACCCCAAACACCAAAATATTTTTCTAAATCCCTTTAAGATAATACTGCTTGCAGTCATAAATTATTGTGTGTCTTATTACAGTAACTATTTTGCTACTACCATTAAAAAAAAAAAAAGTCTAATAAAGCCTTGTCCTTGAAAGATGGGCCATTTAGAAACAATTCATTATTACATCAATTTTTATATAGTTTTTCTTTGTTTTTGTGATGACAGAGATAATCAACAATTATGTGTGGATAGAGAACAAATTTACCCTTAAGTGAAACTCGAATTTTCCTGGGATATAGATTTAACATAATGATATTAATGACATTTAAGTCTCTCAAATGACTGGGATATCATAAAGTCAGTTCATTTTTTGAAATTCAGACCTGTCATGGCAAGCTATTTTGCACAGATTCTACTAATATCTTAGACAGAACTATGTTTTTAGGCACCTTCTGGACTCTGACCCTGAAAATACAAAAACTAACACCACTCACATACAAGATAATGATTAACTTTGATCCATTTGTTTCAGAAAACATGGTAGCCTAATATATCAATAGAGAAAAATATTCCTACAATCTCATCTGAACATTTGGAAGTGATTGTCACAGGCAGAATGTCAACTATTGAGCATCATTGTCACAGGATACACCTGGCTGAAAGGTTCACTTGAGACTAAAACTAAAGTCCATAGCTTTCACATTTTCTAAGTAATGTGGAAAACTTTTGCTTTTCACAGAAGCTATGTCATGTTTAGTCTCATCTACAAGTCTTTCTTTCTATTTAAACTCTAAAGTAAATCCTTTTTGCTTCTCTTAAGCACTTAATGATGAGACACTGCTTGACTCAACATTGATATTAGTTAAAAAAATAATTGCACATAGAAGACAAGATTAACTCAATAGGTATTCCTTTTAAACTATGCTTGAAAGTTTAAAACTGGCTAAGAATCAAGCAGGTCAAGACTTGAAGGCTATGCTGCTTTTCAGACTCTTGATATTATGACCTTTATATTTTTCCTACAGCCCATTAAAGACCACAGTTGCTTTATTGTACAGCATACAAAACCAGGCCCCAAAAATCCTCACTGTGGCAGTGCTTAGGGCTAAGCAGCACATCTTTGGAAAAAGGCATAACATTTCAGTATGCACTTATGATAATTATCCACTGGAACAAAGTCCTTATGTGTCATCTAAGAGGCCCTAAGGATAAAAGTGGTAAGGTGTCCAACAGATGACTGTCAAAACTCAAGGTTCAATTGCTCCTTGTCACAGTCTAATTTTATCTTACATTATCTGTTATACTATCTAATCAAGCACTAATGGCACAGAAAGTGCTCCCCCCACACACTTAAAGAGCTTTGTGTCCTCTTTAGCCTCTCACAGGAGAGCTTTCAAGCCATATTTCACATGCATTTGCTATTTCCCCAACCATTTGTCTTCTATCAGAATAAATCTTTTGATTTTGACCATTGAGATGAAAGATTGCACATTACCAAGTTACTTTTACTTTTTGTTGGATTTTTAGTTTTCCTTTTTTACTTTTTTTCCGGGAATGGAAATTACAGATGGTAGCAAGAGAAACAAATATACTGAGATTCCAGAGCTAAAATATTTTGCCTGGCAACACAACAATAGAAGAATCCCCAAGTGGGCTTAATACTTCTTCTGCTATGTACTTTACAGACATAGTAATAGACAGTTCTTGCACCAAAGAGTTTCCAATAAAAAAAAAAAACAGTCAAAGAATGAAATAAATAAAAGAAAGTTGCTCTAATTCTAACAACAGGATGCTTTGTGGCAGAGAAACGAAAGATTCACTGAGATTTTTGTAAAGATCAAACCTTCACTAATGAATAATACAGATTTGGATGGTAAAATGTTAAATTTTGATTTGAAATATACTAATATGGAACCTTATAATTGAGATACCAAAAAAATTAAGACTGAGTTTTCAAGGTGGAAGTAATACCCTGTACTGATAATTGTAATTATTACACATTTAAATAATTATTTGGATGTGTATAGTGCTTAGAAGACAAGTTAGGATAACTTGTATTCTTCCTTTTATTTTGCAGTATATTTTGTTTAAAATATGTGAGATAAAAACTAGGAAAGAGTATTCAAGTTCTGATTTGGATAGGAATTCAGAAAACAATAAATGTCACAGATAAAGAATGAAGGACGCAAATTGAAAAGAAATTACATAAGATAAGGGGGAAAAAAAAAGACTGAATCCAATTCCTTCTTTTTTTTTTTTTATTGAAAAGATACCTTGGGTGTATGGAAAATATTATTTAGAAAGTTAGAACTCATTGTTTAGTATGGAAAAGACAAAAAGAAGGGATTGAAAGTTCCTAAATTAAAAAAAATCTAATTTTTATTAAGAGAAAAAATTACTGATAGGTTTCCAAGGTTCAAGGAAAAGAAAAACAAAAATCTGTTTAATTAACAACAAATATGGCCAAACATCGGGTCAGACTGCATATGAATGACACAGAATCTTTTTTTTTTTTTTTTTTTTTTTTTTAAGACAAAAGTAAACAATTGTCTATCTGGGTGGTTAGGGTATTATTGACCCTGTCTGATAAAATTTATTTGCTTGACTTCTTCACAGTCTCTGATTCTCCAATTGTATTTCCTTGCCAGAGAAAGAACTTATGGAAGAAAGGAAAAACTGAGGACGGTAGCAGTAGGAAGGCTAATAGAGAGTCTAAATGCTGACTAGATATCCCAGGATAAATGTTTAATTCTACAGATGAAATGAAGTTTCCAGGCAGGGAACTTGCTTGCCTTCTTTCTCTATAATAGTTTCCCAAGTGACTCTGAAAAATTAATGGCAAAAGGCTTGCTTGAGATTGCAGTTTGCCCTTACAAGTCTTGACTGCATGCACACAATGTCCAGAGAGTTAAATCTGTTTCACCAGCATTTTCTTCTCTTTTCTGCAAATCTGACAAATGCAGAGGACCCCACACCAGAGCAGGTAGATGAACCTGAAAGAGGTTGTGACCCCATGGAGAGAGGAGCTCACACTGGACCAGTCTGTTCCTGAAGGACTGAACCTTATGGAAAGGACCCACACTGGAGCTGCTCATGAAAAGCTGCAGCTTGTGGAAAGGACACACATTGAAGAAGGTCCTGGAAGAGAGTCTGGAGTGGTGGAAGAGTTTGAGGAAGGAGCGGCAGAGACAAGATGTGATGAACTGACCACAGTTCCCATTTCCTGTCCTCCCACATCACTCTGTGGGAGGAGGCAGAGAAACCGGGAAGTTGAAGAGGCAGGGTTGTTTTTATTTCTCATTATCCTACTTTGAATGACAAAAAAGTTGATTTACCTGACTTTACACTCTTTTGCCCATGAAAATAATGGGTGAATAATCTCATTGCCATTATCTTGATCCACATGACTTTCATTGTATTTTTCTCCTTTTATGTAGAGATAAGAATGTCTTGGTGGACACTTGGTGTCCAGCTAAGGTCAATCCACATGCACAGAAGTCCCCTCAAATATAAAGAATTCTCCTTCCAACAGGGATGCTAGAACTTAACTGATAAACTCCCCAATCCTTTGTAGAACTCAGATAACAAATCTTGTATCACTGATTAGTTGATATGAGTCGCAGCAACAGGGACTAAAAGTTTAATATTTCTGGAGAGCATCATATAGATGTAGAAGTTTTCAAATGAAAGTCTGTCAGTTTTGAAGCCTGCAAGTATATTCTACCAAGCTTTTAAAAATTAAATTCACTGTTAGACCAATGGTAACGAAATGCTTCTATTATTTCTACAAAGTTGTCTCAGCTTGAAAACTTGAGACAGTTTGGGGTTGTGTAGTGATCTGTTTTGAAATTCTGAAAAGATGGGGCTGCATTCATTCCCAAATGGGTTGTCAGAAAGGCTTCAAACAAAGTTTTGCGTTGTGCTGAGGCAACAGTAATCTTAGCCTTACTGTACTTCTCTGACTAACGTGGCTCCCAAAGAGATCTCAAGGTCCAGAAAAGACATAAAAATAATTGGTGGGTTGTAAGGAAAAACCATATTCCTTCACACTGCACCTCCAGAGAAAGAGTGTTGTAGGCAAAGTTTACTGGTGAGCTTGAAGTTATTTGTGTTTCATCTGAATTGAGTAGGAAAAGACCTGTTAGCATAAAAGAATGTGTGTCCGATAATCATAGGGCCAGTTTGAAGGGCCTTTTATCTGGGTCTGTGGATTCCCATATCTGTATGCTGTTGAGGAGACAGTTAGAATTTTGATTATGGAATAAAGCACCTCCAGAAAGTGCCATATGCAAATGCTGGAGAGCATGGGTCAAAGTTTTATGCTTCCTGGGACTGCCTAGCATATTAACAGTTCTAGGGAAAAAATGACTGTAGTTAAAAATTAATAGCACACTGACAAGTATGATTTAAACCTATCCAAATCTAAATCAGTCAGCCCCAGTAAAATCTTCAAATCCTTAAGAGGTAACCCATAGCCAGTGGTGTCAAACAGTGCTGTGAGGATTGAGAAATTAATCTGCATTTCTCTCACATAGCAGTTTTGTCCTTGTGTGAAAAGTAAGTGAGAGATTTTGTTGCCCTTGTGTCTTTTATTTAACCTCCATTAGCACTGCATGTAGTAAAATGCTACTGTGTTAAATAAACATCACTTCTTTGAAAAACAAATTAGATTGCAAATAATATGTTAAGAGCTGCCTGAATTCTTCCTCCCAATTAAGTTGAGATACATCTCCTTTTTCCTCTGTCAAGCAATTGTTGCTTGGAACTTCCTTACATTCATCAGAAAGTTGGATAAATTATTTTCAGATACTGAACCAACTGTAAATTGATTGCTTCCTGTAACTGGTATTTATGGTATAGCTGGGTCGTCTAAATACCATGGCACTGCTTCTGCTTACTAAGTAGGTGACAGAAACTTCCTTTGCTGGAAACCAGCAAAGGAATTATAGTTATTTACGCAGAAAATGTTTGGAGATTTTGAAAATGTTTCCCCTCCTCAGCTGCTGTCCATATGTTAAGCAATCACCTGACCTTACTCAATACAACAAACCAATCTTGATCCAATTAATAATGAAAGTCCTTTCTGAGAATCCTCAGGCACCTCTGTATATGAAAAACCATTGATGGCACTGTGCAGTACAAAGATTGCAGTGATAAATCAGGCTGTGGAATGAATGGCAACATCCATATCTGGCTCTAGATCCAAAATGTCATCTATTTTGTTATTTTCTTTATGGTAGCACATCTTATGTGTTAAGTGCTTTGCTTTCAGGAAGGACAGATGAAGATTCTATTTAAAGGAGTTCAAGTTGAGGACAGGCTAGTAGTAAAAAGATTTAAGGCAACAGTACATGATTCACAAAAATATCAGCTGGGCACTATGCTAGAAAAGTATTGCGTCTTTTTTTAAACAGAAGTTTAAATCTGGAGTGGAAAGAGTTGCTTTCTGGTAACTGCAAACCACTTTAGTTGCTTTAGCAGTTTATGTCACTGGCTGATTTGTTGTCATTTTAACCTGTAATCACAGCCTGTTCCCAATTATTGAGTTGCTATTCAATAATTGCAAACTGAGAATCACTGGCTTCTGTCTGAGCTTCAGACAAGTGTATTTTAATTCTACTCTGACTTGGACATATCTTCCAGCTACATCTACGCTCACATTAGCAATCTATTCAGAGCAGTAGCACAGTTCTGAGGTATCTCAGCTACCTCCATTTTCTCTCCTTTGATTTGGTTTACAAAGTGATTTTGATACATAAGAAACAGACTTCTGCCAGAAGGCACTAAATGAGAAATTCCTCTCCATGTGAGTGATTAAAGTTTACTGTCCCCTAATGGAGAACAGAGGGTAAGAAATAATGTTCAATGATCGAGACAGCTTTGAAATATCCAGGGGGGATGCTTGGATCAAGGGACCAGAGTAAATTTATCTAAAGTATACCCTTGAATCACTCTAAATTACTTCCTAACATGAGCATATCCTTTCTGTGTCTAATATGGTTTCAACTAGCTTCATTGCTCTTGTTTACCTAATGCATAAATTAAATTAATAGTGTTTAACAAAGATAGAAAGATAGAGAAGATATTCAATTTGCTGATATAAAGTGCATTGAGAACTTTGGACATTAGCTCTGTGAAATGACAAATCATTACATCATTACCACATGAAACAAATGCCTTATTCTCTTGAAATCTAATGAGGTAAATAACATAACTGTTTTAACATTAAGCATTCAAAAGCACTTAGTATTGCTTAATAAAGAAAGCAATAAGAAGGAAAGAAGGAGCACAAGTAGACCACTGCAATGCCTATGGCAATTCCAGGGTTAGGCGAAGTGCTAGTATGCAAAGAAATCTCATTATAAAGAGAAACAATATTTGCATTTTTTCTGTTTCTTTTGTTCGGTGCTATATTTGAAAAAAAGGTAATCTATCACTATTAGATATCTAATTTAGAAATTTAATTTAAATTGGTTTCTCTCTCCTTTTCAGTTCACCCATTTTTTAAATGGATTTTATAATAGCATAATCTTATATGAAAAAAGAGCAAAAATGGGTAATTATATGCACAATTATTTTTAAAATACAGTAACAATAGCAAGGATGAGCTGAAAAGGGCTCGTACACTATTGTAATGTCAAGGCATAGGACACACATTAGGAACAGTCAAAGGATTGATATGGCCAACAAAAGATACCTCTTCAACATTCTAGATATTAAAGACAGACAGACAGATAGGTAGGAAGGTAGATAGATAGATAGATAGATAGATATGGTGAGTAAGTATATATAGATATACATGGTTACCAAAGGAACTGCAGTGCAGGTTGGCTTCTTGCTCCCTTCCCTAAAATACAGAGCAAGGCATCAGCGTGTGTTACAGATCTTCCCCTCCAGCCACTGCAGACACACACAAGAGGCACTGAACTGGCAGCCTTCCTGTTCCAGAACAGAAGGAACTGCTTTAGCTTGACCTGAAGAACCAATACATATGCTGCTGTCAAAAAAAAAAAAAAAAAAAAGGAAATTGCCAAAGTGTGTCACATTTATCACATCTGTACTCACCTGATCCCGGTGATCCCATCAGGGCTCAGAAGCCCCAGAGATGAGACTTTATTTGGCATTTCTGTTTTTATAGCCCATGAAAATTCTTATAATTTTCCACAAACTGGATAAAACTCACGTGCAGTGTTTTAAATGTACATTCAGCCTTTAGATATGCTAGGGAATTAGAGGAGAGACCGAAAAAGAACTGTCTAAATCATTAGTCCACTGAAAACCTAAAGATGGGCACTGGCTTTTAGCCAGACCCTTGCATTCTTTATTTTTATACTGTCATCTGACTTCCTATACAGGCTACTTACTTACTCTACCACATGCAGAAAGATATTGGATTTTAATGGCTGACAATAGTTTTCTTTTTCAGTTCTTCTACACCTCAGCCCAAAGAAATGCGCTAAATTAGAAAAGTCATGATATTTTGTAGTCAGACAGCCAATTGTATTTGTCATCTGAGGTTTAAAACAAAGCAAAAATTTAAATAGCATATTGATTCCTGAAGATATTCAACTTAGAAATTGTTATTGTATAATTTCAATACCAACAATTTAAAAATTCTCAAAACTTAATTTCAAAGCCATGAATTTCACTTTGCTGTTAAACTGTAACAAGACTGGATTTACTGTAGGTCATTTTTTTCCCCAAATCATGTATTTTTTCCAGGCAGTACATTGCCTTACAAGAGAATAAAAATAACATTTTTCAGCAAGTTAGTACTTATTGAAGGCTACTTGGAAAAGTAAATTCTTTTAGATTGGCACAAAAGCTTTTAGAGTTAAAAATCAAAAGTTTTTTCCTTACAGTATTTACCCCAGTAGTTTTAGTGGCAAAAGGATCCATTTAATCCTGTAAAGGGCTTGTGTAGTTGATCCAAATAAGCTACTCACAGTATCCTAAGGGAGAACACTAATTAAATCGTGATGTAAATATGTTGTTTCAACAAACATGAACAGAATAAGACGTCTGCCACCCACATAAAATTCTAAATAGAATTTTGCATATTCTCCCTTTCCCTCTGATCAGATAATATTTAAGTATTTTAATTGCTCAAGGTCTTTCCAAGTTCTTAGTGTCGTTTTCATATTATTGAAAGAATTTTGTCATTCATTTAAATCTCAGCTTCTCTAAAGCAGAGACATTTTGTATTAAAGACTGCCTGACCAGCTTCATAGCTAATTTGCATGGGCATCCTATGGCTTAAAGTTTATTTTTATTCTAATTCATCCATAGGACTGAGAGTAGGAACAATTTAGAGAAGGAACATTAGAGGCACTTACATCAGATAAACATATGTATGCACATATATATATGTGCATGTGCTCCTATATTTTCAAAATCAATTCTGTTTTGTCCTCCTTCAACACTGAAAGACAAGTACTAAACTAAAACTGTCTTATTTAGTAAAATGTTAGTGTTTCTTGGAGAAAGTGCCTTTAGAACAGACCTGTCAGGCTTTACTAGACTCCTTGTTAGAAGTGTAGCTGAATTTTACCTTTTTTTTTTTTGTTGTTGTTTGGTTTTTTTGTTTTTTTTGTTTTGTTTTGTTTTTTGTTTTTGTTTTTAATTTTTTGTTTGTTTGTTTTTCCCAGATTTTCTGAAGCTATGAACCAGCTGCTTTCAGATCAGTGTTTTCCCACTATAATCTTCGGCATATATGGTTGTTTCCATAGAGGTGTTATTGTCTTCTAACTCCTTTTGCTTTCAACCCCTGATACTTCAATCTGTGAAAGAAAAGTAGTTGTCACTTTTGGCATTGTCTCCCAGGACTGAGAAAGGAGAAGAGGAGGTGTGGTGAGAACTAGTCATCATTTGGAGCTGATAGAAGAAATATGTTTACAGGAGAAGGGAGTGTCATTGGCAGGCCTAGAGAAGGGTTAAATGGGGTACAGGAGATGCATGTTAGTGAATTCACTGAAATTTGACAAGAGGGAAATTTCACAGCGAATTGAGTGATATGAATATCTTCTTGCCTTCTCCCTCCGGGATAATTAACTAGACTTTAACTCACTCGTTCAAATTCCTACACACACGGTCATCAGAGTGAGTTCATAATGAGGGGAAGATGAAACTTCATAGTATCTTTTAGGAACAACCCAAAAGTCTTCCCTCAAAGGCAAAACAAACTGGAAAAACTTGTTATTTTGGAGCTTTTGGAGCTGGCAGTGCAGCAAGAGAGTACAAGGACCATTAGTAAGCACATCAAGTCAAGAGCTGCAATAATGGCATTTATACTCAAGACATCTGGTTCTGTCAGTCAGCCAAATTTTCTACATTCCTGTAGAAAACAGAAAAAAAAAATTTAGTGACTCCAGAACTGACCTTTATTTGTTCTTTTCCCAGTCATTTACTTACCAAGATTGTCCATATTTTAGAAGTTGCTTTAAGGACATCAGTTTATCTTTTGTTCTGTAAAAAGCTGTACTCCATCAAGTAAGTTTCCTTCTGCACACTGGTCTTGGTCTCAAGAAGCTGAGGAACTCCTTATTTTCTGAATGAGATGAGAGAGAGGGGAGAGAAGAGTAAAAGCAACATAGATGAACAAGACAAAAGAAAAGAGTAAAGGAAAGTATAATAATCATTAAGTACCTCTATACAGACATACTTGCCCTGGTGTTACAGAGCTCCCCTTACTGTCTCACTCTCAAAAACCATACCACATGGAAAAGAAAGCAAAATTTATTGACATATCACTTCCCAAAGTACACAGCAAAGTCATATAACAATTCACAACATATTAATAGTTAATTTCAAAGGAAATATCTGATTATAGAGAAAAGACTATTCTTGTGGCCCAGTTCACCTCAGTTTACAAAGAGGGATGTGGAGATGTTGATGTATTTGGAATATTTGGAAATATATTCATTTAATTCACAGCACTAATACGGAGAAGCAAAAAAACAAACCCGAACTATAAGCAGCTTTATCTCCTTTGCCCATTCCATTACAAGGCTCATAAGTTGCCTAAGCTTTCACTGGCAGCCAGGTGTGACTTAAGAACTTCAATACATTTCTAATGATCTTTTTGCTTGACTTGAATATTAAAGAATTATGCACTGAAATTTTCCTTATTATATGCAATTAAGACATTTTCAAGGATAAAAGTGCTTCTGGTTCTTTATCCTAAGTTTTTTTCCATGGGTTTGCATTAGCATGTCACGTTACATAGCACACTCAAAAATTTATTACCTCACTTAATGACCTTTATTCTTATGGATCTCTCTTAACCTATCCTGAAGCATTCTAGAAAGAATATGGAAATTATGTATCATACAAATGGGATTATAAACATATTTCAACTGTATTCCTTGTTTTGTTTAATTTTAACTGTCTTCTAGGGGATTGTCATATTTATTTCTAATTGGTAAAAAAAAAAAAAAAGTAGTACTTCAATACCTGTGGTAATCAAATAATTTACATTACATCTATTCTGCATGAAGATTCACATAGATCGTGTTCTGAACTTTTCTTACATATGAGGAAATTCAGGAAAAATGAATATCATTAAGATTCTGGAAATTTGATCTGAACTTCTAACACTGCAGTCAATCTACTTGGTGGTATGATGGGAAACACTTTAAATGTCTGTGTCAACTTCCCCTTCCATTTGTTTTGTGTCTCATGTGCTTATTCTGTAATTTGCCTGAAAGTGATATTGTCTATCACTGAGTAGAAAGAAAACATCTCCTACGATGAAGTCTAGTTGTACCTGTGAATGCAAGATTTTTCAATGGTAAAAAAGTAACAACAACAGTAACGTGACTCCAAGTATTTGGAAGATTTCCACTCTTTTCAAAATAGTAAACAAAAATGTGTGTATATTAAGGATTTTTTTTTCTGTTTTTCTCATCACTCTTCTTCGTGAACTTGAACATATTTTCTGGTGTTATTAAGAGGGCAAACGATATGGTATAAAAACCACATAGAAGCATGTATGTAACTATGTATATGTATATATTTATTAAAATTCACTTTGGAAACTTTTTGCTTGCAAATCCACAGTCAAATATATATTAAACAAACTGCGACTCTATTCCAGAGTTGCATATTTTCTTGCTGTTAGGTCCAGCATTCCTGGCTTTCTCTTTACTTCTTGTTGAGTTAGTTAAAGAGTTTTTTCAATCTATTTAATAACACTTCCAGTGCTATCATTTCCTGGATCTTCATACTCTATTATGGCAAAATAGCAGGAGCCATTAGTCCTCTGATTGTCCTTGTAACTTACAAATTGCAAGAAGTACATGTAAGTTGTCTGAGGGATACACTTGAAATTTTCTTCAATTTATAACTTAAATGTCTAGATATGATTAAAAGCCCTTTTACTTTTCTCTAGATTAATATAATGCTCTGGATTCATAGTGTGTATCTGTTTAAAGTTTGATTTGACTTACATGAGCTTACTCTTTGTTTATTTTTCTGAGACAGCAATCCCATGGCAGAACATGGTGGTGGAATTTCAGAGTTCTGAGCAGTTAGTTTGAGAAGTCCATGGAGTTCTGCTAAATCCTATAAGGCTTGAAAAAAAGGAAATAGAGTGTCCATTTTTAAAAAGGGGATAAAGAAGAACTATAGAAATGGAGATAGGTCAATTAGTGTTATTAATCTTCTAGAAAAATACTGCACAAGGATAATCAGACAATTTGTAGGTACCTAGACAAGCAAATGGTGAATAACTGTCACTGTGATTTGTATCAAATCAATGTAATTTCTTTTTTATAGCAGGGTAGCAGATTTTATGGGAAGAGAAGAAACAGCCTGAGAGAAAGAAGAGAAGAAGGGAAGAAGGGAAGAGAAGAAAACAGCTACTGTTTTCATATGATCCCATTGCCATTTAGCTTCACATTTTGGACTGTTTTTTATTTGTTTTCTCTCATTCAACATTCTTGAAATTTTGCTAGGAAAACATAATTTGCATAATATTAATGTAGCATAGGTGCAAAGATGTTTGAAAGCTGAATATAGAGAACAGTTTTCAATAGTTCATATGCAGAACACAAGGTTATACTAAGCTAGTCCCTGCCAAGATATATCTTGTGTGGTACTCATCAGTATTTTTATGAATAAACATTAGATTAAAGAGTAGATGTATTAAATCTGGCAGTAACTGAGGTCAAAGGGATTGTAACTATGTTTGGATATGCAAATAAAGCCCCAAATCATCTTAATGCAGGAGAGAGATAACTCTCAAAGAAAATACACCATTTGGTAGGAGAAAGTGCAAGATGCCATTTCAAATGAGAATAATCTAACATATGAATAGAAGATGGGAGAACTGACTGAGATAACACTACAAAAATGGATTTGGGGACTAGGGGATAAAACCCTGAAATTTATTTAAAATTTATAAAGAAATCAAATTTTATGCTGTGAATATAAAAGCAAATTTTATGCTGTGGATATAATGCCAGCCCTCATTCTTAGGGGTGACTTCAACCTGCTAGATATCTGCTGGGAGCTCAACACAGCAGAGAAGAGGCATCCTAAGAGATTCCTGGAGTGTATAGAGGATAATTTCCTGCTCCAGCTGGTAAATGAACCTACCAGGCGTGGGGCCCCACTAGACCTGTTGTTTACAAACAGAGAGGGGCTGGTGGGAGATGTAGTGGTTGGAGGCCATCTGGGCCACAGTGACCATGAAATAATAGAGTTTGCAATACTCAGGGATGCAAGGAAGGCCACCAATAGAACCTCCACACTGGACTTGCGGAGGGCAGATTTTGGCCTGTTCAGAAGACTGGTCCAGAGCATACCCTGGGAAAAAACCCTTGAAAACAAGGGGGTACAGGAGGGATGGACGTGCTTCAAGAAGGAAGTCTCGAGTGCACAGGAACAGGCTGTACCAGGGTGCCAAAAGGCAAGCTGGCGAGGTAGACGACCAGCTTGGTTGAACAGGGAGATTCTGAAAGAAATCATGGATAAAAAGAGAGCTTATAGACTATGGAAAATAGGACTGGCTACTCTGGATTAGTTTAGGAGTATAACTAGGTCATGCAGAAAGAAAATTAGAGAGCCAAAAGCGCAATTTGAAGTCAGTTTGGCTACTTCTGTTAAGCATAACAAAAAGCGCTTCTATAAATACATTAATAACAAAAAGAGGGACAAGGAAAACCTCCATTCCTTGTTGGACTTGGGGGGGAATATAGTTAACAGAGATGAGGAGAAGGCTGAGGTACTTACCTACTTTGCCTCAGTATTCACCAGTAGGACGGGTGGCCCTCAGGACAATTGTCCTCTGGAGGTGGTAGACAGGGACAGGAAGCCAAACAGCCCCCCTGTATTCCAGGAGGAAATAGTCAGTGACTTACTGAGCCACCTGGATCCACACAAGTCCACGGGACCAGAGGGGATCCATCCTGGGGTGATGAGGGAGCTGGCAGAAGAGCTTGCCAAGCCGCTGTCCATCATTTACCAACAGTCCTGGCTCTCCGGGGAGGTCCCAGATGATCGGAAGTTGGCGAATGTCACGCTGATCTGCAAAAAGGGCTGCAAGGAGGACCCGGGAAACTACAGGCCTGTCAGCCTGACCTCAGTGCCTGTGGCAAGGTTATGGAGCAGATCATCCTGAGTGCAATCACACAGCAACTACAGGATGGACAAGGGATCAGACCCAACCAGCATGGGTTTAGGAGGGGCAGGTCCTGTTTGACCAACCTGATCTCCTTCTATGATCAGATGACCCACCTGGTGGATGAGGAGAAGGCTGTGGATGTGTCTATCTGGACTTCAGCAAAGCCTTTGACACTGTCTCCCATAACATACTCCTGAAAAAGCTGGCAACCCACAGCTTGGACAGGGGCACTCTGTGCTGGGTTAAGAACTGGCTGGAGGGCCCAGAGAGTGCTGGTGAACGGGGTGGCCGGTCACCAATGGTGTCCCCCAGGGATCAGTGCTGGGCCCAGTCCTGTTTAACATCTTTATCAATGATTTAGATGAGGGAATTGAGTACATCATTAGCAAATTTGCAGACAACAAGAAGTTGGGAGGGATTGTCGACCCACTGGAAGGCAGGAGGGCTCTGCAGAGGGACCTGGATAGGCTGGAGAGTTGGGCTAATTCCAATGGGATGAGGTTCAACAAGGCCAAGTGCCGGGTCCTGCACTTTGGCCACAACAACCCCCTGCAGCGCTACAGGCTGGGCACAGAGTGGCTGGAGAGCAGCCAGGTGGAAAGGGATCTGGGAATTTGGATTGACAGGAAGCTGAACATGAGCCAGCAGTGTGCCCAGGTGGCCAAGAAGGCCAATGGCATCCTGGCCTACATCAAGAACAGTGTGGCCAGCAGGAGCAGGGAAGTGATTCTTCCTCTGTACTCAGCACTGGTGAGGCCACATCTTGAGTATTGTGTTCAGCTCTGGGCCCCTCAGTTCAGGAAAGACATTGAGGTGCTGGAGCAGGTCCAGAGAAGAGCAACGAGGCTGGTGAAGGGACTCAAGCATAAGTACTGTGAGGAGAAGCTGAGGGAGCTGGGGTTGTTTAGCCTGGAGAAGAGGAGGCTCAGGGGAGACCTCATCACTCTCTACAACTACCTGAGAGGAGTTTGTAGCCAGGTGGGGGTCGGTCTCTTCTCCCAGGCAATCAGCACCAGGACAAGAGAGCATGGGCTTAAGCTGTGCCAGGGGAGGTTTAGGTTGGGTATTAGAAAGAAATTCTTTACAGAGAGAGTGATCAGGCACTGGAATGGCCTACCCAGAGAGGTGGTGGATTCACCATCCCTGGAGGTTTTTAAGACGAGGCTGGATGTGGCACTGAGTGCCATGATCTAGTAATCACAGTGGGGTTGGATCAAGGGTTGGACTTGATGCTCTCGGAGGTCTCTTCCAACCCAGCTGATTCTACGATTCTATGATTCTATGATAAGTAGCATCTCCAGAACTCCTGAATAACTTTTTCACTTTTTGCAGCAGAGTGGAGAATTTCACCAGCTTCTCTGAGTGGCATCATGCTTCTGTGGCTGTAATTAATAGGGTTCATTAGAAGTCTTAAGAGTAATTTTTCTGGTCAAGTTAGACATTTCAACTATTCTTCAATGTTGTTATAAAAGCTTTTGTGATCTTATTTTAGTTACCACAATTTTTTACTTACTCCTATTCTTTTTTCTTATGGCAAGGTGATTCTTTAGTAGATTTTACTTTTTTGTCTCAGAGTCAGGACTCACATGAACTTGTTTTTTTAGCGTCTTGTTCTCTCTTTTGTTCTCTTGATGTGAATAAGTAGATGGGGAAATGTGTGTTATCAAAAAAGAAGCTCCTCTTAAAAGCAAAAGTTCACATAAGGATTTGTCCCCCCAAAAAATGAATAATTAAAACTTACGAACTGCTTTAACTGTGAACTTCAAATTCATGTTGTGAGGAAAATCTGCTTGCATACCCACAAGACTATTTTTCCATGATATACAAATAGCAGTGTATGCTTCTTTTGGGTCTGAGGAAATCAAGGCAACTTGATGGCTTTTTAACGTTGCAATCAAAGATACATAAGAAAATTTATTGTATGTTCCCAGGTGATATAATGAGGCACACTCTTCTATCACCTCTTAAGCCTTTGAATCTTTTAATGGCTAAACAGATGGAGCCGTTTACTCTCTGAGGAGCCATGTAACACTTTCAAGACTGGCTTTGAGTTTTTCTTCATATATATACATATATATATGTACAACCTCTTTGTACTTGTACAATCACTTCACTATCTCTCTTAAATCCCATTAAATCCCTCTCTGGATTAAATCAGATTCAAACCCACTATTTATAATGCATATATAACCTTCATAACAGATTTATTTCCTTTCTGAACTAATTGGATATTGATGTCAAGAATGACATCTATCTTTTCACTTATCATTTCAAACCCAACTTCTCTAACATGGAACTATTCTATAAGCTGGACCTAAGAAGATGAACAGTCTTTTGATAAAAAAATCATATTCATAGATGATACTTTTGCAGTGGAGAAAGTAGTGGAAGTATAAATAAAAAATGTTATGGTTTGTGACTATGTTTATTTTAATTATCAAGCAGTGCCAAGGTTTACTTTCTGACCTTAAAGCCAAATGGCAAAATTACAGCACATTCATTTTACTAATCTGTTTTAGCCTCTAAAATAGGGTGGCTACATGGAAAGTGCTTAATGAGAATGATTCCTGGCCAAGGCTGCCTTCTGAAATACACCTGTTATTTGAAAGAGCTTGTTGGCCTGAGTTAAAATAGTTCCAGTATTTATCCTCTATTGAGTTTCAGCTCAGGACCTGTCCTTTAACACTGATTTGCTCTTCTAAGAAACTGAGATGAATGGAAATTTGGTTAGCTGGCAGGATATGGAACTAGAAATAATTTGCCTTTGACACTGAAAAAGATACTTGGGTTTTGTTAAATTTTTTAGTTAATGAATTCATCTGACATGTTGATTTCCCGGTTTGGAATGTGTTTATCTTAAAACGACATGTGCAGGCTAGGCTGTTTTCACACCACAGATTTTGTTAAGATACTATAAGATCCCTTAAATAGAATTAGCTACCCCAACACTTTGGGGATGGTATGACCGCAGAGATTTAAATGAATATGTAAATTGTAGAATTTGAGTTGAATTATAGAAGGACATTTTGAACATTCATTCCTTGTCGCTTTGCCCAAGATATATCTTTAGCATCTGCTGCTCATTTGCTCTGCCAGGCCAAGGACTTTGTGGATATGAAAAGAGTAATAAAGTACTTCCTTTATATTACTGTCATTATGGACTTCTACTGTTAAGATTACCTAATTTTTGGTGACAACTTTACTGTGGTAATTAAAATTAACTAAACAAATTAAAAGGTGGTGTTCAGCCTGAATATAATCCTCATGTAATTTGAGACATTCAGCATTGCTGTGTTCTATCCTTCTTCCCAAAGCACACTGAATTCCCAAATGTTACCCTGGTTTCCATACTGCTGTTATTTGCTGATGCTAGATTTCAGATGTAAGAATTTTCTGAAACATTCAAAGTATACCTGAGTTACTTTTAAAGTTATAATATTTTACCTTCAATGACTTTTTGACATAGCTAATATGCTTGAGGTAAAGGACAAAATATAAGGAAATCTTTTTATTGATATTTAATTGAAATATTCCTGCAGGAATTTATGTTGATGAAAGGCCAGCCAAGTTCTGCATTCTGTTTCTGTAGCAAATTCTGTATCTATATAGTTAAACTTGTACTTGCCATGCTCTCAAAACTGTTTTTTTTCTTCAAGCTTGAAGATACTGCTTCTAGTCCCTGGAAGATGAAAAAGCAGAGGGCTTATTTTTCTTTTAATTTCTTTCCTTTTTTTTTTTTTTTTTTAATGGAATTATTCTCATAGCCCCTTTTTGAGTGGTATCTCTCTGACTGCTGAAATTTATTGTGAACGTTCAGTAGGAACAAAAATAACTAGAGTTGTGCCATTGTTCCTTGTTGTCCTATCTATACCAAACATATTGGGTTTATATTCCTTTTCAATGAAAATCTAGATTTACAAGTGGATCCAACCTATGACTAAAGTGTTGTAAGAATTGAGGAATCACAAATAAATGCTGAACGTGGTTTAAAGAGTCTGTATTAGTTGTGTTCATATCACTGAAACTGACACTGTCCTCTGCCACCACAACAGCAAGCATTGTACTCACTGGGGTTTCCTTTGTCAAATAAATCCCTTTTTGTCCTTTGAAAACACAGTTTAGATTGACACAATTCTTATTATGCATGCAGTGTTTTCCTAGCAGACTTAAAGGTCTGAGTGATTTCTGGTTGTTGGGGTTTTTTTGGTTAATTTTGGTTGGGTGGGTGTTTTTCAGGGTAATTTGTTTATTTGTTTTGATTGGTTGGTTCTTTTGTTGGTTTTGGTGGTTTGTTTTTTTGTTTGTTTTGTTTTCCTGACAAAAATAACTGAAGGTTTTTGAGCCTAGCCAACCATAGTAAAATAGTTTGTGTCTTTCTGGTTACTTCACACATATAAAGTAAAGCTGAATGTGTTGTATATTTGAAGTTTTATTTTTCCTCTATTTCTTTTTGCAAAATGCATGTATTGCTATTGAGCTTCATTTTACACCTTCAGAGTAGAGAAGTATGATGACTTTTGTCTTTGTTATTGGAGTAAATCATTACATCAAACAAAAATCTTCCCAACAACCCAGTCAAGTACCTTTGCACTCTACCTGCCTGAACAGAGACTCACTACTTGAAGCTGCTTACTATTGTCACAGACATGTCCTCATTCCCTGAAGTATTACTACTGATATCTACATGTCATATTGGAGTTTCTAGAGCCCTCTTTAAAAAATATTGTTTCCTTTTAAAAGGAGAACACAAATGCATAATTCTAATATTTGTGATCCATTAACTGGCGAAATCAAATGGAGAAAGAAACACGATTCTGGTCCACGTGTCCAACCCTGTGTTATACATTTTTTCTTTAGAAAATCCTCCCCCCCAAAAAAGAAAATCAGAAATGTCTTGTTCTTCTTCTGGAGGTTTAGACTGTGTTTAGTGTCTGAGGGGAAAGGTTCAATGATCCAGAACAACTGTTGTTTTTGAAACTACCCTGAGAATGCCTGGCTAAGCTCAGATTTCCCAGTTCCTGGGCAAGTGTTCCAGACATCCGCCTAATGCTTGGAGAGCATATGGCAGCACCACCAAGAGCAGCAGCTTTCAAGAAAACAGTACTCTTGCTCTTTCTGCATAATAAAGGCAAGAAACTGCCTTACATAGCTTCAGGGCTTGAATCATCTTTTGCAAACACATTTGGGGGTGAAATTTCACTTCTGGACACCTTTAGAAATTAGGCACCTAGTCTAAGGAGGTCATCAACCTTCTCTTCCTAGTGAACAGTAAGAGTTAAATGCCATCAGAACTCAGCCCATTCCATCTTAAAATAGATGGAACAAATGATCTACTATAAATTTTTATCTCTCCAAGATAAAGCCCAGACACTTTAATTTTAAAACCAGCCTTCAGACACCAAAAGTTAAGAAAGGTGAGTCTCACTTTTACAGGGATTGACTTAATAACTTGAATATGTACTTAGGGTACTATTAGGCTGGGGTGATATAAAATTAAATCTTTTTAATGGTTTGCATAATATAAAAGTTTTTTTCCTTAAGTTTCCCTCTTTCTTATGATGTCAGGGTATTGTAAATGTACAGTCTAGAGCTGCTGAAGTATGTGATTATTGGAGGCTACAGCAGACTCATGAGACTACTGCTATATACTCAATATTTTTCATTTTAATTGGTGATCAAGGAAAATTGGATTTCCTGAATAGGAATGATTTGTTGTCTTCATTGTGGCTTACTGAATAGGTATATAATTGTCAGCATTAGGTTTGTGTTCTATCTCTAAAACAAATGGGTCTGCTAGGGTTTTAGTTCTTTCTGTTGAACTTGTAGGTTTTATTGTATACTAGTCCTACAACACATTTTAATTCTGATCTGGCTCCAAATCCATTGCATTAACTAAAGACTCCAGATTTTTGAGCTTTAAAAAACTTGTGATTTTAATTTTCAAGGTTGCATCATCACCATTTCTAAACAGTTACATGCTAGCTGATATGGAATCATCTCCAAGAACACTTCATCTTCTATATCATGAGACTGTTTTATAGGCCTCACATCACAAAGCAATGCTGTGTGCTTTTCAAACCGTCAGCACTTGCTGTGATTGAGAAGTGGATGATGCTGTAATCTCTGTCAGAGTCAATGGGCAGCTGAAGTTGTTTTTTGAACTCTGAATACCCTTTTGATGTTAGTTTCTTAAGTGAAAACTTAGAAAAGGCAATTGCTATTGTAAGCATCTTTTTGACTCATGTAATCTGTTTTTATTGGTATATGTTGGCTGGAAGGTTTGTACTCTGGATTTAAGTGCAGTCAGTTTTTCCTTAAAAAGCATCTGCTTTTTGTTTGTGTATCGAACTCAGTGCTCAACAAAGAAAAGCATTAACATGTCCATATTACTGTAAAAGCTTTATTTCTAAATATACTTCAGCAGCAGTTCCACTTCTAGCATTTCACATGTAAGGACAAATGATTGACATTCCTTTTCTGATGAAGGATGTATCAAGTGATGAGAAACACGCAAAGCCACATGCTTTGCCAAATTCTACCTGATAATAGTTCATAATTTTTATTTTTTAAAAAACACCCTTTGTATTTCTTTTTCTGTTCGGAAGAATTTTGCATGATGATGACATGCAATCATGACCATCAGTGATTGATTTTCTTATGAAAATGGAGGAAATTGTATATTCATTCTTTTTGTTGATTTTTTTTAATAATTCATCTAGAAACTGTGGTAGGAGGGGCTAAAATAATTTATCCAGTGAAATTAAACTTTATAGTAAGATTTTTAAGCCTATTTGTTTACTCTCTCTCTATATATATATATTAAAAAGAGTGAACATTTAAACTCCTGTTGCCGTTAACAGAGAAATAGCTGATGTAGTCCTTGGAATCTAGAAAGCTGACTTCAGCTAGATACATCTACCTGAGTAAATTAAACAGACACAAGGTGTTGGTTCAGGTATTGGATGTTAATCATTCACAGTATTAAATTGTCCTTGGTCTAGGTTTAGCTTATTCCATACAGTGGTCACTGTCCCAGACATGTCACAGTGGTCATATGTCTCAGACATGCTTTGAAACATAGCCTAGATGAGAGATTGTTCACAAAAGGTAGATATTTATGCAAGGCCAACTGAATCAAGACCTGCATGTTTTCTTTAGGGGGAGCTGAAAAACTGTCCAGGTTCTATTATCTGTTAGTAGGAAGAGTCTCAAATAGCATGAGACTACTGTGTTTGGCCAACTGAATATATTCTAGGAAGCTTAAATATTTTTTTCTTAGGCTTTTATGGAGATTGGGATAGTTTTTCAAAGGTCTATATTCCTTTTCAGGAAAGGAATGTATATTTGTATGTTAGTATGAAAGCCATTTTGAGTTTGTTTTGCCATGAGATGGCATGTATTCTAAAAAGAGTCTTCCTGTGCAGCAAATACAAAAAAATCTTTACAATTAATTTAGAATTAGAGGCCTATTCTGCAGATATTCAATCATTAGTCCACCTAATGCATATCAGTATAATGGCTTCTCTTTCCAGGAGTATAAACAGCATTACTGAGCTATTTGTTTTGCCAGTGAACCACCTCACTTTCAAACATATTGATGTAGCCAGATATTGTTCATATATATGTAGATCTCCCACTTGCTTTGGGAGCTCAGCTGATTATTCCTGATTACAAGGTCAATCGTTTTTTGTAAGCCTTGCCATTTCCTTGCAGCTTCTTTTTTATATTTACCCACAGTTTTCCACTTGTGTGACAGCATGTGGGTATTGTGCTTGTACCTCTTTCAATCCCTGGACATTTTCCAGCTTCTCTACTAACTGCAGTGGCTATACTGCCAGCTGCTCTATCAGAGGTGTAATCATAAACTGGTTGTTATACTGTCTACTTGGGTTTGTCGTTTTTTGCTAATGTCAGTGTGGGATTGAGTTGGAAGTTTTCTGGCAGTTTCTGGCTCTTTTATACACACAGTCTTCCTGTCTCTTCTCATTTCTTCCTGTAAGCAAGGAAATGTGTCGGGTTGCACTAGGCTCCCTACAGCTGTTTGCAAGTCCTATTTAGTTTAAATTAAGCGTGGGTTCTTCTGCTGTCTTATGGGGAAATGAGTCTCAAACATATGAGGCTTTGACTTCTTATTTTTACTCTCCTCAGCTAGCAACTTCAAGAATTCCTTGTCCACCCTTTCCCTGGAGAAAATTTCACTTGTAGCTCCCAGGATTCCTGGTCAGCTCATACAAAGCTAAAGTCTGATGAAGCTGAAAGCTAGATGAGGAGTATATTTATTTTAAAGATATCTTCCTTAAATTTTGGAAATTCGGAAATGTCCCATAAGGATTTTTCTGTCCATGTTTTTCTGTCCATCCAGGTTTCTGGTCAGCATTTGAGTGTTTAATGGAAACTAGTATTAGTGACATCCCTGTATTTCTGTCTTTGTCTTTTTTATCCCATTTGACTTTCTCACAAATGGATAAGATCAGGAAAAATAATCCTGCTATTCCCTCATCTTAGTCTTGAGGAGTCAATTCAAATCCTGTGCACCTTGTACACCCTCTGCATCTTTCCTTTAAAAATGAGTCCTTCCTCTTTCCATGTTTTTCTCCCCACCTACCCGTTTTATAGTGAGTAAAAATAGGCCTCTTTTAATCTCCTGTATTGAAATTGGTATCTCACACGTACTGAAATGATTCCTAGTGTTTGGAATATTTAATTTCATTCCTCACCACCTAATATTTTCACCTTTTTATGACTGACCATATTATCTTGAATGTATCATACATATACATATGTATAGATAAAGACAGATATAGTATAAAGTTAAATTGATTTGTAACTGGAAACAGGCTAAGGTGGATATTGTGGGAATAACTGCAGCCTAGACTACTAATCCTGATTATAAAATCTACTTTTCCAGTTCCACATAATGTCCATTTTTATGTTAACTACTCCAAATTTTGCTCCTCTTTTGTTTTGATCTGTCTGATTGTTTTTGTTGTTTTTTTTTTCCTGTGAGGAAATTTGAGTTCGTATTCTTAGCTCCACTTGACAGCAACTAAAGTTATGACAAAATCATAAATTTTGGGAAATGTCCTTGGAGGCAGTGGCTGATGCTGGCTGTATGTTGAAAAGAGCACCCCTGGAGAGATGTATGATAGACTAGGTGAGGGTGAGAATTCCCATTGTGTCTCATATCTGTTTCTTCAGGCACCACTTTACCTGTGAGAGGCTATAGGCTATGAATGCCCATTGCATTTCTGTTTCCCCGTATTTCAAAATTATGTTTTGGTTTTTAAGATTCAACCCTATAAGCTGTACTTTCAGTTTGACCTTTTTCAGAGCCCACACCATGCCATCTTCCGCCTAATTAGCTATTTCTTCAGAGATATTTTGTGAGCCTGTCTCATTTCTCAGTTTTAAACTCTAAGCCTGATTTGATGAGCTAATGATCCTATTAGTAGACTCAGCATGGTAGTGACATTTTCAGAAATAGTATATAGGAAAAGATTGGGAAATAGGGTGTGTTTCTTACACATTACTCATATTCTTCGTGTTCCATCCCTCCAAAGAATCTGCATGGGGGCATTTTAAGGATAAATAGAATAAAAATATTTTGTAACTGGGTGGCAACATTCTGCTGATTCTCAGTTTGCTTGGGTAAACTGCTTTTGGGGTCAGAATGTCTTGCTTCATTCCTAATTACCTCAGGAGTTTTGGGTTTTTTTGTTGTCTGCAACATTCTGCTGTATTTGTTTTCATTTGAACTAAACTGTGAGTGGAAATATCCTTCCTATTTCCTATTATGCCAATTTTCTGTCCCAATTTTTATGCAAAAGTCAGGCTCTGACTGTAGCATCTAAGCTGTGGCTTCTTGGGCAGCTAAGGACTCAATTGGTATTCAGGATTATGTTTCCAAATTTTAACTATTAGTTCTGCAATTAGAGTGAGACAGTTTCCCTGTGGAAGATATGAGTGGAAGCCAGAAGCTACAGGGAATGGAAAGATCTGGAGATATGTTTTGCTTCTTTGATAAGGTCTGTGGTTTCAATCAGTGAAACTGGACAAAGTCATTCCAGTTCTGAGTAGCTGTGGGTATATAGAGGGGGCAAAATACTTACTGGGGTACTGTGTGAGCAGAGCTGACAGAGAAAGCATGATGTGACTTTCTCATGGTCAACAGACATGAAAATTGCAGCTGCATATTTCCTGTTTAAAAATAGTCATGTACTACCTTCTGCTCTTATCTATCAGAAAACCTGGTAAGTAACAAACATCTATATTAAGTCCTTACATTCCCAGTTTCATCTGAGCATGATTTTTCCTAATTACTACTGTGATTGGAAGCAGTAGGAGGAGTACTGTTAGAGTTATAAGCCACACAGATTTTCACAAGAAAAAGAATATTAATATGAATATAAATTAGACCAAGGCATCGGTGATTCTGGAAAATGAATTAATTGTTCAGTATTTTCAAGTGCCTGGAAATGCTGCTCGAGTAAAGGACATTGGCTTATGACAGAACCCACTTTTTTAAATGTGATTATGATCTATGCACAGTGTCAAAGCATCACAAAGAATTGGTTTTATGATTATATACTTTTAATTCCAAAGGATCTTTTAAGTTTCCGGTATAACTGGCTATCTTTATTAGTCTTGTATTGTATATTCAATATAAATTCAAAAATCAAATTTTAGTTAAAGAACTTTCCCCGTATTTTTTTTTTATAATGAGCCTATTTAGACATTTCAAAGTAATGATTGAAAAATACCATAATCTTTTAATAGTCTAGTTCTCTTAGAAGACCTCATCTGGTATAAATTTTTTTTTTCTCCTCTGGGTAATCTTTATATCTTACACTGCACTGATAAATTTGTAGGATTGTATTCAGGCTTTTCTCCAGACAACTTGTTACAATCACTTTAATGTGACTGACAATATACCTTATCCTTTAGACTTGTACTTTGCCTGTCCTCTGTGATACTCCAATGTCTCATGAGCAACAGAAGTCCACTTAACACTGAGACAAAACGACAACAACAACAAGAAACAACATAAACAACACACACTTGTTTAAGCTATAGTTTGTCATCTCTCTTTTTTTTTTTTTTTTTTTTTTCCCTTTAATTATGTAATTCACTTACTAGGATTTACTCTTTGGAATAGTACTCAAGGTCCTCTCAGTTCATCTTCTATTCCCACATAATTTACTTCTATTGTATGTTTCCCTTTCAGAACTTCTAAAGTTCTCTTAGACCTTTTATTTCACGCTCCTTTTCAACCTGAAGCCTTTCACATATGAACTCGTTATTACCTAGTACAATGCTAACATTCATAGAGTCATACAATAGAGTCAAAGAACGACTTAGGAAGGGACCTTAAAGATCATCTGGTTCCAACCCCTTACCATAGGCAGCGATGCCACACACTAGAAGAGTTTGCCCAGGGCCACATCCAACCTGGCCTTGAACACTTCCAGAGGTTCTTTGGGCAACCTGCTGCAGTGACTCACCACCCTCACAGTTAAGAATTTCCTTCTATTGCCTAACCTAAATTTCTCCTCTTTTAGTTTAAAACTGGTCCTTCTTGTCCTATCACTATCTGTCTGTGCAAAAAGTCACTCTCCATCTTTTTTATAAGCTCCCTTTTAGTACTGAAATGTTGCAGTGAGTTTTCCTCAGAGTATTCTTCAGCTGAACAACTCCACCTTTCTCAGTCTCTCTTCACAGGAGAGGTGCTGCAGCCCTATAATCACCTTTGTGACCTCCTCTGCATCTGCTCTAACAGATCCATCTTTCCTTTGTGGAGCATTTCAGAAAGGTCTCACAGGGAAGGAGTAGAGGTGCATAATCGCCTCCTTTGGCCATGCTGCTTTGGATGCAGACCAGGATGCAAATTTGCTGTCATCATGCTCCTCCAATTTTTGGATGCCTCTTTGAACATTTTTGATGCAGAAGAATTTCATATAGCACAATATTTTTTATTTTTATTGTCTTCTTTGTACAGATCTGTGTCTTCAGTACCCCAAATACTTGAGACTGATGGAGTCATTCAGATCAAAAGGGACCTTCAGAGGTATCTAGTCCAAACTTCTGTTTGGAGCAGGGTCAGTGGTGAATTCAGCAACAAGGTTGCTAAGGAAATTGTCCATTAAAAATATATGAAAACCTCTAAGAACTGAAAAATAACAGCTTCTATGTATTATGTATGCCAGTGCTTAATTATTTTCATAGTGAAAACTCGGGTCTTAATATTCAGTCAGAACTTCCCCATTTCGATTTATGACCACTGTTCTCAATTCACTGTGTACCTACATAGAGAGACTGGCTTCATCTTCTTGGTAAGTTACCTAAAGGTACTGGTAGGCTACTGTTAGACTCCAGAAAAACAACTCTTCTGACTGAAAAAGCCCAAATCCTCATGGGGTAAATAATCAAACACTTGGGATCACTAGATGAAATTACTTCTATTTACCAGCACTCTTCTTGTATTGGGAAATTCAAAACTGGAAGCAATATTCCGGGTACAGCTGAATAATTCCAAAGGAAAAATGAATCATCACTTCCTTGATTGAGTATGATTTTCTTGATACAGCCTTTCTGTACTTTGGATTCTGTACCTTTTAGCCTTTCTGTACTATGGATTCGTTTTTAAACTACTGTCATCTAGGATGACCAGGTCTTTTCTGGCAGAACTGTTCTTGACATTGTTCCCAGACTGAATCAACACACGGGTTTCTTTCTACCTCAGTCCAACACTTCACATTTGTCCTTGTTGAATTTCTCATAATTCTTCTTGAACCATTCCTCCAAGTCTTTCCTTGTCTCTCTAAATGGCAGTCCTTCTCTTTACTGTCAACTCCAAATTAGGATCACCAGAACATATGAAGAGAGTTAGTTCTGCCTCCTTCTCTAGGACATAAAGATATTTAACAGAATGAGTCCCAGAATAGACCCTTGAGAAACTCTACCTGTTAACACCCTCTAGGTAGAGTGTGAACTAATATATATTATCCTTTGAAGCCAACTATTCTAGTACTTCACTTATCTAGTAGTTCACTTGGTAGATAATTTAGTAGTAGATCAGAACATGGCAATTTAGAGACATTCAGGAGCCTTTCTAAAGTCAAGAGACAGAACAACTACTGGTTTCCTTTCATCTGCAGGGTTAGACATTTTGTCACAGCAGGCAATCAGATAGGTCAAACATATTTTGTCCTTGGTAAATCCATGCTAACTTTTCCTCTTCACTTCCTGCTTCACGTGCCCAGAAATGGCTTCCAAGAGGAGATGTTCCATGATTTCCCTCAGGAATGAACGGAGGTTTACTGTCTTGCAGTTTTCTGGACTGCTTTCTTTGACCTTTTTGAAAATCTGTGCAACATTTGTCTTACTTTATCAGAAGGCCTTCCTAAATTGCGAAACAAAAGCCTTACAAGGGCATCAGCCAGCTGTCTCTGCAATCTTGGATGCATTCCTGTGATTTCCATAGACTTGAAAGAGGTTTAATTTCTCAGGAGGTCCATGGCTGGATCTTGCATGACTGATAGTTCCCTTCTTCCTTGAACTTTGTTTCTAGGCACAAAAGCCTGAGAGACTAGGATTGTGAAGAGAAAAGAAAAGAAGGTATCCAGAAGTCAGCCTTCATTGTATCCCCTGTCAATTAACCACCTGGACTATATTTTGCTTATTTCTTCTACTATTAGTATAGCAGTAGGAGCTTTCCTACTTGCCCTTGATGTTCCTTGTAAGATCCAATATCAGTTTGTCTCTGACTTTCCTACCACCACCCCTCGCACTCTACCAATATTTCTGTATCCCTCTGCTTCAGAATTTCCTCACTTCCACCTCATATATAATTTTTTGCAGTGAGACTTAGTTGTGAATTCCCTTAGTTGTTTAGCCAAAATAATCTTGTGATATATCTGCTTGTCCTTCAAGCTTATTAATTTGATGCTTCCTTAATTTATTTATTAAAATTACATTTTTGAAAGGAATTCCAAAAGCTTATAATCAGTATTCTGGCTAGAATCATAGAATCACTGAAGTCAGAAAAGACCTATAATATCATCAAGTTCAACTGTTTAACCCAGCACTGCAAAGCCCTCAACTAAACCGCGTAATTAAGTGTCACATCTACCCGTCTTTTAAATCCCTCCAGGTATGGTAACTTGACCATTTCCCCAGGCAGCCTCTTCCAATATTTGACAATTCTTTCGGTGCTTTTCAACTATGTAATTTACTTATTCACTCTCTATTCACTTCATTTTTATAAATTATGTCTCTTCATGTATTATTATAGATGCATTTGTCTAACTATAGTGCTTCAGAATTTTGATTGTTGGCTGGAACCCCACTGTGCTTGGTGCTGGATCCATACAGATCAATAACTAAGCAAACCTATCTCTACTATAAAAAGTATAAGAATGAGATGAAAGACAACATATGGATACCAACAGATGGGAAAAAAAAAAACATAAAAGGAGACTAATTTTCCTTATTTTATGAATATATCTGACTTTACAATTTTATTTATGAATGCGCATTTTCATTTGAACTGACTCATGTCTAAGAAATAAACATTTTTAAAAACAACGTTGGTTTTACATTTTGAAAAATATGTATAGTTGTTGCTTATGTTTTTAAATCTACATTTATGAACTCTGACAGACCATGAGAGTACCTTTGTCACTAAGAGAAAATTGGCATTATTGGAATGGGATTGGCTGTATTTTTCTCATTATACTCCAGCTAATGATTTTCTGATCTATTCCTTTCAACTAAAGGGACAGGAAAAGGCCAAATTTTGGTCTGTAGTTGGGCTACTTTGAGATAAATGACATATTTGTAAGGTTAATATCTTTTCAATGTTCTTGTATTTCACAGTATTATTTTTTGTTGGAGATCCTTTAAGCCTGTTTTATCCTAATTTTATCTGAATTTGTAATGATATTATAATTCTTACTTCTAGAACACGACTTCAGTTTTGCATATGCTCTCTAGACTTGTACTCTTGGGTCCAATATGGTTAGAGGTTGTATTTTCCCACTGCTCTTTGAGAACAGGAAGTTTTGACAGCTGGTGAATTTGGAATTTGTGTTCCTGCTTTTTTAGATCATGCATCTGTGTCACTAGCAAGAGTACTACAGTGCAAGACTTGTACAAGCCAGCCCAGTAGCCGCTCTTTTAAAAAGGGAGGATAAGCAGATAAGCAACAGTGATTCTGGGATTATTCCTGTGCTTACAAAACTTATCCATAAAGTTTTGCTCAGATCTGTGATAGAATTCACAAATGTCATTCTTCTGAATTCCCTGCAGACCACACTTGATAAATTGTCATTAGGATGGTCTGTGTGATCTTTGTCATAGCTCTGCTCATGGGGAGGAAGGACAAGGAAGTGGTGTGTCATTCAATGGAAATGTAATTTTTTTAAAAACACTGATTATTATAGAAGCCAGTACAGAAGCCAGCATAAACTTTGGCTCATTTGGACATCCCTTCATGAATACATTGTGCGGATCATTCCTCTCAAGCAAAGCATATGTTAGGGAGGGCAGCGAAAGGAAAAAACAAAAACTAACTGTAGAGCTTGATCAAAAGTAGGAGCTTTTAGTTATAGAAAATTTTAACTGAATGTTAAAGTTCATTTGCTGTCCACATTGAATCAAAAGCATTTGCTCACTCTATATATCTAGTGGTAGCTCTTGGATACTGTAGCTGCTTAGGGCAATTGGTGTTCCTGTCAATTTCCCAAATAATGCCTGCCATTAAACTGATGATACCGTCATTTCCACTGGGTGACTGAAGAGGACTTGGCTCTTGAGCTGATGTATGAATCCAATTTGAGTTTTTCACAGTTTGTGAGATCCCTGTCCCTGTGGCAAATCTACCAGGAATTAAATGGTTCCCTGCAAAACCATCTCTGCAGTCAATGAATACTTGTTAAACCCAAGATGTTTGACATGAGACAGTTGGGCTCAAGGAACTGCATGTTTCTGTGTAACTTTATTTTGTCAGGGCTTATTTGACTAGCTGTACATGTTGACAGCTGCAGACAGAAAAATACCTTATCAGTGGTCTAAACAGTGTGATTGTTCTAACAGAGAAAAATGGAAGCATTTATCAAGTGTTTCAAACTAAACTCTCAACACTAAAGAAATGCACCTGATGCTTTCACAAAATTTATATGCAGTAATAGGAGATATTCATCATCATTCCCCATTTCCTTTCTCATCACAGTTCTGTTTTGGCCTGTGAATCTTTTGCGATGAGACATACACTATAAGGTGGTGTTTTGGATACCACCAATGACAAAAAATTATATGGAACACTGCTGTCAATTTCAGAAAGCTGGGATATCTCATTCCTCATTATCATGGGAAACATCAGTTTGAGACTTCGTCTCCAACAACCCAAGCAAAGCTCTAACCTAGATTGTGGTGCATGTCCATAAGCATTCCTATAAATTCATATTTTCATATAAGTGTTTTAATGATTAAAATTTTCATCCAGAAGGATTTTAAAAATATATAGAATCATTAAAATTACTGGGGCATACAAAAGTGCTCTACTTTGCTTCATCCACAGTCTTTTGGTCCTGTGTCACAGTTAGGGAGTAGAAGTATCATAGATATGACAAAGCACCCCAAAAACAACTGTATCATCATCTACAGCTGCTTTAATGCCCATATAAGAACTGCTGCCTCCCCACCAACACCAGAGTTGCCATATACTAGGTCAAGTTATGAATAGGAGATCCCTCTCACTAAAATTCACACCAAAGTCATCAGAACAGTAAAGCATCTGAAAGAGTGTCAGAAAACAGATTTTAGAACAGAATTCTATCAACCCAGGAAAAATTGTTGTCTCATCTCTTAAAACCAAACTCCCAGTGATAGTGGGTGTTCCCAAGCTGCAGTCCTGACATCTGTACTATAATGCCATCAAAAGTGGTATGTTGCTATAATGTTTCTTTCTGTTACAAAAATTAACAGGCTTGAATTTATGCCATTTGCTTAAAATTAACCTCAAAGTGTTAATCGTGTGATATATTACTTGTAAAAGTTCTGGTTTTCTCAGATGTCTCCAGCAAACTATTGTTTTCTGTTTGCTTTGTTTTGATCTTCCCAGTGAGATTTCTTAGAGAAATAAAATTGAAGTGATCATATTTTATGTCTACCTCTCCCTCCCCTTTGCTTGTCTATAATTTTTTAACCTGCCCACCAAGTTCAACAAACTTTGACATGGACACAGTAATTTCAAAGATACTCTATTCGTAGACATATTGTGAAAACAGACACCTAAGTACCTGAGAGAGAACATACAGCTGTCTGCAGTATGACCTCAGCCCTTGTTAAACAGTAGGGAATACACACAGAAGGACTGCATTTAAAATCTTCAACCATCTGATATATTTTATGTGGAAGTCATGTCCTCCTAGATAACACCAGAGACAACTCCATAGGAAGTCAAACTTTATGATTTTCCCTGAGGACGGAGATATTGCTTTTAGTTTCTTTAAAAACAGTTCACTTGTATATTTCACTGTTAGTATTACTTTTTTGAATACTGACCCTACATTTCTCTTTTTGCATTCTGTTTTCTTTTTTCTTTTCTCAAAAAACTTCAAAATGCTCAGTTCACACTCAACACCTGGATTTGGAGCTGTATAAGCCAAAATGAAGTTTCCTTTACATTTTCTGGCTTCCACAGTATCTGAACACTTACATTCTCTTGCCTTTCCTACATTAGCACTAAGGGAGCTGTTTTGGAGATTAGCTTTACCATCTGATGTCCTGCTTTCTATAAACTATCCTGAATCACCTTTATGAGATCTGTGCCATGCTGTGAACTTAAGTGTTGCAATCTGGACAGCTATTTGCCTTCTAAGCCACAACCAAAGTTGTCAAGTTAATAGCATGTAATTAATGAACAGGAAATCTTTTTACCTTGTGCTGAGTTCACTTTTTTCTAGACCATGAGTTCATACCATAGAGCCAGCAAAGCTCAGGAAAAAAAAGCAAAAGGAAACAAAGAAAGTTGCAGTCAGGTGTCTTGCTCAGTGTGAGTGCTAATCTGAAAGCAGATGGAGTATATCTTCATACACAACAATATGAGACACTCTACTCAACAGGCCAGCCCATTTGATGAAGTATATTGTTCTGAATTTTAATGTGAGGGGTGTACTTTTAATTCTCTTGTTTTTTGCTTCAGTACCTGAGGACTATGAAAGGATCACAGTGGACTCCTTCATCCATCTTTATTTGTTGATCATACATACGAAAAACAGCATCCAGAGGTCCTCACCCTTATGTTGGGTCTGTTGATGTAAAACAGTTATGACCCTGAGTGAATTTACACAAATTGCAGATTAATAAGAATGGATCTGTAAGAAAATTATTTTTACTGTAGGAACTATCACCTATGGGGAGGGCTGGGCTCCTTATATGCATCTACAGTTAGGATACACAAACCATCACGTGTATCTTTGCAGCCAACATATCTCTGTCCCTCTGACCAAACTTGCACAGAAGCAGCTGTTGCCAAACCACTGTTGTGACATAATTCAATTCTATGTCTGAAGTCATTATCATAGTCCTGTTGCCGTGACAACATAACACTCTTTATTGCTAATGCCTAGGTCTCAGGAACAATTAGAGAAGTACCACTATCCCCAAATTGACTTTAATTAGATTAGTTCAAAAATTAGTCTCTAATACCATGCATTGGGGGGAAGTTTGTGATAAATCTTTTTTTTAATAAATGATTACAGGCAAGAGGAGCTTGGTTCAGCTGTATTACCCTTTTAGATCTGTCAGCCTTTTAGCTGAACATCATAAAAAAATGTGAAATCAACAATTCTCTTCCTACTACTTGGGAACATGAAATAATCACATTTAATCAGGAATTCTTAAAAGGAAAGTGCATATTTTCTTGTTAAACAGCTTACTTCTCCTTCTGAATATTTTAAATTGTTCAGATCTAGTGAGACTTTGGTTCTTACTGCAATTCTTTTTTTTTCTCTTTGTATTACAGTGCATACTAACATAGGAATTTACTACAGGATACATGTGATTATATAAACATATCCCTTCACCAAAGTGGGCATCATTTGTCACTAAGATAAGTCTTCAAGTCTCATTTCACATTTATCACACCTAATTTTTAATTATATAATTTATAAATTTTTATCTCACCTTTTTTCGTAGTCTTTTATGCTGTTTACAGTTTGACAGTGACAACAGAGACAATACAACAAAATACTGTTAAGACTGTTGGAAGTATTACCTTTTCAGCTGGGGTTCTGCCAAGCCAGTGGGTCCTTTCCAGTCCTGAACTCCTGTACAGTTGCAATGTTTTTACCTGCCATGGTGTGGAGGCAGAGAAGGTTTGGAATTGTGAGCTTTGTGTATGGAACCAGACATTACATATTCAGCAAATAAAAAAATATTCTTTGTACTGAATTACTTATAAGATCAATTCTCCAAAGTTACAGGTTCCATATTACTCCATTATTTTTTTGAACTTCTCATTTGACAGGTGTCACTATAACAACATACAGTTGCATTGTCACAGGAACATTGTCTTTAAAATAATTTCTTGTTTCTTTAAAACATGTTCCATGTGAACTTTTTTTTTTCCTTTCTATTGGTGGAAAAAGCCATCATTCAAAACAAATTATTAACAGAGAAACTCACTGTTTCAAGTACATTTTAACAAATTGAAAACAAGATAAAACAAAACCCCCCAAACAAACCACAAAACAAAACCAAAAACCTCAAGCCTTAACAGTTTATCTACGTATCTTCTTCTTTTTATTTTTTACGTATAATAGCAATAATAATAGTAATAATAACCATAGCAATTCAATTCACTGTTCATACTGCATCACTTAATATTCTTGTTCAGTGGCTGGAAAAGTCACAATTGTTAGATTTGGAAGAGCTGAAAAAATCATATCATTAAGGACTAATTGTTTCCCAATTTGGTAATTTCTCTAAACTGAGATTAGATGAAGAAATGAGGTCTTCACAAAGAAAGTAGAGTAATTCCCAAACAGCCCTCAGGAATATTTATTGTTGCACATCTGTGATAAAACTCTGCTGAGAGACAGTGGCTCTAAGCTCTGTCTCACCTTGTAGCTTAAACGCCCACCACTGAGGTATAGATTCAGCCCACCTAAGTTCAGTGCCCATAATGGTATAGAAAAAAAATTTATTTGTTCTTGAGAGAAGCATGGATGAGCCCTTTGGACAGAATTTTGCCATTTTTGAGGACATGGGAGCCTCCAAATAAGGACTGGTTCAAAAAGTCCGGTGAACCCAGAAATCAATCTCTCATTTTAAAAGAAGTCATCCTTGCACTATGACCACATCCAATCCCTGTGAACTCAGAACTGAAATCAGATTCTTCAGGGCAGATCATCTGGTGGTAAATGACATGGAGCCTTCACTGTTTCTCAAAGTTACATGTGGTTGTGTACGTGCAACCTTTAAAGAAAAGTAATTCTCTAAATACTATCAAACACTTTTTCAGATTCTCTGAAATCTGTGAGTTCCTCTTTTGAATGAATTAGGGATATCTCTCAGTGAATGCAGAGTCCTGTAAGAATAGTCACGTGATGCTAGATGAGTAGACCAGTATGTTGCAACTTGTAGAGTCTTGATTTTATTCTTCTATTAAAGAGACAGTTAAGCTGCCCCTTTAATGAGTCCCTTTATGTTTGTTGTGGGTGCTTGTGAATAAATAAATTTTTTCTGTGGCTGGTAGAAGGGAAAATGTATGTTACCGTTGAAGTTCTGATGGATCGTTAAGTCACACAACTGGTGTTCCTTTCTCCTGGGGATGTGGGAGACTGAAGAGCAGGGTACATTTTGTTCACTCTGTCTACTTTAGCAAGTAGTACAACAGAAAGTCACCAGTCCAAAATAACTAAAAGTACAAACTTTACGTATGGATCACGGGTGGTTCCAGCAGAGAAGTTGTGGATGCCCCATGTCTGGAAATATTTAAGACCATTTTTTATGAGGGGCTGAGCAACCTTGTCTAGTGCAGGATGTCTTTACCCATGGAAGGGAGTTGGGACTGGATGATCTTTAAGGTCCCTTCCAACACAAGCCATTCCATGATTTTATCATATAGGCACATTGGACTAAATTTAGTTTGGGACTTTGGACAAAATGTTCACAAACTTTAGTTCAAGTCTATCACAAGGATGTATCAGTGATTGATTTGGGCCTTTATGTCCTCATTAGAGGTAAAAATACATTTTTCATGCACCTTAAACTGATCTTCCATTTCTGTTTCCTCAGATAGAACACTTATTCATGTATACCAAGTTGTCTCTGAAGGAGGAATATGCAATAAACTTGGACACTGGAGTTTTGTTTCAGAACCACATTATTGATCCATCAACAGATGCAGGTTTTGATGAATATATTTTATTTAGTGATCTAGAAAGAGCTGCAGCTGGTGTTCTCTCAAGATCACCACAAAAATACTGCTCCTCTTGACAGCTTTTCCAGCACAGGTATTCCTGGTCAGAGCACAGTCACCTCTGGCACTGTGGAAATGATATTTAACATAGACTCACAGTTTACACCAAGTCACTTTGAAGGGGAGAATAATGTTTGAGATACAAATGATAAGGTGACAGAGGTGTGTCTAGAGTAACTGAGTAGCTTCAGTGCCTATTTCTTCCAAAATGAATATGCTTCAAAGAATTCAACATTTGTCAGTAGCTTTTACAATGATAGATTTTATTTCCTAATTATTGTGATGTCTTATTCTAGTGATTTTTGGTAGGTTTCTTCTAGTTCCCAGAGCAATCAAGCTCTCTTCTACTCTGAATCATTACTTTTTACTAAGTCCCTTAGACACAATAGGTCAAAATGTCAGGATCAGTAATATGGCACCATATACCCCAAAGTAACTTCGTCGTGGACAGTATCTAAAGATATATCAGACTGCTATTCAAAAGTGGTTGAGAAATTATTTGCTTCATGAAGAATCTAAATTCTTTGAAGTTTTAATGGATTTTTAACAAGTGAAACATTTAGAAAGAATGTTGGAATTTTTTTGTAAATATCTCAATAATAATATCATGGGACAACTATTGAGGCCAATGCAACCAGAATTTTATAAATTTTATACTGGATACAGATTTGTTCTTGTGCCTCCTCACCTGATAACCCTGCTGGTTACTAGGAAAATCTCAAAAGCAGGGTGAGAATAGTGTCACAGAGATTGTCATTTTCCTCTTCTTGGG
The DNA here is from genome assembly GCA_038380795.1 of Pyrocephalus nanus. Taxonomy (NCBI): domain Eukaryota; kingdom Metazoa; phylum Chordata; class Aves; order Passeriformes; family Tyrannidae; genus Pyrocephalus; species Pyrocephalus nanus. The sequence continues at coordinate 9,036,541 of CM076260.1, read as the reverse complement.
GCAAATTGATTCTGACAAGACTAGAAAAATTAATCAAAGAATGGGGGTTTTTGTGGTTTTTTCTTCTCTTTTACCTTCTCTTTTTCATCTTTTTTCAGACTCTAAGCTTGGAAAATTCATAAAATCTACTAGGTAAATAAAAGAAGAGCTAGATTCCCAGATGAAAATGTGGATGAGGCATGAGAATTAAAATGATAAGTGACTTAGAACAGCAAGCTTACAAGTGCCTATGTTGCATCCATGGAGATGGTGAACACAGTAAACAATCTCCTTTTATGCTGGAGGTAAAATATGCTCAGATAAAGATGACGAGAAGGAGCATAGGATTTGTTGTGCTGAATCACACAAGTTTTATGTTCCTTCTCATTTGCTGAGTCTTGCATTTTTACTGCCTTTGAAAGTGACCAATTTCTGGTGCTTGAGGGGAGGTTGAAGAAAAACCCTTAATGTATTTAGCTAGTTGTGTGGAAAGAGGGGTAGAGAAGAAGATATCTTCTTGACCCCTGCAGCTATCAATTTACCCTCTGAAGCATAACAATTTCAATTTCATTTTTCATGGCTAGGCTTCGCGAATGAAGATTTGAGAAGGGCTCTACCCATGCTTGCTACAAGCACGCTGATGGCTAAAAAGGCCAATGCGAGATAGACAAGTCCAGTTGCAGAAGGTACAGCAGACTCCCCAGGTGATATTGACAAGATGCGATTCTTTCTGCTTTGTCTCTTTCCCTCGAGAGTGATCCTGCGTGTGTTCTCAAAAGCAGCAGCAGCGTTATAGATGGTGTGTCTCCAGGCCTCCCGATTGGAGGCCAGAGTAGACCAATGGTGGTGATCAATATGGCCAAGGCTGAGGGATTGTTTTGGGCAGTCCTTGTATCTCCTCTTCGAGTCTCCTCTCTTGCGGCAGCCAGTGGCAAGTTCCCCATAGAGCACGATCTTAGGGAGGCGGTGGTCCTGCATCCTGGAGATGTGCCCTGCCCAGCGCAGCTGTGTTCTCAGCAGCATGGCCTCAATGCTCGTGACTGCTGCCTGTTCAAGGACAGACGTGTTGGTCACATAGTCAGTCCAGTGGATGTTTAGGATTGTGCGGAGGCAGCGCTGATGGAAGCGTTCTAAGAGACGCAAGTGGTGGCAGTAAATGACCCATGATTCAGAACCATATAAAAGAGTAGACAGTACAATGGCTCTGTAAACACTGATCTTAGTACTTTTCTTCAGGTGTTTGTTTTGCCACACTCTTTTATGGAGTTTACCAAAAGCTCTGTATGCCTTTGCTAACCTGTTGTCTATTTCAGCATCAATTTTACCGTCTGAGAAGATGATGTTTCCCAGATAATTAAACTGCTGGACTGATTTGAGCGCTGTTTCACCAATGGTGATATGGGGATGATGGGAGACTTCCTGAGGTGCAGGCTGATATAAAACTTCTGTCTTCTTCAAGCTGATTTCCAGACCAAAAAGCTCAGCACCCTCTGCAAAGCAGGATGTTAAACATTGCAGAGCTGCTTCTGTGTGGGCGATGAGGGTGGCATCAGCAGCGTAAAGCAGCTCATGGACAAGATGGTTTAAGGTCTTAGTGTGGCCCTTCAGTCGCCTTAGGTTGAATAGGCTCCCATTGGTACGATATCGATTGTAGACACCGTTTTCATCATCGAGGTCTGTCGTGGCCCTTTGGAGCATCATGCTGAAGAAGATTTTGAATAAAGTTGGTGCGAGAACGCAGCCTTGCTTCACACCATTGGCTATTGGAAACGGCTCAGAAAGTGTGTCGCCATATCTGACTTGACCGCGCTGGTCCTCATGAAGCAAGATGATCATTTTGGGGAACTTGGGAGGACCCCTGCAGCTATCAATTTACCCTCTGAAGCATAACAATAGATTACTTTAACATTCATATTGTTGTTATTACTCATAAAGTTATTCAGCCCTTTAAAAATCTTTCATATTTGACTTAATAATCTCCTGCTGGAGTTAATTCCAAGGGATGACAGCATGCTGTGAAAAGTATTCACTTCCACAATTTTTGCTGTACTTTTGTGTTCCATTTATTTCACAGCACATCCTTTATTGATTTATTATGTCATAAGGTTAAAAGTAGGGTCTTATAATTCTGCACTTCATAAAATAAACAGAAAGATCATTGCATTTTTCTATGTGAAATAAAATTCAAGATGTTTTGGGTTTGTGTGTATAGTAAAGACTTCAGTTTCTCTATATTTCTGTACCTGCGAACAGAGAGAAGGTAATGATGGCAAAATGTTTTATCTAGTATAATATGCATATACTATTTCCCTGTGTATATTTCTATTATCAATAGTTGATGATTCCCAAAGAAATTTCAGAACACCTTAGATGTTAACATAGAAAATAATCCCCAACTATGACTAATTTTTGAAACTGATCATCTCTAAATTTGAGTTCTGCTCCAGAGTATCACATGGAAATAAGAATAGGAAGTACTACATTTTTAGACACAGAAGGGAACATTCTGTTTATCCTGCCATACATACAACTTCATCAAGAGATTCCTATTTTTATGTTAAGCTATACATTTTGAAGGATCTGGAATCCTTCAAAACATGATTCATACAATTAATTAGAGACAGCTGCATTTATCTCCATGAATGCTGGACTGAGATTCTTTCAACATGTTTTTGGATTACACATGAGATGGTCCTGATTCATAGATCATCACGCTTTCTAGTATAATGTGCAAATAGAAGTTAAAAAATGTGTACCCAAACATACAAAAGCATCATCTCAGGAATACTTAGTAGCATATGTAATCTTACAGTCAGTGAAAATTCCCAGAAATGTACATACCCATACTTGTATATTGACAAATACAATCTTAATTAACCTTTAGCCGAGTAGCTGATGAAGCTACTTTGCCATGAAATCAAATCCTGAGTATCTATATTGATTTAGTTAAGCACAGATAATTTTTTTCTTCTTCCATTTCTGAATCAAAAATAAATTGTATTTACTCACTATCTATATTGCTTTAGGCAACTCTGTGGTAAGAATGGGAGCTGTGCTCTAGGTTTCAGCCTGCAGGTAAGTGTGGTCAAACAGTTCAACTCCAGAGGAGTTCCAGCCTCAAAGATCCTCCTATTTGTCCTGCTAGCTTTTCCCAGACATGAAAATCTGAGAAAAAATTGCTGCCTGAGCAACTTTATGTTTTTCTTTCGACACTGAAGCCTGTCTGTTGCTGCAACAGGATGTTGAGAAAGATTGGAAAGGGATGGAAAGGGATTTAACAAAACTTCTTTCTACTTCTTGTCTTCTCACCTCTTCTCTGAGTTTGAGAGGTAGAAATGGGTCATCAGCAGAGAGGCTACTGAGCATCCCTGCTCCTCATGCTTGGCTGCTTCCTCTCTGTGTAGGCTCCTAAACCTCAGATGCTTCAGTATGGGTCCTTTGTATTCCTAGCATGCTTGAGGTCTAGAATGCTATCTAGTACTAGTATGAAGTACTTCCAGTTAGGCGCATGTAGGCAAGATGGCTTTACCAAAAGCTGAATTTTTCTCTTCCTATCTCACCTGAACATGTCTATTCATCACCAACTTGCAGAACACTTCTAAATACTTTCTAAAAGGGCTGGGGCCTGCACAAAATAGAATTGCAGGTGTAAATCTTTTTTTTTTAGAAACAGTACAGAAAGAGTTGATGCATGTTTTCAGAGATCTGAGTTTCCTTCAACAAGGCACCTTTGAATTAGATGGCTTGCTCAGTATTTCCAGATGTTCATCCAGGTGTGTATGTTTCTGTTTAAGCCATAGAAGTGTCGTCACTGCTGACCAGCCCCTGTAATCAGATCAGTGCTCCATCTGCTGCTATGTAGCAGCCTAGTATTTTTAAAGCATTCAGTCATTAAGTGGGTGACTCAGGTTCAATCCCTTTTTATGCCTGATGAAGTGTATTACCTGTGAAATGTTTCATGTTCATAAAAGAGTGAAGGTGTTTTTGCTCCACTTCCCTTTTTTGAAGCTGTGTCTTCGTGTATAAGATTTCAAGTTTCCCTGGTCTGAGAAAAGAAAGAGCATGGTGATGTAACTCTGCACCTCAGTGCTGAGTTCTGTTGCCTCAGAGAAAGAGGGCTGACTGCATGGAATTTTTTTATATCCAATCATCACTTAATTTTATCACAGTAACAGCCCTGGGAGCAGAAACTGGTATTTTCCAATTGGCTAGTGAACGAGTATCTTTGTGTTGCCTCTGTACAAAGTGAACTGGTCATTATTTTGAGGTTGCTGAATGCCCCTATTCACTGCAGTGGGTACCTGAGCGCCTACCAGAAGTGCTTGATGTCACAGAGCCATGTCATTAACACTGATCATTGCATTACTGGAGCTTTCAGGCATTTAAGCATTAGATTGGACCCAGTCTGTGATGTCTTTCAGTGTCTGACCTTTTTATTTCTTGCTGCTTCAGTCTATGCTGAAGATAATCTAAATTTGTGACATTGTTATACTTTGTTTGCTTTCTCCGTCTTACAGGAAATTCTTATTTTCAATTCCTTTTTATATCAGTCACTTTCCAGTAATTATGGCTTACCTGATCAAGAGATTCAGAGGTTGGTAGCATGAGTCACTTTTCCTATTCAGCTTCCACAAGTCATAGTGACATGTGTCATAATGACACCTTCTTAATTTAAACACCTGTCTGTCCTTTACAGTACCAAAAGTACCTCAATTCTCCATTCCTAGAATTCTATTCGAGTCTTTTTTCTATTTTTTGTTAAACCACAATCACATCATCTGCATTTTCTTCACACAGGCTTTTTATTTCACATCAGTGTACATCCAACAAGTTACGTCCTTCTGTGCAAACAGTACCTCTAATTGTTAGTGAGAATCCACTCTCCAGCTGCTTTTTCTTTTTTGTCTCTAATGTAAATCTCATGCATACAAACATGTATTTTTTGTTTACTGCATTACAGATATGCCAGAAAAACAAACCAACAAATTAAATCTCTGAAGCTACTAAATTGTGTGTTCTCAGCACTTGGAGAATCCTAACAGATAGGAATGGAAGGAAAGCTAATGGGTCAGGTTATTCTCCTTTCCCATTGCCTGATTGTTCTCAGCAATATATTCTTAACATTACCTAGCCTATTTTTAAATGTAGCTTCTTTTCATTCTACTTAAATCTGAAAAAGCGAGAGACAGATTATGACATTATAGCAGAACGACTCTCTTTGACTCTATGGTGGTTACATTTTTTTTATTGAGTGTATAGACTGAGATGAAGTGCATTTCATTTTTATAAAGAACTAAAACACGGGTAATATGAAATCTGAACTGAAGAGGGAACTGTTCCAGAGACACTAACAAATTTGTGAATTTTCAGGTTCTGAAAAATGCGTGATAACTTTTTGAAAGACTTGGGATTTTTGGTTATAATTTCCATGCTCTAAGCCAGATAACTCTTATACTGAACTACAAATAGGCTGAACACTCAGCTGTTATAAATCCAGTATCCCTGCTGACAGTGCTCTTGGCCGATTTGCACCAGCTTAGGATCTGTCCTTTTGATCTGACCATATGTTTTTTGATGATAAGCATCACAAATTAGGATTGGATTTACTGGAAATCTCCTTTTCTCTTTTACGTCCCTAAGGATGCATAGGTGAGCATAAGCTTTCAAACATTATCAGCTCTGACACTGGCATCAATGGCTGGTGTTTCAAAATACACTACCGTGTTGTAAACTTTCCAGTTTCCTGACTACAGGAAATTATAATGCAAGTGGCTCTTAATCAGGAATGATAAAATCAAAACTAACCAGAAAATGTTGTGGGAGCTATATTATCAAAATTGGTACAGAGAATGTATCTTGCTTTCTTAAGTTTAGCCTATAAAACATTATTCACTAACCTTTTTTGTTCTGATTTTACTGGATTCAAAAAAGAAAAAGGCATAAAAATTGGGAGAACAAATCAGAGGAATGTTAAAGGAGCAACAAAAATGATCAAATGACAAAATAAGAGAACCAATATCAAATGTAAAGAGCCAGGTCTCCCTGCTGTTATATAGTATGTCAGTGGTCTTAAAAGAACTATATCAACAGAATGAGGAATTCTTCAAAATTTTTGCTTTTGTCATTATTAACCAAGTTTTATGTGAATAAAAGAAAAAAAAATTCTGCCAGGCCATTCCCAGTCCATGCCAGTCATGTGAAAATGTAGTACAGTCTCCAAAATTTTACACAGGGAAAATAGGCAAAAAATTTACAACTGAATAACAGGAAATTCCCAACATAAAAGGAATATAAAATTAAGAGTGTTACTGTGAATTAAATGAGTTTATTTTTTTAAATTAATTTAGCATATATGCCTCAACTTTTCTGAAACCAAAAAACATATAGTCTGTTGTCCAGTAAGCCACTACTAAAGGGGTAACAGTAAAAAACAGAATGCCTCAAATACTTTCTTAGCTGGGGGCAGAGGTCTGAGCAGCAACCACGTATGGACTTACCAAGGTGTTGCTCATGTCTAGTACAGAGGGAAGTGCACTGTCACTATGCAGAGCAGCTTCTCTCACTTCATGACTGAAAACATGACATTTTGGAGATGAACCCTGACACCAGCACCCTGAGGTCTTGCATGCAGAGTTGGGACCTAGTTAGGCAGTGCTGCTGCAAAGATTGGTGGTGACAGAGTTCCTCAAATGGAATGATGAGAGATTTCTTCATAATGGAAATTGCTAGGAAACCTAAATAGATGAATGTGTCCTAATTCCCCCTCCACATTCTCAGGAGAAATTTGTATAATATGTACCAGGTAACAGCACAGTGTAAAAAGACCGTTTGGTTTTAAAATAAAAGTCAAGAGTTTCTATATTAAAAAAAAAAAAAAAAAAAAAAAAAAAAAAAAAAACCACCAAAAAACTTTTTTGTGAGAGAATGTGCCAACATGAGAGCAGAGATGAGTGGAGAGGGAGAAGTGAACACTGAACAATGATGGCAGTGTTCACACTTTACTGATTCAACCTGCACCACTTCCACTTCCCTAACAATCATTTAACATGCAACAGTGACTATATTAAGTATTTTTTACTATCCCCTACAAAGTCACCCTGGAGGAATGGCACAGCAGACCTGTTAAGGTTCTCAGCTTCCATGCTTTAAGCTCTGTCTTAATTAGCTGGTGGAGTGAATGAAATTATTTTGCCATTCCCATGTACCAACTTGACAAACTGGGACTTGGCACCAGCTCGGTCTAAGGCACTCCATGCAACTATATATGGTATGTGTTAATGATGCTATTAGTAACACATTGCTGAATGTTAACATGCTAGAGCTTGTAGTTTCATCTCTCTATGGAAGTGACTTGATTAATGTTAGAGAGAACTTTTTAACAAAGGTATAATTTCTCAGACACTATTTTATACTGTTAAGGAAAGAGGGATAATCTTTACATTGAATATTATTATGTTTAATTAAAGAGACTGTGCCAGACTTCCTTCTCCCCTATCCACTCTCACACGTATGGTATTTTTCTTTGTTTGAAAAGGGTACTAAGATTTGAGGGGTCATTGGTCACTTTAGTGAGTCCCCTAATGCCTGATCTGCTGAAGGCTGATGTGTAACTAACAGTACAGTGGTTGCAGGGTGCCCAGTCAGTGACATGCCACTTCAAGAGATCTGTAGATCTAGTATTTTTAAATGAAAGCTTGTCATTTGAATAACTAAGAAAGATCTTCTAACGAGAGTAGTGACACAGTGGGGACACATTCATCAAGGAATTAGCAGGTAGGGTGTTTTTTTGGAAGAGATTGTTAATGATTAAATGGCAATCCTACTAATTAAAAGTCAAAAGTAGATAAATAAGGGATAACTCCCATGATAATTGCCAAATTTATATATTTAGAGAAATGTAGCACATCATAAATATTAAATTGGGCTATTATCTGTAGCGTTACTGTGCCAGGGATCCATAAATAAAGACCTTAGGGACTAATCACTAGAAATTTTCATTATTTATCTCCTTCCACTTTTTAGCAAACAGAAAAGCTATGTCTTCTTTTCAGTGTAAACCACAAAGGGAACATGCTCATTTTTTTGATGAACCTTCTGGGGAGGAGAAAAGAAAGAATAATGCAGTGGGACTGTGCAAACAAGAGAAGATCTCAACCATGAGAAAATCTTTCAAGAGAAAGCTTCTCATTTCTTCTGAGCATTAACCTCGTATTAAGTACACTAGTTTTATGTCAATGTGTAGCTCCATTGACTTCAATTAAGCTATCTCAAATACCCACCCTGCTGAGAGAGCAACCACAGACTTTTTAAAAAGTCATCCTACACAGAAATGCATCAAGAGTGGTGAATTGGGACATTTGTGTAATTTTAGTCATTAGTCTTGCCTTGTACTTATGTAATAATTTATGCAAAAAAAAAGGTACCTAAAGGCCTTTTTAGGGCCTCTGGTATTGCTACTGATATTAATGGGACTATTTTATGCCCATTTTTGCAAGACTGAATGTGTATTATGTGCACAATTTTATGCACAGTTGGCTTCACTGGATCAGGATGCTGAGGCATTGGGATCTTTCACTGCATAGACCCTGGGAGTGTTGTCTTTTTGGCTCACTCAGTGTAATCAAAAAAACCACTAACTGAACAGGTTGAGTAAGTGGGTCCTGCCTACAAGACTCTCGAGTGTTTTGGGAAATTAGAAGAGAGGCTGGTGTCAGTAATTCATCAGTAAAGAATCTGGGAAGCTGAAAGCTCATTTGGAAATCTCCATAGAGAATTGTGCCACAGACAAGTCAGACTGTCACATTTGGATTAGTCTTGGAATTGCTTTGGTTTGGCCAGATTATTTTTGATCCACCAGATGCTTGAGTTCCAATAACAAATACAAAGTGTGGGAGAGATTCAGCAGCTTGACACTGGGGTATTGACAAAGAAATACAGCTACTGACAATTGGCAGAGCTTTCCTTCATATCCCTGCTGTCAGTCCTATAGTAATCCTCTTTGGCTTTTTGACTAGTGAAAAGGGATAATATTTTTCCTTATATTGTATATTTTATGGGAGGTAGTAGTTTTAAACAGTTAAAATATAGCTAAGAAGTACCAAGAATTACTTGAGGGGAGCTCTAGACATCTATTGCTGGTATGTTAAGCCATCAGATCTTTTTGAAGCATGCCAAGTAAACATGCTGCAATATCATTCACACAATTGCTGAGAGGTTTCAGGCAGAAGTGATATTCTGCAAGCTGAGATCCTGACTCCTTTCTGAACTGCAGTAGTTTAGAAAGGACAAAAGCCCTGCAAGTTTGCGAAGTCACTCATTCAATATGTGAAGCTAAGAGTAAAAATAAGACCCCTGACCTCTCCCTTCTTCCTCATTCAGATATTTTTCTCTGTAACAGTGGGTAAAGTGCAGTAGCGAAATACTAGTATTGCTAGTTAGTGAAAAATGAGCTTTTACAGTAAGCCATGAAAATGAAAGTAATAATTAAATCTTCATATAACTTTGGGTTGTATTGCAAGTGCTTAGCTGAAAAATTCGTCTTTAACTCATGGCCCGCAGCAATCACATCTGTTATATTTTAGGAACAGAAAGCTAATGAGGTGGAATCTGGAGTACTGAGCTTAATTGGGCTTGTTTTGATTAAGTGTATGTGCTGGGAATATTTTACACACTAGTATAAATTGCAAAACAGTCAACATAAGCCACAAAATTCGCAAAATCCATTGTGGGTAGTGTCAAAGAAAGGACTGTTTCCAATAAACAATAAAAGGCAAAAAGAAAATATCTGAGGTTTTGATGAAAAAAAGTGTGTTTTAATTTGCCTCATTAGTGGCTTTCCATGGTTGTAAATGCATTTCTCTCTCTTGTTCACATACATGCAAATGCACACAAAAATGTGCTGTACAGTATAAAACCGTAACAGTCTTTGGGCTGAGTAGATTAAGTCTGACTGGAAAAGACATTTAAAACTGCATAATCTTTATGAAAGCATGAAAATTTGACATATCCTTCACATATTACATATTTAGTAGAAAGAATAATATTTTACAACAGTTTTAAAAATGTGTGTTTCAAGGGGAAGATTGTATGTGGAGTTTTTCTCCTGCCAGTCCTTATCACTTTGGGCCATACTCTTAGATAATGTAAACTCACATAACTTCATTGACTCTAGCACACTTTGCTGATCCACTCAATTTAGATCTGATCTCTCAGGTTCCCATGTGCATTCAAAACTTAGGAGGCAGAAAAAAAATAGGACTACTACATTTTAGCAACACTAAAAATGGTTTTAAATGGATTTTCCCTGCAATAAAAAAATTTTACAAGCTGGATGCCTGATATCCTGGTATCATCCATAACTAGAAACAGATGCTGACCCTTCAAAGTAAAATTGCTTATGAATGAAAAGTGGTGCTGCTTAGACTGTAGTCAAAACCACCACCACCACCACAAAATTGCCCACTGATTTTACTAATAGCTCTCAAAACAACTTTCAAGAAAAAAAAGCCTCCATCTTTGCACATAAGGAAAGTAAGACACCAAGAATTGGCTTGCAGAAAGCCAGTGACCAATTTTCTGAGTGGTGTTGATTTGTCCAGTGGCCTCCTGAGCTGTTGTAGGCCATGGAGACTGACATTAACAACATGATAGGGCCATTTGACTTTTGAGTCTTCCTCTGGCTAGGTGGGTCTAGGATTACAGTGCTGAAATTTTTATAACACATATCTCAATTTTTTTACTAGTACTCAGACCTGGCTATCTTGTGTAGAACCTTTTCAGCTGATGGATATTTTCCCCTGATCCCAAATCCAAATTCAAAATTCAGACTGATGTTTTCAAATTTTTTGAGTTCCAGTGGGATTTAGTTGTCAGGTTCCTCAGCCTCTTTAAGGTCTTAACTTTGTTCAGTGAATGTTTCAATATAATTGATTAATATCTAAGAAACCATCAAGAGCCAAAAACTTCATTTTAGCTCTTTACTGGTTCTGTAAATTTCAAAACATTTTTCTGAGATACAACTATAGCTAGGTAAAGGAGAAATTCCTTCAGATGAGTCTCTTAATAATTCCTGACTTCTCTGTATTCATGCTTGCTCTTCTGGAACATGGAAATCACACTGAGTTTAAGGACAAATACTCTGCAACTCTCCAACAAAATGATGATCATAATATTTTAACAGGTTGGATTAAATTCTTCTAGCAAATGCAAATCTCACTGCTGCTCCTTCCACTGGAGAAGGAGCATGGTGTATGAGCACACAGAGACCTCTTGTATTCTACTAACACAGGCTGAGGGACTGACTGAACTAACGGGAGACAAAGTACAGTACTTCAAGCTAGGTCTTATAGGAGCAAGCTCTTCACTCTTGGAAAAAAAAAATCTATCTAATAGCCACAGTTATTCAGGGCTTTGGCTTTACATTTCATTCAGAGTAGTGACCCCTCACACTGTATTGTCTGATTGGTTCAATAATGACTCTGAGGAATGAGAGCCACCTACCCTATTATCGACTCCACCTCCTGGGGTTTCCCTTAAAGAGACTTCCATTCAAGTCTGATCTAGAGTAACATATGCAATTACACCAGGAAGAATGAAAATGTGAAGGGGGCAGCCACTGCAGCTTCAGGTCGTGAGACGATTGCTGGCTGTGATTACGAAGAAATCCCCTCCCCTTAAATGAAGTATAATAGAGTTCATATCTGAGGATTCAGGACCGGCCATTGTCAAAAAGATAGGATATTCCCTGTGACACTTCACAGAATCTTGGATTTCCCTCCTCCTAGCCTTTCAAAATGAAGCAAAGAAAAAGAAAACTTAAAGAAATTTTCAATCTTCTCATTGAAAAAAAAATGGGGTAAAGGGGAAATAAATGTTAGTACTCTGCTATTCTGCTGCCCAAACTTCTGCTACAGATGTTTCCTTTAAAAGTCATTTGAATGTTCCTTTTTTTTTTTTTCAGAGACAGTATTTCATGTTTCTAATATTTGATATAAAAAATACTGAACTAATTTCACCTACTAAATATGATTTCTTTTTTAAGCACATTTATCTTGTGAAAGACTATGGTCTCTAAGGATTGTCTGTCAGTCACCTCATAAAATAAAGGTTATTATTATTATTATTATCAGTGGTGAACAATAGCTGATGACTTCAAGTTGAAGAAAGGTCAAGAGACTAATCACTGATATGCTTTCAACAGTGATCTTTTCTAGCCATGACTTTAGCAATTGTTAAAAGCATACTTTTCCAGCTTTAAAAATTTTCTTGTGTTTCCTCATTGTCTGTATACATGCATGAATGTGCACACAAATCCAGCTCAAGTTAGGTCTTTTTGTATCTGCCAAGTTTCACTCAAGCAGATGAACAGAAAATCACAATAATTTCTGAATATGGAGTATGAATAATTGTAACAAGTGGATGGGGACTTCCTTTTTTGGTTAGTAGCTACTATGTCTCTGTCATCCTTGAGCAAATTTCAGTTCTCTAGCACAGTTCTTAAACACTGACTCTGCTAGTCAGCTTCTTCCATCCACTCCACCTAAAGAGCACAGGATGCACTGTGGTTTCTTGAGACTTTTGTTTTAGAATTCAAGCACTATAAAACTAGACCAGGTTTTCTGGAAATACATCCTTATTCTTTTGATCTTGCAAACTATGGGCTATCAGTAATGTATGAGGCTGCTCAGATCTGGGAGACTGAACAGAGCTGGTGGGACGTGCTGCCTCTGCTCAAACTTCAGTTAAAGCCTGAGAAGTTTATGTAGGTCAACTGTGCCTTCCTTCAAGCTGAAGAAGCTGTCCATGCTTGGAATATGTAATGTAGGTGGAGACACAGCCTGACAGACATGGAGAACTATTCAACCAAAAGCTGGTATCGGCTGAATCCCTTCATTGTTTCGGAATGCGTTGTTTAAACTACTGAACAAGTAATTGTTGGTAAATGACTGTCTGAAGTACTCTGTTTCTTCACTATAGATTTAAAAGAAAATATTACAGCAGGAGAAAAAGTAGGTGAAATTGATTTCATTTAACAATAACCTTCCAGCCTCGCCTCACATCTCACTCAAATAACCTTTGTAACTAATTATAGTGGAGCCTGAAAATAAAGCACTTCTAGGCTGAAGGATTTTAGAAGTCATCAGAATTATCCAGTGCTCAATATAGCCGAAATCCTATATGCTATTATGTTCTTGTGCCAGCAAGGCTGCCTGCAAGTTAACATCTATAGAGCTATGAGATGAATACGAGGCAAACATTGGTATCATCAAAATGTTATATTGATGTCCGAAGACATTATAGTAGGCTGGGAAATCAATCATTTCTAAGTGGTTTTTTTCTTTTGACTTTGTATTAAATTCTGAATGATTGTAATAATTGGTGTTTTTCCTCCTTCTTCAGGTCTGACAGCATATCCAGACATTTAATTTCATGCACTGTCCTGCCCCATTACTCTTTTTTTTTCCTCTCTGCCCCTTAAAAGTTTAGAAATACATATTCACATTTGTTGGTTCTCTCTCTGATATATAATTTACAATTACAAAAGCCTTATCTGACCCTCACTCTGTTTGTCTTAGTTTAGATGATGTTTTTAATCCCTAGAAGTCAAGATTTAAAGGGACTCGTCATCCTTAAAAAAGAAAAGAAAAAAAATAATCCAGATTACTTTGTTTGCTGATTTCCAGGTGATCTGTCTTGCATCTATATGCCTGAGTCTCTTTCTGTCAGTGTACTTTCTTTACCTAAATATAATGTCCCAAATAGTCAATTCTTTTTTTTTTTCAAACTTTCAGGATACCAAATGTTCCATGCACATTGCTGTAGGGAAAATTTTGTTTCTTATGCTTAGTGACCTTCACCATATAGTACAAGGTCTATCTGTTTACTTCGACTTTCTTCAAATCAATAGCTCCCAACTGTAGACTATGCACCATTAGTGATTCATGGAGCACTTGATGGAGGTCCATAGAGAACAGCTTAGCAAAGCACAGGTTCCTTTGCATTTCCATCTGCTGCCTTACATTAAAACAGCTAAAATTATATAAAATGGTTTCTGAATGCGACTATTAAAAGAAGGCAATTGCAGCTGTTATATAAGGCCAATATCCAATTGTGAAATATTCCATGTGTGACTAGTAGGGAGGAAAAGGGGGAGTCAAGGGATGGGAATGTGACCCACACCCTGGAACAGTCTAACACTTGCTCTTTACAACTTCTCTGCCTCAGCTATAACCCTCTGGTTGGCCTGCATAGAATATCCTTCTGAGTCAAATCAGGTTTATGATTTCTAAACTCTGATGGCTTTAATTTGCTGCAAATCTTTCCAGAGATTATGATACTTTGTACAGCATACCTATAAATAAATTCTATGATAGCCTCATTAATCAGGCTACATTTTAAAAGCATTAGCCTTTTTCCCCTCTGTTGAATCCACAGCTTATCTTTCCCCAATTATAATTAGTGTTCATTAAAAGCAGTACTTTTTTTTTGCAAAGTAGAGAGTTACACTGGGCCTGATCTAGACTTCCTGCATCCTCCAGCTGATGTACTCCAGTATCAGGGAGGTGCTGGAAAACTTGGCTCCACATTAGCATATTTCAAATGGACTATTTTAGGCAGGGTAAGCCAAAAGAGGTCAGTCACAGTGCTGTAAAGCTTGTTCTTGATATTTTTAACTGTGAGATGCCTTGCTCTGAGAATGGAGCATAAATTGGGCCCCTTTCTTGGAGAAAGTAGGTGACACAACAGAAAGATCAAACACCACCCACTGGAAAAAAGCCAAACATATAAAATTGGTCATCATGTAGAAACCTTGTCCTTCCTACTCACAAAAGAGCATTAGTATATTTATATTTTCTTTATAGTGGAAGAAATGTCATCACTCCAGACAAGCAGAAAACTTTGTTATTTGGGTTTTGGATAGAGAGACATAAAGTTATCAGAAGTAAACCTACTAGAGAAAAGTACTGTTCCTAAGACTTCCAGACTCCTTGCCAAGCATTCTGATCAGTAGGGTAGTGTGCACATTAGGAAGAGTTATTGTATTTACAAGTTAGTTATAAAAGTCCAAGGCTATGATTTGGGAAGACTTTTGGATTGTCACCAATATGGATTTAAAGCATGGTCTTGAAAACCAAACTTTGAAAAGGACATCAATTCTCTCAGCCCATGTGAAGGGAGTAGAAGGTACAGGATAAGAACCTGAGCAGATTGGAATTCCTTGCACCAGTATTATTGTGTCAAACATTATAGTGCCTAGAACTTCTTCCTAAACTCACCACTCTGATTTCTCTTTCCCTCCAATGGAGGACAGATGCTGTCACAGGTTGATTCATAAGGGATGTTTTTGGATTAAGTGAACTGCCTGCAGAGGTGCTTGACTCCATCAATAGTAAAGAGAATTAAAGTAAATAAGAAGAGAGTTTACTTTTAGATATTCAGTTTATGTGAGATAAATCCAATCATAGATTTGAAAACATTAGGGTGCTTAAGTAGAGGAGGATCTACCTGACTGGAATTGGATATCAGACAAGTTTCTCAGTTTCACCAAGACATCAAGGCACATGTAGAAGAACATGCTTGAGGAATACAGATACTTTTAGAAGTCAGGAAGAAGTTGAATAGAAGTTTTCAGGATCTGACTTTTGAACCTCAATAGGTCAAATTTGTTTATGCTTTTTCTATATTTTGCATTTTCCATGTCTGTCACATTTTCCATGTGGCCAATGTCACAAAGACTGGCACTACCAGAATATCTCTGAGTATATCCAGCTCCTAAATCTTTCTGTGAAAATGATGTGAAATAGAACTAGTGCAAGTTCTAAATATGAATCTTTTTATGGTGAATTTTGGGGAGGAGAGGAGAAAGTCACAAGTTTTCAGTTGGTGGAGAAGGTGCACAAAGTGTGTCATGTAACACTGTCAGCGTATCACACCAGAACTCGTGAAAAAACAGTAAAGGATACTGGAAGGCATTTCCCACTGGTGCTATCACTGGAAATCAAGTTAAGGCAACTTTCACACCTATCTTTCCCTGCTTTTATGTTCAAACATATCTACAGCTCTAACACTTCTCTTTAGTCATGACCAGTCTTGACAATACATTCTGATGTCCAGTATCATTCTGTCTTCACCTAACCCAAAATCTGTAGTCTCCTGTCAGATGCATGCTCCACTGAAATCTATTTCATACTTGCTAGGGAAAGCAAATACTACTTGTATCCTTCTTCTTTCTCTTGACCGGTAGGGAAATTCATAGGCGGGATTCTGGAACTCAGGCGTGATGAGGACCAGTGGCTGTGAACTGTGCTCTTCTGGAAATTTGGCTCAGAGGTTTCCCTTCTTCCATCCCATCATGTCAAGTCATGAAAAGGTTAGATGATACTGTGAGAAACAACTAAACAAGTAGATTAAAAATTAATCTTTCTAAAGAATAAGAATTTGTATCTCTTTAACAGAACTTCATAATATCAGGTGGGAGAAGTTCTTGTCAGGCTTGTGACAAAGATTCCTGCTTCCACAGATGGACAGCTCTGCTATAATGGCACTCTGCTGTGAATAGAACAAAGCTGCTGCAAAAAGGAATGATAAATCAAATGTAAGGGATGAGGGAAGTGAAAGACAAACAGAGCTGGAAAGTGTCAGAAAGGAGAGGATTACATTGGAGGTCTGAGAGGTCTTCCTGTTCTGTCAGCTTCTCTTTTCATGGTTAAATTTGGTGACAATAAGCAATAGGAATTCGGTGAGGTTTTTTTGTTTGGTTGGTTTTTGTTTGTTTTTGTTTGTTTGTTTTGTTTTGTTTGTTTATTTGCTTTGGTTTGGGTTTTGTGTGTGTGAGGGGGAGTTTCAGGTTAAAATTGCAAAGTAACTTTGTCTTTCATATGAGATGTTGAGAGAAAATGCATGTGATGTATGCAGTTTGTGATGACTGAGAATGTTTGATCACAAAAAAGGATAGCAAGAGGAGAGGGAAATTTTCAAGGTCAATTTTAGAAATTTTAAGAATTAAACATTTTGAAACCAGTCTCAAGATTCTAATGAATATATTCTATACAGTTTTATTATGGACTATAATTTGTCCACAGAAGTTTAGCTAATGTTTGTACTCATCCATTGCCGTAAATCGTGGTAATATTCTCAAAGGGGTTAATGATGACTTTACATTGTGCTCACTTTAGCTAAAAACACTCTGTTCTCACCCACCCTTCAGTCAAGATGTGGGCAAAGTGAATTTTAAGATGTTATATTTAAGACCTAGCTAAGTATGCATTGTTCTGTGCTGTGCCATGTGTGGATACCACGCATCTACAGGGAAAAAACAAGCTGTCATTGCAACACTTGAAAGTTAATAATCCCTTTTTCTCATTAAAGCTCCTCCACTCAGAGACAATATGGATTGGAACAAGGTTATGCTGCTGCTGACTTCCAGTCTATTGTCTCTATTACTTTGGATGACCTTCCTTTACACTGCTTTGATGTGCCCTACCCGAACAACTGGGAGATGACCTTCCTTCAGACACCTTCCTGTGAGTGCCCAGAGGATGGCAACAACCTTCTACAATTCACTGAGAAAGGCTCGGTGGAGAAGCGCATCTTACTGCAGCATCGAGCAGCAGGTGCTGTGCTTCTACAAGCCCCAGTGAAATGTGTGGGTGAGCAGACTCTGGAAAGAACAAAGCCAGTCAGCTACGGTTTTGCAAAGTGGATGCTCACATGCCCATTGAAGTACTGCAGGTGTTGAAATAAAGAACAGGATCTCTCCAACAAAATATGAAAATCTCCTTTTAAAGGAGGAAGGAGCCACTGACAAACACCAGAGAAATTACACACCAGAATGGCCACGTTTTCTCCAATGACTATAAAAAACTCTACAGGAAGCTTGAGTAACCAGTTTCAATGTAGACATCTTTACTGTTGATTTCAGTGGTGATGAGATTGAATCTGAGATTAAATCGTCTACCTTTAGCAGTCCTCAGGCACTATAATCCCTTCACAGTTAATAGCCACACAGCTGCGTCTGAGAAAACTCCAAAGAACTTGAGGCATCCACACAAAACTGGCAGACATGAAAAGGGAATTAGAGGAAATATCCCCTTCTTGAACTAGTAACAGCTAGAAATAGGTGGAATCTTCTAAGTCTGAGGTGTTTAAGCTATTGCAGACCCCAAGGTCAGTGCAGGAGGTGCCTCAGGTGCTGGAGCTGAGATTCCCCTGCAGTCCGTAGTGCAGCCCATGGTGAGGCAGCTGTGCCCCTGCAGCCCATGGAGGTTGGTGGGGGTGCAGAGATCCACCTGCAGCCCATGGAGGGCCCCATGTCAGAGAAGGTGGATGCCCAAAGGAGGATGTGATCCTCTGAGAGGCCCCTATTGGAGACCTGTGGAGGGAGGAGCCCATGCTGGAGCAGATTTCTCCAGGTTTCCTGGTAAGACTGTGGCCCTGTGGGGGACCTGTGCTAGAGCAGCCTGTGCCTAAAGGACTGCATCCTGTGGGAGGGACCCATGCTGAAGCAGTTCATGAAGAACTGTAGCCTGTGAGAAGGACGCACACTGAAAAAGTTTGTGGGAGACTGTCTCCTGTGGCAGGGACTCCAGACTGGAGCAGAGGAAGGACTCTTCTCCCTGAGAAGTAGCATGAACAACCTGTGATGAGATGATTGTAACCCCCATTCCCCATTTCCCTGTGCCTCTCGGGAGGAGGAGGTAGAGTCCAGAAAGGAGGGAGGGGTTGGGAGAAGGTGTTCTTAAGCATTTTTTTATTTCTCATTATCCTGCTCTGATTTTGATTGGTAATAAATTCAATTACTTTCCCCAAGTCGAATCTGTTTTCTCCATCAGGGTACTCAGTGTGTGATTTCTCTCTGTCCTTATCTCAACCCATGAGCCTTTGATTTATTTTCTCTCCCTTGTCCAGTTGCAGGGGGAGGTGATAGAGCCTCTTTGGGGGATACCTGGCATCCAGATGGAGGCAACCCACCACACGTAGTGCAAATACCACATTTTTCACTGGTATTTTTGAATGCTATCTATTATAAAATACAGATTAACTTGCATGTGTCTGTGTCTATCTGTTTGCATAGTTTTTCAAGATAAAATCTCCCTGAGGAGGAAAAAGTGCTGAACATTCCTACAGTAATAAGGGCAATTGGCAAATCAGTTATACTGCAGGCATCTTTCCTCCCATTTTGGACTGTTTGTTTCATTTTACATCATAAATGTGCAATCTAGACCAACAAAGATATTTGAACTAAAAAAAAGGCTTTTAACCAAAATTCAGGAATTTCCTGGACACCAGATTGCTTGTGCCACTGCAGTGCTAGTTGTTATCATCAAATTATACAATCGCAATGCATTGACATAGTTTGGATCATGTTTTCCTCCACAGATAGGACAGCATAGCCTAACATTTATCCAAATTGCCTTGTAGCTACAAATTCAGATTTGATTTTTTCCATTTGCCCATTTGTTCTGGATAAATTGAAGCCAAAGATCCTTCCTTCTTAACATTTTCTGTAACAAATTCAATTTGTAGAGCTGTGTAATAACAGACTGACCATAAATGGTGCAAATCTGCCAGTAATTGGCAAGCAAATGCTGTTTGAATTTGATTACGTGTATTCTTATAGAACTCAGGTCTTGCAAAGGCACATATTTTGTATGTAAGCATTCAGGGCATTCAAGTATCTGCAGGAGTGTGGACTAGTAACACATGTGTGTTCCTTGACTTCACTAAGCAAAGGTGTGTGCTTGGAGTCAGCTCAAGGCAGTACAGGAAAATCTTAATTTTTCTGGGACTGTCATGTTCATACCATGGCAGCAGGTGAAGTAAAAATGGTTCAAGGAAGGGATGGGGAAGAACACTTCAGGATCAGTTCTACTGGTTTTACTGCCTCTACAGGGAAAGAAGAACTGTGACTTTACCTTAAAGAACCATCTATGGAGTTTAAAATACATTGCTTTCTAGCAGCACCTAAGTCCACTCACATCTCTGAACTTTCTTCAGTGCTGAAAATAATAAATTGTAATCTAGCTTCTTAGGATTTTAGTAAAACAGGCATTAACTTTTTTTTTTTTTTTTTTTAATTTGTCTTTTTCCCATCTATTTGTTAGTTTAAGGAATTGCCTACTTTGCTCACGTGTAGATTAATTTTCTACATGCATCCAAGAACCATATATACAAAGCACCCTGTGCTTCCCATGACCAGATTATTTCTAATAGAAAAGCTGTCCTAGAACTAAAGAAAAGAATGTCTGTGTTCTTACAGCAGAGGACCATGCAGACAGGGAAAGAAGTTAAGAACCTTGCTAACAGAACCCCGGGAATTAGTCCTGAGTAATGAAGTATCTAACTCAACATCCATAAGCAAATGCTTGTCTAACCAAATTACCTGATAATTCTGATACTGGCTGTTGGGTTTGTATAGAAATATGCATTTCTATATCTTGAAGTGGAACTCCCAAATTATTTTAAAAGGGAACACTGTAGAAAGCACATTTATTGGCAGGCTGCCTCTCTGACTGAGCAGGGCAGTAGGAGGCTTAAGTGTGTTCTGAGTAATGTAGTCTGATTTCTGTTTTAATGGACTGAATAACTAGAGCAGGCACTTATGTTAAATGGCCCAACTGAGAACTCAGCAGCCATTTGAGGTAAGAGAGAGAACAAAATATCTAGTACCAGAGCCCAAGAGACCAGGTGAGACATTCAGTTTTGTATCTGGCCCAGATGGTGATTTGCTGTGTGATTTTGCACAAATTTGGGGAATACTCCTGGATGATGATTTAAATTCCCTTAAACCAGTCGTATTAATTTATTTTCCACTTGGAAAAGAGTGGGAGGAGAGATTTTGGAGCTTAACTAATGTTCCTGAGGTGCTTTAAGATTTCTGGATGAGTGCTATTCAGTAAATAGAACACTTAGAGAGTTAAGTTTAATATATATGAAGTAATTCAGGAGGATCTCTACTGAAGCCCACTGAGTTGCTGTGGCACAATGGTAGCACGAGTAAGATCATTTTTCATTCAATTGTTAGGAAGGAAAAAGAGTTGCTGTTAATGCCATTGTGCTGGGTTTGGAGATAACTTCAGGTGTGCACTGTTTCACACCCACATTACAGAGGCAAATATCTGCACAAGAGGCTGTAACTATTTGCAAAGCCAAGGGGAAATTGGACCAATGATGACATGACTAACCATGGGTATGGATTAAAACCATTCAAGAGGTCACAAGAAAGAGAAAATCACAATAATTTTATCAAGGTAAAACTATTTTTTAAGACAGATACTTTAGTCTCCTCATGCTTAAAAGATTACGGTTGGAGGAAAAGTCAGTAAAATGAACTTGACTCACAGAAAATATTAACTTTTTCTTTAACTTCTTATTTAAATATTTTTCTCCAAAATTTTTAAATTTCAGTCACTAACTCATTGAGTCTGGGGATATTTGACTTAAAAATAAAAGAAATGTAGCATCCCAGACAAAAGTGATTTTCATGAAAGACCATTCAAGATATTATGGACATTTTAAAAGATAAATATTTTAACAGAACCCTGAATAGAGTTTCTAGTTTTCTTCCTTTTCGGTACATGACAGACAGAAACTAAAACAGACTAAGGGAATTTAGTGAAAAGCTGACCTGGTGAAATACTTTCTTTTTTTTCCCATTCTTTTGGGAGCAACAAGGGAGGGTTAGCTTTCAAGTTTCAATCATAACACCAGCAGGTTTAAGAGAAGAGCTGGTTCAAAAGAACAGAGTTCCAAAGAAATTGAATTTTGCCGTATGGTCTGCAGTGAGTGTAGAGCCTTGCTGTGTGTGTAGCCTAGACAGCTGGATATGGTGATACTTCAGCTTCAACAAGTCAGAGAGAATATGTATTCCCAATAAAATCAGTGAAGAAAGGTACAGGGTGAACCAGACTGCTTAAATTAAGCATAGGATTTTTTCTCACAGGTCAGGGAAATAACAAGCAATATAAGCAACCTTCTACTGACATCTCCTCCAGGAAGGTTCCCTTAAAAAATAAAAGGATGTCAGCATTGTCCACTGATCATTGGTCATTGCCCATTGAAGGTCACCTTCTGCCCAGGGTGCGTGAGGGTCTCTCTCAGCTCAGCCGTATCTACCATGTCTAGCAGAGTTCTTGGACATGAAAGTAGAAGCTGACAGAAGAAACATTACTTTTAACAGAAAGAAGCAGAATGATGCTCCAGAGTCTGCTCTCTGATGTGCTATTATGCATCTGGATCAAAGCTACCTGATTTCCTCTGATTGCACAGATAGATGACCACATGCAAGTGCTCATCCCTGTATTTTGACCCTGTTTGACTTTCCAGTGTAGATGCAGCTTCAGGTCCACTCTAAGAATTGTATAGGTTTATGTCTAAAACTGGTATTTCTGCTCATGTGCAAGCAAATTCCAGAGCATGGCTAATGCAGGGTTAAATTTTGGTGCTTACAAGGCAGACAGTATTGGAGAGTAGGTGAGCAGGTTCACTCTTAGAGTGTTAGTGGGGGTCTAGGTTTGTGAGACCAGCTTCAAAAATTTAAAAGAATTGAGGTCCTACCTTTTTTCTTCCCCCCCCCTTATTTTTTTTTTTTTGTCTTCTCTAAATGTCAAAAGTAAAATCAAAGGAAAAATATACTTTTGTTGTTTTACATGTCTAAGTCAAGTTTGGGCTTCTATGAACTGAGGGATCAACTTGTCAGAGCTACTACAGCTCTGATTCATTAGAATCCTCTTTGAATCTAAGTTAAAATATAAATGCTATGGACTCTGCTTTCCTGAAGAGAAAGCAACCACTTTTCAAATCAAGAACTTAAAACCCAAATCACTCACATTTGTTTTTAAACTCCAGAAAATCTCAGTCCCAAAAGAGAAATTAAATTTGTGAGAGCATTTCTGCCTATATGTATGTAGGTCATGAAAAATTAAATTATTTCTGAAGCAGTATATTTCTGGAATAAATGTTTTTGCGATAAGGTACAAAAGAACAGTTAGTCTTTTGCTCAAGCATTGAGAACATTCCTAGCAGCCCCCACCCCCTCCTGCCCCCAAATGTAAGTACCTACTTTTCTCTCAATTTGTGAGGGTTTGTGTGCTAACTTTCTTGTGAACAATTAGTTCTTCCTCAGCCCCAGACAGATACATTATCAGGTCATTCTCTCTCTATTCATTTCAGAGATCTGCTATCAAGATGTCTTAAGGTGTGTCTGGTATTAGCAACAGTATTACTTGTCTTATTTATCTTTAGTGGTGCCTACATAGAGTTGCCAAAACCTTGCTTCGAGCGCAGTCAGTGGACATAGAAAGATGCAGCATCAGGGTGGTGAAAGCACAAGCATCCCACATCTGTCCTGCAACTGTGGATTGAGACTGGAGGGAAGAAAAAAAAAAGGTATCTTGTTTTCATTGTTTGAAACATGACAGTTTTATCTGCATGAGGCTCAAAGTACTGTCTGCAAGGGGTAGGCAAGCTTCCATATCACTAGTTTCAAAAGTTCTTTATTCACAGCACAATTTTTGCTTTGAACCAGCTGTTCAAGTGATGGAGCCTGGACAATACCTTCTGTTGTTTTTCTATTTGTTTGCTTCCTGCCAATTTCACATATAACAAAAATGTCATCAACCGCAGTGTTGTGTCCTTATGAGAGGGAAAAGACAAGCCTGTACAGAATTTATTACTGTCTCTGGAAATAGACAGGAGCCTGAGGCAGCATCCATACCAGTAAATTGAATAGTGAGGGCAATGCTTTTTTGACCCTGAGGCCAACTGACACCGTCTAGTCTGTTCTATCCCACTATACACTCATCTTCCAAAACTGAGGCTGTGTCTCAAATATGTAACGGGGGTTGCCCCTGCTTGGTTCTGACACCCTGAGCACCCCTGGGAACTGCTTGGGAGACTGCTAACCTGGATCTGGACAAAAGCATGCCAAGAGCTGTTTAATAAGTTAACAGTATGGATGACTGAGCTGTCTGGTGTCTGAGCTCTGACACTGTTCATTCACTTAGGTAAACTTGCTTTGATGCTCTTCTGTGGATTTCAGATGTTACTGTATGTTGTCTTTTTCACTATCAAGCTCAAGTTCTGTAGCCAAGGGTTTGGAGGTGGGGAGGCCTGGAGATGGCTACAAGGCAGAGATCAACTATTTCAGAAAATTACTGGGATGAAAAAGGGCACATAAACACAAAAAAAGGCACTTATATTGTTCCTAAGAATATAATATATCAGAGTTTGGCCTGAGACTTGCACTACAGAATTTAATTTTCAACATGGAAGAAAGAAAAATTAAGGGAAATAACACCTCAAGACTTGATGTTTCTATAAAAATGCAAAATTAACATTCTCTTTATATTCTTTTTTTTTTTTTTTTTAATGAACTAGTACTTTTTCACATACAGGAAGAGCTTTTATGTTAGCTTGTATTCTGCTTACATGAATTATAGAATGCTTTGGGTTGGAAGGGACCTTAAAGATAATCTAGTTCCAACTCCCCTGCCATGGCCAGGGCTACCTTCCTCCACACCAAGTTTCTCAGGACTCCATCCAACCTGACTTTGAACACTTCCTGGGATGGGGCATTCAAAATTTCTCTGGGCAACCAGTTCCAGTGCCTCACACCCTCACAGTAAAGAATTTCTTCTTTATGTTCAATCTAAATTTACCCTCTATCAGTTTAAAGCCACTCCACCTTGCCCAATTTCTACAGGCTCTGGTAAAAAGTCCCTCTTCAACTCTCTTGTACCCCTTAAGGTACTGGGAGTTTTCCCTGTTGCCTTCTCTTCTTCAGGCCGAACAACCCTGGCTCTCTCAGCTTTTAACAGGACAAGTGCTCTAGCCCTCTGATTATCTTCTTGGCCTCCTCTGGACTCTCTCCAACAGGTCCATGACTTCCTTAAGCTGGGGGCCCCAGAGATGGATGCAGTACTTTGGGTGGGGTCTCAAGAGATCACAGGGGCAGAATCACCTCCCTTGACCTGCTTTTGGTGCAGCACAGGATACTGTTGGCTTTCTGGGCTGCAAACACACATTGCCTGGGCTGAGCTGCTCATAAACCAGCATCCCCACATCCTTCTAATTCAGGTCTGCTCTCAATCCATTTGCTGTACAGCCTGTATTTGTGCCTGGGACTGGCAAAGAACTGGCAAAGGATACCACATGATTACTTTGGAAGGAGAGTCTTCATTTTTCTTAAGCAGACTTCATAGATGTCCATTATGACCATGAATTCATTAGGAAAAACAGCTAAAATGTAGGAAATACTTCAATATATTCTAATGCTCTGTTCACTGACAATGGGTGACTTGCACTTGATCATAGCCTTGAATTTCTCTTTGCAGCATGGGTATACAGAATAAAAAGCACTGGAAAGTTGGAGGTAATTTTGGTTCAATTATATGGTAGAAATTTTAATTTCTCAAGCTAAATTAAAAATAGAAGATAAGAATACAGTTGGCTTTATTTCTTCTATTAAAAAACTGTAGAAAAACCCTCTGTCTAAATGCTGGAAAGTAAATTAGACCTTTTAGCTATTAGAATAGAATATCTCAATGAAACATTGAAAGAGAAAGTAGCAATGTGCACTGGGCAGTATTAACAGACTTCTTGTGTAGATTGTTCCAGGGAGTGATGTTTCCACTTAACTGGCTTAGAAGGACATGAAAAGTAATCAGAGCTTTTAAAAAATGAAAAACTGACTTCTTTCATGTTTAACTTCCTTTGGTTTCATGCTGTTAATTGTAAGTAGACTTATAGTCACCTTAAAAATGTCATGAATGGAGCCATTGTACTGGATCCTATAAACAAAAATTGAGATAGAAATGCCATCTCTGGTAGTTCACAATTCAAAAGTATGTTTCTGCTGCATAATGAATGCCAGTGAGATACACCCAGATGTGATCATGCAGAGATAACTACAAGGCCAGGAACAGGATTGGCTTGAACCAAGGAGTGTTGCTAATGAGCAGGGCTTGTTCCCTAAGGCACAACCTCATACCAGCACCACTTCCATTCCTCATGCTGGTACCTCTGAAAAAAGCTGCACTATAGGGTATGGGCACACCTGTAAGTGCAGGGCTTTGAGCTCCAGATTCCACACAACTGCCTGGAACACCAATGCTGTGCTGTGAGCTTGAGAGTTACACTGTTCATCCAGGGCAGCAGTGGAGCTGGAGCTGAAGAGGAAGGTACCAGACAGCAGATGGTTTCAAACCAAACAAACACAAGCACACATACAAATACTCCAGAAAACAGATGGGAGAGCCCAAGTGGGCTGAGCATTACTGGGATGACGTGCAGCAGTCTAGAGCAGTAGCTTTGCTGTGAGTGTTCATAGGCTGAGTAAATCAGGCACTGCAGAAGGGAAAGACATGAAGGGAGTTATTGCCTCTTCAGAGAATTTGGTAGGAACTGCTGCACTAGGCCTGATAAGTTGGACAACAGTGGAAGTGGTTTTTATCACTTTTGTCTGAAATTGATCTCCAGTGAACAGAAATGAATTTTCACTATTCCAAACCTGAACGGAGCAGGAAAAGACTGTGATTCACTCCTAGTTTTGTCATTCAGTTCTACCACCCTTCAGCTCTATAACTCAGCAATGTTATGAGAAGAGAGTTTGACTTATGAAGAGCAAAATGAACTTCTGGATTCAAAATCCAATTAGCATTGCAAATCTTAATCTCCTTTTTTTCCCCTCATCTTATAGCAAGAAGCATGGAGGTTTCCTACTTTTACACTGAATGATGGCGCTGTGGAATAAAAAACAATGCAGGTCTTGATTTCACACTTTTTTTTGGGTGCTTCTTTTTTTTTAGCACATCTACATGAATTTACAAATGCAAATGTGATTTAATAAAGGACAGTGGGTGTCTGTACAGTGTAGTTGCGTGAAGCAGAGAGAGATGCTGGTGGAGGGTGGATAATTCTAATCAAACTACTCACACCTTGCCCTCCTTGACATGCAATACCACTTTAAACAGCAGTGCTCTAATAGAGAAAAGAGCTACTGTACTTACCCACTCAATAATTTGCATAATTTTGAAGAGCTGAAAATGTCACTGCTGTTTTATGATAATTGTTGGGAAATGATTAGCTATAGCATTTATACATTCCTGAAAAAAAACCAAAACTATTTTACTATTCTCTCTTTAATATTAAAAAGGATTAATAAAATGAAAAATAAAATCACCTTGGAGGACAAACATTATGTATAAAATAATGGGTGTCATATGAAGACACATAAGTTATCCATCCATTTGCTATAGCTTGTCATATCTGGGAAAGTCTTAAAAATACATACTCTTGACTGCCACTTCTGCAATTTCAAATGCAAATTTTAGCAACAGGAATAGATAAAAATAACCCATTATTTTCTTTCTTCTCTGCTTCGTAGCTTTGGTTAGAATTCACCAAATTTATGTCTCCTGTAATTCAAACATTTTTTAATTGTGACAGATAGATATGAGCTGCTCATCTCTTGTTCATAGTTCTTCTTTCAGATAAATCCATTGATAAGAAGATTGAGACATCAGTTCTAGGTCCTCCCGGTTCTACAGTCCTCACAGCTCCCTGAGCTTAGCAGGTTTGGTTGTTGTAGAGCGACATGAAATAAAAACTATCTCTAATACAAATCCTTGTGGAATCTCGGTTCCACAGAAGTCCATATCCAGCATCCTTTGACTTCCAATGTCTTTCTCAGGCTCCTCTTTTTCATATGCTTTAATAACAGTACAGCTGAGATTTAGAAAGGTCATTTTTATAACAGTCATGAAAGGCTAGACTGCTCTTCTTTGCCCACCTCCATCTGGGAACCTGGCCATGAATGCCAGTCTCTCTTAGGGTTTTCAGTTTCTGTGTGATGTGAATGATGTGTTTCTCCTGGCAGACTCTGTTTTGACAGTCTGTGCAGAATAGAGAGCTTTTTAATCATTTTTCTCCCGGTTTAGAGAAACTGCTCAGTTGCAGTTTAGAAAGGAGAGGATGGAAGAAATGGCAATTATTGCTACACATATGAAGATAAAGTTCAAGGAATGTCTTCTTTATCCAGCATAAGTTTACAGAGGATGAAGTAAAATATATTTATGATATAAACTCTCATTCAGAAAAAACATGACTTCCATCCAGACCCAATACATGTTCCAAAATGTGGCACATATTCTCTGGAAAGCTCCTGAGATATATTTATTTTTGTTTGATCTGGAAAATTTTGTCAGAAATAGCTAAAACATCTCAATTTAAAAGAAGTATTTGTTTTTACCCTTTACTACAGAAGAAGCTTAAACAATTACTGCCTTTTTAAAAATGTATGTGAAGGAATAAAAGGTAGCTTGGACTAGCGTGACAAAACTGACACAGCCTCACAAGGAGTCAGGTGTACTAAAACTTAACTGAGTAACAATCCAGAAGATTGACCATCATTTCTTGTATGAACTGACACACTAGGACATCTGAGAGTGAAAACATATTTTCCACCTTCACTGGAAAAGTTTGCAAAGACTTTTTATGATGCAGAAATCCATATGGTTGTAATGAACTGTGTAGAATTGACTATATTTATATAGACTATTTCTATGGTAGTGTAGCCATCCTAGTCTGGCTCACCACCCACATAATTGACCTTGTGTCTCATAATGTGTGTCTACTATATTTGCTATCACTAGAACACATTGGATACAGCAGCCTATATAGATCTCTCACAAACTGCAATCTTAAGTCTGATTCTCTGGGGTTTTATCACAATATCTATTTTTTCAAGAAATCGGGTGAGAGCATCCCGTGTTAGAAAGTAGCATGTTTTAACCCCAGCCAGTAACTGAATATCACACAGCCACTCACTCACACCCCTGCCCTGGTGGGATGAGGAGGAGAATCCTAAAAGAAAGATAAAACTTGTGGGTTGAGATAAGAATATACAGAATGTTATAATAATTACTACTAACAATATTAGTAATAACAATAATAATGAAAAGGGAAAAGAGAGAGGAATAAAACCCAAGAAAGACAAGTGGTACACAATAAAATTACTTGCCACCCACTGACTGATGCCCATCCATTTTGTGAGTAGCTATAAGCCCCTCCTGGCATACTCCCTCCACAGTAGGATGTTCTGGGAGTGACATTCTGTGGTATGGAATATCCCTCTATCCAGTTTGGGACAGCTGTCCTGGCCGTGCTCCCTGCAGTTTCTTTTGCACCTCTTCACTGGTAGAACTAAAGGATCAGTGTGTTCTCAATGTTATTTTCTTACTGAACCTAAAACACAGCACTGTACAAGCTATGAAGAAGAAAATTATCTCTATCCCAGCCAAAACCAAAACAGAAAGATATCTAATCTTCTTTTAGGGCTTTGAAGCTCTGGCAAGTGTTTAATTATACTTACTGCTATGATGATGCAGTTATTGTGCTATACCAAGTTTGAATTTCATAGAATCAAAGAATGGCTAGGGTTGAAAGGGACCTTGAAGAGCATCCAGATCAAAATCCCCTTCCATTGGCAGGGACACCTTCCACTAGACTAGATTGATCAGAAGCCCATCCAGCCTGGCCTTGAACACTTCCAGGGATGGAGCACCCACAACTTCTCTGGGTAACTTGTTCCAGTGTCTCAGCATCCTCAGAACAAAAAAAAGTTTCCTAATATCTAATCTAAATCTGCACAGTTTCAGTTTGAAGCCATTTGTCCAGCTTCAAATTCCAGCCATTTGATCATGTCTATCTTTGTCTCCAAGACTAAAAAGACCTCTTGTAGGAAGTATTTGTTCCTTGTGCCAGTACCTATTCACAGTAATCAAGACACCTCTTAACCTTTCTATTGAGCTTCACACCATAAGATTTGTTTTCCAACTACTGAAGAGTGTTTCTGTTTAGTTTGCTGGTTTTATTGTTTTCACTAATCTTATGAAAGGGAAGAGTTAGTCTCTAAGACTTAGGAGATATAGCCACTACTACTCCCACCTTTGCTTCTGCTGCCATTTATTGACTATTAGAAGGGATACTCCAAATGAAACCTCTAAAATTTTGTCTAGTGGAAATGTATTCAGATAATTGAGTTCATTCATTTGTCATTGAATGCTAAAGTGCTTAAAAAAGCAGGAGGTACAAACTCTCACATCACTCAGATACCTTCAGATCATCAGTTCCTCCAAATTCCTGTTTTTCTCTCCAGTAGCTGTGACAGAATCTAATTTCAAAGCTAGAGTTTGTGTATACTTTCCATATAACTCATAAACACTTTTTTTCCTGATCTTATCATTTTTGAGACAATGTTTTTGCCTGTCTTTCTTCTTCAGGAGTTTTTACTCAGGAGTTCATGCTACATCTTATTTATCAAGAATACTGTAAGTTTTGGACTTTTTTTTAAAGAGTATCAGTCTATCTTATTTTAAATTGATGTTTGTTTTTTTTTCCCCAATATACCAATACCTCATCTGAGGGAGGAATTCAGAGTGAAAAAATAATATATACTGATAACAGTTATATGCTAATTCATTAAGGTCTGATGCTACCTGAGTGCTCATCAAAGGAAAAATATTTGAAGGATAAGGTAGGGCTTGCAAGCATATCACACACAGGTTCTTCCCTAATATATTTCCCGTCTATCACACTTATTACTGCAGGGTGGGCTGACAGGTTAATTATGTACTTGCAGGAGAAGTGATACAGAGGTTATTATGATCTCAAAAGCAAACACTTATAATCATTTTATCTAAATAGAAGACGGCCTCACCTTTATGAAGGTCTGCATTTAGTGAACATTTTTAAGACAGCAGTCGCTGCCCTTTAAAGGAAGATATCTGATAAACTAGATATCAAGCCAACAGGATATAGAATGGGCTGCAAAAATGTAATCTATGCATATGGTAGTACATGGGAGAAAAGGATTGATTTTGTGATGAAGCCACAGGACTAGGATTCACAAAATTCTGTTCTAATTTCCAGGTTAATATTTTCCAGATTTCTTATGTGCAGAGCTGTTACTGATATGGAGACTCATTGTGTAAGATTATATCCACTGAGTCTTACAACATGGGGAGATCATATCAAAAACATCTGGTGTGCCTGATTAATTGATTGTCATATGTATGTATGTCCTGTTGTTTGGAAGGTGTGCTCCCAAATATATGAGATCCTCACAGATGGGGCTGTGTTTCTAGTGAGGTTACAACTGTGAGAGGAATCTTATTAAAAACCACAGGGTTTTTTAATCTGTTGTGCAGATCAAAATTTTTTACCTGTTCTGGAACAGGCAAAGGCATCAGCCTATCGTGGATCAGGCTATTCATCTACATCTAGCAGATCTTTTGCCAGATTGAGAGAATGATGTTCATATAAGTACATATGAATTATCTGACATCTGGAAGAGAGAGGTAAGAAGACCTAGCCATGCACTGAATATTTTAACTTGATAGATGATGATGTAGCTGCAGTCATATCATAAAGATCTTTACATATTTTATTTATGAAGAAATTCTAGAACTGAAGTCTATTAAATCTTGACATTTAGAGGTCTCTTGAGTTCTTGTTTCAGGTTTTTTTACCCCCTCATTTCATCTGATTTTTCCTTTGTTTTGTTTTGTTTTGTTTTAAATGAGCTTCATAGTTACTCATGTTCCTCTTTTAGCTACCTGCCATGCTAAACACTCAGCCATGCTTAACACTCACCCATTTGACGTCAGTCATTCTGTACTTTGGGCTAGTTCATTGATTACTACAATTAAACCCAGACATTAATTAAATAATAATACCTAGATACCCAATCACTTCTTCTTCAACAGGGTTCAGACTCTATCATGATGCATTTTACTTCCCTCTCCACCCCAAAACTACTAAAGAAGTTCTATCTTAGCTGTTGGGTTTCTATGAACTTTCCATAAAAGTCCAGCAGGCTGTGCACAAATATAACTTCCCTCACATGGATCTGGCCTTAACACAAGAATAAAATATTCATCAACTAAATTATTCAGGGAGTAATTGTTGGTATTTGTTGAATAATGTATTCTGTTCATGGTGTCTGAATACTACAAGAGTGAGGTGAATAAATTATATGACAAAGGAACAAAATCACCAACTTGCATTTGTTGAATAGCATTTTATCTAGGCTAAATATATTTCTTAATAAAAACATAGCATAAGGGATAAAAAGTTTTTACCTTGTTTTCCTTTCTGACAAAGAGTAAGGCTTTAGGTATGTATTGTAATGGTCCTTAAGCTGCACAACAGAATTTGAGATCTGACAGGTAGAACAATAATATGTTACATGGTAATTGCCAGACAACACAAAACACAGTATTTCTTCCCTTCAGAAAATGTTTGTTTTACTGCTACTAGAAAGCAGCCTAGTAAATGGGTTATAGTAATTGTAAAAGTAACTTAAGTTCTGCTTATTCAGTATTAGAGCTTATATATCCTACACCTTCAGCTATTTTACTCCCTTTACTTGCTAGAATCATGTTCTTCACTGCCTGAACAAATATTTTATTACTGAAAAAATACACGTGCTTTTATTTAAGGGTTGCACTGAACAATGCCACATGAATAGAAATGTGTAATTTTCTGCTATGAGCTGTCTCATCTGGGAAACCTGTGAACCAGGAAGCCTGGTCTGAGTAAATCGTGTGGACACACAACATGTGCCTGTGGAACAGAACTAAGAGCTGACAGTCCTTCAATTCAATACTGCTTCAAATAATGATAAACGTGATCCCAACAGAAAAAGTGTAGCTGTTCAGTTCAAGCTGCTTCCATGTGGGTGGGGAGGGATGCTGAAAAGGAACAACTGTACTTGAAAAAGTTTACATCACCAATATGTCCTGACTAATATTCCTCGAGGCAACGTTTTAACTTCAAAGAGCTGCTAATACCTCTATTTATGCAGCAGAATTTTTGATAGTTTTGATCTACTGGCCTGCTCTCTCTCTTTTGGTTAAACTACAAGTGAACGTCCACATATGTAGAGCATTGCACCAACTGAATCTAGTCAATAAAATTGCAAGATACCCCTTTAACACTTACCTGGAAACTGGAACAAGAGA
Organism: Pyrocephalus nanus; assembly: GCA_038380795.1. Taxonomy (NCBI): domain Eukaryota; kingdom Metazoa; phylum Chordata; class Aves; order Passeriformes; family Tyrannidae; genus Pyrocephalus; species Pyrocephalus nanus. The sequence continues at coordinate 9,003,542 of CM076260.1, read as the reverse complement.
GGGTGGTATGGATTCTGTGGGACCTGCAAGCATCATTTACAACTTAACTGATATTTATGAAAAGACAATTTTAAGCAACTTTTATAGTCACACAATAATTCACATTACATTGACTGTTTTCTACAAGCATAATTACAGATTACCTTAAAGCATGGAGTTGAAATGTGCTCAGTAGGTGCATGTCTGTGTGCACAAGTAACACAAAAATTTGTTCATTTAGATTATTTCTTCATCCATCAATACAAATACTCCCAATACCTGTTTGTTTCAGTGTCAGTCAAAGGAGCTTGACAGCTTATTTTAGGTGCTCAGGAATCAGTAAAAATTTCATAAATAAACATAAATTTAGCACATGCTTACAGAGAGCATTCACTCAAAAAATGGATTTGATTTAAGCACTCACTTAACTATTTTGCTACCTGGGTCCTAAATAAGCAACTGTCATTTTAAAGAACATCATATTCTGATTGGATTTAATTCCATGTACTCTAAGAGAATTTATCTTCCTTGTAAATATTCTTACCAGTACTGACTGTGTGAATAGAAATGTTGGTTTCTTCAGATATCCCTTCCCTGCCCTCACAACACCACGTGAGAACAGCTCACTAATTAAAAGGAATGCTATTTCTGTTGGTGACTTCAGCCTTGATTGTTATGAGATTCTGATGCTGTCACAACCCAAGGTGAAGTCTTCACCTGGGGAGAGAAGCATGCAAATACTGCATGCTATAAAAAGGAGAAGAGACATACTGATGAAAATAAGGCAGGCTTGTCTCAGAAAATATTAGATTTCTAAGTTTTTCATGCAGTCCAGCAGTTTATTTAACTCTTACTTAGCTTTGAGAGAGAAAAACTGTACTTGGATATTTTCTCTTTTTTTTTTTTTTTTTTTTCTAAGACATCTACTTCATTGCTTCTTGTAATACAGAAAAATTACCGTAACAGAATATTTTTATCTCCATATTTGGCTCACACATTGTCTTATGCCATCAAAATTAACTTTTATATCATGTTATTTTTTTGATGCAATAAAAGTAGCCGCAGGTAACATGCTACCAGGTTAGTATAAAATGGGCTTCCTCACTCCTGAAGACCATTTTTCTTTTCTTGGACCATTGTGCTGACATGGAAGCTCTTATTTCATCTTCTTATGTCTTTAATAAATATAAATCTTAAAATGCTTCTCTTTTAAATTTTTATTAGGCTTTGATCATCCTTTTGTGGAATAAATTCACCTGTAAAAAAGATTTATGAGAATGTAGCTAAGAATTTACCCTGTAACTGGTGAAACAGTTGGTTTTCTAATATGTTTGAGAGGAGAGCATAGTAAAGACTATTTTGCCCATGATTTAAATTGTTGAAATCCAACAGATTGGATGTATTTTGCAGTTGTAAATGAGTACTAAATATGTTCTCGAAAGGAGAATGTGAGTTAGTCATACTGGAAAAGAAAACATAATAGAAACTTATGACTCTGAGTGGAGGGAAGAGCCAAAGGATAAAGATAACAGTAAATAAAATGAAATTATGAAAACAATATTTGGAAAAAAATTAGTAATTAAGAAAGAAATTTCTTCTCAGTCACATACTAATTGGTAGTGATATAGTCGAAAGAGGAAAGCTTATAGAGTTTATCTTCTACCCTGTCTTTTAAAATCACCATAGAGAGATATATATATGTTAGGTCCCATAAAATGAAAGCAATCATTTAACCATGTATTCTTTTTCTCTACTTTGCAACTGCATCTGGTTCTTTAGAAATCTGCATAATATTTCCATAATGAGATTCAGACCCTAATATGCCAGACAATACTTGAGCAAGCTTTCTTCCTAAGCAATTATTATAGACAAAAGTGGGAGGAAAAAAAATAACAGTGAAGTCACTGGTCTATGCTTCAAGAAAACATCTAAACGGCCCAACCTATCTCTTGGCTTTCAGTTTATGCCTTTTCTGCAACATTTACTGGTGGGATAATATCAATATCTGTTATTTGAGTCTCTGGTTTATTTATTTTCTTTTAATAAAATTGTAATTAATATTTCTGAAGATTGTATATGCCAGACTATGCTAGAACAAGTACAGTGCTAGTTAGCTTCTACAAAAGTAGTAATAATAATCTGTCCACAGGCTCCTAGAAGTGGAAAATTATGGCAAACTAACAAAAATTGCTGGTAGTCACACTGTGTCTGTCTGAAGTTCTTACAAGGCTATGGAACCCTACAGAGAAACTCACCTAAATCTCTGCTGGGTCTTGCAAAGAAATGGAAATCTTTCCAACTTTTTGTTTTTCTGTTGACCCACATTTTTTCATGGTCATTTCCTGTAAGACCCTGTATTTGAAATGGAAGTTTCTTTTGCATAATTTCCTGCTGTATTCTTTACTCTTTATCTCATGAAAACAAGGAAAAGAGTAGAGGGATCAATTTTTAAAAAGAGTTCGATTTATGACATTTTGCAACAGATTTGGTTCTCAGTAAAAAAGAAACCAAAGTGGTACAGACTTGAAATATCTGAGCTGCTGTACAGAGAAATTAGTCCTTGAAGTTAGTCCCAGTGCAGTATGTGATCAGTAATCTAAGAATGTTTGGATGGCCTATGTGCTGATACAGCTTCATGGAATATTTGCTCATTGCCTTCAGTCTTCATCACATGACAAATTCATTCGTATTGATTGCTGCTGAGAAAAAACGCTATCATAAATGTAAATATTTCCCCCCAAAATACAAGAATAATACTTGCATGATAGTTTTGACCACATTTATTTCCTTTAAAGCACCTATATGAGAGAAATTCTGTTTGTTGGAACATTTGTCAAATGTGGAAGTGCCATGAATATGCACACAAGCATGTATTCACACAAACATTGATATCATATGTGCCTGTGTGACCTTTATGAAAACTTTCTGTGGGCTGAGAATTTGAAAAGGAAGGAAGGAGGGTTTTGGCAGTGAAATAGCAAGTATGACTTTCTTCATAATGCCTACAGGAAAATGAGCAGCTGTTGTGGAGGAAGTAAAGGACAATATGCAAAACGACCACCAGCAGGAACATCGATGTTTGCCATGTGATACTTTAAAACTGAGGATCAACCTGCTTGTTCATCTGTGTACCTGAACTCAGCCAGGAAAGAGAAAGATCATTTAAGGCACATTCCCTTTTCTTATGCTACGAAATCTCGGAATCACAGAGCAATATGACTTAGAAGGGACCCATAAGAATAATTGACTCCTACTCTTAAGTAAATGGCCCATACAGCAATCAAACCCACAACCTTGGTTTTATTAGCACCATACTCTAAACATCTGAGCTAACCTCAACTGAAAGGGCAAAGGAGGTTGTGGGTCTGCAATGAATGGCTATGGTCTCTTCAGAAGGGATAGGCAAGGAAGAAGAGAGGTGGTGGGGTAGCTCTGTGTGTTAGAAAGTGTTTTGATTGTCCAGAGCTTAATGATGGTGACAAAAGAGTTGAACATTTCTGGGTAAAAATCAGGGGGAAAGACCAAGAAGACAGATATTTATGAGTCAACAATATGCCCAGGTGGCCAAGAAAGCCAATGGCATCCTGGTTTGTACCAGCAATAGTGTGGCCAGCAGGACCAGGGCAGTGATTACTCTCCCATATTCAGCACTGGTGAGGCCACAACTCAAGTGCTGTGTCCAGTTCTGGGCCCCTCACTGCAAGGATATTGGGGTGCTGGAACATGTACAGAGAGGAAAGCTCGTGAAGGGTCTGGAGCAAAAATCTTATGATGAGCATCTGAGAGAGATGGGTTTGTTTAGCCTGGAGAAAAGAAAACTCAGGGAGTACAATTGTTCTATGCAACTACCTGGAAGGAAGATGCAGTGAGGTGGAGGTCGGTCTTTCTCCAGAGCAACAAGTGTTAGGCTTGCTCTATACCATTTCCACTAGTTATCAGATTCTGAAAGAAGGTGCCAGACAATCAGTTTACAAGGGTTACGGCCACAGAAGAGAGCAAGCTGAAGTGATAATGGCTGTGTAATGACCATTAAATCATTCTGGCCACCATGTCCTGAGCTCACTTTGACCTAAAGCAGCTGCTGTCAACGGACATCAGGCCCTATCATGAGTTCTGTGTTGGCCAAAATCTGAGCAGGAGGTGAGTCAGTAGTCACATCCCAACATGTCCTTAACCATTTCTCCCTGTAACTGGTCTGCAAAGTACAGGCAAAGAGGTAAACATCTGTTCCAACTGTATCATTTGGTGACTACAGTGAATGACTGTAGGAATGCTCATGTATTTTCTGGAATTGCTGCTTTATTCTCTCAGGAAAGAGTCTTCAGTGAAAGGAAATGTTCATTTCCAACATTTATTCATAGAGCTGCATATATTTACATACATTCAATCACTATAAACATACAGTTTTGAAAGGGGACCTGAGGAAAAAAAAAAAATGAGTTCACTCTAATGCAATTACTTTAAGTAAATGTATAAAGAAAAATATAAAATTTAGGAACATATAAATGCTTTCTCATTCACTCGGGGAAGGAATCACACATTTTAATAATGCCCTTGTACATATGATTAAAAAAAGAGAGACTAGAAAAAGACAAAAGGATGAAAGAGGAAAAGAGAGGAGGAGTAAACGAAAGAGAAAGGAAAAGTGAAAAGGAAATGATTTACAGTGCTTTCCTGTTTCATGGTCCTGATTATCACCTTGTTATAATCTTGATCTTTTTCATGCTCCTTGGACAACTACTCCTCAAAAAAATAACCAAGATCTCTGCCTTTTTATAAAAATTCTATCAGTCAAGGACTGAGAGAATAAAACAAGTTCTGGCTGGAACTTCCAGTAAATTTCCCCTGAATGCCACTTTTAAGGCCACAGTTTCAACACTCATGGACTCTTTATATACCTAAATGAACTTCCAATGTTTAGTATGGTATAAACATAACATTGTTTCAGTAATGGATCATAACATTAGTAAGTGCATCCTGAAAACTGTGGAACAAATGGCCATTAACTGGTCTGTAAGAAGGTCCAGATGTTAAAAATCCTGAATCGCTTTCAGAGAGATGAGAGGGTAGAAAATCTTTTATTTATCATTCTCAGCTATTTTCAAAATTCATTCCCATTTCTGGTTGTTAAGCATTAAGTCCTGATTGTTTCTGAAAATCCTTGAGTAGTTAATCAATCATACAAACCAAGTGTTGACTGGTTGTCTCAAACAGCCCTCATTCGACAGGTTCATCTGACATTTGTTTGCAACAAACAAGCAAATGAAGACTACCATCTGTATGGACAATAGCTTTAAAGGAAAAAGATAGGACTGAGGGGAATGACTGATTTGTAGGCTATTTTTCCTGTCAGAGAGAACAAAGTAAAATCTACATATTGTCAGTCAAGTTGATTGAGGGTTAATTTGCCTGCAATTCTTCAATAGATGACAGGAAACATGAAAGACATGTAGGTAAAACCTCAGCACATCATATATGTGAGACTCCATTATATATGCATGTTAGCACAATTTGCCTCTGACCTCAAAGGGATGTGAGAAGCAGAGCATCTTTCATTTGATCTTTGCAATATATCTCATTATATCTCCAGTCTGTGTGGTACAGCTGACACACTGGAGGGAAGGGATGCCATCCAGAGGGACATGGACAGATTTGAGAGGTGGGCCAGCAGGCTGAGAGGATGATCCTCCCCTACTCTGCTCTGCTCTCATGAGACCCACCTGGAATTCTGTGTCCAGCTCTAGGGCCCCCAAAATAAAAGGATTTTATTGCTGGAGCAAGTCCAGAGGAGGGCCACAAAGATGATCCAAGGGCTGGAGCACTTCTTCCATGAAGTTGTAGAGAGAGCTGGGGTTGTTCAGGAAGGATAAGAAAAGACTCCACGGAGATATTTTAGCAGCCTTCCAGTACCTGAAGGGGCTACAAGAATGCTGGAGAGTGACTTTTGACAAAGGTATGTAGTGATAGGATAAGGGGTAATATCTTTAAACTAAGAATAGATTTATATTAGATATTAGGAAGGAATTCTTTACTGTGAGAGTGGTGAGGCACTGAAACAGATTTCCCAGAGAATCCGTGGTATCCCACCCTGGAAGTGTTCAAGACCAGTTCAAGCAGGTCGCTCGCTAAGCAACCTGGTCTAGTGGAAGGTGTTCCTGCCTGTGATGGAGGGGATGGAGCCAGATGATCTCTATGGTACTTTCAAACCAAATTATTTTATGATTCCATGAGTCTGTGAGCTCTGTGCTTTAACACTGAAATCATGAGGGTTCAACACCAGGTACAGCGTTTCCAAAATTTCTGGCTATCATATGGAGACGGTTTTGTGGCTCTGAGTGCACCTGAAGCTCTACAATCTCTTCCCCCATTCCTGGGGGTTTAGCTGATGGCTAAGGGTAGGGTCTAAAATGGTGGAGCTGTGCAACCCTGCACAAGCACATAGTTCATGTTCTGAATCTCAAACAATCTCTGGAAGAGTCTCTTGCTCTCTGAGTTCTACAGGGGGCAAATAGGAACCACATAATCTGCTGGGCTGTAATAATTTCTTAAAACAGGATGCATGACAATAAAATTCAGAGAATTACTCCTTCAAAATTTTTCCTCTTTAGCACACATGAAAATGACTGAAAGAAACTTCAGAAAGCTACCTCTTTATTTTTCATAACTGTAGAAAAAAAAGGAGATAGATGCCCAAAAAGTCCAAATGGTTCTCTTAATAGACCTTGGAAGATATATTAGCATTCTCTGTTTAGAAAGAAAAGTAGATTTTTTTTTTTTTTTTGAAATATGGATATCACTACTCATCCAATGCTATTCCGTGGTTCAATTTGTTTGGGTTTTAAGATCAAATGTAAATTATTATGTCTTCTGAAAACCAAAGCAGACAGAATTTTTCCACACATCTACCACAACTTTAATGAATTTAGAAAAGACATAAGAAAGAAAGGATATAAAGCTTTCTGTATCAAAGTTTTTATGTTGGTTGTCAACCCCTCAGTTTTAGCAGAAAACATATGTAGGGATGCAATTCCCATTAGATGACTATTTCAGTACTTCTTAGGCCTTTCAGTGAAATGTGTATCATTGGTCTACAATGTGGCCTAGATACAATGCAGAATACCTTACTCAGATAAACAGATTCTTACTTAGTATCAAGGTTTTTCTCTGGTTTAGTGTAAGTAGAAATACTTTCAGTCATGTTTCCTCTGCCACATTTCAGGTTTTAAAGTCTTAATGGTGTGAAACAGGATTATGATACAGTTCCTATAAATTCTATCTATCCAAACATCAGTGATTTTGAACATACCATATTAATAAGCATAAAAGAAGATGGACAATAAGTCATGAATAAATAAAATTGCAGAGAAAAAGAACTGTTCTTTTGCAATTAAATATACAAAAACTTTAAGCAGTATGAATATTACTGTAACCAAGGCTAAGAGGAAGGAAAGAAGAAATCATGTTTAATAATTGGTATTTGCTCAAAATTAATCCTTAGACCACATAGTATATAAGGCATTATGGACATCTATGCATTTCAAAGCTTGGTGTGAACAGTGGCATTTCAGACATCAGTACATTGAAACCATTAGAAATTCTAGTTAAGTTCAAAGGAAATACTGAATATGTAATTGCAAAACTTTTATAAGGTTTTCTCATTCCTGTGATAACTGAATCTGCTGCAATAAACTATGACAGGTAAAAAGAAAGCTGGAAAAAAACCCAGGTAAAGTTATGCTTATGGCTAAAATTACAATATGAAATAAATGTCACATATTTTCATTGCAATGGGGAACATTTGCATGGTAATTCTTATGACTGCCACCTAGAATTTCATGGAATTTGAAGGAGCTCCTGCAAGATTATCTTTGTCTCATGGCTCAGAGAAATCCTGCATAGCCATGAAACAAGAGATAAGAACTTCTTGCAAAAGTAAGTAGGGTTTTCAGCAGGCTTTGAAAATATTTATATTGCTTCAGAATTTACTAAACTTTTCAGAGCGACAAAAAGAAAATTATGTGTATACATATATAAAACAGGGGGGAAAAAAAGCAAAAAGGAGTTTATCCTTATATACTCCACTAAGAGAAATAGAATTAATGTTTGGAATCCTTACGTAATCAAAATAGTTAACAGTTCCAGTATATGAGAAAAAAAGGTCATCAGATTTATATCTTTGGAATTAGATTCTGTGTAATTCTATGTATATATTAACTAATTATTTATCCACATTTTACGAGAGTTAATATATTAAATGTGAACTATAAGAGGAAAAACTATTCTGAATGTATACCATGTTTTTTGATACTTCCAGAAAAACCCAGAATTCAGTGAAGGAGATTTTTACTTGAGTGCTAAAAATATATCTGGTTGCTTAGTTTAAATGCCTGTATTGATAAATAACTTTTAATGGAGAACTGACATAGAAACAGTTCCAAATCTAATACTGATGTAAAACAAATGCAGGAGATGCATGAAGAATTCTGAAAGTACTGGAATGAGACAAACAATGACATAAGACCAGTTTTTCTGCAAATGCTGATGTCAGTTATGATTACCAGCGTATGTCAACAGTGAAGATGTGAGAAATGCAAGAAGTGAAATCTTGACACAGGTTTTGTAATACTCTGTAGTTGTGCATGAAATTATTCCTGAATAGAAAATTATGGATAAGCTATTATAGAACTTAGGTTGTTTGCATGGACATGTCAGGAGTAAATTGACTCCAATTTTGAGTAACAGAAAGCTAACAGCTAATGGGATGGCAATTTCTGTGAGCCATATGGGCACACGAATATTTTCTAATTTCGTTCCATGAATATTATCTGTTCCTTTTCGTATGAGCACATTGTGTTTTAATTATTAGTGCTGCTTCTGGATGAAATAAACAAAATATGATTATTGGAAGGTAAAATGAGAAAAAAAGACAATGGCACCCTCTCTGCAATGGAAATTATGCCAATAAATCAGAAAGAACTGTGACACATACATTCTTTTAAAACACATTATCTGTGAAGCATTGCAAATTGGGAGTCAGGTGTTTTGGTGTGCATTCAGGTGGAAGATTCCAGAGGAGTTAAAACTGGATTCCATTTCAGGAAAAGGTATCTGCTCATTTGACATAGCCAGTTTAACAAGAAGAACCTGCATTTTTCTGCACAGCCCATAGCTTAGAAAATCCTTGCCACAGACCTGCATGACTTTTCCCTGGACCATTGGGAACTATGATGGTTAACAACCCACAACATTGGAAAAAAAAAGGATGTGCTATGAAACTTAAGAAGACACCAGAAATAATATCACAAAAATCAGCTATATGGGGGACAAATTTTGGAAAAGCAGTCACTAAGTGCCAGGTTCTCCACAGAGTAAAAAAAAACCACCATAAGTCCCTGTATAACGTAAAAAAATTAGGAAACCAAAGGAACTGTTATACAAAAGCATATATGCATTTGCTTAAATATCACTGGCTTCAGTCGTAAATGATTGAACTCTCTCAAGGAGATGATATTACTAATATATTTAATGTGCAGCTCATACTTAAAGGCTTTGAAGAGTCTAGAGAAGCCTTGAGAAGTCCTCATAGCCAAGATGTTTTGCCTTTTCAAAACAGTGTTATTCAGACTCCCAGTTAAAGGCAATCAATATCTAGTATAGGTAACCTGATTACAAATGCATAAGGATTATATTTGTAAGAACACATCCATCTTCAAGGAAATTTCAAAATATATTTAAAAACTGAATTGCATTTAAGCTTCATTTTAATAGAAGAATAAGTTTTGGAGAGTAACAAAGTTATGTTCAGCAAAAAAATAATTTATACACTCTCTACTTAGCAACCTCCTATATGCTTAAATAATTTAAACTATTTATAAATGAGAATATCTTCTGTGTATGCTTCAATTATTGCTTTCAGTATATTTTCTCTCTTTTCTCATGTAGCATGCTGCATATACTCAATGTGTCTCCAGTGTCTATTATCACTGTTCTCGTATAATAAACTTCTTATCTGTGAGAATATGACCTTGACATTGTGAAAAAAAAGCCTTTTAAAGAATAGCTCAATTAAAATCTAATACCTCTGTTTAGGATTTGATTTCATTACTATTCATAAGACTGTGAAACACTATTTGAGTCATGAGTTCTCATGCAACTCGAATACTTGTTTCAAAAGAAGTCATTACAAAAATAATTTTTATTCTTCTCTCTGCCCTATTGATTTTCAGTCACCATGGAACTCTCTTTGTTGACTTTGCAAAGGTCTCTGTTGAGAGTTCATGCTATTGTGATAATAATTGTTGATCGGGGTCCATTTGGAACAGGTAAATTTAAATGCAAGGTGGGTAGAGGTGAGTAGTAGTAAAGATGCATGCAAATCACAGAATAAGTTGGGTAGGAGGGGACCTTAAACATCATCCAGTTCCAACCCTCCTGCCATAGGCAGGGACACCTTCTACTAGACCAAGCTGCTCAAAGCCCCACCCAACCTGGCCTTGGACACTAACACGGATGGGGCATCCACAGCTTCTCTGAGTAACCTGTTCAGTGCTTCATGGCCCCCATAGTAGAGAATTCTTTCCTTTTATCTAATCCAAATCTCTCCTCTTCTGTTTTAAAACTGCTTCCCCTTGTCCTATCACTATCTTCCCAAGTAAAAAGTTGTTCTCCTTCTGTCTTGTTAGCCCTCTACAAGTTCTGGGAAGTCCCAGTGAGGTGTCCCTGGAGATTTCTATTTCCACAGCAACAGTAATTGGGCTGGGAACGTAGTGTAATCTACCAGACTGTCACTCAGGAGCGTGAATTTGCATGTCCAAAGATGAACTTTGGATGTGTCATTTACCCTGAGTGTCTGTTTAGCCATCTGCAACTGAGAATAATAATTGTATACCTTTTAGGGGATGATGGTTATTATTCAATTAATTTCACAAACTGTTCTAAGAGGGACAGACATACAGCCTCACACACATGAAGTAGAAAGAAGCATTTAACTGAGCCTTCAGTTTGTCTTCAGCACTATTGTATTTGCACTGGCATGGACACCTGTACTTCTGAAACAATCTATTTCTCAGATTTAAATTTCTCTTTTCTTAATCAGTGAATATATTTTGTGTTTTCTCACTTTATGATTTCTAATCAGCAAGCTTTAAAAAAATCATGAAAATCAGTTAGCAAAACAAACTCAAACACTTGAATTTCCTTGAAGTTTCAAAAGCTTCAAATATATTTAACAAAAAAAAAAAAAGAGTAAAATCACCAAAACAAAGCTAATAAAGTCATCTGCAAATTGAAAAAGGAGCAAACCAGAGAAAGAATGCACACCGAGTTCAGTAAATATCAACTTTAATAAAGGTATCATGTAGACTGAGCATCTACTGTGAATGCAAGAAGTCAAATTAACACCACAAAGGTCTTACAAATCGGAAGATGATCCAGATAAAGTAAGGGTAAAATGCAAGCTGTCAAAAATCAAGCTGAATCCAACTTGAGTTCAAAATGTGAACATAATTAATATTTTAGTAATATGTAGAAACGGAACAAAAATAAAAAAAATTATGTATACCTTGCTTTACACTGAAAAGGAGGATATTAAATGGAAGATGCTGAGGTTGCACAACTGAGAGAAATATATAAAGAAAAAGTTATAATCTGAATTACTACACACCAAGTAAACTGAATCTCAAGTGTAAATTGTTAAATAGATGAACACCACTGTAAAATTCTGTGCTACAGTGAATAAATTGTAAAATTTGTATCCATATTCATCATGCTGAGTATATGAACACTTGATTTGAGGACTACATATCTGATAAACATTTACAAGGGGCAGTAATTCAGGTAGGGATGAATTTGCTAACCTGCTCTCAGCCATATAGAAATCTAGTAGTTTAATGGGAAAGAATAATTAGAAAAATTGAGATATATAAAAAGGAAAAAATGCAATGCAGAGGATCATGACAGTATGACATGATAGCTTTTGCTTGTTCAAAGTAATTGATTTTCTACACAAAGAAATTGAAAAATATCTATAATATTCTCAGCCAAGCATAAGAAATTGTTGTTGTATAACAGACTACTTGTTAAACTGGTTTAGAGGAGTAGAAATGGAATGGTGGACTAGAAACAGATTAAAGGGGAAATTACAAGCAGTTGCTCAAAAATAAAAGAGGTGACTTGTGTTTTTTTCCTCACAAGCCAGTCTTGATGTCAAACTTAGGTGGTGTCTGCTTTAATGACTTTACCATAAGAATGTGCTGTTAAACTGAGAATACAACACCATTAGAAGGCATAAGCAGTGCAGAAGATGAGAAATAAACCACGGAGAGCATGCAAAGACCCAAAAGACTGAAATAAGGTGTTTCCTAAAACAGTTAATAAAGTAAGAGAGTATGATGAATTTAGTTACTGGTAACAAGAATTATCAGCATGAATGTTTGTGGATCAAGATGTTACCGTTGGTTGATAGCCTGTTTGATGTGCACTATCAATCTGATGTAAGAGCACACAGTAGAAATGGAAACTTATAATGTATCAATCACGGGATATTTATTGATGACAGGCAAGTGTTCAAGCAGAGCACAACTAAGACTTTTTCTTTGTCTCATTGTATATGACTCATTATCAAAAAATAGGAACTCAGTGAAAGAAGTGTGAAGAAGAGCTTGAAGAATGACCAGAAAAGTAAGACAGAAAAGAATGACTTGTTTAGCAAATCAGACACTTATTGCCTTAAGATTTTTGAATATGAAGATGAGAGATGCTTTACAGTGACCCAAGAAGCACAGACTCATCCTGCTATCCTTTATTCCTGCTATCCTTTATTCCTTTGCACTGTACATATGTAATGGTGGTCTGTATAGCTGTTTCTGACATAATAAAAAACAGTTTCCACCTCTGCCTTCAGCTTTGGAATTACTGAGCCACTTTCCTCTCATCTTGCTACTGAGAACTTCCAGAAAAATAAGACAAAATCTAGTCATCAGGCTGCCCTGCAGAACTCAGAATTAACTGGGTAATAGAGTGGTTTGCATAGTTGTGGTTTGGTGTTTTGTTTTTTTTTTTTTTTTTTTTTTTTTTTTTTTTTTTTTGTTTTGTTTTGTTTGTTTTGTTTTGTTTTTTTGTTTTTTTTTTTTTTTTTTTTGTTTTTTTTTGTTTGTTTTTTTTTTTTTTTGGTAAGCTTATTCTTTGTGTTATTAAAGAAATTGTCTGTTCAGTACATTATTTAGGAACTTGCATATCTGCCTATCTCTGCCAGACTTTAAGTTGTGTAGGGCACGATGGATAAAGCTGTCTGACTTTCACATTTACTTCTATATAAATTATAATGTTATTATTAATTGAAAAATTAGCATAATGCACTAAACGTCTGCAAATTAGTTTTTCTTAATTTGAAGGGCTGTAGCACTGAAATATTCTTCCTAGATCATCCTTTGAGCTTAGCTAGAATTAATGTTGTCAGGATTATCATCTGATTGATAGTTTGACACTACCCATTTCTGACATTTCACTCGTGTTATTTCATTTTGGGTTCACTGGCACTTGCACAAAGTGAAGAGTTTAAAATTATTTCTGATGTCTCAGCAAAGGGAAGGTCAATAAGCTGCTGAGGAAGAAAACATGCAAGTCAGACATACAGCAATATACATTTAAATGTCTGGAAATAAATGGAGACAATACATTATCATATACTTTTAGCTGATGAAAACAACAGTTTCAGTAGTGGAAAAAATAACCTAATTTTTTTTTAAATAAACAGCCAAAAAGCTTCTGCCTCCTGAAGAGCATTCAGTGCATCTTGTCTGGAAAAAAAATTGTCTATCCTAAGCAATCTACTTTTTCAATGATCAGTAAGTAGTATTACAGCACAAAGTGAGGGTGCAAGGCTGAATTATTTGCTTGATTATTTCAGGGGGGTCAGTGATTGGAGTTTCTTTTTTGAATCAAGTACAGACCTAAAAAACTGCAACTTAGTATCCACTGACTCAGTGAGAAGGTTGATACCACCTTGAAAAATCTTGGTCCTTAAGAACAATATTGCTGCCAACTTAGAGGAGATAAGGGAGGAAACAAAAAAAAAAAGACTTTGAGAAAACAGATGTTTAATTAAAAAGAGTTCTTTGTTTTCTGGATGTCCTCTCCTACTAAGTATGAAATTCCATAGAACAAGGATTCTTAACATATATAACGCTTCTAGAGTTTTAATAATGATATTTTTGCCTCTAGTAGTGACATACTACTATATCATTTTATGGATTTTAACTTCATATTCATACTCTTCATTAATTTTTATGCAGTCTTGGGTTAATTAATCTAAACTTCTATTTACATATTACAGAACAACCATAATTTTATTTCTTTTAAATCACAGAGAATTTTTTTAACATGATGGGAAGTTGCTAGTAATGAAAATCCTAGTAGTTTTAAATGAAAGTTAGAATGCTTTAAATCCTCCAATATTTAGTGCTCTAAATCATTAAAAGGTAGAGCTGATATGTCTCTTTCTGATAAAAATACCAAGCATAATGAACCCCTCTTATTTTTTTATTCAAATTTTACATTTGGATTTGCTTTTGTTTTGTTTCCTCAGTGATGAGAAAAAAATCTGACTATTTGCAAAAGCCTCAAAGCATTTACCTCTTTATCTCTTTTTTAAACCTAGCATCTTAAAAGTCATCAGAGAACTTGTGTGTGCCTGTCTGCCCCTCCAATTCCTTTATGAAGTTTAATCCTGTTGATTGAGTTCTACAGGGAAAGTAAACATCTCAGACCTATGAAGTTTCTCCAAATTTAATTAAAAATAGCAGCTAGGTAGAGCAGAGAAATGTCTCAAATACTGCCAATCAGAAAAATGCTTCAGGATCCAGTTATTTCCTCTCAGACAGTAAGCAATCCTCTCAAAGTACAGCCAACAAAAATGCCTGCAATTGTGAAAAATCTTCATTCAAAGACCACATGTTCTTCAACATTAAAATCAATAGCATATGAATGCAAAACTACAGGAAAATTTTCCTTAATTTTCACATTTCTGGTTTTGCAAGTTTCTGTTTCCTTATTTTGTTATTTCAGTGTAATCTAATGAAGGGGGAATCCCAACATCTATGCAAAATTTTCAGGTTTATATTTTTTACTAAAAAATTCAGGTTAAAATCAATCTGTATTTCAAGATATTTAGGCAAGGCAAATGTTTTCAGGTTCCTCACTTCTTGCCACACAATTCTCCTATTTCTATCATTCAGTGCCATCAGCAGGCTGTACTATTGGGAGTGGTTATGTGAGCCTGAAGCCAGTCTGCAAAGATAAATCCACACCATACTGATCAGTGCTGAGGCTGGAAAACAGTTTGCCCAGCCCTCAACAAAGCTAAGGCAGCTGTTGTTTTGGTGTATTAAGAACCACTTACAAGGCAGATGAAGAATTAATTTTTTTTTTTTTTTAGACAGAGAAAAACAGCTATGAACAATTTCAGAACAAGGGATTAAACCTTTGAACACAGTGTTTGAAATTTGTGTCTTTTAAAAAATAAGTAAATAAAAGAATAAAATGAACAGTCATTCCATCAACAGTGCAGAAATGCACAAAATAGACTAGTCATTTTTAAATGGAAATAGTCAGAATCTACCTGGAGCTGATGCTGCACTCACTAGTATGAAAATAAGAGTCACTGAAACAGAGTAGTAGTTTAAATCTAGTTTGGTGCTGGCACCCTGTCCAGGCTGCCTTGGCTGGGTTAAGCATCCTCCCTTCCCTGTGGTTCTGGGGAAAACGGTACCCCAGCAAGGCATAGCCAGGGTAGCAAGTAGGGAGCCCTGAGGGGATGTCTGTGGTCTCACAGGAGGTTTCCACTCTGCATGGACATGGGGGTTTTCACCAGGCAGCACAAGCACACATACATCTGGATCACCCACATCTCCTGTGGAGGGGGATGAAGGTAGCACTTGGACTCCTCAAAGGGAGGGGTGATGAGAACCTGTGTGGCCTGTGAGTTGTGTGTGTGTGTGTGTGTGGGAACTGTTTGCAAAACTGTGAAAATGACATTTATATTGTCATACACACATATTTTATATTGTGCATGTATAATTATAGATTTTTGAATTAGTTTTAAAATGATGTTTATAAAATAGTCTACATATATTAAGATTTTGTAGTATTGTGGCTTGTGTGTTGCATTGCTGCTATTGATCCTTAATGTATAGTTCCCTGATTACCAGTTAATTACATGCCATTAGTAATTCAATTACCTGTTTCAATCCTGATCTGATTTAGACAATATGAATTTTTCCCTGTCACATAGATATAATGGCATCTAGTCTTGATTAGCTTAGGTAGGTGTGCAAAAAAGTATATAAGTGATCCTGACTGAAATACACATTCATTCTATTTTTTATTTGAATGGAAATTTACATTGCAAGAGTGATTAATTTCATCTTAATTATATCATTACTTTGCTGTGCAATATAAGTAAAACAATCCTTGAAGCCAGAAATAATTTCAAAAATATAATTAATTGACCTAGTACGTAAGATTGAATTAAGTAATTATTTTATTGACTATAAATCCAATATGTGCTGTAATGACCCTTAGCTTTTCATGGCTAGGATCTCATAATCCTACACTCTAATGAAGAATCAATGCCATTGCTTTTAAAATCTATTTCTCTTTTTTTTCAGAGAGGACAAAAATGAATGAATTTTTAGGATCTGCATTTTCCAACTTAAAGTTTGGAAAAAAGAAAAGTATTTATAGATGGTCAGTAATCCTTTCCAGCTCTGAAAGCCAGTCCTTCATGAGCTATTAATGCAATATTTGTGTTATCAAGCTTTGCACATCACACTCCTCCAGAAAACACATGAAATTCTGCAGACACTCTCCCTTCAAGGAGTTGTATGATCTGGACACTGAGTCCTGAGGGAGTGAGGAAAATCTGGCTGGCCACTTTCATGGCTGTCAGCAGCAGTATCCAGAGTTTCAGAAATACAGCAGCAAACTTTGAGGAGTGCTGCTTGCTACTGAGCCACTGTATAATATTGCACTCTACAGGGTTAAATCCACAATTTCTTCTGTTAAAGGGGATGGAGGACAATATGCAACAAAAAGTTAACTTGTCTCTGTTATAGGTGGTGGTAATCAAAGCGATGGTGTGAGATACAGCAGGTGGAATGATGTTAGGATACACATAGAAAAGATGTTGAGATATTCAAATGATCGAATCCTTGGAGCTGCGAGTAGGGAGAACATCACCTTGGTTTTATCTCTGACAGGTTCTTTCTTTTGTATATCACCTGCTGAAAAAACTTGTCTTTTAGAAATGGTTATGGGTTTCAGGGACATGTTTCTGCTCTGAAAAGTGGCACTGCTCTGAGGAGTTGGGTCAGAAAAGAATCTGGGAATGCTTATCTCTTACTCTCACAAAGATTTTTTTGATCTTCTAAATTGTCATAAAACACCACCTGCTCTCTTGCTTCTAGTTCTGCATGTGAGTAAGAAACTACTATAATTTGTAGAGCAAATATAGCTGCTGATGCTGGGACATAACAGCATAGAAACTTAAGTTTCACATTAGGTGATATACCCAGGGAGAAATAAAAAACCTGGTATAAAACTTCAGCTGCAGTTCAACTGGAAAATCCCTTAACCCAGGCTCAGCAGCAATGGTTATGGGGAAATAGGTGCATTTAACAACAGTCGGTAGAAGAACTGATGAATAAAGTACTGTGGATGGAGTGATGCACTTCACTTATAAGAGAAAAGCAGTAATATGTTTATAAATTTTATAATTATATAAACCAGCAATTTTATAAAGTTTGATAGTAAATGCAAGAGTGCTTTAACAAAATTCAATGACAAGAGCATAGGGTCAGACAAAATTGCCAGAGAGACCTTCCCATTGAGTCATGATGATCAGAAAGAACCCCCTTGTGTTCTAAAATTCTTCTTAGCAAGAAGGGGCAGTTCAGGTGCAACTGGATCCAGCCTTAGTCTCAGCGTTGGTCAGTGGTTTATATCTGAAGGATTATATGTTAACAACTGATCCTTTATATCACTTAGCTAAGATTTCAAAGTTTCATCCCACTTATTCCCACTTCACTTTCAGAGTATCTTACATGACAAGGGTTCTCTCAGCGTCAATGAATAACCTTGCGAGTGTTGCTGCTCAAGGGGAGATCCTGGTGTGCAGTCTGATGACAGTCAGGAAAGCTCAACGGGCCCTGGACTTTCCTCTATTTATGGACTAAGATAATTGACTTGAAGTCATATTTTCATATCAATCACACGTATTAACTTCTTACAAATTTGCCTCGTCCAGCTCTGTGGTTAGGTGGTGCACTGCTCAGACCAGCCCTTCACTGTTGTGTTGTTATCTGTGTTCCCTGAATCCACCTTGGGCCAGATGCAGCCATCATAGCCAGACCCAGCCTGACACTGTCCAGGACCATGGTACATGCTCTAAAGTTTCAGGATTCTCGAGAGAAATTGGCAAATTCTGACTGTGAAGCACATTTGGATTTCTCCCTCCTTCCTTATCCTATTTCTTCCATACACTCAGTTAGGTTGGATTTGTGTCTTTTCTGCAGGAAGTTTAGGACGTGCACCTTAAGAACTGATGACTGGCTATCCCTCACGTTGAGTAAACTGGCAAAAAGCTTGTGGGTGAAACCAAGTTGTTACTGATACTGATTATTTTTTCATCACAAAATTATTGATTTTCAGACAATTTTGTGTTCAAAAATCTGTGCAAGCTTGGATCTATTTATTAGATGTGAATCCTGAAATAGTTATAAATCAAAAATATTTCACCTACTGAGTTCAGCTGAAGGACATGGAGTACCTACAAATTGTCATGAATCTCCTGCATAGAACATTTCTTCATCTGCATATTTTGTCACCATTGTTTTAAAAAGATAGGAACTGAAGTTCCTGGAAACATTTGATTCATTTAATCAAAATTAAGCAATAATGTGATATTAAAGTGATTACAGTATCTTATTCACAGTGACTGGCATTCAACCTCTGGCCTTGTCAAAAGTCCTTTCTTTGTGAAATCAGTTATCCCCTGAACTTCAAATACATCTGGTAAATGTCAGATTAAGTATAACAGGGCCAACACATAGACTCAGTGGTTGTATTTTGTTACTGGGAGTGTGTGTGGACAGTAAATACTGATGAATAGTTGTAGAAAAAATAGGTGTATGTCCTCAGGCTGAGTCCATTGGCTCACACCCAACAGTGATAAGAAATGGGCCACACCAGTTGTCCCAATAGCTCTTCCTGAGCTTGGCTATTTGAGATTGCTGAGAAACACTGAGTTGTGAATGTTACACATTGCGAAAAATTAGTATGACTAAAAGAGGAGTAATACCACATTTTTGTCTGCAGATGTAGAAAAGACCCACCAGACAGTGTCAGAAAGGGGCAATATAAAAAACTCTTCAAACAATATTCGACAAGCTTCCAAGAAATATTTTTAAACCTGAAAAATATAAAAGTTCACTTTTGCAGCTCCTCCCTTCCAGTGAAACAAACAACCCTAAAAACCAGCATGGAAAAATTTGATTAGTGGGATACCACTACACAGAACAATAATTCTTCTTTTATTATAATAATTGCTGTTTGGAAAATAGAATTTCAAATCCTCAAACATCTTTTTAATGAATAATTTCTTTCTCATTTTTGCAATTAAATGCTCAATTATTTTTAGTCCATTAAAATGTATATAAGAGACTTCAATTCCTTGCTTATAACCAATATATATCAGCTTTATTATGCATGTGTAGACTAGCCATGATGATATATTTACTTTATTTGTAGGCCTTCCTTCCTTAGACCTCTCTTTTGTTTGTTTGTTTGTTTGTTTGTTTTTGTTATTGTTTTGTTTGCTTGTTTGTTTGTTTTTATTCCCCTCTCTAGAATAATAGAGAAAAGGAAGTTAGACATGGTGATTACCTTGTGCAGGAATCAGAAGTGAATATGGAACTGATCCCAGTGCATTTGGTTACAGGGTCCTCTTATCCATTGTTTTACTTTATGTTTCAGGCTTAAGTTAAACAGCCTGAGTACCTCTTTCTGTCAGTGTCTTTGGAATAAAAATCAGAATTGCTCTTTATCTAGGAAGCACAAATTAAGAGGAGATAAAAAAATATATCCTTTATAATATTGCAAACCTTTGGTGATTGCATCCAGACATAGATACAATCTGGCAAGATGTGGCACAGCGGTGCAGTCTGTTGAGTCTAGAAGATGAAGAAAACAAACTGGCATTATCTATCAGTGGGAAAAGCCGTATTCAGTGAAATAAGTTATGTATAACAATTACAACCATAAAAACACTCATAAGATTTCCTTGTATGAGTGATACAAATAGCTGAAATAGGGCATTGTTGCTAAGTCTGGTACTACTCTGACACATAATGAGAATCTCTATGCAACGCAATGAATCAGATATATTTCCACAGATGGGTAAGATAATGCATGCACAATAGAGTTTGCAGTCCATGGAGTCAGTAATATTCTTAATTGTCTCTTGTAACAGAGTACTCTTGCATTTAGGGAAGTTAGAGAGGTGTTTGTGTGGATGAGCTAGAAGTGTTTTTTTCTGGTCATGAAGTGCTCACGAACAGGAAACATGGAGTTACTTCTGTTGGAAACCTAGTTTGTAACTCTAGGCATAATATAATTCTTTCTATCACTATTTTAAATGGAAAAAAATAATTTAAAGCTGTTCAGAATGCCTGAAAGAGTAGGGTGAGTTATTATTAACAAGATTCTTCTATTTTGCTATGGAAATGAAGCTAGGCATCATTGATGACCACTTTGCAGAAACCACTGGGGCATTCTGAACTGGAAGGTAGTTTAAGGTTTTTCTATTAAGGAAATAATGCTGTAAGTAATTGCTTTAATTTTAAATCAAGAAATAAGCTTCTGACTGTTAGATGTCTGAAAGTAAAAGAAATTGGTGCTTTATTGAAAGAATTAACAAAAGCATTAAAAGGGCTCATGTTTTTTTAAATAAATTAAGAAAACAACATTTAAAAAGATAGAAGGTCTGTTAAATTGGATGTAGTATTTTTCTTTTTTTCCCCACTATCCTATGTTGTTTGTTGAAAGCAGCTAAATGGATGTGATTCTTCTTTACATAAGACAACAATTTCAAAGCTGGAGATGTAAATCTGCATTTAAGCATCTGAACAGATTCTTCAGATACTGATATAACCCAGTTAGCACTCTTGAAAAGGCAGTCTGCTCCTATTAGGTGCCTAAAAGCAGATTTAGAAACCTACATTTAACAAGGAAAAATGTAGCAAATGTTTTAGCAAGGACGACAAGAAAACAAGAATCCTCTGTAAGTGCAATATGTTACCGGGGAAGAGGGAGATCAAGCAAAGAGTTGATCTGGTGCTTAACAAGGAGAGATAGCTATTGACAGGCAATACAAAGAAAAGCCAAAGCATTTACTGCATTTTCTGCTTCAACCTTCACTGACAATAACAGTGTTCATCAGGCAGCTCATTACGTCACCTTGAACGACAAGGGGTAAAATCTCAGGCCAGAGGAGCAGTGAGAGGAGCCAATTAGAGAGCAGGTAGATAAGTTAGAACTGTCTGAGCTTGATGCAATTCACTTTATGGTACTGACTCAAACAGTCTCAGGGTCAGCAACTTTGTGAACTCATAAGGACTAGAGAGGCTTCAGAAGCCCAGAAAAGGAAAATGTATTGTCTATTTTTAATGGGCGTAAGGAGTAACCTAGCAGCTGACCTTCAGTTCCTGTGAAAATACTGGAATAAATAATTGAACTACATGTACACAGCCAGTACATGCTTATAAGGAGATGAAGAACAGCAGAGAACAAATCATGTCATAGCTATTCAACTTCCTTCTGTGGGAAGTTAAGAGCTTTCCTGAATAAAGGAGAGAAAGAACAGAGATCATATGGCTAAACTTCAGCAGGTCTGTCTTAAACAAGCTAAAGAAATATGGCACTGCTGGAAGGGAAGGATATCATACTGGGGAAGTAGCTATTAAGGTTCAATGCCAAGTTGGAAGGATGCTGTAAGTGGAATTTCACAGGGTCTGTCTCCAGTCTGCCACCACTCGATATTTTCCTTAATTATTTCAAAAGCATGAAGTGTATACTTATTTAATTACTAATCAGCACCAAGCTAGGAGGGGCTGCAGTAAGATTTGAGGGAAGGACTAGAATACAAAATGATCTTGACAAATCAGAATAAAAAAGATGAAGGAAACCTATAAAATCAAGACAGTTCAAATAAGAGAGAAACAAAATGTTTCTACTGAGGAGTAGCAGGAACAGGACTGCAGAACAAGGGAAGCCGAGCTGGGACTGAGGGTGACCGTAGCAGATGTAGATTGGTGGCCTGGCTGACCTGGGTGCAGTCCTGCAATACTCAAGCAGGGTCATGTCTCTGCAGTAACACTGTCCAGTGAAAGCTTGGTGAGCATCAGACAAATGCAAAATGTCAATGGGAAGTCAAGTGAACAGGTCAGGATGGGCAGGGCACAGGACAGGATGCACACCCACCTACACCACACCAGGCAAGGACTGGGCTCAACACTTACATGGTGCTCCTGGGCCAAGGGTTGGAGACCTGGTGAGGCTGCTCAGAGAAATTCAGATCTCCTAATGCACTTGGGGTCTGGCCGGAAAGCTTGACCTATTAGAAGCATTCAGATTGTTTTGGTTATAAAAAAGAATTCTTAAAGGAGGGATGAGAACTTATTGTCAACAAATGACTATAGGAAGAGAGACAAATGAGCTTTCTCCATGACCACTGTACATTAAGAAGCAGTGGATTTACTTAAACTGAAGTAGAGGAGAATTAGTTTAAACATAAGGGTAACATTTTCTAACTACAAAAATAAGCATTGCTGGAAGAGATTTTGCAGGGATTAAAATCTCCCTCATCTATCAGAATTGTTTTAAATATAGTTTATCATGGCTTGAGACAAGAAAATGGACTGAGTGACCTTTAAGTCCCTTCTAATCCTATTTTCTCTGATTCAGTAACAATGTTGATGAGCATACTGCATGAAATACATATCTACAAGTAATCAGTTAAATTATTTGTAGAAAAAGGTACTCATGTAACGTTATAACTCTTTATTCTTAAGTGATTTCAATAAACAGAAATAGAATTTACATTTTATACTACAAGTAGAAGTCATTTAGGAGAGCTGATATTCATTAAATTATAAGACGCAATTATTGATACTGAAATCTACTTCTAATCTACTTCTAGGTTTTGAAAATAAGCATTAATGCTTTTCCAGTGTTTTCTATAAAAGCTTTCAAGATTGCAAGTAGCTCTAGTCAGAGCAGAAGACATCTTGTTTTGTCATGTGTAGCTTAATACTACAGAGATTGAGGATGTGGATTCAAAGACAACATAGAGCCTGATTCAAACAAAATTAGTGTTAATCATTTGTGGATCATTTTAAAGTGATTTGCTCTGTCTACTCAGCTTTGTCTACTTGACTGAATTTAATACTGTTGACATTTCTACTCTCAATTTTAAGCTTTATACTTTTCTCTAACTTGCTTTTATGGTAACTTAATTAAAGAGCAGTTAGTGATACTCAAAGCTTGATACAGACACCAGGGGGACATTTGCCTTATAAAATACCAAGCAGTGTACAAAGTGTACACAGTTAATATATAGCAATATCAGAGGCTGGAAGACTGTGATCAACTAAAATGCAGCTTCTTATTTATTCATTTATTATCTAAATCAGTCCATTATTTTGGCCAACATATATTTAATCTCTGAAGCTTATACTACATGTTAGCCATGTAATGTAGCCAAGAGCTTGCTTAACACATGGCCATCCCTCATGAAACAAAACTGGTAACATCATTCTCAATAGCTTTGCCTATCCAAAAGTCAGGCCTCAAAGCTAAGCTGGAAATACTTCATCTGACCACCCATGAGTGGACTCTGGGATTGTCTGAATAATTCTGCCAACAACACTAAATGTACTACCTAGAGCTTGATTTGGTTACCTAAAGAGAGGTATCTAGTACCATGGAAGATGCTCTGGGCTGTCTCTGCTGCACTTCCTGCTACCTCAGGTGTATATAGGCCTCCTGTAATTCCTGTTCCTTCTGTAGGTCTGAGCCCTATGTAGCAGAAGATATTTCAAATGGCACTTAGAGGCATGTGTTTTGACAGGGGAATCAGGTGTTACACCAGCTCTGGCATTTAGTTACCAACATCTCAATGACTTAATCTGAAAGCATAATCCTGTGTAGTAGAATGATTCAGTTGTTAAAATATAAACCTCCGGTGCTGTTTGTAACTCTCTGTGCTATCAGATATATGCATACTTTGGTGAGAAGATTGTGCCCACCTGGACCAACGACTGGAATGAGGCTTTACATAGCAAACAAGTACATTTTAAGAAGACATTTATCCAGAGAAATTTTTAGATGTATTGAGAATTCCAGGTTGAAAATACATCACAGTAAACCCAATTTTGTTTAATAAAATCCCACCTATCAGATAATCCCAGTTGAAATAGACAGACTCACAACACTATTTTTCTTTCCTGTTTTTACTACTAGTCAAAATATATTCTTTTTGTATCTGTTCTTTCTATAGGAATCATGGAGAAAACACAATTTATTAGAAGGAACAGCAGAGTCTAGAGAAGGAAGACTGTTCTTGCAGCCTTGCTTTTTCCTTCCTCAGAATCTGCTTGCTGATGATTCTTAATAAATGTGTTACACACAATATGATAACATTGCAGCAGCAGATGTGGTTATAGCCCATCTAGGTGTCTATCTGTACATCTGTACTTTTAAACACTATACTTGTGGAGCAGATCTCATAAGCTGTCTTTCATCATCATCAGTTTGCAATATTCTTGGTTACACTGAAAGGGACTTCAGTCACGCATGCTAAGTATCTGCTTTCATCTTTCTGTTACTGGGATACTATTTGCTAATTATAACTCCCTCATATATGCACAAAATGAGCTTCATCTTCCCTAAATTTAAGTCTCAGTAGATACTTGCTTGTACATTAATCACCTTGGTCTCCCTCTGTGATAATGGAGAGGAAGCAACCTCACTTGGACTAGTTTCATCTGCCCTGTTTCAAGTATCTGCCTTGAGATGACACAGATCATTTGCAGAAGTGCCTATTTTTTTCCCATATTCAAAAAAAGCCAGAGAACAAACTCAAAAGCAGACACTTGCATTTATTAATGAATCTTTCACCATAACTGCCTCTAACCACTTAGTTGCAAAGCAGAAGAAGGCATTTTAAAATGCCAAAAAAGTGACTAAAGTTCACCTTGTTCCATTTTCCATGGAACTGGATGGAGGATATTTATATAATCAAGTATCATGTCTCACCTTGGAATTGGATAGTGACTTAGTGGAGTTCTCAATCTGTATTATGATTGAGCCTATATTGTGAATGTGAACATGACTAAATTACCTGTGTGTCACCTATGTTCACTGTCCTCCACAGGAAAAAAGTATCTCAAAGGTTTAGCTGACTTACATCTAGCATGCACAAAGCTGACGCATTTCTGTACTTAGTGACACAGGTATATGCTCAGACATACAGCTGCTATGTACATGGCAAGCCTAAAGCCATTCATATAGAAACAATCTATGCATGTCCTGATCCAGAAGACAGGTATATGTATAAAATACAGGAGTATTGTTTAGCCCTAATTTCAATAGTAGTTCAAAATTACTCCTTTAACCCTATAGTTAGATATTCTTTTTATGATGCCATTTATGATTCTTTTTATGAGTTCAAAGCATTTTGACATGCTAGCGTCTCCTATTGTCCTGGGCATCCGTATGAATTACTATGGAAGGATCTGTATTGATCTGGACCCTTTGTATTATCCCTCCATTTTGAAACATTCTAGAACTACAGGAGGTAGTACCATGTGTATTGTATTTCACTCTTCCTAAAAAGCACCATAATTATCACACGGAATGTAAAAGATTCAGGGAGTCAAAAATAATTGTAGAACTTTGTCTTTGGCATGTATCTAAGGTTTTTACCAACATATGATAGACTGTGCTAGCCCTTATAATAAAGCTGAGTTTTTCTTCAAAATTAAAGGGGAAAAGAGTGACATGAACTGTGCATTAAAGTGACATTTTCATTTCTATTTAAAGTTTCTTTACAAAGTAGAGGTCAGGAACTGTTGTTCCAGTGCTCCCTCATTTATAACCTATTTTATTACTCAGGGAAACCTTGTATAAACAATCATTGTGGAAAATAAACTAATTCTCTCCTCGTCTCTGTTAATCCTGAAATGCCATTAGTGTAGTTCACAAATATGGACATAGTCTCGATGTTATTCATTAAAACACTGGTTAACAAGAAACAAGGTAGAGTTTAAAACAGAACTGTAGTTTAGATAAAATATTATTGCCTATGCTGCCAGCAAAGATTGAGTTGGATTCCATTATGCTTGGCATAAGAGGCTACTAATAGTATAAGAACTCCCTGGAGAAGCCCAGTGAAGCAAGGCCATGACCCATCTCTGCAGGAGGGGATCCACCACCATCCTTCCTTTGTGGCTTTGCTGCAAGATGAACAGGTTTAGATTGCAGAGGAGCTCTGCAGGTAGAGTTGAATCCACTTTGGTTTTGGACTGCCTTAGCCACAGCAGGAAGCCAATCCTTCCCCTTCCTACTCTATTAAGCAGATAATTTAAAGTGGCATCCTACAGCATCTCAAGTTAATTGAAAGTGTTAAATGAAAAATGATTGACAGGACCAATTCTTAATTTTATATAATTTGCACAGGCTTGTGGGAAATGTTCTATTCATTTACCTTTCCACTCCACATTTAGGAATACATCTTGTTATGTGGTGCAAATGTTTTTCTCATGCTGGAAAGACTTTACACTTTACCATCTTTCATGGAGGAACAAAAATATCTATGATGTGTGCAGAACTCCTTCAGCTATTTTGGAAATAATGATGAAACTCTAAGTATGAGATTGCTGAAATTATTAAATCACCATAATTCACAGGCAGAATGTCTACAGCCATCAACTCTGCTTGAGGCCCTACAGTAAACTGTGTAAAGCATCTGAAAAACTGACCTTGATGTTTTGCAGCTAAAATACTTCAAACAGATAAACAAGCACTAAGAGGTAAATATGCCACATAAACTATACCAGTGATACTGTGCTGTATGAAACTACATTTTCAGTGGTGCAATCAGATCATATCTCTTGCTCCAGAGTTAAGATGACATTGAACTATAATTACTCAAAGTTAAATAACTAAAGAAATATTTTCAGTTTCATCAGGACTTCTGTAGATTTAATCATTTCATTTAGAGGTTTAACAGAGAGTGATCACAATTAAAAAGTTCTTTCAATTTGTAATGTAACTTTGGTCTGGAAGATGTTTCCTTTACACAGAACGGGAAATAGCTGTGGAACCAGAATAGGTACTTGTAGGACTTTTCCTTTTGAATACCGCCACATAATGGATTTAAGTTCCATTCTTGGAGCTACCAAATGTGAAGTGAGTCTGAAAGAGTTACAAATTTGAAGGGGCAAGTCGAAGTAATTAAATGGTTTCAGTGTTTCTACCTTAGTCTCCAAGTAGGCTGGTGAGAAAAAGCAAGAAAGATGCAAGGAATTAATTCTTTTTCAAAAAAAAAAAAAAAAGTCATTATGTCAGGCTGCATAGATTCTCTAAGGCATGGGAAATACATGTTACACAGTAATGGATAGGGAAGAATATGCTACAAGAATGTCTGTTGAACAGAATGCTAGTTTTCCACTTATTTCTTGTTTTGACAGGGGAAAAAATACAGGAAATTATATTTCTCTATGCAGATTTTTGTACAAAAGTATCCTTAGCTGCCTGTTGAGACTGGAATAATTATTAACAATAATTATTTAATTAGCTTTGGATATTCAGAAACAGAAATGATAATGATACTCCCTGCATTTCTACCCGTGGGCAAGGTGTATGATTCTTTAAAAAGAAAAGGAATACAGACTTCCCTGATTACCTAAAGTATTTCAGAAGCTTTGGGGTCATCACATTGCTGATTGAGATTCATCTCTCATTTTATAAAACTTCCTCAGTGCTTTTTTGGCACAATCGTAATATTTTAAGGCAATTTTATACTGAAATCTTTCTAATCAGAATCTCTGGTGAGAATCCCGAATGGAAAAAGAAATCTCAGCCAGTATATTTTTAAAGCATACAGCCATTCAGAATCTGATTACCTGTTCGCATTTTCATACAAAATGGATTAATGTGTCCCTGTCTTTATTACATTTTCAACACTTGTCATTCGTGATTAAGCCAACACTATGAAGATGTATTACACAGCAGCATAAATGGCCACATTAAAATAGGGTATATATGTGCCTGAGAAGTTAAAGGCAGATTGATTTGTGATACTTTTACATTAGATGTAATGTACCTAAAAATACTTTACACAACTCAAGAGTCAACAATCTGGAGGGAAATATAAATAAATAGATGGAAGCTTACAGAAAGGGGAAAGAGCTGGAGAAAAGTGTTAATTAAATCAACCACAGAGACATGTGGTGATGTGATAGAGTGCTATGAAGAAAGCCAGATGCAATTTCTTATAGATAACAGCTCAAATCAGAAATTGCCACACAATTGGAAGCACCTACTCTAGAGGTCCAGTGCTGGGATGCAGAGGTTATTATGGGGCAGGACTGATGTGTATTGACAAGGATTCTGGACAAGTCTTACTTTGTGCCTGTGTTAAATTATCCCTAGTTCTCTTGTGAAAATATTTCACCCATTAATCACAGCATTACCTCTATATTCAATTTATCTCACTTTTACTTATCCTGCTACACAGTCCAGAGCATGCAGACTTTCATTATATAAAGTGCTTATGAGAAAGATTGAGAGAGACTTTTTACAAGGGCCTGTAGTCACAGGAGAAGGAACAAGGGTTTTAAATTGGAAGAGGGTAGATTTAGATAGTATATAAGGATATTTTTTTTTTTTTACTGTGGGGGTGGCGAGGCACTGGAGCACATTGTGCTGGGAAGCTGTGACTTCCCCATGCCTGAAAGTCTTCTAGGCCAGGTTGGACGGGGTTTGAGCAGCCTAGTCTAGTGGAAGATGTACCTGTCCATGGTGGAGAGGGGTGGACTCTATGACCTTTATAGGTCCTTTTCAACTAAATCATTCTGCGATTCCTTTTTTTTATTATTATCTAAATTCATCAATCCAAATTTCTGCACTTGAGATCTAAGAAACTTTAAAAATCAACAAGGAATAATTTTTTTTTTTTTTTTTCTAACCTGTGACTAACTCTTCTCATGCAACCTTATGAAAATCTATCTAAATGCAACCTGTTACCTGGTAGGCTTTAGACCTCTATCAAGAAAGTTGTAAAGAAAGGACACCTAGTCCCATTAAAGTCTCTGCATGTCTTGCCATCTCCTTCTGGAGGTGAGGTTTCTACTCAAATATTAGCTATATAGTGCAGCTGTCAGCAAAAGGGTTTAGCTGCCATCTTAAAAGCCAGTGTGCTGACAGATCTACCAGACCATCATTACAAAATGATTGTACATCACCTCTAGCAAAATTTCAGTTTGGAGTAACTCTCAAAATATCTTTTTGCTGTCTTTCCTGTAATCTATTGCAACAAGTACAGGAAGTATAGTAGTGTGATTTGTACTGTGGAACTGACTGACTGGTCTCTCTTGGTGCTTCTGCATCACTGACCTTATGTACAGGATACTCAGATGGAGATTTCAGAAGAGGGGTCAGGCCAGCCTGAAGCAACAGGTTTGGATACGCTTGGCCCCAGATTTTTAGGGCATCTACTGGTTCAGCTTATCGTGCCCATTCGTGGGAAAGAGAAGTGAAGTAAGTTCCATGGACAGCTCATCTCCCCTCTCCAGTGTGGCCCTGTCTGAGCAGCAGCCTCTCCTCCAGCAGCCAGTTTACTTGGTCTCTGTGCATATACATATCTGAGCCAGCTAAGTTTCATCTTGTACCCTTCTAATTTATCTCACTGGTTCTGAATGATCATCCCTCCTGTGATTCCCAGCCCTATCCCCGTTCTACATTCATCATCTGCATGCTTATTGTCTGTCTCCTTGCTGCTGTTGATAGCATCGGCTGCCGCCACGCTCTGCACTGTGCAGAGATTATTCACGTCTGAGCTGCTTGCTCTGTGTACAGGCAATCTCTCCACGTAAATGAGAATACCTTTACAGTCTTTCTGATAAACACTGACCCCCCTTTGTATGCCTCTTATCCATTTTTCTCTCAAGTCATTCTCACTGCTCTGCCAGTAACAGTGATCATTCTGAAAGACTTTAGTGGGAGACTTATTTATCTACTTTGGGGTAATTTTTTTCCTCCTGGATACATTTAGTCTCTGAGTCTGTTTCCAAGGGCAGTTCCATGCTTAGGGAGAATTAGGAGGAGAGTGCAATTACAGTTTGGGGTTTTTCTCCTGAAGAAGGAAAACACAGGGTTAGCTGTCTATGGGGAATTATGAGAACAAGATTCTAAATCTCACTGCTTTAAATTATTCCAAAAGCCATGGCCTGGAAGGTGTAATTGGCAGGGAAGTGTAGAATTTGTCAGTGCAGCTCAATAATTATCTAGTCAGAACTCTTGAATGAACTCTTCCCAGTAATTTTTTTCAGCCCTAGACAGTTCGGCAGCTATTTTATTTCACCTTAACCATTGTGAAGTAGTCATGATTTTGTGTAGCATTCTCAGTTTTCCAGATGAATAATGTATTTTATTTTGCCCGCTAATGTTACTGGGACCCAGGTATTTCTATTTTTTTTAATATTATTATTATCATTATTATTTTGAAGAAAAAAGAAAGCGCTAAATCTGTTTTGTACAATACAATATATGGCAGCCTGAAGTACCCCACTCACTAATTTTTTTTATTCATATGAAACATGAAAAATGGCATAAATGTATTTCATTGTGTCACCTAGAATATGTGTAGCCAGCAATAATGAATATGCTTTACTTTTCAGCTTGGTAGTGTTTCATTTCTTCCTGACAAGATTATTTGACAAGCAGACCTTGCATTGGCAATGTTGTTTATTTTCATAGGCATGTAAATTATCTTGACAGTCTCATAAACATAAATTGGCAGGCATACTGTCCCACAGCAAT
The DNA here is from genome assembly GCA_038380795.1 of Pyrocephalus nanus. NCBI lineage: Eukaryota > Metazoa > Chordata > Aves > Passeriformes > Tyrannidae > Pyrocephalus > Pyrocephalus nanus. The sequence goes on along the minus strand of CM076260.1, from coordinate 8,972,408 downwards.
GCTTGTTAAAAGACACTAATGTAATATAATAAATAAATAATTCTAGTGTATTTATAATATGCTAGCATACCATTACATCATGTGAAAGTTATACAGTACAGGATAATCTGCTCTATATCTCTTATGGTTTACAATAACTTGTTGGTCAGATATGTGATGCAATTAACTATGAAGAAAACTATATAGATTCATACTCAGGGGCGTATATGAATTTAAAATAAGTCAAATACTAACTTACCTGGACTGAAAGTGTTTGATAGTATTTACCACTTTGCACAAATGAATTTCATAGAATCATAGAACGGTTTGGGTTGGAAGAGACCCAATTTTGGGTTGGAAGGGACATCGAATTTCCTTTGGCACAATTGTGCAGAAGGTAGGTGGAGGGAAATGTACATCTATCCAATTATCAAACTGATTGCTTTGTAGCTGTTTTTTGGGCTGGATACAAAAATACTCATAAATGCATGGAGAACACCTGGGAAATAAGTGTTGCTTTGGAAGTCCACAAACAATGGATGCTAATCATTTACAGATGGTTCAGGTGAATATCACACTATTATTGATTCAGCTGCTTATGCTGGTTGTTCAAGGTTCCCTATTGAGATCATCAGCAATTTGAAGTTGCCCTGGATACCAAAGAAAGAAGCTGCAAATTGGTCTCTGACCTCTTTGGAGAAGAAGCAAGTTAAGGAGACAAACATCAGTGGCCGATATCACCTCAAACTGCAAGTCCATGTCCAAATGATATGTATCAGCTCAGGATGGGTTTTAATTTTCAGAAATTCATTCCTCTAAATTCCAGGCCTGTCCCTAGGGTACCTTCAGTGCCACTGGAGGAAAGAAGAGCTTTTGAGGAACAAATCATTTTAAGTAATTTACAACATGATGAATCACGGTCTCAAGGAGACTATATCTCTTTTAAGGAAGCCTCAATGACTAGCTCAGATTTTGATAAAAAAATTTTAGTGAGTTAAAGTCAGGGAGAATTAGTTGCACCTAGAGAGTTTGGAAACTGAAGTGATATTCCCTTCAATGTTTTCCCTCATCATATAATCACCATTTTATGAATCAACTGTAAATAACAAGCAGCATCTAATCTTCTCCCTGGAGTAATTAAAATTATGATAAGGGAAACAACTCCAAAGCACTTGGCTACCTCCTATTTCTCTGAAATGTGTCAGGTTGGTGTCACAGTCAGTATCTTGTAGAGACTGAATTACCTGCTTTGTCAGGCTGGATAAGAATCTGTCTTTGTATTTTTCTCTGAAATCTGAAATTGTTCACTACTGATATGAGCAGAAGTTCAAAAAGGTCATTAAATACCTCCAAACTCTTGAGCCACTTTAGCACTAGTCTGAGTCAAAAGTACTATTTGGAACTGTCTAATTAATATCAGTTCCCAAAACTCCTGAGAGCCATTCCAGGAATTAGTGACAACTCCAGTGGTCAGCAACAAGCCAGCCCAAAGACACACTCCAGTGATGACCTTTAGTCCCTGACTTGTTCATTTTCAAAGCAGACCAGGGGCTGCCAGGCAAAATTTAAACTGCTAAAATTTATTTCTAAATGCACAATACAGAATGCAAGACCTTAACTGGTGTAGTTTTGTATTGGGCCAGCTTCAATGGGAAGGTCTCTTAAACAAAAATGACTGTAAAATATGGCTCATAATTTCATTACTTTCTTACCCCTTCCCTTACTGAAATAAATATTTATTAAGCTCAACAAGGGGAATAAAAAAATCCTGGCATTCTCCCTGTGCCACTTAATGTATGAGCTTTCCTATGTCTCATTTCTCCATGACAACCTCATTTGACAGGCAGTCCCTGCTTTGGCACTGTTGTATCATATTTTCTTAGGCATGTAAATTCTGTTGACAGTCTCATAAACATAAATTGGCAGGCACACTGTCCCAAAGCAATGCTTATTAAAATACGCTAATGGAATACGATAAATACATTATTTTCAAATGCAAGCAGAAAATACACACAGTTTCATGTGATATTTCTGCTACTGATTGATGGGAGTTACAGTCAGGGACAATTAAAAAATTTCCAAGTTTCTGATTCAACTTCTGTAGGAAGCACTGCAGGTCTACCAGTATACCCAGTTGCTGCCACAGCCTTTGCTTCCCAGTCCCAGTGCTAATGCTGAGACATTGTGTTTCTAATCTGTGGCTGATACTCTGGTCTACCCCAGTGTCTCTCTAACACTTTTCCTAACACTTTAAAACCCACGGATCCTGAGCCACACGGCAGCTGAGTGTCACCCTGCCTTGATGCTGCCTCATCCACTTTTGTATTGTTGCAACAGAAACAAGATTGGTAGCACGCCTTGGAGTACGTTACTGCAGTCTAGGAGCAGGAGGAAAATTTTCAGTTTTCCTGAGTACTTTTGGGATGACAAAACCTGACTACAGAAATTGTTTTTGTGACAATATTCAAGCAAAAATAATAATATTTCTATCAATTATGCAGTTCCACAAGATTTTTTTTTAAATTATTATTTGAAAGGTGTTCTAAAAGCTTCTATTTACTTCTAAAAGCTCATGTCTTAGCATTATAATTAAAGAAGAACAATTACTTTTAATAGCAAATATTTTTGTTCAACTTCAGTTAAATGTTGCCCAAAGTGGTTATGGAGTCCCCATCCCTGCAGGTGTTCAAGACCAAGCTGGATGGGGCTCTGAGTAATCTGGTCTAATGGAAGGTGTCCCTGCCCATGTAAGGCAGGGTTGGAACTAGGATTTAATGTCCCTTTTAACCCAAACCATTCTTTGAGTCTATGACTAAACCTCTTTGTTAATCAGAATTATAGAAAACTAGTTTAAAAAATAGGTCTAAGCTAGGTCCATTTAAAAGTTTCCAAAACTTGAATACTGTTATTCTAAAGTTAGAAAAATGAAAACCAGAATACATTTGTGACCTTTTATTTACCATATATTATCCAACCTCAGAATGTCAACAAAATTTTCCTTTTAATAATACTTCAGAAAGTTTTACAGTAATACATTTTTATTCCCCTTGACTATGTTTTAAATATAGAGTGATTAATTTAATTTCAGTTGTAATAAAGGTTTTAAAGCCTTGCTAAAGAAAGATCTTTGTGCAAACAAGGCTTTCTTAAGAAAGGGAAGCAGAAAGAGTGCTGCTAAGCATAAGTGAGAATTAATCAGCCTTCAGTTTTTATGTGTGCCCATTTTATTTGGAGGTGGATGAAGTAATTTGTATGAGACAGGCTTGGAACACTCAGTAAAGTATCTGCAAAATAACATTATATAAATGTAAGTTGCAGGAGTAACATTTGCAGTAGAAACTTAGGAATTTAGAAGCAATTTAGAATTGGACTTAAAGGCCTTAAAACCAAATTTTCAAAGGTGAGGACAGATACTCTCACAGATTTTGAGAAGTGTGTAAAGAGGTTAGTTAGCAAAACCCAGAACAAACAGAGCACTTATGAGTAAAAAATGCTGCTTCGGAAAAACTGAAGTGAAATTCCAGAAAATATCCCCTGACCTAGTACATTTGAGACCTACCATCCATCTATACATTTAAGTGTGTGGTTAGGTTGAAGACATCTATCTACCAGCCAGTCAGCCTAAGTGCCCACTATATGCAGTGGTGAGAAAAAGGCACTCTTAGGGCACAATTAATCATATTCCTATAAAATCTCATCTTTAGATAAAGATACATTTCACCCTTGAGGTGTCCTCTTCTCTTTGGTGATCATAAGGAGTCTTAACAACTATCCCATGGTAGGTACCTATATCCCATCATATGAATTCAACCTTTGGTCATTGGTCATTGAATGCTGTGGAAAAAAAAGACCAGTCTGAGGCACAGAAGCACAGTACCCTGTGGAGTGTCAAAGCTTCTAAGCCATGAGGTAGAGGAGCACCATCTCTGTTCTCAGTGTAGCTGGGGTGTCATTGACTCTGTAATGGACAGTGCATGGTGGGGCAGGGACACAGACAAGGGAGAGTATGGGGAAATGGTTTGTTGGAAAGAAGAGAACCTCAGTTTATCATCTTGTACCAAGCAGAAATCCTAAAGGAGAACATTCTTGTTGCATCTCTGGCTATTGCTATTTAAACACTTTCTAAAACCAAGTGCATAGCTACTGTGATGGAGTCTGGACCACTGACTTTTCTCTCCCTCCTGCTCTTCCCAGTGATATCTTGAATTGCCTGATTTTTAAATGGTGCAATTTTCACTTTCCAGCTGTCCAAGCTTATACTTTACTCCCAGACTGGGACTTTGAGTATTTTTACTTTTGGGCTCAAAAATTCTGTAGCTACAGAACTGCATATAATTATTTTTATATGTGTACACAGACAGAATCTAAATGTAAAATTAGCATTAATTAAAATTTTCCCACATATTTGACTCATAATTATTCTCCAGCTATAAGTAATAAATATAATTAGGACAAGTGAGAATCATGGGACAGGAATAGTACAATGAGTTGGAGAGAGAAGTAGCAGAACATAGGTTAAGAAGAGAGGAAAAGTATTATGGGATTATTTTTACTTCAGAAGGAAATTAAGCTTGATGGCTCATGACATTTCTCCTACTGGTAATTTTCTGGCCTATTTTTATGTGGCAATTTAAAATATTTCTGATGGTAGCTTTAAAAAAAATATATTTGAAGTACATCTAAATAAAAAGCATGGAAATAGGTAAATGTGTGTGAAGAGCAACTATATTGATAGCATGTACAGGAACAAGTATTATTTAATTTGCAGAAATTGTTAAGAAAGATCCCACCGAGTTCACTTGACAAACCACTGCTGGGTTTAATCTGTATCAATAAGATGGAGGGATGATGCAATTAGTATTTCCACTTTTTAAAGGCAGCAGAAGAGAAGGATGAAAGCAGGCATGAAGAGGATAAAGTAGGAATGTGGAGGCTAAAGATATAAAAGAATATAGAGTCAACATTTTTGTGTGTCTATATCACTTGCTGAAGTTATAGCATTTTGCTGACTATTGCTTTGAAATAAAAATTTTGTGAAATGCTCATAGCAGGGCAGAACTCACTTGCTTTAATGTGTCTTAAAATCTGAAAGACAAGGTTTGTAGGGAGAAGCAATATCTTTTATTAAACTAGCTGATACAGTTATAAAAAGAGACCAGTTTCCAGGGCACTAGGAAAAGGTTTGTATGCCTGAAGCATGTCTGGTTTTGAAACTATAAAGTTGAGTTAATAAAAGATCCTTTCTCTCCCTAAGCCTTACCTCTCTATATCCTTGAATATCATCTCTAATGATCCTATTACTTGAAAATATGAAAAACTTCAGCTGGCTCAAGAAATATCCCTCCTATCAGATTTCTGAATTTTGTCATGATCATTGTTCAAGCTGAACAGAAGGAAAGAATGAGGGACAGTTAGTTATGAGCCTGTATGTAACTCACAGAGACTTCATGGCTCTGCATTTTGCTAACAGTGGTGTGAAATTTTCTCTGAGTTTTGGATCAAGAGGATGACTTTAAAAGGCAGAAAAAGGAGTGCCAGTCTCCAATTTACCATTTTCACAGTAGAAACTCTGCAAATTCCTGTGTAAATATTAACCCTTTTGTAGATCAATGGAAGCAACTGATGGATTTTTTTGGTTATTTTTTTATTAGTTGGATAAACAGCATATTAGGTAAAAAACACTCCTGGCATTGATAAACACTTTTTAAGCATCCTCCATAAAATATAGGTGATGGGGTTTTTTACACCTGTCCTTCTGAACTATTTCAGATAAGTGACCTAACCATTCACGTTGTCTGGATTATGGTGATGCTCCTGATGTTAATGTGTTCAATGGCTGACTGATGTGCCTTGCTCATATATATTAAGTTAATGTGCTTGTTAGAGCTGCAGTCAGAAGAACTTTTTCCAGTAGACTCTTGGCCAACTGCTAAGGCTTTATTTTCTTCCAAGTAGGCTGGTAATTGTGTTTCTCAAGAGTGTCCAGAAATAAAAAACAAGATTGCTGCTTTTGAAAGCAAGAGGGACACTGGCAATGCTCTCCACATATCTCTGTTACTTTATGGCTTTTGATATTTTCCATTCAGAACAAATTTGTTAGAAGGCACTAAGGAACAACTGGAAATCTGTTTTTAGCAGATATGTAAGATAGGTATTTCTAAATAATATTAGCATCTAACAGGAATTGCAGAGTCTGGATGGACATAAGAACACACAAGACTTCTTCTGTATTTCTTTGGTAATATAAGTGTAAATGTAAATACTGATATGGTCCCCATTATTAGATTCAAACCAATTGCTGAATTTGCTGTGAATATTTCAGTTACACCAAAGCAGCAGGTTTAGTGGATAAATGGTTCACCAAAACATTCACTAAGCCCTACAAGGAGATTCAAATAGTTAATGAAATGGTTTAATAAAAAATCACAGAAAAAAAATAAAAAGGAAGCTAATATGCATTTAGCTAATCCTCCTACATTATAATTAACATGAGAAATGGTAGACTCTTTTTCACTTCTCTGTAAAGATTAAATAACTGAATGTCAGTATTGAAGAAACATAATACTTGATTTCATTATTTAATAAAGTACAGTACACTGAGTAGAGAAATGTGAACCAGTGCAAATAATTAAAAAAATAATTAGAACCTGCACTTGTCAAAATAATTAAAAAAAAAAAAGAACAGCTTTTTTTTGGGAGTTCTCCTGTTAAATGTTTCTCTCCAAATATGCTAACTCACAGTGTAACTCCCTGCGCTTAAGTATGAACTGACAAGAACCTCTCCACTTATTCCACATAGGCTGATGTAGATAAAACATAACTAAAGACCTCCTTCTTCTTTTTCTTTTGGGTGTCATCTCATAGAAATCAAGGGATTTGTCAGAACACTGAACATAACAACTCAAATACACACCAGCAAGGCTTAGCTCAATCCCCTGATCAGAGACAATAAGTGTCTACTCAGACACGTGGAGACTGCCACACGCTCAGTTCATCAGCACCCTAAGCCTGTAGGACACAGGGGAGCTCTCATCCAGCAGCATCCACTTGTGCTGGGGTTGTTGCTGCACTTGCCTGTCACTCCTTGACCATGGTAGATACTTTTTAGGTCACATAGTAACAGCAATAAAACTGGGAACCTGGTGTTAAAATACTGCACTGCCTGCTGATATAAACCCTATGATTTATGACTATGTTTTTGTGTTGGGTTGACCCTGGCTGGATGCCAGGTGCCCTCCAAAGCCTCTTTGTCACTGCCCTCCTTGGCTGGGCAGGGGAGAGAAAATATAGCAAAAGACTCATGCGTTGAGGAAAGGGTAGGGAAAGATCACTCACCAGTGACTGTCACAGGCAAAACAGATACCATTTGAGGAAAGTAGTTTAGTTAAATCAGACAAGGGTAATCAGAAATAAAAATTAAATCTTAAAAGGGGAGAGTGAATAGGGTCTGCAGTCAGCTCATCTCACGTTGTTTCTGCCACTTCTGCCTCCTCAGGGGCAAGTACTCACACTCTTTCCAGCTCCAGTGTGGGTCCCTTCTATGGAATGTAATTCTTTAGGAACAGACTGCTCCAGTAGGGGTCTTCCGCAGAGTCACAGGTCTTGCCAGGAAACCTTCTCCAGTGCAGACTTTCCACAGGGTGACATCCTCCTCCAGGCATTCATTAGTTCCAGCATGGAGTACTCCATGAACTGCAGGTGGGTATCTTCTCTCACATAGACTTCCACAGCCTTAAAGGGACACAGCTGCCTGTGAACCAAGAGTTGCAGGGGAATCTCTGCTCCAGAAGTTGGAGTACTTCCTCCTCCTCCTTCACTTACCTGCGCGGCTGCAGGATTATTGCTCTCATGTTTCTCACTCCTTTCTTCTGACTGATGTTGGTGTTGCACAGGGTGGGTTTCTTTGTCCCCCTTCTTTAAAACGTTATCCCTGAGGTGCTACCACCATCACTGATAGGCTCAACCCTGACAGGCAGTACTGTAAACCTGACCAGGGGTACAGCCCCTCTAATGCACTGCTGCCAAAATCTTGCCATGCAAACCCAACACAATTTTATAAGTAAGGTCCCTTTGGTGCATTCTGCAGTTAAATCTAGACTGGACTCTTCAAGGATGATATCCAAAGCACAGCTGCAGTGGCTCAAGTGAGACAATACCCTGAGTGAAGAGGCTTCACCCCCTCTCTCACCTTACTCTGTGCCTTTCCTGTTTGCATAGACCCTCTCTAAAATTTCCTTACACTGATCTATATCCTGGAGCAGGGGCTCTACTATACATGCCTATATCTGTGGTGGTCTGAGAACTAACTTCATTAAAAATAAAAATTTCTCTCTGGTTCTTAGCAAGGTCCCTGTGGTGTCCCTTCACTGTGTTCCTGGAACTGGAAGTGCTGTGCAACACAGTGCTAAAACCTCTGGGTGTTTTTGTGAGATATGTTGTGAGATTGGACTCAGGAACAGCACTACATAGGGCATGACTAGAGAAGGAGCAGAAAAAAATAAAATGTTTCAATGCTTTTGGGCTGGAAAGGGCCAAGGTAGAGGCTTTATGACTTCTAATCTTCCCAGCAACCCAGCAGGATCAGCTGAAAGACTCTGTGACAGTCATTCCTGGCAGCTGAATATCCCTGAAATTCCCTTTCCAGTATGTTCTGTATGACTTTTTTCCCCAAGTTACCCAAGTGCTCCAACCCAGCACTAGAGCTGCAGAGAAGGAATATGATTCTCTGAAACATTAAAAAATACACTACAGTTTCAAAAGAAAGACAAAAGAAGACTGATATCTTGAAAATTATACAGAACTGGGGGGACAAGCTTCAATATAGCACCATCTCCAAATCTTGTGCTCAGAAAAGTGAGAAATAGATAATAACTTATCCCACATATTGAATAGCAGGAGAAGAGTATTACTGTACCCCAAAGGGACAATTTAACCCTATTTTCCTTAAAAGTGCTGCAGTTAAGCACTTAGGAACTGTTTCCATCTGTAGTCAAACTGCTTGATAGAAAATCACAGTGCCACAGACTAAGCATAGTAAAGGGAAGGCAAAGCAGATTTCCTATCTATAGAAAGCACAGTCCAGTCAGAAATGCATTCTGAGACATTTCAAGCTTCATAACATATTGCTGTCTCAGACATTACAGTAAACAGTCCATTAATAGTTTTGCAAAATGAATGCTGACCTCCACGTATTTATTTACTTGTATTTCTCAATATTTCTAATAGAAGTTCTGGTTCTGGACCTCTCTCAGCTCTGAGGCAGCACAAAGTTCTGAAGCTTAAAATGACTTGTTTCGCTGAGGTGGCTTGGTTTTTTTTTTGCTGAAATATCATCGTATTTTATACAGTATAATATTGACTGATTTTTGTACCCTCTTAAGATAAATCCCGATGAGCTCTGTTCCTAACTCATTCTTATTTAATGCTCCAGTTTACTTTTTCCTTTCTGTTCCAGGGAGAGTCAGTGTCATATTTAATGGATGTATAGAATTGGGATTTTTTTAATCATAATTTTCTGTAGGATGAAGAAGAGACAAATATTAGGAATTGGTCAGTCTACCTTTCTATCTATCTATCTATCTATCTATCTATCTATCTATCTATCAATCAAAAAAAATTAACATATGAACATCATGACATGATCCCTCTCCCTCTACTCATTTGCAGTTATTTTGTTTAGTTCTGTTCTCCGCTCTTCAAGAAAGACAAAAAGCTACTGGAGAGGGTCCAGTGGAGGCCATAAAGATGATTAGGGATCTGGAGTGCCTCTTTTGAAAGACTGCAGGATCTGGGCCTGTTTAGTCTAGAGAAGAGAAGAGTGAGGGGAGATGTCATCAATACATATAAATATCTCAAAGGTGGGTGCCAAGAGGATGTTGCCAGACTCTTTTCAGTGATGCCCAGTGAAAGGACAAGGAGTAGTGGCAATAACTAAAACATAAGAAGTGTCACCTCAACATGAGGAAGACTTCTTTATGTTGAAATTGGCAGAGCACTGGAACAGGCCATTCAGGGAGGTCATGGAGTTTCCCCTCTCTGGAGATGCTAGAAACCCACTGGGACATGTTCCTGTGTCATCTGGTCTAGGTGACTGTGCCTTAGCAGAGGGGCTGGACTAAATGGTCTCCAGAGGTCCCTTCCAACCCTTACGATTCTGTGTTTCTGTGATTTAATTATTTTTCTAAATTAATCAAGTGGTAGTTTAAATTAGATACAAAGCAGACTGATTTACCATTAGGCTACTTCAGGTTGAAGTCCAAATTCAGAAAACTTTTCTTATTCTATTAAGAACTTTCTGAAGTGGTTAACTATAAATGTTATTGCAGTCTGTCCTCCACTGAGATGTTTGCAAATGAGGTCACAGTCATAAATAATAGTCTCAAAAAAAAACAGTGTCAGAAAAAATCCCAGGGAAAAATCAAATTTTTAAGTTAAAATGACAACTTTTATGTTATCTATGCAAAGTCACTTGCTTGTTAACATATGTCTGGTGAGTCACAGAACTGAAGCCAAAAAGAAAAAATGAACACATTGGCAGAGTTATGTGTCCTTCAGTAGCTGATCTGACAAAGAGAAATTTTCTCCCCTAAAACTTAGTGTTTTATTTAAAGGGGGGAATAAAACTGAAAGAAAGTAGAAATGGTTCAAAGAAGCACATGCTCCATAAATGAAGAATCCATTCTGAAGATCCAAACCTCTTATTTTACTGCATGCTAAAAACTAAGATTTCTTCAAATATAGCCTTAGATGAAGTCTATCCCAAAGCAGGGTGATAAATACATGGTCTGCCAAGAAAGTGGAATCATCATGGAGTGTAAAAGTCTCTAATGTTGTCAGTATAATGGAAGGAAAAACCCCAAGCTAGCTGAGAGTGCAGTTTTCGACACATGCTTTTCAGAAACTGACTGATGCGGCTCTTTCAAAGAAATCAATCTGAAGCTTTGCAAATCACTGTGGGACAGATTCTGCTTTTCAGTCTTTGTCCTGTTTGTATTGCAGACAAAAAACTCCATTTCTCTGCAGATATAATTCACTGTGGTAATTACACCCTACTACTACAGTGTGAGTCAGCATGCGGAGGCTGGCAGAATGTGTCCTCCTATAACTGAGCAATCCAGACTTCAGGGGCTCATAACACACAAACTTAAACTATAAATGTTTTGTGTGGTTGTGGTTTTTTGGGTGTTTTTTTTTTTTTTTTTTTTTTTTTTTTTTTTTTTGTCTTTTTGTTCTTTTAATATTTTTCTCATGAAATATAACAGTACTGATTCTTTCAAATTCCGGCAGTGATCTGTTGCTGTCGTTCACATCATCAAACAATAACCTTAATGGTTATTTACATCATTTGTTGCATGCTTTGTGTTTATAGTTCCATTTGGCTCAAGGCAGAGTGATATAAGGCATTCATGGGCATATAGGAGTGTGAAAGAGAGAAAGTTTGATCAATAGGACACCTTTGTTGTTGGTAAACATTGTCAGAAAATGATCAGTGTCAGTGCTCTAAGCCAGAGAAAACTAATAACATGAGTGGCAAGCTTCCTGCAAATGCTTGGAGTATTTATGTGGCATTCCAGAGGAAGATCTGTAAACAAGACTAGAACAAAAATACAATTTTATTGATATCCACCTGATTTATGTTTACGACATGTGTTGATAATAACCCTATTTGTCAGAGAGTCCATCATGAATACTAATTTACTGATACTGAATCAGAACCAAATAAGTGAGGTTGATGTGACGGTGCACTCCATGCATTTTCATGTAATCACATTTTGAGTGACCTGAGTCTCCAGTAAAGAAATCAGAGGACTTTCACTAGGCACAGAATGTTTTCTAATGAGTTTATAAGTGTATCCTGATATAAACAGAGCTCGGAGACTATGAAGAGAATCTTACCATCTGTTTAATGAAACATGAATAAAGATTATTTTTAATATTGTCTGCCATGTTTTTATTTCACCACCTTACTTTTCAAAGCAGAACATCTCAAAGTCCCAGAAGATCAAATCTACAAAAAGTTGTTAAATTTTGAACTTCTTTCATCCTAACTTGAAACAGAAGATAATAAGATGTTTCTTGTGATTATGTCACAGGGACATAAATAGTAACTTGGTAAATATTAGAACAGTCTGATCAGAAGAGTTTTTCATAAAACAAAAAGAATTACATTTAAAGTTTATCGTTCAATCCATGACAATAACATAATGAAATGAAATGTTTCAGCATAAATGAAATGGATCTGTAATTGTTCGTGTATAATTTTGTTAAAATTGATAAACTCCTCTTAAAAAGCATTAATTTTTGTCCAATCAGTAAATTTCAATGAAGAAAAAAAATCTACTGGTTCTGTTCCAAGAATTGATGAATATTACTCAACCAGTTGAGAGAAATCTGAATAAAGAGATAAGGTGACGTGCTTAAACAGTAAAAAAAACTCAGCTGGAGGAAGTCTGTTCAGTGGAGTCTGAACAATGTACTTTAGCTCATAGGACCATAGAATGTTGAGATTAGAGAAGACCTTTAAGATCATCAAGTCCAACTGTCAACCCAGCACCACCATGTTCACCATTAAACCATATCCTCTTAACAATTCTATGAGGTCTGTTGTCTGGCACCACTTCCAAGGTTTCTTTTTATCAGAAAAGACAGAGAGTGGATTTACTTCTGTATGTGTGGTGTAATGCCCATCTATCTATCAACCACTGCTAGAACATCAGCAATTAACCAACCAAACCCAGGCACTCACAGTCTCCATAAAAACTCCCGGTATATATAATAAAATATGTATCAAGTTATTTCTTACTTGTGGAATGAATTTTTTGTGAGTTTCCAAGTTCCATAAATAAACAAATAAATAAACTAAACAAAGCAATCCACCTTATGGAAAAATGCAGGAACACCTATAGAAAAGACTAAATGTTAAATAAATTATATAATTCTTAATTTACACTAAGAAATTTTGTTCTTGATGTGTTTTTTTTTCTCATTTCTATATGTATTGTTTCCCTGAAAGCTTTAAACCCCATTGAAATTAATTACCCTGAAATTACAGGATCACAATTCAAGGCTTGGCTAAATATCTGCAGTTCCCTCTGCAGTTCCTGCTGTCTTCATCTGGAGCTTGTAGAAGTCAAAGGTTTTAAAAAAACAGCTTCCTGGTCTAAACTGGCCAAGAGTCCACGCTAGAGTGCTATGTCTGACAAAGAACAAGGAACAAAACTGTGTTCTTTACCATAGGAATACAAGGCTCAAGCCTTCAGGCAAATTGATCAGCTGATAGTTGGTAATTAGCACAGTGCTTGTGTAAGACTCTTGTGCCTAATACATCTGTTGCTAAATTTCAGCCTTGTTCAAGTTTTTGTTTGCTGCAATGAGCGCTTCTAAAAGCAGCACTTGTGTTTGGGAGATTCATAGTAGGATTTCAAAGGCAAAGGCCAAACTGTCTCTTCTGGTGATTGCTCTGGGTTTCTAATGTGAACAGCATCACTGCTAGTAAAGAACACTTCTCCAAAGAAAATAGCCTTCTTTAATCCAAGGGAAAACCTAAAACTACTGATAGTGACATCTGGTGGCACCTAAAAATGTCACATTTGAAAGTAAATCCCTTCTTTCTGCAAAATGAGGATTGGCAGTCTTATGGCCTGACACTTCTCCAGCTGGAGTTAGTCAGTGATATGAAACAGATATATCAAAGAAATCCCCCCCTTTTCCTCAATTTAGCGAGAGAAGCCTGTGAAACCTCAATTCACATGCAGTTATAGCATGGTCTCCACTCCATCTGTATTTTGAGGGAATGAATGAACTAAACACCCAATTGCTTCTCAGGGACTCTTTATATTCCCTATGGTCACTGCACAAAATATATCATATAAATGTGACTTATACATATGGTTATTTAAATGAGAGAAGCTACCATCTATGAAGAAATAAATGTGGATACAAATGAACTTTGGCACTATGATATATGATACCTCTCCAGCCTGGAGAAATATATCAGGTGTCTTCAATTAAAATAATAATAATACTAATAACCCTCTCAGCCTTGTTCAATTCAAGCCAACCATTTAATTCAGTTTTCTCTCAGCTGATCCTAATAACTCTGCTACAGCTCCTAGAATTTCCTCTGAGTAACTTCTGCTCTGCCCACTGTTGCAGAAACATTTGTCTGGTCTTGAATCCTCTGCTCCCTTCTTTTCTTCAGCTGCACAGACATCATCGTAGCTATTTTTCCTGCAGGTCCTGATACAGATTCACAGATTAGTATTACATCAGAAAAACAAACTATGGTATATGAAGGACAAAGAATACTACATCTGCTGCTAGCATCTTTCTTTCCCAGAGAAACTATGATGAGATTGCTGCCAGAGTTCAAGTTGAGAAACCAGAACAACTCATACACTAAGAGTTGTCTGCATGTCCGTTTTGGTTCCTATTCTATTAACCAAGATGGTAGCCAAGAACACAGTTGTCTTGATATGGAAGTGAAGAAATATTTTTCAGCCTTAGACACTCAGCTTTGTTTTCCCAAAAAAGCAAAAGAAAAAAAATCATATTTCTCCAGTACATTTCAATTCATATTTCTTTGCAAGAGAGACTTCTAGCATTCAAACAAGTGTGAATGGCAGCAGTAGCTTCTTCAAGCAAAAACACAGTGCTACACTTGAGATGAAACATTGTCACCTCTGTTGGAGTAGGTATCCACACACCTCTAGATTAAACTTTTCACAGCAATATTATTTATATTACATCAGTTTCAGAGACCAACAGGAATTTTGAGACCCTACTGAGGTAACTGCTAAGCCTCAGAATATGCAGACTTGCTAAGGCTCTGGGAACTGTCATGTTATTCTCCTGTTTCTCCTGAGGTACAAGCTGGAGCTGTCTTTGCTAAGGACTTCTCAGAAAACAGCCCGTGCAGCTAAAACCTGAAACACGTGTTCATTGATGTGGGTGAGCACACAGATTGGCAAAGGAGGGTCCATGTTGGAATATAAATTTCATGTCTGATATTTAGGTATTAATAATTCCCCTGCCAATTGTCTACTGTTCTCTCGGAAAAACAGGTTGTTTGCTTAACACAGAAATATAAAAATGAATAAACTTTGGGTTTATACATTGATTATTAGTATTAACTTGCATACAAAACAGATATGTTCATAGACTTTCCCATCTGTTTGCTAGACCTGCTCAAGTACGGCATTTTGACATTTTTCAGCTTGCTTTACTTTCCTGCATTTACATAGCTTCCTCACCTCAGATCTTCTTTCAGAGATGGTTTCTCAGTCTCCAAGGGATAACCATGATATGCAGTGAGTATGTCCTGGAGCTGTCAGAGCTTGAGGAGAATTTGCAGCTTCTCAGTTTGTCTGTAAACACTTCAAAGACCTGCCAGCAAGTGAACAGTGAGGAGTCTTCACAGCAAGCAGCAGAACAGGTTTTGAGTTAATAGCTGGTTGATCCTCAGATTCAGGTGCAGGCAGCAACATGCGAGTTTGTGCTCAAATGACACCAAAACTGCAACAGGAAACAAATATTTTAGTCTCACTTCAAGATAACCAGAGTCCTTCAGGCAACCCTTAGTGCCTATATTGTAATTTCCTGAGTCATCTGTGTTTGGATTGACTCAGTTCTTGGAGGGTGCGTGCATTCAATCTGCCCGGAAAAGCACTCAGGGTGAAAATTTCATTTGGAGGTTCAGAAACATAAGCTGTTGCAGTTGAATTCTTGAAGTCTCTGGGTCTCAGTGGCTGAACTGTTTTCCCTCTTCCCAGCATATGGGTGGAGAGAGAGCACTCCAGCCTAAACCTGTTTTTTTCTTTTCTGGTGTTTCTTTTCTTCTTTTGAGGAGCTTATGAGGTAAATACTACAATCTCAAGCATATGGATTACACAAACAAAATAAATGGTTTCTGTCTCAAGAAAGCCTTCCTGCAGAAGACAAAATACCATTAGATAAATTAAGGGCTTTAACCAATGTATGCAGGACCTGCAAACAGCCAGAAAAGCAAAAAGATTCCCAAGAAAAAAATGTAAGACAGAAATTATTTATAAGAGAATTCCTATGGAGAATTTGACTGCTAATGCTCTCACCCCTTTAACTGAGCATTTGTCAGATTTGCCCCATATAATCCTATGGTGTGAGGGACAGCACAGTGTTGACTTTATGTATGTTTATTCATTTAGCAAATACTAAATAGATTGTGAATAGATTTCTATTTCAGGAGAAACTTACCATATTATCTCATGTATTGCCTTACATATGAAACTTTGATTTGGAAGTAAATATATTACACTGCTCTTGGCTTTCAATCACAGGTGAAGATTTTTGGCAAATGAAATGAATCCAGATGGTGAAAAGAAGTCCTTTTATATTTCCCTGCTGACAAAAAAACAGAGTTCATTGTTTTATTAAATGGATTACAATACCAATTCCTGAATTCCTGCTTGGAACAGACAACAAGGGGAGCTGTCTCAGCAAAAAGTAGTTCTTGGATAAGCTGTTCAGAGATTTTCATTTTTGCCTTAAGGCATGAGAGATTGAAGAGTTTGCCTTCTTGAAATTGGAAGCAGACTCATGCCAGTGGAGTATTAGAGTCTTGTACAATAACTGCAGCAGAGAGGAGACAGCAGAGGCAAAATAAATACACAAAGACAGTGCAATTGTGTTTCCACTTTAAAAAGTTTCTGCAAACCTTTCTTTGGAAAGTTTTTATTTTGGGGGCAAAAAAAGCTTTTGTAAATGACCCTGGAATGAGATTCAGAAGGTTTCTGTGAACTTACAAAATTAGTTACAGATTCCTTCTGTCAATTTTGGTACAGGACTTAAGACGAGATCCAAAAGAGCACATAGGAGCTTAAAATACATCTTAAACAGAAATTAGGCACATATGTCAAAAGAAGAAATTCAAAATCTCTTCATGTGTCTGCTAGGATGCTGATGAGTGATCTTTGAGTCTGAGAAAATGTACTGTATGCCAAGCTTACATCTCACATCCAAAAGGCTTTTCATCATAAAAATCAGTTAGCTTTTCTTTTCATTGTAAAAACTGCAATGAAGTTCAGCCATTGAAGACACCTAGAGGTGTTATCACTTGCCTTTGGCTGCTTGAGATTCACAGAATAGGTATTTTTAATTCCCACAAAGATTGTGAGGAAGAATTGCCCAGATGAGAGAAAGAATGGATTAGGGGGAACAAAAATGTCCTTTCTAATAAGAAAGACTTGATGCTAGAAGTCATAAATGAACTCTGCAAGCAAGATAAAATAAGCTTGAATAATCTAGGAAGAAAAGCATGAATTTAAAATTTCTCATAAAATTTAACAGCAGCAAAAGGTCTATCTATCTATCTATCTATCTATCTATCATCTATCTATCTATCTATCTATCTATCTATCTATCTATCTATCTATCATCTATCTATCTATCTATCTATCATCTATCTATCTATCTATCTATCTATCTATCTATCTATCTATCTATCATCTATCTATCTATCTATCTATCTATCTATCTATCTGCTTTTTACTACGTAGATATATCCATTTTATGAAAGCCACAGTGCCAAGGCAGAAGTTTTAAGTGCCCACAGAACTATGGGACTTTGCAGAATGGACTAAATAAGATTAAGGAGCTGAGGATGGACTGGGCAGGCAGAGATCCAATAAGTAGAGAGCATGTGTGGGCAATAATAGGAGCAGAGAGCTAGATTTTGGCAAGAGCACACCCTCAGAATCAGACACGGTGGCACAGAATTTGCTCATCTTTAGAACCACTGAAAGTTGTTGGGTCTGAAAGCATGACAGAGACTCATTCTTGAAGAACACAGTGGACAAAGAGATATATGTTTGCTTTTAAGCCATTTTTTAAAATCTCACCAACAGATTTCTGTCCATTTAAAGAAAGAAAGAAGGAAAGAAAGAAAGAAAGAAAGAAAAAAGAAAGAAAGAAAGAAACAAATAAGTACCAGCATAAATTAGGTATTTTGTGTCTGAACACAGCAATGTTTACATGATCACAGTTGACATGTATGGAGTCCAGGTTTTCTTTAACACATGTGCTTTAAATAAGAGGTGGGACAATCTTAGAACCCCAAGGGAGTTTTATCACAGTGTCTAATTTAAATCATAAATGTGCATTATGATTTAAATGGTATTGGATGCAGTGTGGGGCAGGGGGTGGAAGGAGACAGAAGACAGTCAACATTCCAAAGCCAGGGTTGCAACCTCATGCTACAGTTTCATAAATGAAGGATGAGAAGATGGATGAAGCAGTTATTCTGCCATAGGATGCTCTGGTTTTCCAGGCAGAGAAAGCAGGTTCTATTTCTTATGAAGGACAAGTATATTCAAAGTGAGATAATTCAGGTGTGAGTTGGGAGAGGAGTAGGTTTCTGAAGATATATTGAACAAGAAATGTGAACTCCCAGGAATTTCCAAAAGCAATTCAGCAGTTGAGAAGGTAAGGATTAAGACATGTAGCAAGTAAAATCTATAATTGAAGTTTCATCTCTTCTTTTGCAAACCACCATTTCATCTTGATTTGATAGATTAAACATGCTTCTTTTAAATCTTGGCTGGTATCAAAGTGATTTTAGGGTATTCTGACAAACTTGTTTTCTTGTCAGATTGACAAATGTGACAAACTGAAGTGGAATGCTTCTTTATGTTCAGCAGAGTCCCAAGAAACATTATCTGAACACTACTCCCAGACACTGACAGTTACAATACAGCAAATCAACTTCCTACGATAAGCTCCAACATCTATTCTTTGGGTAAGAGTTAAAGAAAATCATGGTGCTAAAGAAAATAACATTATTGTCATTACAGAGACACAATCAGAACTGGCTCTGGGACAGGACAGGAAAGTGTGAGACATTGGACATTTTCTAATAAGTATCTGACACCGTGCCACAGCTTTGAGGTCCTAAACTAATCTGCTTTCCACCCTGTTTTATGTAGATTCATAAGGTCAATAGATGTTAGATCAGTCAGACACAGTATAGTCTTACCACATAAGTCCTAACTCACCTTGAAAATTGCACCTAAAAATGAAATTTTCTTTTTATCAAGAAGATCCAGGAATTTCTGTTGAGTTGCATAGTCCCTGACTTTAGACAGCCAGGCAAACTTGAACTATATTTACTCAGAACAAGAAACTGCAATTTTTCACTTGGTGGGTAGTACTTATTTCACAGAGAAAAAAGTTTAGAACTAGTTAATTTTGGCTAGCATGTTAAATGAAACTTTGCATGCAGTCAGATGCATCTAGATAATTAGGAGAATTACTGATTATAGTGAGTGTGTTAAAAAATCTGTAAAGATATAATGGTTGTCAATTTCCAGGAAACTTCATTTGAAAAGCTGTCATGTGGTATATTTCCAAAGTTCTAAATTTCTGGTGCTTTATGAATATGACTTCAGGATGCAAGTATGTGATAAATCAATTTTTTGATTAATGAAATCAAAGTGTGATAAATTAATTTTTTTGATAACTGCTTATGATTAGATGAAATTTCTGGGCTGATGTTTTTCACAGTGATTCAAGATCTTCAGTATTACACTGGAGACTTTTGGTGCAGATGTTTGCATATGAAAACTGTTCAATATCTATGGGCAAATTTGTATTCCAAATTTTTGCTTCAAATACCATTATTTTTAAAGAAAAGGCATGGTAAAAAAGAAAAAACAGATCTTAATTTAGTAAGCTTTTACAAATAATAATCAACCCAAGCAAATAATATTTTTTAACTAAGATGGAATGAGTGCTTACTGTGGAACAATATATCACTAATGATTGGAACAGGTGCACAAAGTGTCTTAATAAATCAGTAACCAGGAAAACACATCAATTATTTTGAAGGTTAATGGATTTTTTTGTTTCTTCTCCAAAACTCATGAAGACATTTTCCTGAATACTTCGAACTATTCAAAAACAAATCAAACCAGAAACTTTAATATATATATATATATTTAAAAAAAAAAACAAAACAAAAAGATTAAGGTGTTTTATAAAATAAAATAAAGCACTAGAGACACAAAAATAAGCAGAATATTATTATGAATAGGAGCAAGTGGAACAGTTGTAGCATGATATATATTGGACTGAAGATGCTGAAAAGAAGCAACTAGAGTTACATCTCTCATCTCACTTGAAAGTAATTTAGGTCATGAATTCTCTAAGAAACTTTCTTTACTGAAACAGCATTTTTGTTTGTGAAACTCTAGTGGCAAAGATTTCTGAAAACCAGAGTGAGAAAACCACCTTGTCAACAAATCATAGCACGAAGTGCCATGTCCAGGCATTTCTTGAACACCTTCAGTGGTGGTGACTCCACCACTTCCTTGGGCAGTCCATTCTAATGTCTAACCACCCTTTCAGAGAAATTCTTTCTGATATCCAATCCATTTTGTCTTGTCTGGCTAGTTGCCTGGGAGAAGAGATCAATCCCCACCTGATTACATCCTTCTTTCAGGTAGTTTTAGAGTGAGATAAGGTCTCCCCTGAGCCTCCTTTTCTCCAGGCTAAACGCCCCCAGATTCCTCAGCCACTCCTCATATTACTCCTCATTTTCTCTGTAGACCCTTCACCACTTCATTGCCCTTCTCTGGACAACATTTCCAGCACCTCAAGTCTTTCTTGAAGTGAGAGACCCAGAACTGGACACAGTATTCGAGGTGCTGCCTCACCAGTCCTGAGTAAAGAGAGACAAAAGTGCCTTTTAAAATCCAATAAAAATGACATGAAAATTAAATAAATCAGAAACATGCAAAATAAGATCAATATAAGTTTGCTTAGATGCTCTGCAATTTTGAGAAACAGCTTGCTTAAAGTTTATGGCCAAAATTTTGGGCATCACTTTCTTTACAACTTGATTGCAAAGTCTTTAATAAACATCAGAAAAACAAATAATATGCAACAGACTTTGTATAAAAGACAAGACCTGATTACTGGGGATATGGAGATGACTGAAGTACTCAACTTTTTTGCCTCAGTCTTCACTGACAGGTCCTCCAGCCACACTGCCCAAGACATAGATGGCAAAGGTAGGGACTGGGAGAATGAAGAACCACCTGCTGCACAAGATCAGGCTCAAGACCATCTAATTGTAACCATGTTCCTAGGAGTGTTCAAGGCCAGGTTGGATGGAGCTTTGAGCTGCCTGGTCCAGTGGAAGGTGTCCCTGCCCATGGCAAGGGAGTTGGAACTAGATGATCTTTAAGGTCCCTTCCAACCCAAATCATTCTATGATTCTATGATTGTAAAACATATTTTTAAAAGAAAGAAAATATAGTTAAGGTCACTGAGAGTGAAGCAAAGAGAGAGAAAATAAGATTAATTGTATCAGTAGTATTAATATAATAAATAAAGGGTCATATGGACCAGAGAGACACTGATGTGGTGTGTAGCAAAAAGCATGCTTTATTGAAAGAGACAAAAGCTTAAATAGTAGTTTCAAATGGTAACACATAGCAACATGTGACCTTTTTAGCCAATCCTATACAACCACTCAAGTGCACATGTGTGATAGAGTATCTTAAGAACTACAACTCCCAGGATGCCTTAGCAGCACCCATCCTGTAACCCGAAACCCCACAATTAATTATTTAGAACTTTGAAGTATTTTAATAAAATGGTAATTCTTGCTTTGTCTTGTCTTTCCGTATGATATTGGAGTCTTCCTCCTGAGAGGCTGAAGAACAGGAAGATTTAAATACATCACTTGGAAACTTAGACATTAGAAAGTTTCACCTACAAAAAGAATATTTTAAAGGAAAATGATTGTGTATAAGGAAATTTCATAATGGAAACTAATTTGCAAAGTTAATGCTATTGCTGAAAGCCACTTATTTTCTTTACTGTTTGAAAAGGAATTATCTATGTACATTTTTAACATGCACTGTGAGGTTCCCTATTTTGACTAAATTATGTGCAGCTCAGATTTGAGTTCGTTTTCTCTTTGCAGTTTATCCCACCTTTAAATATTTTTTGTTAACTGTAGTTAGATGTAAATCCCTTAGACTCAGTGAATCATTCCAGGCTTATAGACATAGGAGCTAATAAATCAGCATCACAGATTCAGCTACCAGTTCTTAAGTAAGTAAGCAAGGGTTTGGAGGTATAGAGAGCAATGCCCATGTCTGCTGATTGTTTTCTCCTATCCCCTTCTGGGTTCTTATCATCTAGAAGGATAGAGCTGTAGAATCATAGAATCAGTTGGGTTGGAAAGGACCTCTGAGATCAAGTCCAACCCTTGATCCACTACCACCACAGTTACTAGACTATGGCACTAAGTGCCACATCCAGTCTCTTCTTAAATATCTCCAGGGACAGAGAATCTACCACCTCCCTGGGCAGGCCATTCCAATGCCTGATTACCCTCTCTGTAAAGAATTTCTTCCTAATGTCTAACCTAAACCTCCCCTGGCACAGCTTGAGACCATGCCCTCTTGTCATACTGATAGATGCCTGGGAGAAGAGACCAACTCCCACCTGGCTACAGCCTCCTTTCAGGGAGTTGTAGAGAGTGATGAGATCTCCCCTGAGCCTCCTCTTCTCCAAGCTAAACAACCCCATCTCCTTCAACCTCTCCTCACAGGACTTGTGTTCAAGTCCTTTCCCCAGCCCGGTTGTTCTTCTCTGGACCTGCTCCAGCACCTCAATATCCTTCCTGAACTGAGGGGCCCAGAACTGAACACAATACTCAAGGTGTGGCCTCACCAGGGCTGAGTACAGGGGAAGGATCACTTCCCTGCTCCTGCTGCCACACTGTTCCTTATCCAGTCCAGGATGCCATTGGCCTTCTTGGCCACCTGGGCACACTGCTGGCTCATGTTCAGCCTCCTGTCAATCCAAACTCCCAGATCCCTTTCTGCCTGGCTGCTCTCCAGCCACTCTGTGCCCAGCCTGTAGCGCTGCAGGGGGTTGTTGTGGCCAAAGTGCAGGACCTGGCACTTGGCCTTGTTGAACCTCATCCCATTGGAATCAGCCCAACTCTCCAGCCTATCCAGGTCCCTCTGCAGAGCCCTCCTGCCTTCCAGCGGGTCAACACTCTCCCCCAACTTAATGTCATCTGCAAATTTATTAATGGTGGACTCAATCCCCTCATCTAAATCATCAGTAAAGATATTAAACAGAACTGGGCCCAACACTGATCCCTGGGGGACACCATTAGTAACCGACCGTCAAATGGATGCAGCCTCGTTCACCAGCATTCTCTGGGCTCAGCAGGTTGCTCACTGTCTCCTCCTTGATTACAGGGGGGCTATTCAGCTTCTTATCTCTGTCTACAAGCTCCAGAAGCCAGCTGTCCTCAGGACAACCTGTCTTAATTTTGAAGACTGAGGTAAAGAAGGTGTTAAATACCTCAGCCTTGTCCTCATCTTTGATAACTATGTTCCCACCCACGTCCAATAAAGAATGGATGTTTTCCTTGTCCCTCCTTTTGCTATTGATGTATCTACAGAAAGACTTTTTATTATCCCTAACAGAAGTTGCAAGATTAAGTTTTACCTTTGTCGATCTGATTTTCTTTTGGCAAGACCTAACTATATTCCTAAACTCTTCCTGAGTAGCCAGCCCTTTTTTCCATAATAAGTAGGCTCTCTTTTTTTACCCTAATTTACTTTAAAATCTCCCTATTCAGCCAGAATTTTTCCTTGCTTTGAATATATCAGAAATGGTTTTCTCTTTCCCATAGTTCATGAATTGTTTTGTTTAGGGAATTAAATTCTCTAAGTGATTAAAAGAATCTATTTCAGTTAAAATCAGTGTTTCTACAGAGAAACCCCTGAGATAGGTCAAAGTTTGGACTTGATGAACTTGGTGGTCTTTTCAAACCTAAATGATTCTATCATTCTGTCTGATACTTCCACACAGCTGAAACTGGTAAGGAAGGGGACTTCAGTTCAGGCAGTGGGTTGCTATAAGGACCCAGACCCTTTCCTTGGAGAAAAGGTTAACACCTGAGTAAGGTGTGCACAGATTGATGATCTGTTGCATCAGGTGGTTGAGTTGCAGGAAGCAGTTAAAATACTTCACAGCATTAGAAGATACAAGATGGAGATGGTTTCAGAACTGTGGTCCTGTAGCAGACACCACTGAGAACGAATCATAGAATTATGGAAACATTAAGGTTGGAATAGATCTCTAAGATCATTCGGTCCAACCATTAACCCAGCACTTCCAAGTTCACTACTAAACCATGTCCCTCAATGTCACACCTACACATCTTTTAAATACCTGCAGGGTTGGTGACTCCGCCACTTCCTTGGGCAGCCTGTTCCAGTGCTTAACAATCCTTTCTCTTTTTTCCTAACATCCAACCTAAACCTCCCCTAGTGCAACTTGGGGTCATTCTGTTACTTGTTACCTTGGAAAAGAGACTGACCTCCACTTTGCTACAACCATCTTTCAAGTAGTTGTAGAAAGTTAAAAGGTCCACCCTGAGCCTCCTTTTTTCCAGGCAGAACAACTCTAGGAACCTTGGACCCTGGTGACCCAAAAAAGAAGGTCTCCACTTCAGTCTCCAGCTTCCAGACCTACAACCAAAACCAGCTGTGATACTTTAACACTGACAGACACCTATGAACAAGGTCTGCAAGGAGTAACTGCAGCAACACTCAGTGGATATCATGAAAAGAAACGAGTGATCACAGTGGGTGACTCCCTGTTAAGTGGAATGTATCAAGCTCTGCAGGTGGGTTGATGAAGAATGAGTTGAGAGCTTGTGGGTTAGAATTAAAGGACAGCCCCAACCATTCTGTAATTCTCTGTAATTCTCTGCAGTTCATATCAGGCCCTTTAAAATGCACCAGTGAACTCCTTAGGGCATCCTACAGATGGCAGCAGCCATCTTGCCATATGTTCCCTGGGGCAATCCACTACGATAGTAGGACAAATTAAAAATAGTTTGTCATTTTGAAAGACATATTTAGTACAAAGTATTTCTCAAGCTAAAGAGCAGGGATGGTGTGCATCTGGAGGCAGAAAATTAGACAGCTTTACAGCAGGAGTGGCAGAGATATATGGTGCTTCCTTGTAATACAGCCTAATTTAGAGAAAAGAAATTGACCTGTTAGACAAAGCCTGAATATTTGACTATGATTCATACAGGGACAACTGTGCATCAAAGAGATAGACAGATGAGTAGAACAAAAATCTGGTTTCTTCCCACCTGATCTGAACTCTTTCCTGTCTCATAAACTAACCCAGAGCTAAAAGTTAACTAGACTTCATTGTATAACACAGCAAATAGATTAAGAACTGTAAATTGAGATATTTCAAATAATGGCTAAGGTAAGATTTAGCTTTCTTACAGCAACCCTGCTGCTCACAGTCCAGTTCCAGAGTCTGAGCATCATTCACAGAGAAATAACCTTCAAACTCCATTGCTTTGATCTTATGTAATCCAAACAGCCTTCTTTTCCCTATTATACTGTAGTTAGTATTCATGTAATCTCACTTTCTTACTCTCAAGATAAACAAGCAATTGACAGTCCCTTCATTTTCAGCCAAGCTTACAATTAAAAAAGCTGCAACCACTTTCACAGACATAATTAGCAGCATGTGGGAATTCTGGATCCAGCCTTCTACCATGACTTTCAGCACTGAAGCAGAAGATATGTCTAGTCTGCAGAGAGGTGATGGAAAGTCCTACCTGAGCTATCTCTGGGTAACTTGGGTTTCAGTAACAGAGAAGATGCATGAAAGGGACCTCTGTGTCGTTGCACCATCCAAAAAGCACTCTTGTGACCTTGCTGTGTCGGTTTTGTTATCATTTGTACTCAAAAAAGAAAGAAAGAAAAAAAAAAGTAAAGGGCTAAATGTTTTCCTCCTTCTGCTCTCAGATTCAGGCCAACTGCTAACATCATCTATATCTCTGTGGAGCCAGTACCACTCTTTCCCTCTTCGAAAGCCCTGTACCACCTTTGCTTTGGACCACCTACAAAGGCAGTAGGTGTTTATGACACTCGGGCTGACCATCTCCACAGCACAGGTTTAAATCCAGCTATTCCTGCACAGAGTTTTGTCAGTGCCTGAAAAGTGGTATTCATTATATGTAGACTTTGAAAGACATAAAATATAGTTATTCCACGGTCTTTTTCTTTGATTCACAGTGAGTTAAAAACAGGAACTTAAACATAAATTTGAAAATTTCAACTTGATGTTCATCTGGTGATGTTCAGCATGCCTTTCTCTGCCTGATTGAAGAAGTCAGTGTTTCTTCTGTGGGGACATATCAGATTGATCTTCTTTTAATAAATTAACAGTTTGAAAGTTTAAAACTCATTTTTTAATGCATTTTCCTAAGCCTAAATCACTTTTGTGACATTTGTTTTCTCTTTTACCTTTGCCAACTTTATTTTAAAGGAATAGTGTCACTAGACTTTTACAGAATATTAAAGTTTCTGTTTCAGCAATGCCATGCATGGGAAGAAAATATAAGAATTTCTCTTATTCATTGTTCTCTTGATAACCAGACCCAATGAATCTTCCTTCCACAGCATTTTAACTCAGGAAAATTAAATTTGTCTGCTATAACCTCAAAATACTTTCAGGAATTACAGTCTGCTACTACAAAAATCCCTTTTTTTTTTTTTTTTTTTTTTTTGTTCCATTTTGGGTATGCATGTATAAAAATGCAGTGCAATACATTAGTGCAAAAAGTAAGTGAGCTTTTTAACATTTTATTCAGAAAGACTCGACATTGCAAAATATACATTCAGCTCTGAAGAAATTAGTAGATTGACAGACAGAGGTAGTAAGAGAAAAACTGAAAATTACTGGTTGACTGACACAGGACAACTGAGAACGAAGAAATTATTAAAAATGTTAGAAATGGGTCAATTGTAAAAACCTGATGAAAGTATTTAGTGAAGATCAAGATTTAACTCATAATAAGAAAATGAAAGTAGTAAAAATTATTATAACACCTGAAAATGTTTTTTTTTCCTATCAGTTTGTGATGCTGTAGAACACTTTCTAAAGGATGATTTGTCTCTTGGGACATGTTAAGTCTAGACTGGAAAAAATAGTTGGATGGAAATAATCTCACTTGAGTAGAGATCTGGACCAGATGGTCTCATTATTTCAGTAAATAAATAATGTAATGAGTTTAATACCATGATCTATTGAGTAAGCAAATGCCATTTTTCATTACCAATTTTCTAAAGATACTTTTTGGAAGCAAACGGTCACTCTGAATGTAAAAAAAGTTCAGACTTTAAAGGAACATTAATATGATAATAATTCCATTTTCCAGGAAGTCTAAGTAAATATGGAATTAAAATATAATTCTACCCCTTCGACTTAGAGTAGAGATGCATTTAAGGCAATTTTTGTATAACATAGCCTACGGTAAACCAGCTTCAGTGAAAAACATTCAAAATAATTTTCTAGGACTTTATCTGCTACCTTCTATAAAATATTGCGGGAACTCGTTAATTTCACTGGTATTTGAATCAAGCCTAAATTCACTTTACAAAAATAAAATAAACTGCAGACTCTAAACATAATGAACTCCTTTGAAAAAAAAAAAGTTTCTTCATCCACCAGAAAAATACATTAAAATAGCATTAAAGTTGTGATGCAAAACAAAAGATGTGAGGGAGTTTTGTTAAAAGTAATACTAACCATATGGCACACAACACACTGACACAACACAGGACATTTAAAACATATTTAAGGGGCACCCTGTAGTGCCTAGGTGTAGGGTGACATCTGGTAACTCCTCTTTTGTGACTCAGAGTTTAATTTCGTTTGATTTTGTGTCACATTCCTCCTTTTAGTGTGCTGAACTATCTTCCTGTTTCAGGAGGTGGATTGAAATAAAGCAAAATGGACACAGTTCAGAGAACAGTTTAAAATAAGGAGATATAGACACAGTGTCATAAAAACTAAGTTATCTTCCTCCTTGCCCACCCTACCTCTGCCTTGATTGAGATGAAATATTGTTAATTAGAAAAGTAAAGGTTGTTTTCATCCAGTCTTTTACAAAACATATAAATAGTTATTTGGAATGGAAGCCTATTTCCTAATTTCCTGTCAGCCATCAACCTCACTCCCAAGTGCTAGATTTCTTTCCTTCTTTCTCACCAGGTGCTGTTATTGAGATGTCTCCCCTTTGTGGTACACATGTGGTTATCTGTTTAACCACATAATGTATCACCACAGAGGTTTTTTTTCATAGTCATCCATCAAACATATGGTGCCTTGATCTTTCCTATGTTAGTTGGCCAAAGTGCACCTAAATGATTTCTCAGACAAGTCAAATGAATTATGGTCACAGTTCAGTCATTAGATGATGAATCCCTCTAAATGCAAGTGAGTTGCACTTTTGAAGTTAAACATTAAACATAATAAACTTGCTATTGTGATACAGCTGCTTTAAGCCCCCTTGGTTGTCTCAGATGTCAGCAGAAGCCTACACAATTCCCTGAGCTCTGTTTTAGGCTACCTGCCACCTGTCCCACTGGATATTGTAAGTCATTATCCTGTCATCCATTTGCACTTAACTCAGATATTATGGAGCAGTCATATAAAATTTTTATTGTGCACCCTTGTCATTAAACTCTTTTTAGCATGCATCATCAATATATGTATATATTGGACCTTCTTTTAAGTCTCTTCCAACACAAACCATACTGTGTTTCTATGATTCCTTTATTATTAAAATATATACATGTATTAATTTATTAATAGATCATATAAACTGTAAAAAACACACAAAATAGAAATAGGAAACAAGTGATATAAAGATTATTAAACACTATATAATTTCTTTTTTTATTCATCAATAATAGAAAAAATATTTTCTTCTCCCACCTCAATGGATAGTCTTACAGAGCAACCACTATATGTACTGACACTACTTCCCAGGAAGGGGCTGGTCATTGTCTGGTGATGAGAAGTCAAGAAAAATGTTTCATTTTCATTTGCTTCCTCATACAGACCTTGCTTTATTAAACTGCTTCTATCTCGATCCACTATGCATTTTTTCATTTTTATTTTCTCCTCTCCCCCACCCTGCTCAGGAAGGGAGAGATAGAGCAGCTTTGTGGGCACCTGCTGCCCAGCCAAGGTCAACCCAGCACATGTAGTTTAGCCTGGGACACTTTAGACTTTTACGGACATTTCCAAAACCATAGTCCAGACTTTATTACATGTAAGGGACGTCTGTTTTGGGAACAAGGAGAAAGATTAGACAGATAGACTCAAGACCAGAAAAATGCAATTAAAAATTAGGGATTCTCTTATGAGCAGACACAGTTCCTGAACAAATTCCTCAGAACCTTGGAGTTTGTGGATCAATTATATTCAATAGAAAGA
Source organism: Pyrocephalus nanus (assembly GCA_038380795.1). Taxonomy (NCBI): domain Eukaryota; kingdom Metazoa; phylum Chordata; class Aves; order Passeriformes; family Tyrannidae; genus Pyrocephalus; species Pyrocephalus nanus. The sequence goes on along the minus strand of CM076260.1, from coordinate 8,943,104 downwards.
TTTACCTCTGAAGGCAACTGGTAGCTAATGTGTTGACATCAGTCACAAGAGTGACATATTCTGGAGAGAATTTGTTCAAAAATATTCACATAATTATTGTATTACTTTAACATTGAGGTATTATTAATGCAATCCTCAAACAAGGCTCCTCAAACATGACCCTTTATCAACATTCCTTTAATGACCAAATTACTGTTGCTTGAGAACAAATATTGTGGTTTTTTATCTGAACTGGTCTCTGGCTTTTCCGTACACTGCCTTAATCCTATACATTGTACATGAACTCCTCAGCTTAACTGAACTCAGATTCCCACACAGTCCCTATTTATCTTTCTCTTCTGTCTTTAATTCATCCCTGCCTGTCTCATCTCTAATATCTGAGGGCTAACACTAACTCCCATCCAATCCTTATCTGAACTAATCTCACCTATTTATCTGTAGTCTCTTTTTTCCTTCTGCTTCTTTCTTTATATTCTCTGCTAGCCTAAAAGTTTGGCAGGAGGGGAGATTTCAATTGATGGAAGATGCCCCTCAGCTGGAGTATTTCTTCCAAACATTTCCTGTTATCCACAGTGTCATGAGCAATTTACCAAACTTCAGTTTGTCATTAAAAGAGATATTTCCCTAATGAAATTAGGTAGTTCAAAAGGATAATAATTATTTGAGTGGTAAAATAAAGAGAAGCTAAAAGGAACCTTTCTGAGTTAGAACAAACATCCATCTAGCCCAGTTTTCTATCTTTGTGTATGGGTCGATGCAGAGGTTGATTGAACAGTAAAAAAGAACCACGCATATTTAAGATAAATCCTTCTTTTGACATAGTTCCTACCAGCTTTTGGTATGCAGACATTTGTGACAGAGATTATATCTGAACTGTGTTTTACCACCACCACCAGATCTATTCCCAATGAAACTGTCTGACCTTTTAAAACTCATTTATTCTTTTGTTCCTAAAGCAATCCATGGCAATGGATTCTACAGTTGAATGATGCATTGTGTGAAAAGCACTTACTTTTGTTTGCTTTAAACTCTGCCTAATAATGCATTGGGTTGTCCTTAGTTCTTGTATTGTGTCAAATAGTGAATAATTGTTCTTATTGCTATGCAGCATGTCATAGTGATTAATGTCTTCATCGTATTGCTAGCAAATGGAGTTCTAGTCTATTAACTGTCTACTTTTATGAAAGCTATTACATATTTCTGATCATCTTTCTTTCACTTCACTTCTTCTACTGTATCTCATTTCAGATAGGTGTACCAGAACAGTACATATTGTGTGAGATATAGGTGCACCATAGATTTATACAGACTGCAGTGCTGTTCTGTGCTCTGCTGAGTGCTTAAGATATTACTATCACCAATATCAGTAACGGAGTTAAGTCTTCTGCTACTGTGATTTTACAGAAAGGAGAATGAGGATAGTGAAGATAAAATGGAATAAATATTGTTGTCATAGACAAGATATTTGTGAGCACTCAGTGTAGATTTCCCATTTAACCTAGGCTGTCTTACACATACCTCCATATATAACTTGTCTCATATATATATATATATATATCTTCACATATAAGTATGTTATCTGCCAAAGTTTTTCCCTTTACAATTTTCTACTTACTTTAGGCTTTTTTAAAACATAGCAGGTTGGGGAATTGAGAGAGGGAGAGAAGAAAAGAGAGGAAGTGAAAGAAAGAAAGAGAAAGAAAAGAAAAAAAAAAGAGACAGAAGAGAAAGAGAGAGAGAAAGAGAGAGAGAAAGAGAGAGAGAAAGAGGGAGAGAAAGAGAGAGAGAAAGAGGGAGAGAAAGAGAGAGAGAAAGAGAGAGAGAAAGAGAGAGAGAGAAAGAGAGAGAGAAAGAAAGAAAGAAAGAAAGAAAGAAAGAAAGAAAGAAAGAAAGAAAGAAAGAAAGAAAGAAAGAAAGAAAGAAAGAAAGAAAGAAAGAAAGAAAGAAAGAAAGAAAGAAAGAAAGAAAGAAAGAAAGAAAGAAAGAAAGAAAGCATAGGATGAAAGAAAGAAAGAAAGAAAGCATAGGATGAAAGGGAAGGAATAACAAAATAAAAAGAAAGCATAGAATGAAAGGGAAGGAAGAAAGGAAAGATGGAAAAGAAATGAAACTGAACTTATCGTAGACACCAATCAGAATTTGTCACAAATTCTCAGTAGAGTGGTAGGGGCCATCTTTTTCTATAATTAGTGTTTATAATAACTTTAAAGTCAATTAGGATAAAGAATATGTCCTAACAGGAGTGTTTTTCCCTTCTAGATGAATGAGCAAAGAAAAGGAGTTTTTCTGGGTTGATCTTCTAACCATTGCCCAATTGCAAGTGATCTAGAAGCATAAAATGCAGGCATGACAACATAATAACTGACTTTGTCATAATCTGCCTGTTTTTTAACTTACATAGAAAATAAAATTCAGATAAATGAATCTGTAAGAGAACATTAAATTAAAAATCTTTCATTAGAATAATGTTTTAACTGGAGAATTGCATGTGATATCTTTAATAATGTTTCAGCTATTGTGGCTCAATACTGCTCATAGGAAGCAAAATTATAGTGGATCTGCTTTTCAAAAATTAATCATTCCTCTCTTATTTAGTGAATTGGTAGGATTTTTTTCTATAAGAATATGATTCAGTTCAACAGTAACATTTGGTGGATGGATAATATGGGGGAATTCAAAGGATAGCAGCAAACAAAAGAATGGTTAAAAATCTCTACACAAAACAAACTGATACTCCTTCACTAATATCTGAAATCTGAAAAAGAATGTGCAGATTAATCATTGCTTTGTACTTGTTTACCAACAGCATTACTTACAACAAATTGCACACCAATTTAAAGTCTAATGCAGACGTTTATCTGCAAGGTAGGTTTCTAGGACTGCAACTTATTCCATCATTGATTTCCACAATGTACTTAACAGGGACAATTTTCATCATATTATCACTAAAATGGGAATTATTCTGCATATTTAGGAGGAATATTATACTAGTTGATTTTTACATGCACTTTTCCATTTTTCCTGATAGCACAAATGGTCAAAAATCTTTACTGAGTCACATAAACCCTCAGGTCCTGGCACACCATGCTTGTTCTGTGTGTCCCTATTAAGTACCAAAACCTATACCCAAGAGGTAGCCTGCAAAACAACAACAGGATGCTCATTTAAGAATGAAAGTCCAGCAGCCAAAACAGGCTGATCTCCCATTTGACCTCAGCAACTCTGTGTATTTTTTCATTATGTACTCAGTCAGCTCTTTAGCTAAGTTTACCCAGCTGAACCTGAGAGAATGTTGTTCTAGACTGTACACTCTGATATTACAAATGTAATGAAGTTGACCACTTAGCTAAATTGCATTTTTACTCTGATTAAGTGTTTATGTGCCACACTTCTGGTCAGACAACTCTCACCATAAAACCTACTCAGGTGATGAGTCTCTTATTTACTATTCATTTTGGCATTACACTGGCACTTAGCACTTTTGCTGCTTTCAGAAAATCCCTGCAGGTCTTCAGTGCACTTGAAATTCAGGTTTTTCTTATATTGAGATATCTATACATGAATGTAAGAACAAACTTTTAGCTTTCTTCACCTGTAATTTTGAAAGGATAAAATTAATTAGCTGCATACTTTAAACAGAACATAAATTAGAATTGTAAATATAGCTTCTTGGCTTAAGAATAAATAGCTTCTTGCTTTTTGTGACTGTTTTATTTCCTATTCTTATTAGTATAGAGCATATTGTCAGAGCTTAACTTACAAGAAATAACAGATAATTAAAGTACGCTCACTCACAGCAAGGCTAAATTTGACCCTGTATTTATGAACTGACAAGTCATCCAGGCAGCTACTGTGCCTCAGGTGGTGCTATTGTATTCCTAATCATACTTACTGTCAATTAAAAAAAAAAAAAGAAAAAGTAGAAGTTGCTAACATAATTATTTCAATGAAATGAAAATTCGTTCCCACAATAGTATTGAAACAGCTAAAAGGTCACAGAATGTCTTTCATTAAGAGTCTTTTAAAATATGATTTTTAAAGCACAATGAACATAAATATCCATTTTGTTCTTGAGCAAACTCCCAGATCATTGCAAAGGTGTTGTAATGAGATACTGTTTTAGTGTAATATTTTTTCAAAGCAATAAGGAGTAGTTGCTTCCATCTGTCCCCATACAGAGGACTGTTACATCTGCAGATTTTACAGAAAAGATGGATTTTAGAAGAGACTAAGAAGTCAATAATGAGGTATACAAATTCTTCCTATTGTTTTTAATTGTGCATTTTTTACCAAAGAGATGTGAGTTTTATATTCTTTTAGTATTTAAAACATGTCATAACTTGAAATTTTTTTTAATTTTTTTTTTTTTTATCCTGAAAGCCATTACAGCTGTCTTTATTTTCTCATTTGAGAGTCCAAACACAACAAGGAAGCATACAGAGCAAGGAAGCAAGAATGAGTAACCTGGGAGAAATAAAGAAACACTGTCTGAGTATTTCCAGATGAAGTTAATAAAGCTAAAGCCCAAACAGAACTGAATCTTGTCAGGGATGTGAAAGACAAGAAGGAGGGCTCCTGTAACTACATGGGTGACAAAAGGACGATTAGGGAAAACATCGGCCCGTTTCTCAATGAGGCAGGGCAGATGATTACACAGGACAGGGAAAATGCTGAGGTACTGAACACCATCTCTGCCTCAGTCTTTACTAACGAGACTGGCCTTCAGGAATCCCATTTTCCAGAGACCAAGGAGAGTGGCTGTAGCAAGGAGGATGTAACACTGGTGAGAAAGGATTAGTTCAGGTAAAACTTAAGTAAATTGAAAGTGCATTGGCCCATGGGCCCCAAATGGATGTGCTCACTTGTTCAGAGGGAGCTGGCAGATAATGTGTTGCAAAGCCACTCCCAAAAATCTCCAATCAACCATGGTGAGGAACTGCCTAAAGACTGCAAGAAAGTAAATGTCACTCCTATCTTCAAGAAGTGCTAAAAGGAACACCCAGGTAAATATAGATTGAGTAGCCTCCCCTCCATGCCTGGGAATGCAATGGAGCTGCTATCCTGAATAATACCTAATTTCCAGGCATTTAAGGACAAGAAATTAATCGGGAATAGTCAGCATGGCTTCACCAAAGGTCATGACAGGACAGCGCATGTTTGTTGATGCCACAAAACTGGGAGGAGTAGCTGATTTCAGCAGTGATCCCTTGGGCAGTAACCTAGTCCATTTTATTTATCTTAAAATGATAAACCAGAACAGTTACAATTATTGATAATAATGTAACATTAGAAAAAGAGAGATCATGAGTGGGCAGCTCAGTCATACAAGTATAGAGTAAATGTTTTCTTCTGTTCCCAAATGTTTATCTAATTGCATATTATCTCCTCTGCAAATAGAACACATTAACAGTTTTTATGTATATCACTCTGTAAATGATGTATATTGTAAAGAAAGAGAACCAAGTTTACCTGTGGTTCAAGTCCAGTGTTTACAAAAGAGATACAATATGGACAAATTAGATCTACCCCTTTCTGTGCTGAATTCAATGCTGGCATGGCATCTGAAGCACTTCTATTTACGACTGTGCTGCTGCTCATGCAGAAGCTGTAACGTTCAAGGTCGTGACTCATAACAGAGAAGATCAAATTTCCCATCAAATCCTTTACCAATGTCTGCCAGTAAGTCCCATTACTTGTTTTAGTGTTTCAGAAGCTCTCTCCCTTTCTAAGCACAAAGAAAATATACCTCAGTCCTTTTCAGGCCTTTCTTCTTTCTGCTTCCTCTGAGATCTCTCAGACTTCATACAGCTGATGATATCTTTCTCAGACTAGCAGACACATATCTCTAAGTAAAACTGCCAGCAGCAAATGTCAACTATTTTCTTTTATCAATACTAAGATGGTCCCTAACAGCCTGGTTTAGTTTCTTGGTTCTTAGCTGTAGTTGAGAGCTGTAGCAGCTAATGAAAATGACTTATGTTTGTCTAGTACTGTTCATCTAGCAGCATCTAGCAGGATCCAAAAGTGTTTTATCTGATCAAAAAAACGTGTAGAGGGAGCTCTGTGCCTACTGCTGAAATGCAGCCAGAGAAAAGAACACTGGAACTTAATGAAAGTAAGGAAGAATTCACACAGGCACCCTGTACCTTCCTCTGTCATAAGCATAATATCAGTAATAGTTAAAAAGTCAAGAGAAAATGCAAAAGAGATGTATTGGATACTCAAAACACCATTTAAAAGAAGCTATGACAAATGCAGTTGTAGAAACAGAAGGAGAGTAAAATTTAAAACTCCAATGTCTTTTGGGTTACTAAAACAAAAATAATCCCTGCTACTCTTTGGAAGCCCCTCTACTATAAGTGTGAGGAGAAGAAAGGCTCTTGAGTGGATATGGTGATTGTGGATCATTAACATCATATATCCCTGGAAAGATCAAATAATCTCTTAAGCTACATCTGAGGAAGTATTTCCAACTGTAGAATGATTGCATGAGGCACTGATGAGATAATACCTGTAAAGACTCACTGGTGCTGCCCAGGTAAGATGAAACAGTGCCTCAGTTGTCCAAGAGGACTTTAAAGGAAGTATAAAGGCTCCTTTATGAGGAAAAATAAAATACCTTTTTTTGCCTAGCTTATTGAGGTGGAGTCTGAGAAAAGGCGCCCTTTGTTTCAAGAAATGGAGAAAAGATGAAACACCTAGGAGAACGAAAGATTTAAGTAAAATTGATCCAAATCAGATATGAACAAATGCAGTCTCTGAATAAGAAAAAAAGTATTTCTGAACACGTAGCAAAAAAGAAATTATTTAAGATCAAGCAAAAACACTTCTGAAAGGATAATACCATGTAGCCATTGACCTTAGCAGAGCCTGAATTCAGTAGTTCAGGATGTCACTCCCAATAGTCATTACCAATACAGCTGTTATGGAAATATGAGCTGATCACCGGGAGACACAGAGACCAAACACAAGAAAATTATCAAAAAGCTACAAGTAGCCACATATTATAACCAGAAATACCCTATGTCCCTGACCTTTGTCCACAGCAAATGCAAGACTCCTTGACAAGTGAAGTCTTGTTTTGTTGTTGTGCAAGCCACAAGCCAACTACTTCACTAGATGTGACCATACCTCTCAAAAGTAAATGCGGTCACAGATCCACAGCAGTCACTTTGAAACTGCGTACCTTTTTCTAATCAGATTTTGAATGCTCTTTTAGGTAATTTCTGAGTTTTACTTACAAGTACAATAGGCTGAGAATTTTTAATGGCTAAAATAAACATGTATATAGTCCAAATTAAGTATCTAATAATAGCAGTAGTATCAATTATAACAATAATAATTCTGTTGAGGTAATTTAGATTTGGTGGAATTTTCAGGAATTTTCAAGTCTGAATCAGAATTGGAAAAATATGTTGGCTCTGAGAAAATTGTCATGGGACTGCAAAAGTTTCATGACAATCACTAATTTACCTTGATCTGAAGTGAATGTTAAACTACTTGACTGGAACACGAATATTTAGGATCCTGCTTGGTATGATATAGAATAGCAATACAGAAATCCCAGGGCAAGTTTAAACAAGACATACATTTACAGCTACTTCTTTCAGGACCAAAAGCCCTTGAAACCCAACAACATAAAGCTGTGAGGTTTTTAACCTGAATTAGCATCTCTGATGTTCTTCCCAGTGTGACACCAAAAAATGTTTTCTCTGGTTTATCTGAGGGACAGAAACGAGACAGTGATAATCAGTGAGGCTTAGGGGATAAGCAAGCAAACACTGATGCCAAAACAAATACTTGTGAAACTAGAACCTCAGATTGACTCTGAAATTTTTGTTTCTGCCCACTGTTGCTTACATATCCCTCTAGCTTTATCTGTTTCTGTCTTATTTGCTTGAAAAATTTTCCTCAACAGCTGTTATTTCTGAAAAGTACTTCTTTCCTTGAATAAGACAATCAATTATTATGAAACAAAATATCTATCTACAATTTATTTTGGTAGCAGGTTAAACGAAAGAAAGTGTATGCTAGTGTTTTCGCAGGGTATAAACACACGAGGGTCACTTGCAATTGTTCTTGGGACTCTAGAAACTTACAGTCAATACTTTTTTTTCCCAGTCCATGGATTTTATTTAATTAATTGAAACCATTTTATAGTTACTAATGTTAGTCTCAAGAGAGATAATTCTACTTTAACCAGCATGGGTTAAAAAACCAACAAAACCAAACACATTTACTCTCAAATCCATCTCCATTTTGCACACTTCAAAATAAAGGTAGATTGAATTTCTTGATACTTTATCTAATTTAAAGATTAAATGTGAAACATGAGTTCTCTGTAGGTATGGAATTATTTTTTCCTAGCAACATACTCCTGCTTATTGCCAAGGCTGAGTATAAGGTGATTTCAGAATAGCAAAGGATTGTTGATTTACAAGCTAAATAATTATTTTATTCACTCCTGTATTTAACAAAACACCAGCTTGAGTGATTACATTCTTCCTACCTAATTTTCCTCTACACTTATAGTAATAAGGAGTTTGAAGCTGATCTTGCTTGTTCAAGTGTACATCAGCATAGCAGTGACTCCATCTGCCCATGGAGTTAGGCAAAAGAATAAACGTTTTGTGAAGGATATTTTAAAAAGCTCTCTTTTTTTCCTTCTCTTTTATGAACACAGAGGTGGTTCTGTTTGAATGACAGGTAAATCACTCTTTCTAGTTTTAATTGTGTTAATGAGGGAAGGAGTATAAATACGCACCTTCACTATTGCTATCACCAGAATGGCTTTCAGTTACAGCAAACAGATAAATACATGACAATTAAATTATCTCTTTTAGTGCACTTTCAGAATGAAAGCTGATATCTACAATGAGGAAATTTAAGGCTTATATAGCTGCTTGAAATGCCTTACTTTCTACCTCCTTAAATAATTCAGAGATGCAGTTCCATCTACTATTATGCTGTGCATCCATGTGCAGTTAACAGTTGCCACAACTTACCTTAAAGCTATTGAGATCATTTCCAAAGACATGGGGTGAAGCACAGTTCAAAGAAAGCTACTCTGACTTATTCCCTTTTCCCTTACCTTTAGCTCAGCTGTAAGTAAACGTGACTTGACTTAGACAGGAGGGGACAAATTGTCTGATGGTCTTTCCTGTGGGGGACACAGAGATCAGTCTGGGAGAGTTCAGATCGTATGACTTTTTTTAAACTTAAAACAATACAATCTTGTTTTACTCGTCTGGTTGAGCATAGTGCACTGACAATCCTTTTTCTCCTTATAATAGAGCTAATGGCAAATAGAAATGACAACTTCAAAGTTAAGTTAGTGTAACATTTTGTCACTTTTTGAGAGAACAGTGTTAATTAATACATCACTTTGCACCATGCTGTAAAAATACTGTTATTAATTTCATTAAAACCTCAATCCATGATGTTAGCTTAATACAAAAGGTGTGTCCTTTCTGGTACTGATTATTTGACAAAAGATTAAATTTAGAATCATAGTTCTTTATGTTTTTATTAAAATTCTTGGAAACTGACCTGGATTTTGACTGGAAGATTCATTAATATTCATTTGTATATAATTGCCTTAATTTTAGTGATAATGACTTCAGTTACCAACTGTGTGATTGATGGGACTTGTGTCTTCTCTCTGAAGGAGATGAGCTAAATAAAAAAGTAGAAACTTGCCATTCATGCATGATATTTTTAGCTGCCTTTAATTACAAGCTAGCTAAATAAGCATGCAAACCTTGCTATGATTGATAGGATCTCTATGCTGTAGTGATTATTTTACTTGAAGTTAGAAGGTGCTTGAATCAACTGAGTTCTAAAATTAACTGGAAGCTCTATCTCAAAGAAGCCTCAACTCTTACTTAAATTAGCAATGAAGAAGAAACACTTAAATACTTAGGCTGTTTTAAATGCATGCACACACCCCCACCCCCCTCGCTTTCTCACACTCACACACACAATCATCTTCATAGTCATCTTCAAAGGTACCACCTAGATGGGCATTATGTATCCCAACTGTATAGGAACAAATTACCCTTTACTGCAAAAACATCCCTGTGGCTTCAAAACAGTGTAATTCTTCCCTGAAATGAAATACGACCTTCTAAACTTCTAGTGATGAAAACCAAGACATACAAGCCACACACGAGATTATATTTGTTGTTATGCCAGGCAGTCAATATCTCTGCTTTGGCATTGCCCCAAGTTTCAGAGCAATGCTCTGAAGCAGACAGAGTAGTCTAAACCTCATAACCCTCCTCTTGAATCTGCTATTATCAGTTGTATCTTCCCTAGAGCAAGTGCTCATCAGAACCAAATCAGCTGAGACTTCTACTGCTTATTTCAGTGCCCTGGACAAAAGCTATTTGTCCCCTGGGAAAGAAAAAAGTGTCTTTTCTCTTATTTTCTCACCAGAAACTCTACCATGTTTCTGAGGGAAGTACTGAAATTATGAATTACCTTTCATTATAATTTACGCTATGGAGTGAATGTATGATGCTCTTATTATCATTTGTTAGGCTCAGCCAATGTACAGAAGGTGACTTACAAAAGCACACTGAAGCAGAGTGTTGGATCGTAGAAAACTGAAATAATGTCTCATAGTAATTGATACGTTTTGCTGAAATTATTTTTTTTTTTGTGATCAGTACCATTTCTCATTATTCATTCATCATTTAAAAATGTATCATACTGTTCATAAAGCCTAAACTAAATTTATGTTGAGAGTGGTGCTAGAGAGGGGATTAGAACTTCAAAAGAGGGAATTCTTAATCCAAAATGACCTACATTTTCCTTCACTTACTTTAGGGAAACTGTCCCCAAATAGTGCTATTTAATAGCCTTTTTAAAATCATATTTCTCAGTGCTTCTATAAATAGTTCTTCCTCTGAGTTCCTTGACTGATTCAACGGTTGCTGGAACAAACATTTAGGAAATCCCCTTGTACCACAAGCATTTTGGGTGTGTCTTATACCAAATTTCTTATGTTATGCTGTAGTTCTTCCTTGGAATATGTCCAGTATCAGAGTAAAGAGCAGCCTCGTTTTGGCCATAATATGGTTTTACCCCAGAATTTTTGAAATTACAAGTAACCACCTACAGATGGAGTGAACCCATTCAGCCCTGGTCTAGATGAGTGGTACAGTACCAGGGGACTTTGCAACATCAACATTATATTTTCTGACCAGCAAGAACCATATATTGACAAAAACACTCTCAAAACATTTCACAATAAGGAAGAGGCAAAACATCCTTGTTTACCTTCTTGGAATGGAAGAGATGACTATATTCTATCATAGTGGTGAGAGCTGATTGATGTATATAGCACTGAGAATTCAGAAAACACAGCTTCTTCTATGCCACTTGCTTTGTACTGATTACCATGTTTTAGCTGTTATTATTATAATGTAGTGATGAGCCTTCACTTTCTTTCATGTAAATAAGGCCAAAATGAATGGTTTTAAGCTGTTCATAAGCTATTTGTTATTTTATCCTTAAAACATTTATTTATTAAAATTTTATTTTATTAATCAATTAAATAAAATACTACATTGCTAATAGCCTCAAAGACGAGCAATTAACAATGAAGGCTGTTTACAAGCTGATTTATCTCAGTAAATACCAGCTTGATATTCAACTGCAAATGAAATAATGTCATTTTTGTTTCTCTTCATTACTTCTTTGCCTGTATAATTTCAAGTATATTCAATAGTGGTCAATTGAACTTCACATATTTATTTCAGCTGCAGATCTGGCCCTAAATATCTAATGTTGACTCACACATATGTCTCAGTCTTTTGAAAGACAGATAATCAGCTATCAATGAAACTTGAAGCCTAGTGTTACAAACGTTTTACGCTTGGGTAGTGGCCATCAGTGTGGAAATGTAAGAGTTTGAGCACGCACACAGAAGAAGGTTTCTGAGGATGTCTGGACAGTTTCTGAACAGTTCCAAATTCTCCAAGGCTATCAACTTCATAACCTTCTTTCATAGTATTGTTAGTATTAGTTTTAATTGGGAAAAAAGGAGAGAATGTCTAGTCTTCTAAGAGTGAGGAATATGTAATGGTTTGGATTGGACGAGACCTTGAAGATCTTGTTACAACACCCCTGCCATGGGAAGGAACACCTTCCAGTAAGACCAGGTTTCTCAAAGTGCCATTCAGCTTGGTCTTGGACACTTCCATGGATGGGACATCCACAACTTCTCTGGGCAATCAGTTCCAATGCCTCACTACCCTCACAGCAAAGAACTTCCTCCTAATATCTAATCTAAAACTGGTCTCTTTCAGTTTGAAGACATTTCCTCTTGTCCTGTCACTACATGCTGCTGTAAAATGTCCCTCTCCGGTTTTCTTGTAGGTTCCCTTTAGGTACTGGAAGGCCACAATAAGGTAACCTCAAAACCTTTTTTTTTTCTGTGCTGATCAAATCCAATTCTCTCATCCTTTCCTCATGGGAGAGGTGATCCTTTCCTCTAATCATCTTGATGGCCTCCTCTGGACTTGCTCCAACAAGTCTATGTCTTTCCTGTGCTGGGGATCCCAGAGCCGGATGCAGCACTGTGGGTGGAGTTTCACAAGAGTGGTGTAAAAGGGCAGAATCATCTCCCTTAACCTGCTGCCCACACTGCTGTTGATGCAGCCCAGGTTACAATTGGCTTTCTGGGCTGTGAGTGCACATGCCTGGCTTGTGTCAAGCCTCTCATCCACCAACACCCCCAAATCCTTCTCAGCAGGGCTGCTCCGGATCTGTTTATCCTCCACCCTGTGCCTTTTGCTTGGTCTTATTAAACCTCATGGGATTCCCATTGACCATATTTTTATTTGTCTCTTCTCAATCATGACATATTAACATTATAGATGGATATATCTGTATTAACACAGCTGCTAAATAAGTGTCCTGCAGTCTGAAGGTGGCTACAGTAAGTAGTGTAGGCAACTGCAGCAAATTGTTCCAACAGAGTTCATTGACTTAAGATAACGGCTACTAACAATAAGATGGTGCTGGGTATAATAGCTACAATGTAAAAGTTGTGTTTCCTTCACATTGTGAAGGAAAAAAATATTGTGCATCTGTGGCTGTTCAAGCTTTACAATGTGTCTACAGACACAGCTATGTGTGTGAACTCATGACAGCACCCTGATCTCTAAGTCATGAATTTTCATAACCTGGCAGATCTTTCTTATCTTGTAAACACATAAACATGGTGCACAGTCTACCACTGACAGCCAGAAGATGAAAAGTGCTCTAGTAAATCATGAAACCAAGAAGAACGAAACCACGGAAAGCAGGTTGTGCTTGAAAGTAAATGAATTTTTTCGTACATATTGTCTGGCAAGCATTGTCACAGACTCACAGAGGGAATGAGATAGTGAGAGACCTCTGGAGATTGTGTCGTCCAACCTCCCTATTTAAAACAGAATTAGATAAAGCAGATTGTTCAGAAGTAGGCCTCGTTGGGCTTTGAATATCTGAAAGAATATATGGAGATGGCATAACCTCTCTGGGCTTGACCACTCTTACAGTAAGAAGTGTTTGCTTTTGTCTGCAGGCTATTGCACAGAGAAACATCTTAAGTTCTCTTTGTCATCTAGCTTCATTTGCTAAATCCTAGTGGTCATAATGGAAAAGACATTCATTTCCTGTTGTCTTCTACTGCCATTGTATTTTCAAATGCTTCCAACACTGATCAGACACCTTCATTTACCCAGGAATTAAACCATAAATCTGAAATCACTGACACATTGATTTCAGATTTTAATCTAGAGGCTTTTACCCAACCGAACTAATAAGTTGAGTAACACTGTGGTAAACCAGAAACATCAGCTAGGAAATATTTTCTATATTTTTCTATTATTTTTCATAATCTTTCTGTTTTTCCCTCTGTCCTCATGTAAGAACAGAATTCATAATATAGAGCAATTCTTCAGTAATTTTTTGTGTTTCTTTTGTCTATATAGTACGTCAAAAGGTTCTCTGCTGACTGAAGAATGTGTTTATTCATGAAACAGTTAAAACTCATAACCCCTTGTCTTGTCAGAGCATTTCTACTGCTAAGGGACAGGCAAACCCCTACAGGTCTCAGATTTTATGTTCATCTTTATACATGACTATGGGTCAGCTAAGAAACCTATTTCATATCTTCCTACCCTCTGATCTTTGATCTTTTTCTCTGTAAAGTGTGATGCAAATGATTAAGATCTAAGAGAAAAAGCAGCAATTAGATAGAAACTGAATGTCAGTCAAAGTGAAGAGGGAATACATTCTGTATTTTTCAGCTAAGGAAAACAGCCTTGATACATCACAGAACTGTAGCATTATGTTTCTGGAACTCTCTTCCTCTTAAAGCAAGCCTGCCTGAGGTGCTTGGTTAATTATTCTGCTGGTTCAGAAAGCCTGAGGAGAGCATGGGTACTTGTGTACTCATTCATCACTAATTATTAGATTCAGAGTTGGATGCCAACTAAGTCTACTTGTGTACACATTCCTCCAAACAGATTTAAGCTGTAACACTATACAAAAAACTCACAAGGAATGCGTAAATAAACTGTCAACCATATGCAAATCAGCAGCCCAGGGGAATAGGAAGACCAAAACTGGCAACACCATAACATGAAGAACAAGCTTTAACTGAGCAGCCAGACTGGAATTATGCAGCTAAATTGATGGATGCCCTTTGGAAAGTCAGAAGACAGCAAAGCAGACTACAGTGGACTGCATAATGCCACATACCCTTAAACTTAGAGAGCTAGTTGCTAAAGATCCATTCAACAACAAAATAAAAAGAACTTACATGAGACAAACGGATTGCTTTAAAGTGGAGAGATGCTCCATGCATCAATGGAGCATTTTTACCAGTCACCATTGTAAGTAAAGCAGCTGGGTTGCCTGGTCATTAGAGATGAAGATGGATCTCTGAAGTTCCATATATGCATTTGTAACTATTACTAGCTTATCAGGCACGTTCCTTCTTCCAGAGACTTAATACTTATTAAAAAAAAACCCAAACAAAATCATAAATCCTTGTTCAGTCTTTGTATTTTGAAACTTAATTGTTACTTAACATATTAGATATCTATTAACACATATTCCCCTTATAGCCCAAGGAAAAAGATGTTATGGAAGTGATCAGCTCACTCCATCTAGGATCTGGATCACCCTCCAGTGAAGCTTTTTCCTTGGGACTGTAGGAGGTACTAACAGTGGTTTGTCTTCCTCAATGCTTAAAATAAATAGACCTGTATCCAGAATGAAGGCTACAATTTCAAGAGAGCATCTGCACTCATTTCCTTCTTCAGAATGAACCAACATTTCTTTATTTTCTCACTGAGATGATTATTGACACTATTAAGGGGGTTTTTAGAAGGATAATAAGGCACTATGCCTAAATCCATCAGTTAAAAGAACAGGTTTTAAGAATGAGGCGCAACACCAACACTACTGCTTAATGTGAATTGCAATTGTAGAATTAAGTAGCTAACAGCAGCATATGTGAATAACATGGGATTTATTTCTCTTTTATTATAAAACTAAAGAATTCCATCTGATGAAGTACAAATAGTTGGTAATTTTGGTCCTAAAGTCTTCAGTAAAATTGAGAAAGCACTGTCTCTCAGCTATAAATTTTTATAAAACTTAATCCCATCCAGAGGAATCATGTATCAGCCTAGGTTTTTTTTTCATTTTGGTTGGTTTGGGGTTTTTTTTGAGTACTGGAAAAACAGAATTCAAGACAATTTCCCACTGTAGCTTGAATGTCAGACCATCATATTTTAATCATATGCACATTTTAATGGAAAATTCCTACAGGAACTGATTGAATCCTGTCCTGAAATTTGTGTGGCAATATAAATCTTGCAGGGGAAAAAGATAATAACAATATAAGATTATAACAACATAAAAGGCAAATAAAAGGGAAAAAAAAAAAAGTGTGAAATGTTTCCGGGTTCAAATATTCTTCTGAAAAATGAATCCAAACATGATATACCAATGGGGGCAAAGGTCTGTAGCCACTGCATCAACGTCTATGTGTCTGTTGGTACCTGGTAAACTACAAAGAAACATATAAGTATAATCAGAGAAATAAGCATTATAACCATGCATTTTTCCCTCTTCATGAATACACAGGGGTGATTTCACCTGAAATATTTTGAGTAGTAGTTGAATATAATTGTCACCATAAAGCTTTCAAAAAGTAAAGATGTCAGTTTACACTAAATGGAAATAAATAACTAGTTTATATATAAATGTCTATGCATGTATATAGAAATTTATGAGGAGAAAGATATTTTCTAACAGCTCTGCTTTGAGTAACTTTATGGAAAGTTGTTGTATATTGATGCAGTTACACTGATTTACATCTGATAAGAACCTGTTATTCTGTTCTATTCTATTCTAACATATACATGGAAAATGTGCACAAATCAAAATTTGCCATCTTCAGAAATATCTTATTCCTTCACAGGGAAAAAGCTATCACCTACCGAGACCAGATTTCTTACTACAGATTTTCATAGTATGAAAATAACTATATAACTGAATGTATTTTTTTCACTGAATCAGAAACCAGAGAACAATTTTATCATCTGTCTGTGTGAAGAAAATCTCCCCTGGACTACAGCCTCAGCCCAGGCACCATTGCAAAGTGCCCTTTGATGAGTGAGACTCCAAATGAGAAGTGCTGGAGGCTGTGTTGATGAGGATTGCACTCTGTAACTTATTTATGAGACTTTTTGTATGCAGTAAAGGGCAAAGAATAATGAAACATAATGTTGTTGTGTTTTATTCATTTATATACTTTTTCATAGACTCTGAAAGGACTTTCAGGCAAAGGCTAATCCTTACATCTGAAGAATGGGACACTGAACACAGTCAAAGCTGCTAACTAAAAACAACTCATAACAGTGCTGTTGCAAAGTGAAAACAACACCAAACCACGACATTATTTTCTCTCTGAGTTTTTAACGCTAAACTATCATAAGTAGTAATGAAAGCTGCAGGTGAAGGTGGGGAATATGAAGAACATTCCCATCTGTTTCTCCTGCAGGCCCAGTGGCCAGTTTCCAACAAGTCACATCTTCTCACCATGTCTCTTTTCCATAACTTTAATTTTGGGAAGAGTGACACTAATTTTGTTTTCAAGGTATTTTGAGATCTTTAAATGAAAACTGGGTCGGTAGACCTCTACATGTTGTTATTGTTTTATTCCTCTCTAGTACTTCAGATTTTCCATCATCCAGGGTATGAGAGATGAATTTTTTCACATACTTTAACTCCACTTACCATCATCATTTGACTCTATCTGCATATTCTTCTTGTAACAAAAGAGTTGGTTGGATAAAAACATTTTTAGCACAAAAAGCTTAGCAAAGAAATTAAAGAAAAATTTTATTTTGTTATATAGGTGTGTTTATACTTATATATACATAAATAAATGTGTATAGAGATAAATACAATACTTTTCCACATATATTTGAAGATTAATTACACTGTTCACAGAAACATAAAAATCTTTTTATGAATATGGTATATTGCCCAATAATTTTCTATTTGATTGATAGGCCATAGCGTACAGAAAACCAATAAAAGTATAACAAAGTAAAATAAAAACTTCATCTGGTTTACATGGAAATATTGTAAAATAGTTCCACTATTTAACATTTTTCTTCAAAGTATGTTAATTGTCCAAAAATTTAAAGGGTTTGATACCTTTGTAGATCCAACAAACTTTTTCTTAAATCTTGATCAAGCTTCTAGAAATGCCAAATCCCTTTCTTTTATATTAAACTTCCCATTTGACTTAGGCTTTAATAAATTAAGGATATAAATGAGAAAAAGAAGCAGAGAAGAAAAAAATTTTACATTGCAAATCCAAGTGTAAACAACAGGGAAGAAAATGTCGGGTCATTTACCTAATGTTGGAGTATGCATAATCACCTGCATGAAACGTGAAGCTTCAATCCTTCTATCTCGATGTATCAGTAAACTTCAGGAGATGAAGTTCCCAATATGCTGCATCTGTCATTTGTGCTGTGGGATCAACAGATAAACCAGAACAGATTGTTGCCAATGAGGTCCATGGAGGAATTCATTGCTAAAGCAACACAATTTGGAGCTGCACTGGCTTTTGCTTCTCATTGCACTTCTATGGGGGACTAAAATGTTAATGATTAATGTCTCAAATGATGGGTCATTTGCAAAAGCAGAGGGTGCTTTGCTGAGGCCAAGCTTGCACACCTAACCAAAGGGAAGGAGAAGAGGTTTTGGGTCTGTGTCATCTTTTGGGTCTGTGGTGATGACACCTCTGATCTGCATAGACAGCCCAGGTGAGAGTGGGTGAGCACCCACACGGTTGGATGACCATGACAAATCAACTTTTGTTTATCAATAAGCTGGGTTTTGAGCCAAGTAAGGGAAGATGCTGATAAGAAGCAGATCATGTGAGATGAGATAATGCTTTTTATCATGCCAATGTCTTCCCTTACACAACTGGCTCAAGTGTAAAACTTCTGGGAAGTTTTCTGGGAAGATATCAAGACATTCACATTTACACATAGGCCTGAAGGCATTCATTCCCCTCTGACTGGGGCATAATTGGCTCAACTACACTGATGGGATAGGCAGCTGTCACATCTAAGAAGCTGTCATAAACCATCAAAGACCCTGAAGAGCCCCCTGACTCATTTCTGAAGCCTTCCCC